>CM077027.1:147686433-148371592 GCA_039090855.1 Macrothele yani
TTTTGACCTACATTGCGACAATGTTTTGCTTCAAATGATTGTTTGGTTAAACAAGCTTGACACGGGGGTGCTGGACTTTTTTTTTTTTAAATTGGAAGTTTAACGATTACCGTGAGCAACTCAATGGGCTATAAGCAGTCACTCGTCCCTAATTTAGGGCCACTGGTTCCAGGGAAGGGAGAGAGTCAGTGCCGTAAGACAAACAACATCCAGGCCTCACCGGGATTCGAACCCCGACCCCTTTCGGACGAATGATCAGAAGCCATTGCTTAGACCACTGCGTCATCGGGGCGGCAAATACTGGACGTATGCTACCAGACATATTCCTATAAGACTGTAGGTCGCCATCCAGCCCTAATTTGTGGCCAATGATTCTAGTGAAGGGGGGTAAGGGAGTTAGCGCAGTGGTTTAAGCGCTAGCTACTGATCTTTCGTCTTCTGTGATGGGTCCGGGTTCGAATCCCAATGAGGCGTGGATATTTACGACACTTGCTCTCTCTCTCCCTTTCCTGGAGCCAGTGACCCTAAATTAGGGACGGGAGACTACTTATAGCCGATCGAGTTCCTCACGGTAGTCGTTAAACCAGAGGACCAAAAAACCTTTGAACTTGAACGAACCCTAGCCCAGCTAGAACGATTAGCTGGAACCAGACTTCTGTCCACCCAGCCACCAAGTTTGTTGTTTTGAGGTTTAACGAGCACCGTGAGCAACTCAGTGGGCTATACGCAGCCGCCCGTCCCTAATTTTGGACCACTGCTTCCAGGGAAGGGAGAGAGCCTGCGCCGTAAGACCAACGCAACATCCATGCTTCAACAGGATTCGAACCGGGACCCATCTCGGACGAATGATCAGAAGCCATTGATCAGACCACTGTGGCACCGGGTGGTCCACCAGTGTTCAAATTCTTGTTTTGAGGTTTAACGAGCACTGAGAGCAACTCTAAAGAATATAAATCAGTCGGGCGTCCCCTATTTAGAGAAGCTGTTCCCAGGGAAGGGAGAAAGCCAGGGTCGTAAGACAAATAATGTCTCATCCGGGGCTCGAACACGGGTTCACTCAGACGAGCTATCAGAAGCCACAACTTAAACCACTGTTGTATCGGGGGCGGCTTCGAGTTTTTATACTTCAGTAACTTGGATTTTTATCATTAATTTTTTGGGGTATAACGACACCTGTGAGTAACTCACTGGGCTAACAGGTTATGAGCAGTCCCCAGTCCCTAACATAGGCTTTGTTTCCAAGGAAGGGAGGTAGCCAGTGCAGTAAGATAAACACTCCATCCATACCTCACTCAGGATTCGAATCCGAACCCTTCTCGGATGAATGATTAGAAGGAATCTGTTCGTACAACTCTACGACAATGGGTGTCTCCGCATTCTTATACTTCGGCAACTTGGAAATTTGTAGTGTAGTGGTTAGCACACTAGGGCAGAAAACGGGACATACTGGATCGATTTCAGCTCATTCTGAAAGCTACAGCCCTCCAGAGAGCCAACTACTGGGTAACAATCGGAAACGCCACACACACACACACACACACAAAATTACATAAGTTAATTTCCCTTGAGGTTAATTTTTAAGCGATTAAAAGCTGGTTTGTGAATTCCAAGAAGTTTGATTCACACAGTAAAAAAATTCTAATTCAATGTCTCAGTTAATTACTTTTAAAATGAAATTTTCGACGATGACTTCAGCTTTCGGTTTTGCAGATTACCCGTTCTCTCGTGCATTTCTACAGAAAGAAAATGAAATATGCAAGTCAATTTTTGTTTCATGTCAGAATGAATAATTCTGTGAAATAATTAAACTTTGCAATATTTTAAGTTTTCATATTCTAGCACATTTGCATTGATAACACGATTAAGTGCTCAACTCCATACGCACAGAATTCCCAAACCTAATTTATCCTGAACGGCAAGAGGAATGGAAAACTACTTAGTCTTTTTTTTTTTTTATCATGATTAACCTACAACCGAGATTTTTTTTTAAGAACTTCAAACGACAGATTCCAAAATTGGCTTGCAACTATGTGGTTAAGTCTTTGAAGCATAGACGGCTATTTCAGGGGTCCTCGAGTGATTGAACACTTCCCAAAATTAATAGGTGTAGATCCCCTCTCCTACATCTTTCTCGTATGTGAATTTGATCGAAGGTTTAATCAAAAACTCAAGATTCGGTGCTTCCCGAGCAAAGGTTTGATTAACATTCATTCGACACTCGAAACATTGTAATGTATGATTTCCATTCACCCGGTTACGTTAAAAAAAAACACGACCGTGGATGAGAAACTCAGATCTTTTTTTTTCTTTCAGGTTACCTTAAAGAGAAAGCTCTGAAAACCCAATAATCACCATCTAACAGAAAAAAAAACAGACACAGAGGCGTAACTATAGGCATTTCTGCGACCGGGGCAAAAAACGAAGTATTGCGCCCCCACTAAAATCGTTAAGACAAAAGAGCTGCACCGACTGAAATATTATAATCTTGTTGAATATACACTGTCGGAAAAAAATCCCAACACCACGAAAAAATAGTTGTAGAGGAATGAAATGGCGGCAATACATTTGTATAGGTAACATATTTAATCGATTAAGGTTTCAAGATCACAGCTTATTGTAAGCGCGAAAGGAGCCATTTTAAATGTGAAATGCTGGTACATTAATAACCGGTGTAACCGCCAGAATGTTGAATGCAAGCACGCAAACGTTCATGCATTGTGTCGTACAGGTGCTGGATGTCAGTTTGAGGGATGGAGTTCCATGCCTGTTGCACTTGGTCGGTCAATACAGGGACGGTTAATGCTGGTTGGGGGTGACGCTGGAGTTATCGTCCAATGATGTCCCATACGTGCTCGATTGGTGAAAGATCTGGTGATCTAGCAGGCCACGGCAATATGTCGAGACACTGTAGAGCATGTTGGGTTACAACAGCGGTATGCGGGCGAGCGTTATCCTGTTGGAAAACACCCCCTGGAATGCTGTTCATGAATGACAGCACAACAGGTTGTATCACCAGACCGACGTACAACTGTGCCGTCAGGGTGCGTGGGATAACCACGAGAGTGCTCCTGCCGTCATAGGAAATTGCTCCCCAGACCATAACTCCAGGTGTAGGTCCAGTGTGTCTCGGCCGCAGACAGGTTGGTTGCAGGCGCTCACCTGGCCTCCTAATCAACACACGGCCATCACTGGCACCCAGGCAGAACCGGCTTTCATCAGAAAACACAACAGATCTCCACTCCGTCCTCCAATGAGCTCTAGCTTGACATCAGTGACGTCGCAAACGGCAGTGGTTTGGAGTAAGTGTAATGCACGCTACAGGGAGTCTGGATCGGAGCTGTCCTTCAAGTAACCGATTTGTAACAGTTCGTTGCGTCACTGTGGTGGCAACTGCAGCTCGAATTGCTGCCGCAGAAGCGGTACGATGCGCCACGGCCATACGCCGTACACGGCGGTCTTTCCCTCTCAGTAGTGCCCCGTGGCCGGCCGGAACCCGGTCTTCTTGAGGCAGTACCTTCCCTTGACCACTGCTGCCAACAATCGTGCACAGTGGCTACATTCCTGCCAAGTCGTTCTGCAATATTGCGGAACGAAAATCCACCTTCTCGTAGCCCTATTACACGACTTCGTTCAAACTCCGTGAGCTGTTGATAATGGCTTCTTCGTCTTCTTAAAGGCATTCTTGACTAACATCCACACCTTACGTCGAATCTCAACGATAACTAACGCTCACGAACGTTACAGCGCGTATTTACAGCAAACCTGCTTTGCATGTTTCGAGGGGCGCTACTAGCGCCACACGTATGCGCCGAGCGCGAAATTTGCATAGACGTCATCTTACAGATGTAGTCTCACCGCATACCAACTGTCGTTTATCTAACATAACCCCTTCTTGGTGTTGGGATTCCCCCCCCCAGTCAGTGTATTTTAAATACATGGAGATAATGTAAATGTACGTTGTCATCGCTCTGTCCACGTTATTTTTATAAACAGCGAATAACTGAAAAATTGTATATCCGACACCGCTGGGATCGAACCCCAGATCTCTCTGTAATTAAACAGCCTGCTTTGTTGAATGCCACTAGATGGCGGCACATAAGTTGCTGAGCCCATCAATATGGATGTGTGTAGTCAGATGCTGAATGATAAACCACGAATAGGGCTCTGAATTGTTGACACCGTAGCGTAAAGCGTTCTCACTCTGCTAGTTATCGAGAGATCTGGGGTTCGATCCCAGCGGTGTCGGATATACAGTTTTTCAGCTGCTATTAGTTGTTTATAAAAATAACGTGGACAGAGCGATGACATCGTACTTATAAATCTTGTTGGATGTTAGAGTTTTTAGCATAATAAAACTGGCCTTGTGTGTTGATTACGCCCAAATTTGCATTATTACCCACACGCACATACAATAAAAAATTTCAAAAAAAAAAAAACTGACAGTACACCGAGAGTTGCTTCACACTGAATTTTATACCTTCTTTTTTGTATCACATTCCCTTGTAGTTAATTGATAAACTAATGGTCACTAACGATTGCGCAATAGATTTTAAGAACGGACTAGTTTTTCAGCGGACCTGAGGAAGACCTTTGTGAAGTTATTGCCATTTTAACTGTAGCATTTTAACTTTTAAATATTTTTTATTCGAGTATGATACTGCAAATAGAGTATTAGGGAACTGGGTAACACTTTTTATCCCAAACGTGAACGACATTTGCTCTCATCAATTTTGTCGGTAAAAATTAGGAAATGGGGACAGCATTCAGCAGAAGGGTTTCGTGCGTTTCTTGTATCCTTACTTATATCAAGGATGTTCTGGGTAGTTTAGTTGAACTGGACGCGGAACACCATTTAGAGCTGTAAAATACAAAATGTGAAGAGAGCAGTGAGAGTCCAAGCTGCTCCAGAGTTCCGACCTTCGGTACAACATTGAACGGACCGAATGCAGATTGCAGTAGTGGCAGTAATGATCGAACTGTCCCCACAGAATCTACAAAAATATGGACATAAAAGCTTTATCTTCATTTCTGATTGTGAGTAACTTTACATCCCCTGCACATCTTGAGGAAGAAATGCGAATTTTAAGCCGCAAAATTTTCGCAATTGGCGAAAAATAAATTTTCGGTAAATTCTGTACCAGAAACTGGTGCAAAAGTTTCAATTCCGATTTGTATCAGATTGTACGGAGTGATTTTTGCGCCCACTCTTGTGCTGCACTCAGAGTTGCCGCCCCGCCTGCCCTAGTTACGCCTCTGATTAGTCGTTCTCACAACAAACGTATGCTATAATGTAGTTTTACGAACGTATTCATTTTCTAGGTTTCAAATAATTTCTAAGGAACTTCACTTTTGTTCAGTGAAATTGTTTTTGTTTACAGCAGTATCGCACTCAGTGGTAATTTTTTTTTTTTTTTTTTTTTTTACACCCCTACAGCAGTGGCGCACTCAGTGAATTCAGCGAAATTGTTTTTTTGTTTACACCCCTACAGCAGTATCACACTCAGTGAGTTCAGTGAAATTGTTTTTTGTTTACACCCCTACAGCAGTGGCGCACTCAGTGAATTCAGCTTAATTGTTTTTTTGTTTACACCCCTACAGCAGTGGCGCACTCAGTGAATTCAGCTTAATTGTTTTTTTGTTTACACCCCTACAGCAGTATCGCACTCAGTGATAATTGTTTTTTGTTTACATCCCTACAGCAGTGGCGCACTCTGTGAATTCAGCGAAATTGTTTTTTTGTTTACACCTCTACAGCAGTATCGCACTCAGTGGTAATTGTTTACACCCCTACAGCAGTGGCGCACTCAGTGAGTTCAGCGAAATTTTTTTGTTTACACCCCTACAGCAGTGGCGCACTCAGTGAGTTCAGCGAAATTTTTTTTGTTTACATCCCTACAGCAGTGGCGCACTCAGTGAATTCAGCGAAATTGTTTTTTGTTTACACCCCTACAGCAGTGGCGCACTCAGTGAATTCAGCGAAATTGTTTTTTTGTTTACACCCCTACAGCAGTATCGCACTCAGTGATAATTGCTTTTTGTTTACATCCCTACAGCAGTGGCGCACTCGGTGAATTCAGCGAAATTGTTTTTTTGTTTACACCCCTACAACAGTATCGCACTCAGTGGTAATTGTTTACACCCCTACAGCAGTGGCGCACTCAGTGAGTTCAGCGAAATTTTTTTGCTTACACCCCTACAGCAGTTGCGCACTCAGTGAGTTCAGCGAAATTTTTTTTTGTTTACACCCCTACAGCAGTGGCGCACTCAGTGATAATTGTTTTTTGTTTACATCCCTACAGCAGTGGCGCACTCAGTGAATTCAGCGAAATTGTTTTTTTTTTGTTTACATCCCTACAGCAGTTGCGCACTCAGTGAATTCAGCGAAATTGTTTTTTTGTTTACACCCCTACAGCAGTGGCGCACTCAGTGAATTCAGCGAAATTGTTTTGTTTTGTTTACACCCCTACAGCAGTATCACACTCAGTGAGTTCAGTGAAATTGTTTTTTGTTTACACCCTACAGCAGTGGCGCACTCAGTGAATTCAGCGAAATTGATTTTTTGTTTACACCCCTACAGCAGTATCGCACTCAGTGATAATTGTTTTTTGTTTACATCCCTACAGCAGTGGCGCACTCGGTGAATTCAGCGAAATTGTTTTTTTTGTTTACACCCCTACAGCAGTATCGCACTCAGTGGTAATTGTTTACACCCCTACAGCAGTGGCGCACTCAGTGAGTTCAGCGAAATTTTTTTTGCTTACACCCCTACAGCAGTTGCGCACTCAGTGAGTTCAGCGAAATTTTTTTTTTGTTTACACCCCTACAGCAGTGGCGCACTCAGTGATAATTGTTTTTTGTTTACATCCCTACAGCAGTGGCGCACTCAGTGATAATTGTTTTTTGTTTACATCCCTACAGCAGTGGCGCACTCAGTGATAATTGTTTTTTGTTTACATCCCTACAGCAGTGGCGCACTCAGTGAATTCAGCGAAATTGTTTTTTTGTTTACACCCCTACAGCAGTGGCGCACTCAGTGAATTCAGCGAAATTGTTTTTTTTGTTTACACCCCTACAGCAGTATCGCACTCAGTGAGTTCAGCGAAATTGTTTTTTTTTTACCCCCTACAGCAGTGGCGCACTCAGTGAGTTCAGCGAAATTGTTTTTTTGTTTACGTCCCTACAGCAGTGGTGCACTCAGTGAGTTCAGGGAATTTTTTTTTTTTTTACATCCCTACAGCAGTGGCGCACTCAGTGAGTTCAGTGAAATTATTTTTTTTTTTTTTGTTTACACCCCTACAGCAGTGGCGCACTCATGAGGTATCATTCGATCCATTTTTGTTTTTGGCGACTTATTTTTAAATATATATACATTTTTTTTTTATTGAAGGTTAACGACCACCGTGAGCAACTCATGAGCTATAAGCAGTAGCCCGTCCCTAATTTAGGGTCACTGGTTCCAGAGAAGGGAGAGAGACAGTGCCGTAATGACAAACATCCGCGCCCTAATGGGATTCGAACCCGGACCCTTCTCGGACGAATGGTCCTAAGCCAGCGCTCAGACCACTGAGCCACCAGGGCAGCGAATATCTTTTTCGATATATATTTTATAAAACATTGCAACGCACTTTCACGTGGAGAGAGCCGCGTATGATAGATTGTTTTGATAGTCTGGGAGAAAGGTGAGAAAACAATCGTATAAGTTTGTTTGTTTCATAAAACATACGACTATTTGAACTTAACATACATGGCTACCGATGCAATAAGCGACGAAAGGAGTCTGAATCAAGTCAAAAAGCAATCATTTCCTGGATTTTGCACAACTCTTTTTTTTTCTTTTTTTTGGCATTTCTCCAGTTGCATTATAGTTACGTCCATCTTCTAAAAAACTACCAATTTTTTTTCATTTTTTTTTTTTGGCATTTCTCCATCTTCTAAAAAAAAAACGTCCATCTTCTAAAAAACTACCATTTTTTTTTTTTTTTTTTTTTTTTTTTTTTTTTTTTTGGCATTTCTCCAGTTGCATTATAGTTACGTCCATCTTCTAAAAAACTACCAATTTTTTTTTCATTTTTTTTTTTTTTGGCATTTCTCCAGTTGCATTATAGTTACGTCCATCTAAAAAACTACCAATTTTTTTCTCTTTTGGCATTTCTCCAGTTGCATTATAGTTACGTCCATCTTCTAAAAAACTACCAATTTTTTTCTTTTTTTTTTTTTGATTGAAGGTTTAAACGACCACTGTGAGCAACTCTGGGCTATAAAGCAATCGCCCGTCCCTAATTTAGGGCTACTGGTTCCAGGGAAGGGTAACAGCCAGCGCCGTAAGACAAACAACATCCATGCCTCACCGGGATTCGAACCCGGACCCATCGCGGACGAATGATCAGAAGCCATCGCTTAGACGACTATGCCACCGGGGCAGCACTACCAAATTTAGTAATAAAGAAGAGGGTTAACATACGGACACAAACCTTAAACTTCGCAGCCCCGGAAATTTTGGAAAGCAGGAGTCTGTGCTTCCGAAGTGTATCTTCCTGAAATTTTCGGAAGTGTATCTGTATACGTATTTCAAGATCATTAGGGCATGTTGACATTACAGTGTCCCTTGAATACCACGGACACTGGAGTCCTACTGACCTGGTTTCAGAGTCGTCAGTGCTGGGGGCCCGTTTTTTTGGGGTTTTTTTTTTTTCGGAATTTAATGCCCACCGTGAGCAACTCTGTGGACTACAGTCTCCCGTCCCTAATTCATGGTCACTGGTCTCAGGGAAGAGAGTGCCATAAGACAAACGTGCTAACTATGCCTCAACTGCGACTCGAACCCGGGCCACTCGGGCGAACGATCAGAAGCCACTGTGTTACCGGGACAGTCTTGGTTCGAAACACGGATGAGGCTTGAAAGTTGCGTTTTTTTACGCTTTCCAACCGTAGGTTGAAGCGTATATGCTCCAGCTTTGTCCGTCCGTCCGCACGATAACTCGCGTAAAAATGGTTCGATTTCGATGAAATTTTAGTATGTGGTAGGAGACCACATGGGGACGAATCCTGTTGAAAATGGGCGAAATGGGGTAAAATGTCAGGATATAGATGCGGGATCCATTCCATTGTCCTTTTGAGTCATAACTTGCGTAAAAATACTTCGATTGCGACAAAACTTTAACATGTCGTTCCGAAGGTACACTGAACCGGTTCTGCTTAATATAATCGAAATGGGATCAAAGGTCAGGTCAGGACACTGGAGAGAGATTTATTCCATAGCCATTATCCTCATAACTTGACTAATGATTTCTGGTATGTTGGAAAGCGTATCATAATCAGTGCATTGCATGATTTTACTGACTTGTTCTATAGTGCTGGTTCCTAGCCTTGAATTAGTGGCCTTAAAGAATGAGCAGATGACCCTCTTATAGCATCAGATGATGCTCATGTGGGTTCATAAACTCAAACAAACAAAATATCAGCCCTTAGCAACAGGAGATTAATAGATTAATGGGTACGAATTTCAAAGAGCTTCCAGATAGCGCTAGTCATGACTCCTTTCTGGCAACCCAGGGCCCAGGTTTAGTGGTTTATACGCACTCCTTAGGGCCTGCAACGGTTCCCGGTTAGTGTCCCTTTGCCCACGAACAACCACAGCCGCTCATAAAATCATATCAAGCCACAGGTCTTTGACTGTAAACTCTATAGAGACAAGTCTACCCATCTTCTTGCCTTTAAACTTCTGACCAATAGTGTAGCTAGTAATGCTGGGGCCCTAGTGTAGAACCGCACAGTGGGCCCCGCTGTTCCATAGAAATACCATATAGGTGTGCATAGGCGCATTGTCCCGAATTTAATTTTACATGCAGCCATTTTGTTCCATACTATATCGGTAGCTCATCGTGCAATCGGAAATATGGAATGCATAATATAATAGCGTTGTCTACTCACCAATATTCAGATCAATACTAAACGAAGGATCTCGTTTCCTGAACACTGAACGGCACATGGTTATAGGAATATTTGTTGTCAATACGGCAGCCCAGTGACTATGTAGCCACTTATAACGTATGGTAGTATGCGAATGATTGACGGAACAGAGTAAGAACGAAGCATCGTCTCAGACAGTTTAAAACACCGGCATAAGAAATCTTATCGTAAGATACGGCTCAAACGAGGGAAAGAGAAGTCAGAAAAAAACTTAATTCTCGGAGTTATTTTTGTAATAATAATTGATTCAACCTGACGTTCGGCGAGTGTTCAATAAGCGCAATAATGTTTGATAATTAAGAGTATATTAAACATTGGCTTACTGTTGGAGGAATTTTGAGTGGTTCACCTTTGAAAATGTCATAGAAAAGCCTTTCTGCAACCAGGACATGTTAAGGCTATCTCGTATTATCAATTTTTTATTGCTTCCTTTTGTCCTTTCCGTAACTTATCGTTAGTCGGCAATGGGGCCCTTCATACGGCTGGGCCCTTGTGCACCACCTCGTCCTGTCGTAGCTTCGCCACTGCTTCTGCCCTAGTGTTTGTCACCATGTGTAGCACAGGCACGTTCAGTCCTGTAGGGCACCCAGCAATTTCCCGAAGAGGGGGGAGCCCGTGACACAGAATTTTCTCATGGTGAGGATGACCGTCCCCCTAAATTTATCGGAAAAATAATCAGATGCCATAACAGTTAAGGAGGTTTACTTCTGTACATTTATTCTTATCCAGTTACTAGTAATGTTACAGTACAAGAAAGTTAAATGGTTGGAAAAAGCAGTAGATGACATTCTTTTCCTGGTTAGATTTTTCTATATTTAACAGAACTACTCCCTTATAATTATTGTATGTTATACGCTACATGATGAAGTATATATAGATCGCATATCGTGATTTTTTGTTTCAGGGTCGCGGGTGGCCTAGTGGTCAACGTTCGTGACTGCCACGGAGAAGACCTCAGGCTAGATCCACTAAATATCTGCCGGGCGTATGATGGGCACGTTAAAGCCGTCGGATCCCGGGTACTGGCCCCTGGTAATAAATAAGGGAGTCTTCCTCCCCCTTTCGACCTTGCTTCCGTGTGACTTTCCTATCTGGCACTCTAGCCCAAATCTAGCTTTCTAAGGGGTTTTTTAAGACTTGGGGTCAGACACTCCCTTCCTAAAATCCTCTACATATGATCTCATTTTTTTGTTTCAAACTTCGACGTAATAATTTTCTGCTCTGTCAGCCCAAGAGAGAGGCCCGGACCCCATCGACCCTCCCAGTGGTTGCGTCACTGGTTCAGTCAAGGGGGTTAACTATCAACCAAGCTCGTAACAGGTAGAGACTCACTTGATTAATCCTAGTCAGAAATTGGCAGGTCACAGAAAAGAAAATCGCAAAAAAACATTACAAACAATATAAATAATTTCCTTTGTCTGATCGTTTGAACGTTCCTACTCTCATGGCGCAGTGGAAAGAGCGCTTGCCTGTTTTAATTGCCTAATCCCTGCGTCAACCAATATTCATTATTTTTATTGAATTTTTTTTTATTGGGGTTTAACGACCACCGTCAGTAACCTAATGAGCTATAAGCAGTAGCCTGTCCCTGATTTAGGCCACTGGTTCCTAAGAAGGGAGAGAGCCAGTGCCGTAAGACAAATAACAACCATGCTTCACCGGGATTCGCACCCGAATCCAACTCGGACGAAGGATCATAAGCCAGCACTTAAACCACTACGCAGGAACGTCGCTAGACTTCGAAATCAGGATGGGTGACGGGTGGGCGAGCATTATTTTTGGTGGGGCAAGCTTGAGAATTTTTTTTTTTTTTTACTATGCACTGGAAGAACTAGTTTTCAATGCTTTTCATTACCGGCTACAAAGGAATTCGTGCAATCTCTCGCCCCTGGACACACATACACAGTGGAGTAACTACTCAGACACGTGTATGTGTGCCCCCCCCTCCCTCCCCACCTGAACACACATACACGGGTCTGACTAGTTACGCCATTAGTGTACGATACAAGTGTTGCTAGAATGTCGCCGTCGACTTTTTGCTTGCTCTGAATGCATTGTCTTAAATTCCTTTCCAAATTTTGCATTTTTGCTTACGAAAATAGTAATGTACTTGAACAATTTAAATGAAAACGTAGTTTCTCTTTGTCTAAATCAAATTTTAAGTCTTGCCACGGAGACAACACCTTGCCTCCCCCTTCTTAACACTTCCTTCAAGCCAGCAACTTTGCCTTGCATTCCTTTCCTACAAAGCAGTCTTCAGCCACTTTCTGCACTTTCACTGTCCCGGGACAGTTTTAAAAGCACTTTCCGACTCCACTTTCCGTGTTGGAATCCCCTATTTTGTAAAGAAAACAAACAGCAGAGCAATTAGTAGTGACCCCTCAGTTAATTCCTTAGCCGCCCTGGCCATACAAACACGAAAAATAGGCTTAAACTAAGGAATTGGAAGAGTGGAGGCCAATTGAATTTTCATGGCCCTACGGATGCTATTTTGATAACCTCTCTACGGAGAAGTAAACAACGCACTTCCTATGGGGAAATACGTAGGGATACATAAAATCAAACAAGATTTATTACTTGGCGAAGTCCAGATCATATTTTAAAGTGAAATATACTGAAAAATGGCCCATTTTGAACTGGGAGGGCAAAACAAATTTCAGAGTGGACACCCCCTTGACAACGTCCCTGCGACTGCTGCGTTGTAATGTTCAAGAAACATACTTTCACATTTGAAAATCGCCAACAAAAAGAATACCTGGCTATTAAAAATTTACTCTACATATCTTATTTTACCCCGGCATTATTGACAGGCTTTCACCTAGTGAAGAAATAATTTTTATATAAAAAAAAAAAGCTAAAAATATGTGCCTTCCATGCAAATTGGAGATTTTTTTTTTTTTTTTAGACTGAAAGGTTTAACGACCACCGTGAGCAACTCAATGGGTTAGAAAGTAGTCGCATGTCCCTAATTTGGGTCACTGGTTCCAGAGAAGGGAGAAAGCCAGTGCCGTAAGACAAGCAACATCCATGCCTCACTAGGATTCGAACCCGGAGCCATCTCGGACTAATGACCAGAAGCCATCGCTTAGACTACTGCGCTACCGGGGGCGACGGAGATTTCTTTATAATGTTCATCGCTATGTTCTAAATAGAACTATTTAATCTAATTTTTTTGCAATTCTACATTATTTTTGAACTTCATTGTTGCATTAATGTAAAAACAGCGCTGCCATTCATGGAAAATGTAGATATGTGAAAAACATTATGTTTCAGGCTGTACATACTTGCGATTTCTTTTAGGTAAGATTATTATAGAAAGACTACTTTCATGTTCTCGATGGGATAAGAAAAACTTACGTCATGCTCTAAGTTATGAAATTGTGATCGTTTATAGTTGGTATTTTAATGCTACAACCAACGCTGGGTGTAATTTGAAAATAAGACATTACAAAAAAATGTTTCCAACAAGAGTCAAAAGGGCGTAAAGAAGTTATGAACTAATGTCTATGAAACTAACGTTTGATATTTTCCCCCGGGAAGCGAACTATTGTGCGTTTATTGCAAACTTCAGTATTGGCATGTGCATTGATAAAAAATCCCTTGATAAGAACTGAAATGGAACAAAAAATTCTGTTACGAAAATTTAATGAAGGGTAAAACCTAACTAGACAGTGATCTCGTCCCCTGTAATGTCTGTTAAAAATGTTTTCCTTTTATAGAGAATATTTCCATAGTTTAGTTATAATTCCGCTCTGATTTCATTACAGGGAAGGTCGAAGTCTATAGTTTACTGAGAAATAAACGATTTTTCGTTCCCCCTAAACAGTTCTATTTCTGCATGTAATTTAACCATCATTCAGTTCGGATGAGTCGCCCCCAATTTGGGAAAACGCGGAACCAGTGAATCAATCTTGAATCAATGTATCGCCGGGATTCGAAACCAGATTTTAAAAAAGTATCTCACCTTAGAATACACTGTAGCATGGAACAAGGTAGCCTACGAGCTAATTAAACATTGTCACTGTAGGTCGGTAAGACTGTGTGTGCGGTTTTTCATGCCAGTAATGAATATCGTGAGCGCAATATCTCTTTGGGCCTATTCTTTTAATTTTAGTGTTGTCAAATGTAATTCAGGTCAATATGTTAAACTAAAAGCCATGCTATTTGTACTCGTGCTGTTGTCCACTGACATGACTACTTAAATATTCTTATTGAGCTGAACGAAATATTAACACAAAAAAAAAATAGTCTACTAAACGATATAATCGTTAACGTACGAAGAATTTTAAGAGTTCAAATTGATTTCATTTCATTTACATAGTAGACTTGCCGAGATCTGGCGTGTTAAGTCGCTGTTGTGTTTTCCTCTGGGTCATCTGTTGTTACGTAACAGGTTGACAGTTGCTGAACTTGTAAACAGGAGCTCTCCGATTCTTGTCACTGCACTGCTTTGGGAACAGATAAAATACAACAACCGAAGAATGCATTCGACCGAGTGGAATTAAAACTAAAACATTTTTTTAGGTAGGGAAATTTTAAGTATTCACGAAATAGCTTACCAGAAATTCTCCGTCTCGAAATGAAAGCTTGCTTCTTGTAGGGAAGATGGTTAAAAAAAACCTTTGGGCGAGAGGAAATAGCACAATTAAAAGTTTCCAGGAAGCAGAATTGTTGAAGTGGTCAAAAATTGTTATTGGAACAAGAAGAGAGCCAGGAGAGAGTGGCTATATAACTGCAAGCGCAGCAGCAACTAACTGCTGCGTTGTTGGGTATGACAGGTGCCGACGGTGCTGCGCCGACGGCCCCACGCATAAGCGAGCCCCGCCAGATGGAGAAGAAAAGTCCATTCGACCCTGCGACTCAGGGGGTTCAAGAAACAATCGGCAGCAACGTTAAGTCTTGGCGGTCTGCTCTTCAAATCTTCGGCCGCTATAAAGCTACTGTACATTAATACCTCTTCGATGAACGCGCTGAATTTTTTACATTCACAGTAACTGAAGTTTTGTCTCTCTGTAGACAGGTAAGGCGGGCACATTTGGCCTCTGGTTGAGGAATTTTCGAGGAACACGGAAAGTTTGCAAAATGGCTGCCTTTCAAATAGAACAGGGCATGCAGTCCTAGTTTTTCAAGGTTCTTTGAAACGGTTCTGGGTTCCATAAGAGTTTGTAACATAAACTGTTTTCAGATATCGGAAATCGTGTACTTTTATATTTAAATAATAGTTCATTGGGCGTTCTCTGAGCGAGGAACTTGTGTACCAGTTCTTACAGTGTAGTGATCCATAATTTACAAATCACCGTCCGAGACTGACCAGGTACCAGACTCGAATAAGGCATGGGGTGTGTGCTCTTCTTAAAGCACTGGCTCCTTTTTCTTCCTCGGAACCAGTCATCCTAAATTAGGGACTAGTGACTGCTTATAGCTCCTTAGAGTTGTTCATGTGAAACCAAAAAATCCGATCCAAAAATAATTAAAATTTCTGTCTGATTTTCGTTGCGATAGTTGATCTTGTAGGACAGGTTCAACATGCTTCAAATCAAATGTAGGGAGGGCAAATTTGGCCACGTAAGAGGGTACATTTGGCATCGGGTAAATACTGGGTTCTCTGGAGGGATGTCCGTACATTACTTGTTAGGAGCCATTTTTGAATCGGCAATTCTATTCAGAGGTAGAATGTATTCATTTATTGAAACAGAAAAACGTCAGAACTAATTTACCGAAACATGAATTTCAAAAAACCTTAAATGCTTTACAAAGGAAGGGGGGTCTCTTTAACTATACAATGACTATTCGATGTTATGTTCATTTTATGTAGGTGTAACTGTGCCATAAAACAACTGTTTTTGAAGGGTTGTAAAAAAAGTTTAACTATTTTAATGGTTGTTATCTGAATCGTCGTTAACAACTTTGCCGGTGGTCATACAATTTTTATTTATAAAGCATCTAAATCTGAAAAGTGGCCTGGTCTTCGTTTTTACTGTTTTAAAAATCGTTTTTTTGTTTGTTTTTTTTTATGTCAAACGACCACCTTGAGCAACTCAATGGGCTATAAGCAGTCGCCCGTCCCTAATTTAGGGCCACTGTTTCCAGGGAAGGGAGAGAGCAAGTGCCGTAAGACAAACACAACATCCATGCCTCACGAGATTCGAACCCGGACCCCTTCGGACGAATTCTTCTTATTTTTTTTTTTTTTTTTTTTTTTTGAAGTACTAAAATGTAGATCGAAAATCGCTGCCTCCGTTTCCGAGTGGCCAGAGAATTTTGGCCCGTGTCTTGTTGGAACACCTGCCCCACCCATCCCTAGGGGCAATGACCCTAAATCAGGGGCGGACGACTGATTACAGCCCTAAATGCTCATAGTACTCATTAAACTCCGAGGGGGTGGGGAAATCACATAGAAGAAGGCGTTGGCCTCTGATCATTCGTCGGAAGGGGTCCGGGTTCGAATCCCGGTGAGGCATGGATGTTGTGTTTGTCTTACGGCACTGGCTCTCTCCCTTCCCTGGAACCAGTGACTCTAAATTAGGGACGGGCGACTGCTTATAGCCCATTGAGTTGCTCACGGTGGTCGTTAAATCTCAAAAAAAAAAAAAAAAAAAAAAATCACATAGAAGACTGACGTACAGGTTTTTACGAATTCTCAGTAACTCAGCGCGCCCATTGTGACATTTTGTTTGTTTGTTTCAGGGGAGGGGGTTTAAGGCTCACCGTGAGCAACTCAATGAGCGATAAGCTGTCGCCCGTTCCAAGTTTAGGGCCATTGGTCCCAGGGAAGGAAGAGAGCTAGTGCCGTAAGACAAACATCAATCATACCTCATCCGGGTTTCTAACCCAGACCCACTCAGACGAACGGTGAGAAGCTAACACTGTAACTACTACGTCACCGGAGCTGTCATTTACTACTTTAACATTTCCGATGGCGGAAATAGCATTTCATATTTATATATATACTCACTACCTGATCAAAAGCCTGTCCACAAACTTCCTGTAACAACAAAGGAATTAATATCTTCTCCTTTTTTTTTTTTTTTTTTTTTTTTGCTGCTCCTATCACAGCCTCCGCTTGTTATTTCACCCTTTCCTATCACAGCCTCCGCTTTGTTAGCAAAACTTTACACTAAATTTTGGTATGCTGCTGCGGGAATTGGATTCCATACTGGCGAAAGATAATTAGTCCGGTCGGCAACCGAATTTTGGGGGTTCGGCATGGCTTGCAGTTGGCGTTCCGATTCATCCCAAAGATGTTGCATGGGTTTGTCACAAATATTTTATTTTTCAAGTCGACCCAGGTTTCGCTGGGCTCTGGCCTAGCTTCATCAAGACCTAGCTTCCTTAGGACACTGTGTAATCCAGTCAAGTTCATCAAGACCTAGCTTCCTTAGAACTCTGTGTAATCCAGTCAAGTTCATCAAGACCTAGCTTCCTTAGGACTGTGTAATCCAGTCAAATTCATCAAGACCTAGCTTCCTTATATAGGACTCTGTGTAATCCAGTCAAGTTCATCAAGACCTAGCTTCCTTAGAACTCTGTGTAATCCAGTCAAGTTCATCAAGACCTAGCTTCCTTAGGACTCTGTGTAATCCAGTCAAGTTCATCAAGACCTAGCTTCCTTAGGACTCTGTGTAATCCAGTCAAGTTCATCAAGACCAAGCTGCCTTAGGACTCTGTGTAATCCAGTCAAGTTCATCAAGACCTAGCTTCCTTAGGACTGTGTAATCCAGTAAAGTTCATCAAGACCTAGCTTCCTTAGGACTCTGTGTAATCCAGTCAAGTTCATCAAGGCCTAGCTTCCTTAGGACTCTGTGTAATCCAGTCAAGTTCATCAATACCTAGCTTCCTTAGGACTCTGTGTAATCCAGTCAAGTTCATCAAGACCTAGCTTCCTTAGGACTCTGTGTAATCCAGTCAAGTTCTACACCCATTTCATAAAACCATTTCTTTACGGACCTCGCTTTGTAAATAGGGGGCTTTTCCTATTGGTAAAGGAAAGGGCCTTCGCCGAACTGTAGCCATAGGCACAGAATTGTCGCGTGTGTCATTACAGGCTGTATTGTTAAAGGTTCCCTATCACTTTTTGTGGGAGGGGGCATTGTGCTGTTGGTAAAGAAAGGACTTTCACCGAACTGTTGCCATAATGCTGGTCGCACAGAATTGTCAATAATGTCATTACAGGCTGTATTGTTAATGGTTCCCTATTACTCTTTGTGGGCGGGGGCATTGTCCTATTGATAAAGGAAAGGGCCTTCACCGGACTATTACCATAATGCTAGGAACACACAGAGTCCTTATCACTCTTTGTGGACGGGGGCATTGTACTGTTGGTACAGCTTCACCGAACTGTTCCCATAATGTATGTACTGTTGTTAAAGCTTCACCGAACTGTTCTCTTAATGTCTGTACTATTGTTAAAGCTTCACCGAACTGTTCCTTTAATGTTGGAACACAGAATTGTCGAGAATGTCATTGCATCCTGTATTGTTAAGGGTTCCTTATCACTCTTTGTGGACGGGAGCATTGTACTATTCGTAAAGCTTCACCGAACTGTTCCCTTAATGTCGGAAGCACAGAATTGTCGCGAAATTCATTATAGACTGCAGCTCTAATATTCCCAGGCTCAGGTACTAGAGGGCCCATCATAAACCATGAAAAACTGCCCCAGAGCATGATGCCTCCTCCACCCAATTTCACCTCTGGCACAACCCAGTTGGGCAGATTGCGTTCACCTAGCATCATCCACTACCAGACTCGTCCGACGGACCAGCACATGACGAAACATAATTAATCGAACATCTCTCATTACCTATTACATTAATAATAATTATATCCCCGTGTGGGAAAATGCAAAAGCATATACTACGCATAACACACATAAGAAGATTTTGTATTCTGAGTCTGTTGTGATAGAAAAAAACAGGGGATTTAATTGCAATGAACAGACACCACTTGAATTGCCTTTTGCCTGGCGGTACATAATAACAAAAGAAAACGAAACAGAAGAAAAGTAAATAAAAACTAAATTTATTGAAAATGACTTGTCCAGTGAAGATAAATAATAAAATTACATAAAATGAACACCAGATGGTGCAACAATGGAAAATGTAAATCACGAGGCCAAGCTACGTACGGATACAAGACCAATGGGCAATGAGTCGACTGGTGGCATGGAGGTAGTCAGCACAATAAAAGCAGATGGGTGTCTCTTGCACCCGACAGCTGACGATGGGCACAGTGTAGCCTGAAATATGTCCGGGCAAGCGAGGAACGACTTCTTGACTTTTTTTAATTTTGATACTTCACAATAACTTGGTATTAAACAGTGAAATATTTCAACTGCTGAAATTCTGGCCGCGTCGATGTAATCTATTCTCAACAACAGTCTCGAATTATTTTAACTCATCACCCCCTTCTTTTAGAATTGTGCTGTTGTTCGTGTTTGTGTTGAACTTTGAACATTAAATATCTTTTAATTGTGTGTTGTAACAATGGGCACCGGACAGGCAGCATGTTTGAACTGAAATGTAATGAGTATGTTTACGCCAAACTATTGCAAACTAGGAGGACTGAAGTCGAAATAAGGTGAGCGTAATATGTGATGATCCATATACCTCATTGCTGATTTTATGTCTCACTGGATGTAACTTACATAAGCTTTCAAAATTTAATGTAAATATATTGTACATGTAGAGATATTCTTAGGTTCAGGTATAAATATTCCATTGTCATTGTAGAATGTTCAACACACTAATAAAGGACTGTATAAACTTTTGAGCTCTAATTGAGCTCTTTTAATGTCAACGCATTATATCGATCACTCACTCGATACATTCCAAACATAAAACAGATTGCCGTAAGCAACTCTCACTCGAAAAACCGAAAAAAAGCCATCAAACCGATCATAACAACCGCTGATACAATACTAATACGCTCTACAGCACGAGAGCAAAACCGAGACGCAGATCGGTGTTGCCATCTATTGGCTACAAATATAACAAATAAAACTAAATATCTTACATTACTCCCACCTTGAAAGCTCAAGCTTTCAACACAAAAAGTAATACAATCACCTTTAACATTATAAATTAAACACAATAGCTGAAAATTACAATTATAAATATATATCTATACATACTGTGAACATGTGGCTACAGCAAATGCAACCCACTACTAATATTGTGTGAAAAGTTTACAGTTGACTCAAGAAAAAGATCTGGGTTCTTGAAACGAGGTTCTCTATCTTCATTACTAACGTGCTTCTTGAACATGTACATCACTTCATTCTGAAATTCGTATGGAATTTCTTGAATACCTTACAGTCAATCTAATGGCAATGGACACAGTTTAACTATGGGTCTCTTGAGAATTCCGGAATCAGTTCGAACAGTCACCACTCGCACCTTGCCATCACTGCCGGGGTGTGTTTCTATAACTGTGTCAAATTTCCAACACAATGCAGGCATCAGTTCATTTTTGATCAGCACAACATCACCCACCGTAAGGTCCGGTCTAGAAGTGCACTATTTAGGCCTAAGTTGAAGTTGTGTAAGGTATTCTAACCTCCATCACCTCCAAAACTGCTGAACTAGGCGTTGGATCAATTCCCACCTCTTAAGGCGAGAAATCAGAACTGCAGTGAGATCTAACTCAGAGAGAGCCGTCAAGGGAGCTCCCACCAAAATGTGTCCAGGCGTCAAGGCATCCAGATCATTAGGGTCTTCAGAAATGGAACACAAAGGCCTAGAATTAAGGTAAGCCTCAACTTGCGCTGAAAGTGTGAGGAACTCCTCTAGAGAACAATAAGCATTGCCCACTGTCCGTTTAAGGTGGAACTTCATTGCCTTTACCCTAGCCTCCCAAAGACCCCCAAAATGAAGCGCTGAAGGAAGGTTAAAATTCCACTTGATGCCTTCGGAAGAGGAAAAGGTAGCAACACTGTTGTCATCGGTTGCATTGAGCACTTGCTTAAGAACACGACGCAAATCACGATATGCACCAACGAAATTTGTGGCGCAGTCACTAAATATCTCACTGGGCTTACCTTGATGTGCAATAAATCTGTTAAGCGCTGCAATGAATGCGTCAAAAGTAAGGTCTCCAACAATTTCAAGATGAATCGCTCTCGTTGAGAAACACACGAAGACTGCAATGTAAATCTTGAATAGCTTTTTTCATCGTCCCTCTATTTATCTGCATTGGAAGAGATAAGCAAAGTCTAGACCCGTCACATGAAATACTCTAGAAGGAGTTACTCTCTTTCAGGGCAAGTTACCTAAAAGCTGAGTGATTGTAGTAGCCAAATGACGAAGGCATATCACACAACGACGCACAAATCTTTGTGTGACATCTCTGCCGTAGAGAATCCAAACATTTTGTTGGATGACAGCAAGTAGAAGTCGAGCGCTTGCGTGAAGATGAGTGTGATGATAATACTTCACAACTAATTCTGTTATGTGATGCCTTCTAGGTAGAAGTATAGGGTGTTTCACATTATCTGCAACTGAGGCATTTCTAAGTCTCCCACCAACTCGCAAAAGACCCTCAGTGTCCACAAAGGGATTCAACGGTAGAATTTTACTTGATGACTAAATGGCTCTTCCAGCATGAAGGCATGCCAACTCATCAGCGAACTCAGAGGATTGGACGAGCTTCACTATTACATAAATGGCCTTAAGAAGCTCATCTCTACTCAAATGGCCAACATTTCTTTTAGATAACGAATTAGCACAGTTTTGTGTGAACCACAAACACCAGGCTGTCACGCGGCACAATCTGGTCCACGACGAAAACTTGAAAAAAAGGATAGATCTGTACTTTGGCTGGCTGTCACATAACTCTTCCTTTCTTCTTTCAAATGTAGTTCAGAAAACGAGAACTACTGAAGCGCATCTCCATCTAAACGTTTTGCACTAGGCTGCTGTAGCCAATCTGGACCTCTTAACCACATGTTATAACGAAGTAAATTTCTCCGTCATTTTTGGTCTGCGCCGGGATTCGAACCCGATGGGTTTTTGGTCTACGCCGGGATTCGAACCCGGCCCTCTTTCGGGGGACCCGTGGGCCATGCCCCCGGCCCCCCCGAAAGAGGGCCGGGGGCATGGCCCACGGGTCAGCCGTGACCATGAATCGTAGCAGGCAGCCATCCACTGTAGAACGTGCACTTGAGAATTCCCAGTCAATCTGCTGTGTGGAATGCAACATCACACATTTTTATTTTTCGAAGCGCTGGAGAAGGAATTCTCTGATTTTTCCTGTCTCGCGGTGTGGAAATAACATCACACCAATGCGAGATTTTGAACGGCCGGGTCATCCGGATAGTTCGGGCGCCATTATAACGAAGTAAATTTCTCCGTCATTTTTGGTCTACGCCGGGATTCGAACCCGAGGCCGCTTATTCCGGAACAAGTCGCTCTACCAACTGAGCTACGCAGACATTTGTTCTGATTGTTACGTGCCTTTATGTCGTGTGCGTCCTGCTGGCAGGTACGTCACAATGTCACGCTGAACCAACTCCAAAGCTAAAATATCTCTGGTGGCACAATCAGCAGGGTTCTGCGTACCAGCAATGTGATTCCACTCCACAAAGGGAATCGCTTCCTGAATTCTTGCCACTCGATTAGCTACCAAAGGGAGCCAGCGTTGTGGTTGCAACAAAACCCAAGCGAGAGTAACTCTTGAATCTGTCCATGCAAAAACCTTCTTGATTTGAATTTTGAGACATGGAAGAACAGCTTCCAGCAGATTTTCCAACAACAGGGCAGAGCAAAGCTCCAGTCTAGGAACCGATTGCTTCTTTAAAGAAGCAACTCTGGACTTAGCAGCTAGTAAAGATACGTGCACCGAGGAGTCCAAACCCACTAAACGAATGCAAATCACGGCACAATAAGCTTTCTCAGGAGCATCACAGAAGGACCCGCTGAAAATTTCAAAGTAATCAAAAGTTGGAGTCATCACACATCTTAGAATCTTGAGATTTCTGAGACAGGAAAGTTGTGACTGGAACTTGATCCAACGGCTCCTGTACTGTTGTGGTAGCTCATAGTCCCAACTCAGATTAGAACTCCAGAGCTCTTGAAGAAGAATCTTAGCCTTAATCACTATTTGCGACAGCCAACCCAAAGGATCGAAAATTTTGGCAATTTCTGAAAGTCTGATTCGCTTGCTATACTCCAACTTCTCGTTGGTAGCAACAGAAAATTGGAAGGTATCCCTAGTTGGACATCACTCAATGCCAAGCACCTTGACCGATTTGTCACAATCATTTCTCAGGGTGTCATTGCAATCCTTGAACTCATCAGGAATAGCGTCTAAAACAGATAAAGCACTCGATGTCCACTTACGCAATGTTAAACCACCCTTTTTCAACAATTCTTGCAGCTCATGGGCAAGCACAGAGGCTTCCCCCGGTGAATTGGCTCCTGACAGGAGATCATCAGCATAGAAGTCTTGCAAAACCACTTTGGATGCTCGTGGGAAAGTAGCCTCTTCTTCCAAAGCCAATTGCTTCAAAGATCTACTTGCTAAGAATGGGGCACACGCAGTGTCATAAGTAACTGTGTTCAATATAAAGGTCTGTACAGGCTCTTCAGGTTTTTCTCTCCATAGGATTCTCTGACATTCAGTGTTCTCTGGGTGTACAACAATTTGTCTAAACATCTTTTCTACGTCTGCACACAAAGCCACCCGGAAAGTTCTAAATCTCGAGAGAATGTGGAACAATTCTTGATGAACTCTTGGACGCACCATTAGGAGGTCATTTAACGACAGTCCCGATGTGCTCTTGGCCGAAGCATCAAACACCACGCGGACTCTTGTACTACTACTCGAAGGCTTCACTACACAATGATGTGGGAGATAATAACTCACTTAATTACAAATCTCAGTTTCTGGCACTCTTTTCATATGGCCCAGGTATTCGTATTCTCTCATAAAGGAGCAACAATGTCTGTATAATTCAGGGTTCCTTGAGAGTGAGTTCTTCAAAGACCTTAAGCGCTTCAAGGCACGTTGCTTTGAATCGCCCAGATGTGAGGAAGCTAAGTGAAAAGGCAGCATCACAATGTATCTGCCATTCTCGTCTCTTGAATGCGTATCTTGAAAATGAGTTTCACATGCTTGTTCAGCCTTCGTAAAGGGACTAGCCACAGGAACGGAATCCAGTTTCCAGAAATCAGACACACAATCGTTAAGATCTACTTGAATGTGATTTACATGAACTGTAGATAACTTCTCACGAGAAGTAGGCACTTCGCCTGAAACGATCCAGCCCAGTTCCGAACGTACCGCAAAGGGTTTGCCGTCTTTTGCCTTAATGGTAACTCCCTTCAACAAGGGCAGAGAGATATCTACTTCCAGCAATATATCAATCGCTGAAGGTTTGTAAAAGTTGGGGTCAGCCAAAGTCACATCAGGAAACAGTTCTGCTAAAGAGGAACCAAGTGGAGAGTGTGGCAGTTCTCCAATAATTTTGCTGAGTACAAAGACTGAAGTTGCAAACGTAGGTATAGCCTTGTAATGCGGCCTAAACTTAATATGTGCTACTCCATTGGCATGCGAACTTGACGAACCTAAACATGAAATAGCCACTCTTGTTTTCTTCCTACACAGGCCAAGTCTGTTTGCACAAGATTCTGAAATAAAATTTGCCTGGGAACCATGATCTAGGAGCGCCCGACATAACTGATAATTCCCTGAGGCATCCTCAACACGAATGAAAGCTGTGCATAGTAGAACTTGTTGCGGGATATTAAAATCTGAAACACAGGACGCAATCGTCAATGATATTAACTCGAGTCCCTTCCCCAAAGTGTAGTGCTCGGGCTATTTACTCTCAACAGTAGTAGTAGTTGGATATACAACTTGTGTCCTAAACTCAGGTTCTTCCTCACATTGCTTAACTTCATTATTACGAAAGCACAGTAAGGTATTATGATTCCGAGCACAAATTCTGCAAGAATGTTTACTCTGGCAACGGCTCACTAGATGATTCGGCAATAAACAGTTGAAGCATAATTTTTTATGTTTCACAAATTCTACTCTCTTCTGAACAGTCAGCTTTAAGAAATTATTACACTTGTTCAAATGGTGATTCATTTTACAAAATAAACACCTACCCTTTATTTACTTCCCAAACAAAAGATGAAACCTTAGGTTGAACAAGCATTTCATAAGAGATAACCTTGTCACCTTTTAACGTACACACATGCCTCTGTATAAACTCCAACAACTGATTTAGTTAAGGAATGTTGTCTGCTTCTAAGGTTCTCTCCCACCATCCACGAGTTGTCATATCCAACTTATTCTGCACAATAAACAGTAGCAGAGTGTCGGCAACTCCATCACACTTCAACTTAAGGTTCTCTAAAGCACGAACACATTCAATAGTGCTGTCTACAATATTTAAAAGCTGAGCTGTAGACTCACTGTTGACCGCTGACAGCGAAACTAATTCCCTTATAATATTGAAGACCAACTCACGTTTATTAGAATATCTCTTTTTCAACAAATCCCACGTAACCTCGAAATTAGCATCCCACAATGACAATGATTGGACGATACACGGGTCCTGATACTTTCCTCAGCATTATCAAAGACAAATTATGATTTCCTGTAATGATCATATGTAGAGGATATTAAGAAGGGAGTGTCTGACCCCAGGTCTTAAACAGCCCTTAGAAACAAGAAACTAGGAGGTTTGGGCTAGTGCGCCCGATAGGAAAGTGACACGGAAGCGAAGTAGAAAGGGGGGAAGACGCCCTTATTTATTACCGGGGGCCAATACCCGGGGTCCGGCAGCTTAACGTTCCCATCCGACGCACGGCGGATATTGAGTTCATCGAGCGTTCGTACCTGCCTGGGATCAAACCTGAGGCCCTTTCCGTGGCAGTCACAAACGTTGCCCACTAGGCCACCCGCGGCTCTAATTTCCTGTAGTTCCTCTGTTTCGGATATAAATCCATCCACTTCTTCCGGAGCGCAGGACTCAAAAATTCTTTCAAAAATATCTGCTTTCTTTGACTCAATAGCGTCTAATTTCGATTTACATAATAACACTTCCGGACTACCACTGTGCAATTGCTCAAAATCACTCGATTCAATCTTCTCTCAAAGTTTTGTCAACGACGTCTTAAATACAAGTTTTTTAATCTTTAATGTCTCCATAATTAGAATGTCAGCAAAAGCACTCTTAAACTATAGACTTAAATCATTTTCGAACACTCACTTGTTTTTATCACGCACCTTTCAATCTCATCAACGACTTGCCGATGATCAACACCGAACATAAATTCGAATTGCAGCCATTATCCAAAACGTTCGACGGTAATTTCAGCTTCCATAATTAGAATGTCAGCAAAGCACTCAAAAAACTATAGGTTTAAATCCTTCTCGAATACTCACTTGTTTTTATCACGAACTTACCAATATCACCAACGACTTGCCGTTCGAAGTAACAGTCATCATTCAAAAAGGTCGAAGATATTCCCGGCTCGAACGGACTAAAAATGTAGAATGTTCGACACCCTAATAAAGGACTTGTGACGTATATTCTAAATTAACTTTCCTTTTGAGTTTCTTTCCCTAGGTAAATTTTGAGTTTGTTCTCAGGTATACTTCATAACTTAACGTGACATCTTCTCTCTCAAACGAATACAGTTGGCAACACATTTGAGGTCAGAGTAAACGTGACGTATGACTGTATGAGATAAGAACGATAGATAAAAACTACGATACAACAGTTGCTCGTGTGGGATGCTGGATGTGTGTTGGAGATGTGATATGTGAATTATGTTGAAATGTGATATCTGATCTATTGATATAATCCTGGAATAAAGCCAATTTCCGTAAGTTTGACTTCTGTTTAAATGTTTTCTCTGGCCATAAAGGTTTAATTAAGGAAGTGTTCCGTCGTATTCATACCTAATGATATAGACATAACGTAAGAACGACAAAATTTCAGTACGAAAGGAACTTTACGTATAAAAGTTTAGCTCTAATTGAGCTCTTTTAATGTCAACACATTACATCGATCACTCACTCGATACATTGCAAACATAAAACAGATTGCCGTAAGCAACTCTCACTCAAAAACCCGAAAATAGAAGAACATCACGACCGATCACAACAACCGCTGATACAATACTAATACTCTCTACAGCACGAGAGCAAGCTCGAGACGCAGATCAGTGTTGCCATCTATTGGCTACAAATATAACAAATAAAACTAAATATCTTACAGTCATCGAAGTCAACTTGTCTTTTCTAGGCTCATGTACTACTCATGTAGCACAGCCTTGTAATTTAAAGAAGGCCCAACACTGAGCCACTGTCTACTATTCCTAAAAGACGGTGGCTCAGTGTTTGGCCTACGTTAAATTGCAAGGCTGTGCTAACTGTGAAGTCAGCTTCTTAGCCTTTTGGGGGATGCAATTCCGGAAAGTATACTCATGTGCAGCCTTGCAATCTAACGTAAGCCCAACACTGAGCCACCGTCTTCTATTCCTAAAAGACGGTGGCTCGGTGTTTTGGCCTACGTTAAATTGCAAGGCTGTGCTAACTGTGTAGTCAGCTTCTTGTCCTTTTGGCTGATGCAATTCCGGAAAGTATACTCATGTACCCTACTCAGGTAGAACAGCCTTGCAATCTAACGTAAGCCCAACACTGAGCCACCGTCTTCTATTCCCAAAAGACGGTGGCTCAGTGTTGGGCCTACGTTAAATTGCAAGGCTGTGCTACCTAGGTGTAATTTGCTGAGACAGGCTCTGGCTCAAGCGTAGTGCTTATTTTTCAGAAGTTCCATTCAGTCATTCGCCTTACGTTTGGGAAAGGCTCTGGAGAGGCCCCGAGTTGAATAGGCGGCTACAGGAAATGAACTCTTAACTGTCGCCCTTCACTCAGACACGTGGCTGGGAATCAGCAATCTGCGCCGCGCCGGTGGTCAGTTGCCCTTCACTCCAAGATTACAGAATCCAAACAAGCAAAAAGCGGTAGGTGAAGAATTAGCACTTCGGTATCAACGCTAAAACGGTGTCAGAATGCCAAGGGCACACTGGGAAAAACTTGGGGCTATCCCGCTAAAAATATCATCTAGGCCTTGTAACGTACCAGGAGATGTGACGTACCTGCCAGAAGGACGCACACGACATAAAGGCAGATAGGAATCAGAATAAAACGTCCGCGTAGCTCAATTGGTAGAGTGACTTATTCCGGAATGAGGGAATCCGGGTTCGAATCCTGGCGTGGACAGAAATGACGGAGAAATTTACTTCGTTATAGCCTCTTTTACGAAAATTTATTAGCTTTAAATCACAAAAATTCTTTAAGCTACATTAACTAGGTTTTATGGGCGTTTTAATAATTCACATTCTTTGGAACCTACAGATATTTTTCTGTAAACCAAATCTCTATTGCCTGTAACACAAATGTGCACATAATAAATAACATGATTGTCCTAGTTTTATACTATTACAAAGCGCTACAAAATACTTACGCCTAAGTTTAGCCTATCATGAAAATTTTATTCTTTTAGAGAACTAAGGAAAGCCTCTTAGAAATGCTTTACGATTGTACACATAAAACACACAACCGCCGTGTGACACAGTGTCCATAGGCGTCCATATCTTAATTTTCAGGAAGGGGCAAACAGAAACTATGAGTACAATTGGCATATACACCGATGTGCCATTCCATTATGGCCACCCCCTCTTAGAGAAATGAGCGCGCCTGGAGACCGAACGGTGGCGTAAGTGATGTTCACAGAGCAGTATATGTACAACCCGAGGACCGGGTTTCGGTTAGTACAGTGTTAAGAGTCAGAATGGGAAAAGCTGCCGATTTATCGGAGTTTGATAAAGGACAAATTGGGATGACATGGCGCCTCGGTACTACGATCTCGGAAAGCGAGCGGCTTGTTGGTTGTTCACGTGCCACTGTAGTACCTACGTATCAAAAGGGATGCACAGATGGTAAAACGACGAACCCTCGCCCCAGCCGTGTGTCGTCCGCAGCTCACTGATACCAGAGGGGAATGGAGACTGTCGCGCATTGTCACAGTGACCGCAGGGCCACAGTGCTAGAAATCACCCGCAGCTACAACAGTGGTGATCAGGACAATGTGTCACAGCACACAGTCCATTGCAGCCTTCTGCGCATGGGCCTGCGTAGCCGAAGACCCTTCCGGGTCCCCATGCTCACTGCACGTCATCGCCAACAACGCATGAAATGGAACCAAGATCATCGAGATTGGACCGTGGATGATTGGAAGACAGTGGCCTGATCTGACGAATCAATATTCCTGGTGCATCACGTAGACGGCCGAGCGCGGATACGCCGATTACCAACAGAGACTATGGCACCTGGATGCACTGTTGGGAAGAAACAGGCCGGCGGCGGCGGTGTTATGATGTGAGCGATGTTTTCTTCGGACACGTTAGGCCCCATTATCCCAATAGTACAATCCCTGACAGGTGTCTGAACATCGTTGCGGACCAAGTGCACCCATTCATGGCAACTGCGTTTCCTACTGGTGATGGCCAGTACCAACATGATCATGCGCTATGCCATACTGCCAGAATCGTCAAGGAGTTGTTCGAGGAGTGCTGGTGACTTTCTGTTAATGCTCA
The DNA here is from genome assembly GCA_039090855.1 of Macrothele yani. Classification (NCBI taxonomy): domain Eukaryota; kingdom Metazoa; phylum Arthropoda; class Arachnida; order Araneae; family Macrothelidae; genus Macrothele; species Macrothele yani. The sequence goes on from CM077027.1 coordinate 147,716,016, forward strand.
GGCCTCCAAATTCATCTGACATGAACCTAATCGGACATTTGTGATTCAACTTAGAAAAGCGAATTCACGCTAAATCGCCACCACCCCGAAATGTACAGGAACTGGAGGAGTTCAACAATTTATTCATAAAATGATGATACAAGCGCACATCGGGCGATGAAAACATACAAAAGAACAATGAATGACAATATCTGCAGATGAATGCATGTAACAAGATAAAACCACTGATGCAGATGTATAACAGAAAATGGCATACGGCCGCCCCGGTGGCGCAGTGGTCTAAGCGATGGCCTCTGATCATTCGTCCGAACGGGGTCCGGGTTCGAATCCCGGTGAGGCATGGAAGTTGTGTTTGTCTTACGGCACTGGCTCTCTCCCTTCCCTGGAACCAGTGACCCTAAATTAGGGACGGGCGACTGCTTATAGCCCATTTGAGTTGCTCACGGTGGTCGTTAAACCTCCAATCAAAAAAATGGCATACGTACAAAAATGGCCCGGAGACAATCCGGGATAAATTACATACAATGACACACTATAAAGTCCGATAAGGAAGGAAAGGAAAGTCCAGAAAAACTGTAAAAACGCAGGACTAGTCCAGGAGCAAGTAATAAGTCAGGAAAAGTCCTACTAATCAGCAGGGGAATGACGAAGAAATGAAGCAGAAAGTTGAGAGGTGTCCTCCATTTCACAAAGCCGTTGATAACAAGAAAGGAACGTACAGTCAGTCTTGCAAAGAGCCTCAAGGTCAGCTCTTACACACGTCAGCCGACGATGAACATCATCCGGAGAAAAAGTGGAGTGAGAAAGGTAAGAGGCCATATCAAACGATGGATCCCGGAAGAGCGAAAATAGGCGAAACAGTTGTCTATGGGTAAAGGGTCGAGTGAGCACAACGGTATCTTGACAAAATTGTTCAAATTGCGCTTGGAGCGCAATCTCTGCGAGTTCCTCTGGATTTTCCGTAAATCTACACCCCTGGGGAACGCTGGAAGAGAACGAGTGCTAGAAGATGAGCGAGAGCGATACACTCGTGGATGTCCACGTTTAGCTGGAGCACTAGGAGCTTTGAAAACGGTGCGTTTTGCGTATCGGCCACTGGAATCAACAACAGCCTCATCAGTAATGGCCAAGTCATCCACACGGGTGGGATCTGCAGTAGGAGTAATAGGAACATGAAACAGTCCAGGAGTGTCCGGAGCAGTCATTAAAGCATCGCGGTAATCATCAAGATCAGTTGCCGATGAATCAATGGAAACCACGGCCACCTCCGTTGAGGGAGCCTCACCAGGAGAAGTAGAAAGCACCACCTGAGCAGAAGCGTCCTGCTCAGAAATCGAGCAATTAGGTGAAAACGGTTCAGGTGAAGTTGAAGAACCAAGGAGAGAAGGAAAGTGAGCTTCAGTAAAATCAGGAGCACGCAAGTCAGGCTCTGCATGAGCCGCCCTGGTGGCGCAGTGGTCTAAGGCCCTGGCCTCTGATCATTCGTCCGTAAGGTGTCCGGCTTCGAATCCTGGTCAGGCATGGATGTTGTGTTTGTCTTACGGCACTGACTCTCTCCCTTCTCTGGAACCAGTGACCCTAAATTAGGGACGGGCGACTGCTTATAGCCCATTGAGTTGCTCACGGTGGTCGTTAAACCTCCAATCAAAAAAAAAAGGCTCTGCATGAGAACCAGACGGGGGCGTATCAACAGGCACTGATGTAGACAACAATTCAGAAGAGGGTACAGAAGAAGAGGAAGGTCCAGGACACTCTTTAAAAAAATGCCCTAGGCCTTTACACTTGCTGCAGTGGAACTCGGTTAAGAGATCGATGTGTCTCCGTTGACCGTGACAATGGACAGTAAGTTGTGTAGGTAAAGTTGCAATATCGTCCTGAGAAGAAAAGATAACAGGCACCATGCGACGAGCACCATAAATATGGTGATCCGCAAAGTCGTTGGGCGCTGCCGAGTAGGTTACGACGTCCCCGGCAACGCAACCAAGAGATGAGATAACTGAAAAGAGCATGACATTTGTGAATTCGGCGGGCACCGGGTAAAACGACACGTTAACCGGGCGCTGTATCACAGGTTTGGGCATCAAGAGGTTAATATTAATAGTAATACCTTTCTTCAAAAGAGAGGTCACATGGTCAGGTTGAGAAAGATAAACAACAATAGTCCGAGCCCGACGATAGAGATGAGTAATAGCAGACGGAGATAAAAGCTGCTTAACTGCCGAAGCATAAACTTTCAACTTGGTATCCGGAAGGGCTTTAAAAAAACTCCTAAAGCCATATGCGAGGAGAACTTTTGAGCTTGAACAGATGACGCCGGAATATGAAGATGAATAGAGTTGCCGGTACGACGAACATGAGGTTTCAAAGCATCGACTTGCTGTAACACAATCGAGGAATGGCGATCAGATGCAGAGGTCGCTGCAGCAGAATAAGACGATGGCAATCGAGCTGCTGTGGAAGGTGGAGGAGTGACGTCATCGTGAGTATGCATTGCATCAGTGAAAGTCACAGTAGAAGCTGAATCAGAGGAGTGTCTGACTGAGCAGCAGCAGGAGAAGAGGTGCCGAATGACGCACCGGAAGAGGGCAGTTGAACAGCGCCATGAGGAGAAATCAGCGTAGCGTCGCCGGTTACAGCAAGAGTGGAAGTAGGGCTACCGAACATGACATCTCCACCGGAAGCCGTCATTACTAATGGCGGCGCCCAGCAGTTCTTCTGGCCAGCTCGACCAGAAGGTAAATAAAGCTTGGAATGAAGAAAATATCGTACTTACGAATCGGAAAGTAGAACAAAACGATGCACTAGACCTTTAAATACACGAAAAACACAAAATTAGAACTGGGAGGGCACTATAAATGGAACTGTACACTCGAAAATATCGGAGCTGATGCCGAGCTCTGGAGGACCTGCTGTTTTTTTGTTTTTTATTGGAGGTTTAACGACCACCGTGAGCAACTCAATGGGCTATAAGCAGTCGCCCGTCCCTAATTTAGGGTCACTGGTTCCAAGAAAGGGAGAGAGCCAGTGCTGTAAGACAAACACAAACATCCATGCCTCACCGGGATTCGAACCCGGGCCCCATACGGACGAATGATTAGAGGCCATCGCTTAGACCACTGCGCCACCGGGGCGGCGTACCTGCTGTTGACATTATGGTACCAGATACCCCAAGATACCTATCGCCACCTCATCGAATCGATGCCTCGCCGAGTGGCAGCTGTTTTGCGGGCTAAAGGAGGTCCTACAGCTTATTAAATATGTGGTCATGATGGCTTATCTGTGTATAAACACCATAAATTTTCACGGTACCTTGTTTTTATCTAAGTTCTTGCCAAACACGCAACACATAAATTGTACTGGGAAAAAAAAGACCCAAAAGTACATAAAAAAGATGGATTAATAAAATTAGACAGCATGTTAGGACAATAAAGAAATTTTTGTTGGTCTTTTTTATCCTTTTGGGCACTTATTTTTAAATGGGAGTTTAACGACCGCCGTGATCAACTCAGTGGGCCGTCCCTATTTTAGAGCCACTTATGTCCCACGCGCCACGAAACCCTAGAGATCATTCATTTGGTCACAGAGAATGAAAAAATACTCTCAAAACAACTTTCTGTAACACATTTCGAGAGATCTCAACAAATAGCTGCTGCAGAAGATCAATTTTTCATTTCTTCGCCTTTCAAACTTTCCCATACTAAACGCATGTTTGTTTTTCTATAACATACATACATTTCATCATTGCTTTCTACCATAAATTGCCAACGTTTTTCTTATTTTTATTTTAGAAGTTCTACAGAAAAAGCAGCAATCAGAATTAAAGTTATTGCGAAAGGATATGGTCCAATTTCCAGGTGAGGGCAAATTCCTCCTCTTCCCCCTCCCCTATATGGGCGGCCCTGACAGTGTCTAACGCCCTTTTCCGATTTATACGAAAATACAGAACATAAGTTAGCAAATAAAACAGTAACAATTAAGAATTGTGACACAAAAAAAGAAAAACTACTAAAATTATTTATTCTTGAATATAAAAAACATGCTTAACATAATGCCACGATGTTTTGCACATAGTAAATATTTTTTTCTGTTGACACTGTTATAAAAAATTACACAGGTCTCTGTTCCTTCGTCCCCGCGAAGAACACCGTTTTTTTCATGTCCGACCACTGAAGCGCTGTCTCGAACACGAGATTTAGACCTCTGTCTCTCCTCCTCTGTGGGAATACGTCGTCGAAGTGGTAAGTTACAAGATGGCGCTAGGCATAAACAAATGTCTGTTCCTTCATGATTCCCATAACGTTTCAACGTGGTTGGTGAAATGTGCTCATATTTTGCAATTTCTTCATTTTTTTTCGGACAATTTGAAGCTACTTCAACGCGGTGAAAATGCTGTGAAGTTCTCTTACATCCAGTCATTTTGTTGTGAACCGCATAAAGAAAACATACGTGGTCGAATCCATACTTCTATGAAAGATAAGATACATAGCATCAAGGTACTGTCTGCCTTTTATGCTAATTTTTCATATATTATTTTATCTTACTTCTTTCAGTTTTATATCATGCTTGAACTGATCACCCAAAAAGCCCATAACTTTAAGGGTGGACCGTTCCACATAGTTTTCCACACCGTCACATAGTTTTCCACACCGTTTCATGTTTGTAGTAGAGATAGATGAAATGCCCTTTCAGGTTGTAATTTCGGTGGAGCATCTGGTGATTCACACTGGCGAGAAGTCTCACCAATGCACAGTATACCAGAAGACATTTTTACAGAAAGGTAGTCTGTTACAGCATCTGCTGATTCATACTGGTCAGAAACCTCACCAATGCACTGACCGGATTTAACCTTACAGTATTTAAATACCTAATGATTTAATTTTAACGCATTTTGGTAAATGAATTTTATCTTACAGTATTTTAACTTACACAAATTGTAGTGCTTCCCAATCACACACACGTCTCATAGTTTTCTACACTAATAAGAAATTTCCCCAAAGTACAATATGTAACAAATCATTTACGCAGAAAAGTCATCTGTCAGCTCATCTATGGATTCAGTGCTGTCAATATAGTGTACATTATGCCGAGACATGGTGCCATCTTGTCACGTTTACCAGTTTTTATAAGTGTTGTTTTCTGAAACAGTCGAACTTCTGCGTTTGCATTCTCATAAATGTTCTTTTTTGTTGTTGTTGTTGTTGTTGTTTGGAAGTTTAACGACCACCGTGAGCAACTCAACGGACTACAAGCAGTCGCCTATCCCTAATTAAGGGCCACTGACTCCAGGGAAGGAAGAGAGTCAGTGCCGTAAGACAAGCACAACATCCATGCCTCTCGGGATTCGAACCCGGACCCATCACGGACGAATGGACAGAAGCCATCGCTTAGACCACTGCGCCACTGGGGTGGTATATATAGATGTTTTTAATCATTTTGAGGCAAACATCTTCAGCCGCCCCGGTGGCGCAGTGGTCTAAGCGATGGCCTCTGATCATTCGTCCGAAAGGGGTCCGGGTTCGAATCCCGGTCAGGCATGGATGTTGTGTTTGTCTTACGGCACTGGCTTCCTCCCTTCCCTGGAACCAGTGACCCTAAATTAGGGACGGGCGACTGCTTATAGCCCACTGAGTTGCTCACGGTGGTCGTTAAGCCTCCATCAAAAAAAAAAAAAAAACATCTTCAACACCGCAGGATTTCAAAGGTATTTAAAAATGCGTACATGTGTATGTGTGTTTATTTTAAACAGTATAAACAAATGCTTAAAAATAAAAATTATATATTAGGTCGTTCGGAAAATGATGTCTGCTTTTCTAAGGTGCGCCACATTCAACTCGCCCACAGTCCTTGCAGCGCTATTCACTGGCGACTCAAACGCCACACACACGCCGTAATCGGTTGAGCTACAGTCATCGCTACTTGTGTGGGAGTGGTCTGTACAACATGTTAGGAAGGAGTGAGTTGTGGGTGATTTTACTTAATGAGTTCAAATTGGGACGTAATGCCGCACAAATCTACCGTAATGTGGTCGAGGCATGGGGCGAGGAGGTAACATCTCAACGTAATGTTTGTCGGTGGTTCGTTCAGGTGACACGAGCCTACAAGATGAGGGGCGCCGAGGACGGCATTCGATCATTGATACCGAAGCTCTGAAGGCAAATGTGGAGGCGAATCCTCGCGTCACAGTCAGAGAACTCTCCAAACAGTGCAATGTGTCGGTTTCAACCATTTCCCAACATCTCCACCAAATTGGTAATGTCAAGAGTCACATACTGTGAAGAAATTGACCCAATGCACCAGAAGTTGTTGTTGATAGTGAAAGAAGGTTTTCTCCACCAAATTGGTAATGTCAAGAAGCTCGATGCGTGGGTCCCATACGAACTGACGGAGCATCAGAAACAACAATGGTTTGAGATGTGCAGTAACCTTCTGCTTCGCAACGAAAAGGAGCCTCTACTTGCTCGTATGTGATGAAAAGTGGGTGTTATACGACAACCGTAAGCGATCAGGACAGTAGCTGAACCAAGGTGAACCACCGAAACAACATCATACTGTGAATCAAGGTTGATGCCAGAGAAAGTTTTGTTGACAGTGTGGTGAACTGTTCGTGGTGTCATACACCACAGGTTCTTGAATGCTGGTGAAAGCATTACCTAAGTCACATACTGTGAAGAAATTGACCTAATGCACCAGAAGTTGTGTTCCAAACAGCCAAAGAAGGTTTTGTTGACAGTGTGGTGGACTGTTCACAGTGTCATACACTACAGGTTCATGAATGCTGGTGAAAGCATTACCTCTGTCGCATACTGTGAAGAAATTGACCTAATGCACCAGAAGTTGTGTTCCAAACAGCCAAAGAAGGTTTTGTTGACATTGTGGTGAACTGTTCATCGTGTCATACACCACAGGTTCTTGAATGCTGGTGAAAGCATTACCTCAGTCACATACTGTGAAGAAATTAACCTAATGCACCAGAAGTTGTGTTCCAAACAGCCAAAGAAGGTTTTGTTAGCAGTGTGATGAACTGTTCATGGTGTCATACACCACAGGTTCTTGAATGCTAGTAAAAGCATCACCTCAGTCACATACTGTGAAGAAATTGACCTAATGCACCAGAAGTTGTGTTCCAAACAGCCAAAGAAGGTTTTGTTGACAGTGTGGTGGACTGTTCACAGTGTCATAAACTACAGGTTCTTGAATGCTAGTAAAAGCATCACCTCAGTCACATACTGTGAAGAAATTGACCTAATGCACCAGAAGTTGTGTTCCAAACAGCCAAAGAAGGTTTTGTTGACAGTGTGGTGGACTGTTCACAGTGTCATAAACTACAGGTTCTTGAATGCTAGTAAAAGCATCACCTCAGTCACATACTGTGAAGAAATTGACCTAATGCACCAGAAGTTGTGTTCCAAACAGCCAAAGAAGGTTTTGTTGACAGTGTGGTGGACTGTTCACGGTGTCATACACTACAGGTTCTTGAATGCTGGTGAAAGCATTACCTCACTCACATACTGTGAAGAAATTGACCTAATGCACCAGAAGTTGTGTTCCAAACAACCATCTTTGGTGAACAGGAAGGGTCCTATCCTCCTACATGATAACGCGAGAACACACGTGTGACAAATGACGAAACAGAAACTACATGAACCGAGGTTCGAAAGCCTTCCACATGCAGCCTACTAGGCTGACTTAGCACCTACCTATTTCCACCTGTTCATACATTTTAGCAATTACCTCAAGGTTAGGACCTTCAGAAACCAAGAGGAGGCCGAAATTACATTCCGAGACTTTCTCGCATCCAAGGAGCATGGCACTGAAGCACTTGTCACTCGCTGGCAGAGGTGTGTTTCTACTAAAAGCGCCTATTTTGAATTAAACAAGGTTGCGTGCTATGAGGTATTGTACAATATCTTTCATTTTTACCCTCCAAATCGGCCATTAGTTTCCGAACGACCTAGTATATTGAGGATTTATGATGTGCCGTAAAAATATTACAAAAAAATTTACATTTTTTCTTCCTTAGGTATAAAATAAACATAACAAGATAATTTTAGAGAGAGCAAAGTGATTTAATGTATTACTGCTGAAAATCTTGGTTTGCTTCTTTGTAAAACAGCGATTCGAAGAGCTGATTCTAAGTTCAGTTTCCTCCAATACTTGGTTTAATGGTTGTCATATACACTGCTGGCCACCCAAAATGCAACACCGAAAAGGACACGAGTTAGCAAAGCCAGATTTACTCTACACATAACAACAGATACAAAGATGAAACGATTGAGTTTACAGGCCCTTGCGACTTGCGGAACACGCAGACATCAATAGTTCGTGTGACCGCATGGGTGGCAATAACGGCCGCTGCACGCCGCGGCATCGAACGAAAGAGGCTTTGGATGTGGGCTTGGGGTATGTCGGTCCAGGCTGCTTCCACACGTTGCCACAGTTCATCAAGCGTAGCCGCGGGTGCTGCTTGCCGGGCCACTCGGTTGCCGATCAGCGACCAGACGTGTTCGATGGGCGACATATCGGGAGAACAGGCGGGCCATGTCAGCAGTGACACCTGGTGGGCCATGAAGAATTGTTGCACGATGCGTGCCACGTGCGGGCGCGCATTGTCCTGTTGAAACGTGGCCGCTGGCAGGTCCTGCAGGTAAGGGAGGACTACAGCTCCAAAAAGTCCGAGATGTAGCGGTGGCTGTTGAGTGTACCGGCGATGCGTACCAGAGGGGTGCGGGTGTCATATCCAATTGCGCCCCAAACCATAACGCCAGGCGACGGACCGGTATGGCGAAGCATAATGCAGGCATCATACAGTCTCTCGCCGCGGTGCCGCCACACGAGGATCCGACCATCGTGGTGTTGCAGGCAGAAGCGGGATTCGTCGGAGAAGACAATGTCGTGCCATTCCGTAGTCCAGGTGCGGCGTTCAACGGCCCACTGCCGTCGCACTCGCCGGTGGTGTAACGTCAATGGTAATCGGAGCATAGGGCGGCGTGCAACAAGTCCCTGCTCCTTCCAGACGACGTCGAACGGTACGTGCTGCACAAGTTGTTGCGCAACACACCCTAATTCCTGCGCTAACGTTCGTGATGTGGCGGTGCGAGCCGTCAATGCCCGCCGCACAACATGCCAGTCCTCTCGTCGATCCGTCCGTCCCTCCTGCACCCCGCTGTCGCGATAAGCCACTATTCGTCCTCTGTCGAACTCCGAAACCTGCTGGAATGACTGCTTTATTCTGCGACGGGGCATCAGGAAGCTTCCCACGCACAGGTCCGGCAGCTCAACACACTTCCACTACTTACACCCCCCGCCTTCTGTGCACCCTTCTCATAGTGCTTCTCGGTGGCGTGCCGGGCGCACATGATTTGCATATGCCCTGCAATGCTAATCGTTTGTATGTCCTCTCGCGGGCGACGCATGCTGCGAATTTCAGGCCAATCGGATACTTCCTTCTTGGTGTTGCATTTTTGGGTGGCCAGCAGTGTATAAAAGAGACAACTCATATAGATATTTAGGTGAAAAGAGAAGGGATGCACCGTTGTTTCCTTCCTTTACTAAAGCACGGTACTCATTTTTAAATCCATTCACCCACTCACGCAAAGGGTTTTGTTGAAATTCGGACCGGCCCGGTGTCCGAGTATTCTAGTCACTCGTTCGAGATGGCTACAGGTACAAATTCCGAGTGAGGCATGGATGATGTGTCTTGGGCCGCGGGTGGCGTAGTGGGCAACGTTCGTGACTGCCACGGGAAGGGCCTCAGGTTCGATCCCAGGCAGGTACGAACGCTTGATCCACTAAATACCTGCCGTGCGTCGGATGGGCACGTTAAGCCGTCGGACCCCAGGTACTGGCCCCCGGTAATAAATAAGGTCGTCTTCCTCCCCCTTTCTACTTCGCTTCCGTGTCACTTTCCTATCGGGCGCTCGGGCGCTCTAGCCCAAATCTCCTAGTTTCCTAATTCTAAGGGTTGTTTAAGACCTGGGGTCAGACACTCCCTCCCTAAAATCTTCTACATATGATCATGATGATGTGTCTTACAGTACTGGTTTATAACGAAGTAAATTTCTCCGTCATTTCTGTCCACCGCAGGATTCGAACCCGGATCCCCTCATTCCGGAATAAGTTGCTCTACCAATTGAGCTACGTGGACGTTTTATTCTGATTCCTATCTGCCTTTATGTCGTGTGCGTCCTTCTGGCAGGTACGTCACATCTCCTGGTACGTTACATCATCTCCCCCTTATTTTTTTTTTATTTTTTTTTTCGAAGTGCTGGAGAAGGGATTCTCTTATTTTTCCTATCTCGCGGTGTGGAAAGAACATCACACCAATGCGAGATTTTGAACGGTCGGGTCATCCGGATAGTTCGGGCGCCATTATAACGAAGTAAATTTCTCCGTCATTTCTGTCCACGCCAGGATTCGAACCCGGATCCCCTCATTCTGGAATAAGTTGCTCTACCAATTGAGCTACGCGGACGTTTTATTCTGATTCCTATCTGCCTTTATGTCGTGTGCGTCCTTCTGGCAGGTACGTCACATCTCCTGGTACGTTACAGGTTCTCTGCCTTTCTTGGAACCAGTGGTCCCAAATGTGGGACGGGTGACTGCCCTTATAGCCCATTGAGTTGCTCACCGCTATCATTACCCCACCCCACTCAAACAAAAAAAAAAGGTTTGACCGCTTTCGGTGACAAGTGGTGTGGGGAGCTAATCTCTCACCATTCATCTGACTGGGCCTCGTTCGATTTCTGAATAATGCATGGGTGATTTGTGTTTCTTCCGGCGCTGATTCCTTCCCTTTCTTATAACCAGTGGCCCTAAATTAGGGACAGGTGACTGCTTACAGCGCATTGCATTGCTCACAGTGGTCGTTAAATACTTCCCACCCCACCCCCAAAAAAACGAATGGGTTAAAAACTTCTGTAACAAATAGTTCAGAAAACACAGGATACTATTTTGTTGGGAAACATGGTAAATTTAAACATGCATACCAGTATTAAATCAAAAAGCGAAAGCTGCTGAAGTGAAATTGATTTCGGCGTTTAAAGGTTAATTCTGAGATTGGAACATGGCAGTCGATCGACGTACACTCATGTTCCGGGTTGGCAACAGACGAAATTGTAATCTGAATCACTAGCGAGCTTCTAAATCTTTGACTTGCAAACTTCTGAATCATTTATTTGTGAACATCCTTTCTAAGAGCAACATTCATTGTCCAGCACCGCTTTTCCAAGAAATGCATGATTGCAGAAAGAAAATAAAGAAACATACCTACCGCAATTCTGTTAAAGATGGGTCAAACCTGACAACTTCGTCGTTCTTTTCTCCATCTTAATCTAGTTTTTTGCTGCGGAAGCTCCATGATGACATCATTCGCTTCCATGTCCATTAAGTTTTCTTTTTTTGTGTGGTTTTTTATCCCAGGATAAAATGTTTCTCTGGTGTCATCAGCAGTTTTTGCTGACGCCAAAGATTTACCCGTTATGTTACTGCGCAATGTACTTTTTGGAGAGCATCTGCGCTTTAGGTCGGCCGGTAGTTGATACTGAAAGGCATAAACACACGACAGAGACTAGTCATAAAAAAATAAATATCCTTGTTTTATGCCTAAGGGAAAACACAATGTGCTGAAGTTTGGAAAATAGGCTCATTGCTCAGTGTGTGTGTGTGTGTGAAGGGGGAATGAGCATATGGATGTCCATAATGCTCTAGAGTCGAGTGAAGGTATCTGCCTCATCTGGAAATCTGAACGTTAAGTTAGAATTCTTCGAGAAGACACAATAACGATATATAAAACATATCAACTTTCTATTCGTCTCGAAAGTATTTATTTTATTTTCAAGTTTTTTTCTGTGCCCTTTTTTTAATACAATTCACATTTTTTAAGAGTCAATACATTCTTTCTGTTTAATGCTTTGCATGACGCTTTATTATATCCATTTTCAGAAGCTAGTTTCTTAATCCGGTCTGACCATGAAAACTTCAATAAAGAACTAAACTGGATTAAGAAATTAGCAAGTAAAAATGGATATTATTAAAAATGTAATCAATAGCATACAATATTCAGTTCAAATAACTTAACTGTTAAAAGGTAAAAAAAAATATCTTAAATCTACTGCCGATCCATACAGTATATTGTAAGCATATTCCAACACTTAACAGTACGTGCAATGACGTACTACAGAGATAAAACACGTGTCAAGACGACAAATCGGCAGCGATACATTCTGTCCGTGTAGCTTAGTTGGGAGAGCAACTTACTCCGGAGTGAGGGGGCGTGGACAAATTTGTGGTTTCACAGTGTTCTAAAAACAATCTGAACTTTACAGTAGAGAAGCAAAGAACATATCGTAACCAAAGGTCGTGTAGAGTCAACAGTTCTGTCAAAAAAACTGGGGTATACAAAATTCCATTAAAAAATGATGACAAAATAATTTCATTCATTAGAAAATGATAAAATAATTTCATTCTACATAGGCTATATAAAATGTAATTTAAACATTAAGCTTTAAGAACACGTCAAAAACCGCAACCAGAAACCAAATAAAACTGCTTTGGTAGATTATTATACAGCAAAAACTCCTTAACAGACACTCTCGAATAGCGGATCTCCATTTACCGGACAGTTTTGTAATCTCCAGTTTCGAAGGTCCTGTATATTTACCTTCAAATAGCGGACCCTCCAAATAGCGGATACTCATCTTGTTCATAAGACAGTTAAAAACATGAACGTTCAAGGTACAAAAAAATTAGCAAATTTTTGCCGCAAAGATTTTGTTTAACTTCTTTGGACGGAAATAGAATGTTTTTGTCCTCAAACTCATCCATTACAAAATTTCCTAGTCTGTGGTTGTTTAACTTCGTTGGAAGGAAATACAGTACTTTTTGTCCTCTAAATTCCTATTACAAAAACTACAGGTCTGTGGTTGTTTAACTTCTTTGGACAGAATACTTTTCGTCCTCCAAATCTCCATTACAAAAACTACTGGTTTGCTGTTGTTTTACTTCGTTTGACGGAAATAAAATATTGTTTGTCTTCCAAATTCCCATTACGAAAACTGCTGTTTGTGGTAACTTCTATGAACGGAAATAGAATAGTTTTTGTCCTCTAAATTCCCATTACAAAAACTACTAGTCTGTAGTTGTTTAACTTCTTTGGACGGAAGTAGGATATTTTTGTCCTTCAAGTTCCCATTACAAAAACTACTGGTCTGTTGTTGTTTAACTTCTTTGGACGGAAATAGAATCATATGAACTACTTTATTCGTGATGGAAGACGTTAAAATTCATATTGCCGTCTGTACACGATTCTAAAAGAACACTTAAAATATATACAAGGTTAAAATATTAGCACTTTCAAGTCCATTCTGGATCCGTCATCAGATGATGTAGTTATGATTTGCCATGGAAGAGGTATATACACTGAAGAGCAATTGAATTAGAGATACCTGTCTAGAAACGTGTAGCACCACCTTTCGCCCTGATGATGGCGGCGATTCGTCTCGGCATGGACTCGACAAGACACCGGAAGCGTTGGGAAGCCATACGGATTCACGACCCCTGAACAAGCTCCCACAGTTCACGAAGATTTGATGAAGGTGGGTCAGAGCCTCGAACATCTCTCTCGATGGCATCGCAGAAGTACTCTATGGGATTGAGGTTAGGTGACCTAGCTGGCCAAGGGCGCGAGGTCACGTCGGTGGAGTGTTCATCCTACCATTCGATACAATTCAGGAGCGATGGTACGGTGCATTGTCTCGTTGCAGGATGAGGTCCCCAGTGGGATGTTGAAGACGCACAAACGGGATCAAATGGTCGTCCAGGATATCCCGGTAACGTTGACCTGTGAGGGACAATGTCACACGTACCAGGGGTCCCATTTCAGTCCACGTAAACAGTTCCCAGACGAGAATGCCATCCCCACCGACTTAAAGAGTACCCTGCTGGCAAGAAGGATCCATCGCTTCATGTGGTTTGCGCCGTATACTCGTATCCTGCCATCCGCATGTACCAACGTGAATCTCGACTCATCAGTCCAGGCAACATTTTCCTACATGTCTAGGGTCCAGTGGCGATGTTCCCGCGCCCATGCTAATCTTTGCACCCTGTGATGTGCGGTCAGCAGCGGTACCCTCGTGGGACAATGGCTTCTGTACCCCATAGCGAGGAGATTTTTCTGGATGGTGTGGCTGCTTACACGTTTTTGTGCACCAGCGTTAAATTGCAGAGTGATTTCTTGCACTGTGGCCCTTCTATCCGCTGTTACAATGTGAGCTAGCCGACGATGACCTCGCTCATCCACACGCTGTTGTCCACGACAGTTGGCACTTGCAGGGATGGTTTTACCGGATTCGATATACTCACGGTGCACCCGTGACACAGTGGACCGTGAAAATCCCAGTGCCTGCACGACTTCCGAGATGGAGTGACTCATTCGTCGGGCCCCGACAATTTGCCCACGATCAAATGCGCTTAGATCCTTCGCCTTACCCATACTGCGTTCGACTCTTACTGATTCCCGTCGCATCACACATTAATTGTCGGATCGCTGCATACGTCATGTCGTTTCCGTTTGCAGGGCCGCCCACAGCACCACATTTGCATAACGCCAGCTGTCTGTAATTTAATTGCTCTTCAGTGTACCACACCGATGTATCAGTATTGTCCATGTGCATGCTCATTACATAGTGATGTTGTTATATATCGGAGATCGAGTCGTTATCTGCGTTGTCATCCCTCCCCGACCCACACCACAAAGAAATTGCAAAGTAATTTCCATAGTAACGGTATGGTAATAGGGGCATCGTCGTTAAAACTCTTTCCTCTAAATTTATGAATCAATAAGCTTTCTGTCAAGAGAAGTGAGGAACATGTGCTTGGCGTGTTAAGTACAGTTAACATCTTGCCAGATAGGTTGGTGTCGACCCTGCAGGCATAATCTTGAAAGGATTCTCACCGCCTTTTCAAGATTATGCCTGGAGGGTCGACACCAACCTATCTGGCAAGGTGTTAAATACTTAACACGCCAACCACATGTTCCTCACTTCTCTTGACAGAAAGCTTATTGATTCATAAATTTAGAGGAAAGAGTTTTAACGACGATGCCCCTATTACCATACCGTTACTATGGAAATTACTTTGCAATTACTATGGGGAGGGGATGGCAACGCAGATAACGACCCGATCTCCGATGTATAACAACATGACTATGTAATGAGCATGCGCATGTACAATACTGATACGTCGGGGTACCTCCTGCATACACAGTATATCTCTTCCATGGCAAATCATAACTACATCATCTGATGATGGGTCCAGAATGGACTTGAAAGTGCTAATGTTTTAACCTTGTATATATTTTAAGTGTTCTTTTAGAATCGTGTACAGACGACAATATGTATTTTAATATGGAAATAGAATATTTTTTGTCCTCAGATATCCATTACAAAAACTACTGGTCTGTGGTTTCAATATGGCCAATCTTTTCTTTTTGAGAAAAGCAGCTTTTTTTTTCAATCAAAATGTGGTATTCGTTGTCAATCCAGAAGAACATAATTTAAACACTATTTTCGAACTAATCACGTGTCTAAACTCTAAAGGAAATGCAAAAGATTTTATTACGGTCAATGAAGATTTGTGTAACGAAAAGATAATTATGTGCGCGGGTTCGTTGCTTTGAACACATCGAAAGGAAATGATTTGATTGAGGAAGCATCTCATGCAATTGAAAAAGAGGTGTGCGATTTTTTACGCTTTCCAACCGTAGGTTGAAGAAGCGTATATGCTCCAACTTTGCTTTGTCCGTCTCTCCGTCCGTCCGCACGATAGCTCGCGTAAAAATGGTTAGATTTCGATGAAATTTTAGTATGTGGAAGGGGACCTTCGATGAAATTTTAGTATGTGGAAGGGGACCATCTTTGGATGAACCGTATTGAAAATGGGTGAAGTGGGTTCAAAAGTCAAGACATAGGAGCGGGATGCATTCCATTGCCCGTATGCGTCGTAAGTTGTTTAAAAATGGTTCGATTTCGATGAACTTTTAGCATGTGGTAGGGTACAACCTGGGGACGAACCCCATTGAAAATGGGTGAAATGGGGTCAAAGGTCAGGACATAGAATCGGAATCCATTCCATCGCCCTTATGCGTTATAACTTATGTAAAAATGCTTCGATTGAGACAAAACTTTATCATGGTGTTCCGGAAGTATACTTTAGCGGTTCTGTCGAATATCATCGAAATGGGGTCAAAGGTTAGGTCATATGAGCGATATTTATTCTACAGCCATTATCCTCATAACTTGACTAATAACTTGAGTAATGATTTCTGGTATGTTGGAAAGCGTATCATAATCAATGCATTGCATGATTTTACTAACTTGTTTTAAAGACGCTGTAAATTTTTTTAAACAGAATTTAAACATACATGTTCAAAAACATGCTGTGAATTGTCAAAATGAAAAGCGCTTTTATCAGGTTTTTATTTTATTTAGTTTTGTTTTTTTGTTTTCGGCTAAAAATTGCTGGATGATTTAATGAAATAATGAGCGACAAGTGCGTGCATTTTAAAATTCATGGAGTAATATAATTTATTGTTATGTACGTATGTTTTGTTGGACGACAACGATACCAACAGTGAAGGTTGTGAGTAAAGCTTAGTGGAAGCGAAACGTAAATTTATCATAACGACATCACAGCATGCAAAACTTAAAAGAAACAAAACTCAAAAAACCATGCCGTAAGACAACCACAACAACATCCACGCCCCACGGGATTCGAACCCGAACACCACCTCGGAGGAATGGTCAACAGCCAGCGATCAGACCATTGCGCCACCGAGACGACAAAGAAAAATAAGTTCCTTACGGAGGGGTTGCTTATGTGGTACCCTATTATTAAAAAAAAAGAGTTACGTTCGGAGAAATTGCTTATGTGCCACCCTATTGTAAAAAGGGGTTACGTACGGAGCTATTTCTTATGTGGCACTGTATTATAGAAAAAGAGTTACGGAGGATTGCTTATGTGACACTCTATTATAAAAAAAGAGTTACGTTCGGAGCTATTGCCTATGTTGCACCCTATCATAAAAAGTGAATTACGTACGGAGCGATTGCTTACGTGGCACCCTATTATAAAAAAAGAGTTACGTATGGAGAGATTGCTTATGTGGCACGCTATTATAAAAAAAGAGTTACGTACGCAACGATTGCTTATGTGGCACCCTACTATCAAAAGGGGAAAAAGGAGTTACGTACGGAACGATTGCCTATGTGGCACACTATTATCAAAGGAAAAAACAGTCCCGTACAGAGCGATTGCTTATGTGGCACCCTATTACAAAAAAAAAGAGTTACGTACGGAGCGATTGCGTATGTGGCACCCTATTATAAAAATGTGTTACGTACGGAACGATTGCTTATGTGGCATCCTGTTATAAAAAAGAGTTACGTGCGGAAAGATTGCTTATGTGACATCCTCTGAAGTTACGTACGGAGCGATTGTTTATGTGGCACCCTATTACACAAAAAGAGTTACGTACGGAGCGATTGCGTATGTGGCACACTATTATCAATCGGCATTCACAGTAGTGTAAATCTCTCATGTCTCATCACACCCCTATGAGCATATTTATAGTTGGCCCTGTGACGTGGTTCTTGCGTTGGATCTAATTCACTATTTTCAAGATATAAATGGTAGGGCAGTATATATCATTATTGAGTCATATTTTCCGCAAAGCTAACTAAGTTTAACCCATTACTTTGAGACGAATTTAAAAATTCTAATATGATGTGCTGAAAACTCATGAATTCATTAGAGAAAATTTTATGCTGGAAAAATCCATCTCTTCAAAGACTGAGCAGATGAAAGAGAACTAGATTATGTAACCAGGAGTTTTGTGTCACAAACTGTTCCTGATAAAAGTGTCTTCGGAAAATTCGAATATTCTGTTCCTGGCATCCAATCGGTAAAGTGCTACACGTAATTGCGCTATTTTAGAATATTTGATCTGTGCCTTTCCCTTTACTTCGGTGAAGTATTAATTATAATCGCTTTAATGGCGCAAACACTTTTTTCGTAGTATCAGCATCCTCAGTCATAAAAGTTTCAAAATTCTAATAATCCTAATGAACAGTATAAGGAAAAGCGTTTTATAATACAGAGAACCCAGATACGGTGCCTTCAATGTTTTTATATGGGTAAGAAGCACATGAAGTGTAACATTTAAACTTCTACTTGATAAAACAGTAATCTCCGATCAAGAGTTATTTAAACTTAAGAAAGTAATTAATGTATATATATACACTGGTCCCCAAAAGTTAAGCATAATCAACAGAAAGTGTTAAATTACACAAAGGGGAAGACATAATGAAAATAGGCTGTTTACTGTAAATAGATATCTTAGTGAGAAACTAAATGCTGTGGCGTATATTCTAAATTAATTTTCCTTTTTAGTTTCTTTCCCTAGGTAAATCTTGAGTCTGTTCTCAGTTATACTTCATACTTAACGTGATATCTCCCCGCACGGGGATAACTGGTTTTTCAGTTATTTGGGGAGCAGCGCCCCCACGGCCCGAGCTGACCTTGTGACTGGTCAACATCTGATGTCATGCCACCGCTTGTTTTTTTGTTTCGGTGCTGTTGGTGTTTGCAGGGACGGCTGTTCATCCAGCTGTTGGGGAGTCGCGTCCCCACGTTCCGAGCTGGTCTTGTGTCTCGCATTTTCGTTTTTATTTATTTTCTCCACTGGCTAGTTGCCCGTGTTGTATTCTCTACCTAATCGCTACCACGTTCTGTACTAACACCCCGGTCTTGTGGTTTTGTTACCCTCCACCACTAACTGTTTTATATTAACCGCTCAGTTCGTAGGTTGCTGAGATTCCGTTTAGGTTCCCTGCCAGGATTTGTCTTCTTTGGATTTCTTTTTTCCTTTTAGCTGGTTTGGGTGCTAGACCTACCTGCATGTTTGCCGCGTGCGGAGACCCGTGAGGCGGAAATGGGATGTCTGGCGGCTGAGGTCGCAGGAGACCGGTTAAGTGCCTCCTGTGTACCAACACTCCTCTTCGACCCCGGCTTCGCTGTAAACGGGAGGCTAGAGACTAACCCACCTCTAGTCAGAAGTCTTGTACCAAGTTGTGGACAGGGCTTTAGCGGCTTTTTGTCGTATAGCACGGCAGGGTAAGCCCGGGGGCTGTGGGATCATGCCAAAGGCGTTGGCATGACGGTACCCGGAGGCCGAAGTGTCCGCCGAGTACGTGTGATCACAGCCAACGGACTATATCTGCAACGTATAAGGTCCAGAACTCTGTCCAGCGTCATTTTCTTGACTTGCAGACCTCCAGTTCTCCTCGTAGGGCTCGGTGGTGGGTGGAGTAGTTTGCAGACGAATCCTCTTCCTTTTTTCCATGGGTAAAAACAAAAGAAAAACTCCAAATTTAAGTCGCCTGAGAAAATGATTATTGACAATGACTCTCCTTCGTCTTCTCAACCTACCAAGTCTCATAACCTTAAACGATCTTTAGACCTTGACCTGGACCAAGAATGTGGAACCTCTTCTTCGGCAGCTGTTCCAGTCGCTCCGAAGCGTCGTCTCCCCTCGTTTGCTGTGACTACGCATGCTACACACTTAGTTGTGGAATCCATCGATCCGAATGAGAGACTGTCTACCAGATCTCCCTTTTTCATTTGTAAAGCTTTGGACGCTGCGGTTGGCCCCTTGAGGTCTGTGAAGAAGCTTCGCTCTGGGGACCTGCTTGTCCAAACTTGCAGTGTTTCTCAGAGTAACACTTTTCTGCACCTCACTAGTCTTAAAGGCATTCCTGTCAAAGTGACACCTCACCCGTTTCTTAACACCTCTCGGGGTGTTATTTCGGAGTTTGATCTCTTGCCATGCAGTGAAGAAGAATTGGTGACTGAACTTGCAGATCAAGGTGTTATTGTTGCACGCCGTATGATGTTTCGGCGCGATGGTTCTTTGATTAAGTCTAAAAATGTGATCTTGACTTTTAACTCCCCGAAAGTTCTAACCGAAATCAAGGCTGGCTACTTGGTCTGTGGAGTTCGCCCGTACATTCCCAGTCCTCTGCGCTGTTTCAGATGCCAGAGGTACGGGCATTCACAACGTTTCTGTAAGAGTTCCGCTCGTTGCGCTAATTGTGGCTCCAGTGAACATGACGGGGAAGGTTGCACTTCTGCGGCCTGCTGTGTTAACTGTGGTGAGGCCCATGCAGCTTACTCCCGCAACTGTATGAAATGGAAGGACGAGATGGCGATCCAGCGCCTCAAGACCCTGGAAGAGCCTCTCGTACCCTGCTGCAAAGGCCAAGTTGGGTATACCCACCAATCGACAGCGTACTTTTGCCGCAGTAGTTCAGTCTCTGCCACAACCCGTGCAGCCCTTTGTTCCGCGCCCTGTAGCTCTCGCCGCACTTGCCAAGCGATCTACAGCTGAACAAGCGACACAGGTGGATTTCCCCGAGCTCCTGATAGCTGAGTCTGCGCCTTCTCTTTTGAAGACGACCGACTCTTTCAGTTCCCAGCAGAAAGCCTGCACGTGCGGAAGATCCGGCCCTCAATCCGCAAAGGTGTGCAGTGTCCATCCAACTGTCGCGGTCCGCCTGACCAACATTGCAACTGTCTCGGACTCAGCGAGGTCCCCACCCTCAACCAACATTATAGAGGAACATAGGGGGAGGAGAGTGACAGCTCGTCCCCAGCCTCAACCAACATTGCAGAGGAACATGGGGGAGGAGAGTGACAGTTCGTCCCCGCCCTCGGCCAGCATTGCAGAGGAGTGTGGGGGGAGGAGAGTGACGGTTCGTCCCCCCTCCTGTGACTCATCTTTTGTGTAGTTGTGTTAAATGAAAAACAAATTATAATAATTATAATAGTAAGTTAATAAATTTTTATATAAACCCAATTAACTAACTTGTCTTCACGGCTTTCATCATCCTTTTTTCCAACTTTACCAAGCCTGTCTGCTCTTAATCATTTTCCACGCTTTTAAAAATCTGTAGCTGATAGTTCTTTGTCTGGCGCTCTTTGGCCAAACCTGCCCCTTGCGCCACTAAAATCAACTAACCAACCAACCAACCTCAGTTTTACTTAATCGGCTTGTTTCTCACCATTGTACCATGTCTTTCATACTGTTTGTTTCTTTGTCTTTTTTGGCCCTTCCTTCGTACTCATGGTTCGGTTTTACTTGGTCAGCCAGTTTTTGCGATTTATGCTCCGTTTTTAATTTTGTCTGTTTGTCTTGTGTCTGGCGCTCTTTGGCCAACCATGGCCCTTGCGCCAATAAAATCTAATAACCAACCAA
Source organism: Macrothele yani (assembly GCA_039090855.1). NCBI lineage: Eukaryota > Metazoa > Arthropoda > Arachnida > Araneae > Macrothelidae > Macrothele > Macrothele yani. The sequence goes on from CM077027.1 coordinate 147,737,323, forward strand.
CCAACCTAACGTGATATCTTTTCTCTCAAACGAATACTGTTGGCAACACAATTGAGGTTGAATGAATGTGACGTATGCCTGTTATGAGACAAGAACGAGAGATATAAACTACGATACAACAGTAGCTTGTTCAGCGTGGTGGTGGAATGTGGAATGTTGATTTGTGTTATGTGATCTCTATACTATCCTGAAGTGCTATAAACTGTGCTGGAGAAATAAAGCCAATTTCCGTAAGTTTGACTTCTGTTTTAAATGTATCGTCTGGCCGTTAAGGTTTAATTTAGGAACTATTTCATCGTATGGATGTGTTTTTAAAAAAAACGTAGAAGTACGAAAAGACTTTTACGTTATAATGCGCAGTACAAATCACATAAAAAAACTATGAACCAGGAAAGCGTACCAATTATTCAAAATGGTGAAAACAGCAGGAATTTTCCGGAGGTGTTTCTGATTTTGTACAACTGTCTAGTAAGGCGTATGGTGACCTCTTACAGTGATACAAGTGCCACACCGATGTCTCATGCTGTTGACAAGGGAAGCATGAAGACTCTATGGTAACAAATCGTGAACATAAGACGATCGGAGTTCCCCAAAAGTTCTGGCAGGCAAACAGCAGCTTTGTGAGGTCAACCGTTATCGTCCATGAACAGGAAATCTGGTTCAACAGCACCCCGCGAAAGCCTCACATAGGTATTATGAATTTCGACTCTGTATCTCCGACCTGTTAAAGTTACGTCAGAATAGATATGGAGCCTGGTGCGTACGTTGGACACAATGCCACCTCAGACAAGTACACCACCACTTCTGTAATGCTGCATTTCTCGGTTGTTTGTGGGGGAATAACAGGTTTCAGGTGCTCTCTAGATGAGAACACGACTGCTGTCTTTCGAGATTGAACTTGAATTCCTCGAAGAAGAGGACATTGGCCCATTGACTTTCGTCCTAGTCTCGATGTTGTCTGCACCACAGTACCCTGGCATTTCTTGCTGACGGAGTGAGTGAAATACAAACTTCAGGTCTTCTCACGCACAGGCCTTGTCCATTTAGCTATAAGGAGGACATTGGCCCATTGATTTTGTCCCAGCCTCGATGCTGTCTGCCCCACAGTACCCTGGCATTTCTTGTTGACGGAGTGAGTGGGATGCAAACTGCAAGTCTTCTGACGTACAGGCCTTGTGCATTTAGCCATAAGGAGGACATTGGCCCATTGATTTTTGTCTTTGCCCCAGTCTCGGTGCTGTCTGCACCACAGTACCCTGGCATTTCTTGCTGACGGAGTCAGTGGGATACAAACTGCATGTCTTCTCACATATAGTCCTTGTCCGTTGAGCCATAAAGATGACATTGGCCCATTGATTTCTTGCTGACGGATTCAGTGGGATACAAACTGCATGTCTTCTCACATATAGTCCTTGTCCATTGAGCCATAAAGATGACATTGGCCTATTGTTTTTTGTCCCAGTCTCGATGCTGTCTGCATCACAGTACCCTGGCATTTCTTGCTGAAGGAGTAAGTGGAAAGCAAACTGCAGGTCTTCTCACGTACATGCCTTGTGCATTAAGCCATAAGGAGGACATTGGCCCATTGATTTTTATCTTTGTCCCAGGCTCGATGCTGTCTGCACCACAGTACCCTGGCATTTCTTGTTGACGGAGTGAGTGGGATGCAAACTGCAGGTCTTCTCACATATAGCTCTTGTCCATTGAGCCATAAAGAGGACATTGGCCCATTGATTTTTGTCCCAGTCTCGATCTGTCTGCACCACAGTACCCTGACATTTCCATTACAAATAAACCGTAGCCAGTTCAGCTTTTTAATGGTCTTATTCGTGTTCAGCGCCTCGCATTCATTCAGCATTTGTTACTTTTATCTCGGAAGCATGAACTTCGTTCAAAATTGTTGTCCAGTGTAATCAGCACTAAACTGGGAAAGTTAGTTAAATTAAAAAAGTAAAAAATAATTAAAGCGTACAAATTAATATTCGAATTGTGCTAAATTAAATTAATATACAAACGCAACTTGCCGCGATATTAAGATTTTAATTCCAATTTTGTAGATCGGAAAAATAGAGCTCGAGGCATTGATAGCCTAATGTTTTCAAAATTGGGACGCGATCACCTTGACATCTCAGTGTGATCGCGTGCAAACTCAACTTGCTATGATACTAAGAAATCATTTCGAGTTTTGTAGATCAGAAAAATACAACTCGAGTCATTAATAACCAATGTTTTTAAGTTAGCACGCGATTATCTTGCCATCTAAAAGTGATCGCGTGCTATTATACAGCAAGTAATGATTTTGACATCGCGAGAGCACACACGAATTGTTCGATAAGTAATAGCGCAACAATGCAGATGTTGCTGTGACGTCAAGCGTTCCAGGGAGACAGGCAGATCTGGGTGTTTATATATATTGTGGAAGTAATAGTTAATTTCAGTTCAGTTGAGAGATACAATTGAGAGACTTACAGAGCGGGAAAAGACTGGATTCGCTACCCATTTCTGTTCTTGAAGCGCATGTGCCAACAGCAGTACACACGATGGCCACCAATCAATGAAGTGACTGTTTCAGAGGTGATAAAAATGATGTGCACCCATTGCAGTTCTGACTGCTTTTTTTCTTTTTTTTTTTTTTTTTGATTGGAGGTTTTAACGACTACTGTGAGCAACTCAATGGGCTATAAGCAGTCGCCCGTCCCGAATTTAGGGTCACTGGCTCCAGGGAAGGGAAAGAACCAGTGCCGAAAGACAAGACACAACATCCATGCCTCACCGGGATTCGAACCCGGACCCCGTTCGGACGAATGATCAGAGGCCATCGCTTAAACCACTGCGCCACCGGGTAGGCCACTGCTTTGCAAAAGCAGGGATGATTGCCACCCATGGGATCTTAGAGGGATCACGAGAGTGATGCAATTATTTGTAATATACGACAGCTGCCACTGAGGAGGCTTGGGAATACCTTCATCCAGCAGTGGATTGATAATGGTTGACAGTGATGATGATATAACTTATTCATTCAGTGTAGAACTTCCATAATTCACGTACTCCAGTATTTATATGTTATTCTTTTTGAGGTTTTGACGACCCCCAATGCGCAGTAAGCCTATAGGAGGTCCCCAATCTTCCTTTTCCCGGGGCGCAGTAGTCTAAGCACTTGCTTCTGACAGTTCGCTCAAGTGGGTTCGGGCTCGAGTCCAGATAAGATGTGAGTAGTGTGTTTGTCTTAGAGCACTAGCTCTCTACCTTCCCTGGAACCAGTGACCCCAAATTAAGAACGGACAACTGCTTATAGCCATGAGTTGCTCACGGTGGTCGCAAGTTAAACGCCGAATCAGAAAAAAAAGTCGGCCATCCCTAAATTAGGGCCATTTGTTCCAGGAAGGAATGGAACCAGAGCAGTAGGACAAGCACACGACCAATGCTACATTCAGTACTAGAACCCGTTCCCAAGTCGAAAGATTAGCTGGAATCTTGCATCTCGGACCACTGGGACAGCATATTTATGTTTCCAATAAGTTGTGAGACCATTTGAGCTTTCAGCACCATTTAGAACCCTAACTGATCTTTTATTTGTGTTGTCATTCTTATGCCATACAGCTGGCTGTGTGAAGAAACTGACACATTTCTGCTTCGTAAACAATGGAATCAATTTCCATTTAACTAGACCTCCGTCTCAAGGACATGTGGAAATGCTTTTAATCACCGTCAGACGTTAGGAAAACCGTTACGCTACGAATTAATACATTCGTTGCAGGCTGTAAATATCATTAGCGGTCATCAACAGCTTTCCCGGGAATCTAAATCGTGTTCGAAGTGCTAATATTTAATCTGGAAAGCCCACTAACTGTACGACGTTCCTCGGTGCTAACAATCTGAGTAATCAGCGGACGAAAAGCACTCTTGACATTATTATTTTCCTTACATCTTTTTTATCTTTCCAGTTCTTACATTTCTCTGAACAGCTACGACTTTTGCTCAAGCAAGAGTTCAACAATGTTTGTGAAAAACCATAATTACGTGAACGAGAGCTTTCTGTAATTCTCTAGCGTGTATGCATGATAAGTACTGCAGAAGTACATTATATATCTTAGAAAACAGCGTCACAATCTCTTAAATATCTCTCCGTACATATCCCAAGCCTACAACAGTTTTATTATTTGAGATTTGCTGTCTATTGCTCATTAATTACGATATGCTGATTTCAAAAATGGCGGGCAAACTTTACCACGTACAGTTTTTTAAAAAAGGAATTTTTAAATCATCAGGTGAAGCAAAAAAATAAAAGTTTTATAAACTACTGATACTGCCCGGTCACCTGCAAAATGTTACCAATCAAAGTCGTTGCGTAACAAGTACGAACATGAAGCCAGTAACACTTGGGGAAGAAAGGAAGAAGCACTAAGATAGTATATACAACGGCCGTTCCATAAAAACTGAGAGTAAATTCACACAAAATGAAGAAATATATGTACAGCAAAATATATGCTATTCTTTCTCAAATTATCTTCCCTCGGATGATATGCAACGTTCCCATCGTTCAGTCCACTTTTCAAAGCATGTTCGGAAGGCACTTTCTGGAAGCTGCTTTAGTGATCCCGGTACAGCTTGAATAACATCAGCATCTGTGTTGAATGTTGCGCCACGGAATTTCTCCTTCATTGTTGGAAACAACCAGAAATCGCACGGGGCGAGGTCAGGACTGCAGGCAAGCTGTGGTATTATTTCAATGCTGCATTTCATAAGAAACTGTTGAACACAAGCAGACACGTGTGGGCAGGCGTTATCATGGTATAGGGTCCACTTGCCCACCAGTTTCGGTCACTTAATCGACATGTGTCGCAGCAGACGCTTCAAGACTGAAATGTCATACTCAGCATTGATAGTAATTTGTGGAGGAAAGTCAGGCTGGTAGACTGCACCTTTATGATCAAAGAAAATTATTATCTTCCCGGCTGATTTGGTTTGGTGGACTTTTTTCGGAGGAGGCGAGCCTGTGTGTTTTCAGACACTCGTTGCGCGCTTCGTGAGAGGGTCGAAATAGTGGACCCATGTTTCATCGGCAGTTATTACTGTGTGTAGAAAATTTGTATCCTTTGCAATCATTTGTTTCCACTCATGACGCACCTGAACTCTGGCTAACAATTGTTCTCGCGTCAGGTGATGAGGTACACACGCGATGCAACAGTAATTTGTCGCGTAGAATGCGGAATGCCGACGTTTACAAAATATTAGTTGACGCCGCTATGTCTCCGTACGTCACTCGTCGATCTTTTTGCAGGATTGCCCAAACAGTGTTAACAATACGCTCTGTAACAACAATTTCAGGTCGATCAGGCCTAGGAGCGAGTGCCGGCAAACGCACTTTTTAAAATCATGGTGCCATCTAAAAATCGTTGACTCACCCAAACATTTTTCTTTGTAAGTTTTTTTCATTAAATCAACTGTTTCTGGAACCGTTTTACCCAAACGATGGCAAACTTTTATCGCACAACGCATTTCACTTCTTAACTCTGAATCACTCACCTCCATAGCTGTATGGCAAAATGCAGACGCAGCTTAAACAACTGCGCAATATAACAAAACCAGAATCGTCTGCCATGGCTAATAACTATTGCGATAGATACTTCCTTAATTCATTTAGTCGTCTGCGTGGTTTTTTCTCTTTCGCACTGTTGCAAACTCAAAAAAATTACTTTGTTTTTACCGCACGACTTGTAACGTACCAGGAGATGTGACGTACCTGCCAGAAGGACGTACACGACATAAAGGCAGATAGGAATCAGAACAAATGTCCGCGTAGCTTAATTGGTAGAGCAACTTGTTCCGGAATAAGCGTACTCGGGTTCGAATCCCGGCGTAGACCAAAAATGACGGAGAAATTCACTTCGTTATAATGGGTCCCTGTTCGGGCGCCATTATAACGAAGTGAATTTCTCCGTCATTTTTGGTCTACGCCAGGAATTAGAATCAATGTCCGCGTAGCTTAATTCGTAGAGCAACTTATTCCGGAATGAGTGGACCCGGGTTCGAACCCCGGCGCGGATAAAAATGACGGAGAAATTTACTTCGTTATAGGCTTTTGTAGGCATCACTGATGAGGAAGCGAAGTTGTTGAAACAGCGTTCAGACATTTCTAAACTCCTTTCCACAAGCTTCGCTATACTGTTTTTGTCTGGTTGCCCACAAAATAATGTTGCCAGTCACACTTCTTGTGTAACAAGTATAAACATGAACCTGGTATCACTTGGAGCTGAATGGAAGGAGTACTGGGAGAGTATACGACTAACGGGACAGCTATTAAAAACAGGGTTCAGACATCTTTGAAAATCGTTTCCACATGTTTCGCAATATTGTTTCTGTCTGGTTGCCCACAGAATATTGTTGCCAGTCACACTTCTTGTGTGACAGGTGTAAACATGAAGCTAGTATCGCTTAGAGCTGGAAGGAAGAAGTACTGGGAGACTATACGACTAACGAGACAACTAGTCATGTGAAAACAAGATTCAGACATGTATAAACTCGTTTCTGCGTGTTTCGCTATACTGCTTCTGTATGGTTGCCCACAAAATAATGTTGCCGGCCACACTTCTTGTGTAATAGATGTAAACATGAATCAGGCATCACTTGGAGCTGAAAGGAAGAAGTACTGGGAGAGTATGCAACTAACGGGGCAGCTAAGTATGTGAAAACGGGATTCAAGCATGTCTGAACTAGTTTCTACATGTTTCGCTATATTGTTTCTGTCTGGTTGCCCACAAAATATTGTTGCCAGTCACACTTCTTGTGCAACAGGTGTGAGCATGAATCTAGTAACACTTAGGGAAAGAAACCGTATTGAAATAGTATAGGACTAACAAGGTAGCGAAGCATGTGGAAACACAGGTCAGACATCTGTGAACTTGTAACTAACCTCCTCCTCACCTGCCACCTAGAGTTGTGTCTCAGCACTGAACAGCTGAAAATTGTACTTTTGCTTCGTTTTAATGTTATAAATCGCAGTTTTTGTGACAATAGTCACACGAGGTTGTATTAGTCTGGATAGTTTTGGCTATATTTGTTGGGAGTCTGTCATTAAAAATCAACAGAGAAACATTAAAGACTTTGTAAAACAAATATTCTATGCATACTTTGGTGTGAAACGTGGGGATCAAAAGATCATGGGGCTCCACCTAAGGACTCTTTGTGCTGAACTGAGGCAGTGGACAAAAGGTAATAAAAAATCATTAATTTTTTGGGTGCCAATAGTCTGGAGGGAACGGGGGAAAATCACAGTGATGACTGTAGCGGTTTGTTCTTGTAATGCTCTAGAATACACAAAAAATAATGTTGCGAGAGAAGTTCTGGATGTTGCTCATGGCAACGCCACAAGAAACAATAAATGAAAGTACTGCACAAGAGGCGCAAAAATAATTGTAATGTTCGTGTATTTATACAGGGTGATTGTAAACTCCTTCAACAAAACAAGAGAGGTGATAGTACACATCAAGACGAACAATATTTGCAAAGGAACCTAGGGCTTCATTCCACTCCCAGTGCCAGAAAAGAGCACGTTCGAAAAATGTCCAGCTGGCACACGGAGTTCCAACCAGTGCATGAGAAGCACAAGATGCAAATCAGGTGCGCTAAATACGTGCGTAGACGATGAGGAACAAATATTTAAAAACGCAGCCGAACCCGTTCAGCGATATTACCGTGCGAAAATCACATGAGAATTGACGTATTCGTGAAGGGCATGGAGGACTACACATAGCATATCCCAGATGGTGGATTGGACTCAGTGGACCAGTGGCTTGGCCTCCACGCTACCCGGACATTAATCCACTGGACTTCTTCTTCTGGGGGCACATGTAAACATTGGTGTACGAGACACCTGTGGACTCTCTAGATCTCATCGCGCGAATCGCTTTTGCTGCAGACAAGATCAACACCACACCGGGAGTCTACGAGAGGGTGCGACAGTCTTTCATTCGCCGGTGTGGGCTGTGCAACGACGACCTTGGACGCCAGTTTGAGCAGCTCCTTTGAGTCTTTCTCTGATGCGATTGGAATTGTGCAACTCATAAATTAGGTCTGCCTCTTTGTTTTCACTCTTGAAGGCTCAACATGGATCTGTAACTTTACTCTTTTCTGGCACTAGGAGTGGAATGCGGCCCTAGGTTCCCTTGGAAATATTGTTCGTCTTGATGTGTACTATCACCCCTCTTGTTCTGTTGAAGGAGTTTACAATCACCCTGTATAGCTGACCAAACACGACATAAATCAGTTCTCAAAAACTTCACCTACTGGGAGTGAGACTGTGGTCATTCAACAAAATGTCGAGAAAAAGTTACATACAGCTAGTCTTTATTCAGCCAAAACTCCTTTGGAACAACTCACTCTTCAACAATATTATTGACGTGATCCAATTAATGTGAAGGAACTAGGTTAATGAAAAACAAAACACCAACTCTAAAGATAACACGCAGACATCAAGAAATCACAACTTCAAGTAACTCAACTTCCGCAACTACTACACGTATAATATCACCATACTACCATCTCCCCCCCTTTGCTGCTGCTCACACATTATATATCTTCCAGTTCCTATCGGACACATATACATGTCATACGTTCCGACCTCAAAGTGTTGCCAACCATACTCTTGCGAGAGAGAAAATATAACGTTAAGTTTGAAAAACGCTAAAGAGAATGAACTCAAATTTCCATATACGGTCATTCCGTGTCAAATCAAGAAGGCTCACAATCCGACCCCTTTTGATTTCCTTGAAATTCGGTGTGATTGTTAGGCATAAATCCCAAATTTTTGCCCTGTCCACCCACAGTATTTCCTATTACATGACCTTGAAAATTAGAAAATCGTGACCTCCGGAAACCTTTGAGTAGTTGTATCACGTTACCTAACTGGGCTAGAAGATTAAAATTGGTGTCTTTTTATAGCATTTAATATGAGCTTTTAAATCATGTGCTGAAAAATAAAAAAGAATTAGGTTGGCCTTTTCAAGGTCACAGAAATAACCTTTGACCTTGAATATTTTAAAAAACTGTAATTTTAAAATTTTGAATAAAATTATATGACTTTGTCAGACTTTTATATACTAGTGTACCAACTTTCAAGTTGGGACCGCAATGGGGTCGTTATTTATAAAATATTAAAATCAAATACACCCTCACCAAAAATGGCCTCAAAAATGAATGGCGAAAATGTTTTAGGGTTAAATAGCCGATTTAAATTGGGAGGATTCATCAGTCAGAAGGTATCTCCACGATATGCTAAGTAGTAAACCTTTAATGTAATTTTTTGAAATAAAATGATATAAAAAAAGAGAAAGAAAGAATATAGCCAGTGCCTTTAGTCTTAAAAGATTGAAAAAAAAAAAACTCTTCTGCCGATTTTGTCAGTTTCAAGAGGTGTTTGGTTAACGGATACTCACTGCTTAAATGTCCAGAATCAATGTTATTCTTTTTCACAAAACCAATAATGAAACTTTTCAATAAATCTGATCCTCGGGCAAAATTGTTATTTATTGAAGTAGCATGCAGGAAATAAAGGATTACATATCACACGCTTACAATGCAGTCTTTATAGCTTGTGACGTACTACAGAGGTGAAAACATGTGTCAAGACCATGGTCCGTTGTCAAGACGACGAATCTGCAGCGAGAGATTCTGTCTGCGTAGCTCAGTTGGGAGAGCGACTTACTCCGGAGTGAGGGGACACGTGTTCGGTGTCCGTCGCGGACAAACTTGTGTTTTCACAAGCTGTTAATGGGGAGTTTATCTTCAGTAGTTAATTTTGCCATATGACACCCTAAAAACACGACTTTAAAGTTTTGATGAATTGTGATGTACATAATACTACATGTACCACTTGCTTCAACAATGGTGCAATTTTTTTAATGCAGTTCTGCAATCAGAATGACCCTCCTCCCCCCTTCCCACTTTTTTTCTATCTTTTTTCAGCTAGTACTGTTGTTACTGCAACAATCCTTTTTCTCTGGCATTGGCCTGCCAATGCAATCATGGCAATAAAAATCTTGCACCAGATCAGCTGTCTCCTGTTTTAATATCTGTCCTAGCTTTAAACTTGGAGTTGATAAAATTCCCATATCCTCTTATACTTGCTGTTAGGAAATGGTTTTACCTTTCTTGCCATGTAATTTGAAATACTGAATTCATCTGCAAGTTTTGAAAACTCCAACTTTTTGGTAGTTCAGTAAGAATTTGAAAATTTTAAGCTCTGTTTTACTTTGTATCCTTTAGCATTTCTTTAAGCTGAACAATAATTTCTGTTTTCAGGTCAGATGTGGGGGAGTTCGGCATCCAGAAAAGTAACATAACTTTGTTTCTTTATTTTGTGTCATGTCCGACTTTAATGAAAGCCGACTGTGAGGGGTTCCTTCAGCAAAAAGCATGTATTTTTTTTTCAAATTTGCATAAGGTTGTTTTTGTTCATACAGTCATTTTTTTTTCAGGAGTTCAGCCAATTAACCATAAAAATACATTCAAAATTTGTGTTGCAGTTTCAGTTGTTTCCTTACATAATTCACCTTCACTACACTACTCTGGCATATATTAGGTTAAGTATCATCTTCATCACCTGTGAACTTTCAACTGATGAGGTTGTCATCAGTTCAAAGTTCATTGGCGTATTTAGTCTTTAAAATATTTTTTTTGTAACTTGTCAAAGATATTTTTATGAACAGGAAGTTTAACCATCACTGTCAGGAACAGGACATATATTCTTTTTCATATTATAGTGTCCCTTTTCTTAAAAAGAGTTATAACAAAGGTCTTAAATATGTGACATTTTAACACTTAAAGATGGGGGTGAGGGAATTCAACAGTTTCCTCACAAAAATATCAGCACTATTTTTTAAACATAAATTATGTCTGCATGCAGCATATTGTGGCGTAATACCTTTCGAGACCAGAAGAGTGAACAAGGAGGAAAAAAAGCATACCAACTTAGAGCATAACATATTAACCCTTTAACGACCATGACTCTAAAATCTAGTATCACTCTAAATACCATAACGCCCGAAACTGTCTGTTGTTTCATTTCTTTGTTTAGTAACAGCAATGGTGACTGACGGTGACTCCTGATGATTCTTCATAGGTAGTGCAAGTTTAAAGAACAGGTAAGGGTAGGAAACCTGACTCACTCTAGACAGGCATTTCGAGCAGCTATGATCCTTTGTACACTGGTGTGCAAAAATTAAGGACTAAGAGGAGAAATTAGCATAACAGCGGAACGAGCAGGCAGAATGGACCGAAAGACCACTCAGGAGATAGACTAGGGTCCGGTACGGTAGGGCATGCGCATATATGCAGCATGACGTGGGGGTGGGGGTCGGAAGGGTATAAAGCACACGGGCGGTGTACGCTCAGCAATTCGGTGAAAGCTATTGTACTGTGTACATCGGTTTGAACGACGTCGAGATGCTTCCACCGTGTGATATGGCCAACAGGCAATCCAGTAGACGGCATCTGGATGCCTTTACCCTAAGTTACGTCATTGGGAAGTTGGAAGAAGGTCGAAGTGTGACTAGTGTGGCCGAGGAGTTCGGTATCGCTCACAGCATCGTTTCACGAGCTTGGAGAGCATTTCAAACGACAGGTACAGCTGTCCGAGAGTTTAGCAGTGGTCGTCCACGAGCAACCACGGCGGCGGACGACCGGTATATTGTCCTACAGGCGAGAAGAGACAGACGGAAGACAGCGGGAGAAATCGCAAGGCACATGCAACAGACAACTGGACGTCCATTATCGCGTTTTACTGTGGCCAGGAGGCTGCACAAAGGTGGTCTATTTGCTCGACGACCCGTAGGGTGTGTGCCATTAACGCCTGCTCATCGGAGACGGCGGTTTCTGTGGTGCCAGGAACACAAGAACTGGACACATCAGCAATGGGGTCGAATTCTCTTTACGGATGAGAGCCGATTTAGTCTGACGAGCGATTCTGGACGTATACACATCTGGAGAGAGCAGGGAACACACAATCACACCTCCAACATCATCAAAAGGGACCGGTTTGGAGGTGGCAGAGTTCTCGTTTGGGGCGGTATCATGCTTGGTAGCCGTACTGACCTCCACATCTTCCAAGGAGGTTCAGTCACTGGTGTCCGCTATTGTACCGAGGTTCTCCTGCCTCATGTGCGTCTGTTTAGAGGTGCTGTGGGTCCTGAGTTCCTCTTCATGGACGGACAGTACACCTCATCGCACAGTGGCTGTCGCAGAGCTGTTGGAGAGTGAAGATATCTAACGCATGGATTGGCCCGCAAGGTCCAGGACCTAAATCCAATCGAACACGTATAGGACCTTCTCGGGAGACGCTTGGCAGATTGGCGCTACAAGAGGAATGGGCCGCGATGCCTCAACAGCTCCTTGACAACCTCGTCCTCAGCATGGACAGACGTTGTAAATCCTGCAACGCAGTCAGGGGTGATCATATTCCCTACTAAAGACTGGATTTTTCTTGGCAGCCGCCTGTCACTTAGACGTTTCTGTCTTCTGTCCAGTTGTGCTCGAAGCTACTTTTTCAATAAAGTGCCTTTGTATCCTTTGGATTTCTTGTTTGGACGGTTTTGCTCACTTGTCCCATATTCTTACATCTTGGGGATCTTATGGTATGATCTGAGTCGATGTGGAGCACTTCTGCACGACGTTACATTCGAAAAACCATCTCGTCCTTAATTTTTTCACGCCAGTGTATGTACGGCGTTTTGAGTGATATGGTCGTTAAAGGGTTAAAGACTTCCTGTAACGAGTAACAGAATGATATCAGAAGTGTGAGAAAACGGTAGCTGACTGTTGTATTGGTCTAATGAAAGTAAGCAAAGCTGTGATTAGGTAATGAAAGTCAAAAGCAAACTGAAAATTAAAATTGCTATTGGTCATACCCACAGGTGTTTCTGGTTTAGAAGGGACAGCAGGATTTGTATGCCACCCTGTGAAACCAGTAAATACACGATGGAAAACTTGGTGCCAAAATATCAGCGAAACCTTAGAGGAGAAACGATAGTTTTCATTAAAAACCTGGAAAAATCAGGGAACTTGTAATTCTATGCTATTAAGAAACAAAACGAAAAAAATTGCCACAAAAACACATTTTAATGATTTAGTCTTAGCATAGTTCTTTCATTTTCACACCCAGCAGTCTTCCTGTCCCGTACCCCTCACACATACAGTACTTGCAATGGAAAGATGAATTTAAAGATGCATTTATTGCATCATATTGTGGCCAAACTTTGCATTTTATAAATATATCAAGTTAAACTTGTTAATTAATTGTCAAATACTTGCAAAATGTCATTTTGTCACTTTTGGAGAATTTTTGGTTGAGATTCACTTCGATTAAATATTTTATAAATAATGATCCCATTGCGGTCTCAACTTGAAAATTGGCATATTGATAAATGAAAATCTACCGATGCCATATAATTTTTTCAAAATTTTAAAATTGCAGTTTCTTTTAAATATTCAAGGTCAAATGTTATTTATGTGAGCTTGAATAGGCCAACCTATTTTTTTTTCAGCACATGATTTAAAAGCTCATATAAAATACCATAAAAAGACACTAATTTCAACCTTCTAGCCCAAATAGGTAACAAGATACAACTACTCAAAGATTGTCCCGGAGGTCACGATTTTCTAATTTTCGAGGTAATGTAATTTGAAACCCTAGTGGGTGGACAGGACTAAAATTTGGTATTATGCATAAGTCTGCATGCCTAACAATCACACCGAATTTTAAGGAAATCAAAAGGGGTCAGGTTGAAAATAGCAATTTCATTGGTTGATTTGACACGGAATGACCCACAGAAAGTAACTAAAAAGGAAAGTTAGACTATACGTCACATTATTCTGGAAAAGCCCCAAGAAACGATAAACGGAAGTATAAAAAGCGCAATTTTGAAGGGAAAAGACGAATTTTACAAGACGTCTGAAACTCATTAGAGACCCTGTAGGATCAGAAAATTATGAATAAATCTTTCAAATCTAATGGGTGTACCTTGAATAATTAACCCTTTAACCGGCTGGAACGAATTAACTCGGGGTTAGCAAAATGGCTTGAAATCAGTTCGAACGAATATATCGAACTCAGTTCGATGTCGTATATTCGCTGACTAAGAAGTGGGACGAACTCTACAGGCACGAGTGAACCTGCACGTCACAAAGCTTTGCTTTTCCCTTAGGTTTGTTATTAAAAGTGGGCATTTGTGGGGAATGATTTTCCTTAATCCTTTCCGTCGTATTACTTTTTCTCCCAAAAATACTACAAAAAATGGCGAAGAACCTGAGAAAGGAAGGAAAAGGCATTTGAGTAACTTTCTTCTACCCAGTGGCATGATTTCCGTGTCAGAGGGACTAGCCCTTCCCAATCATTCCTTAGGTCATGCAGCATAAAATGAATCACTATAAGGGGATCAGGCTACAGACTATAAGACAAAGGACCACGAGAGAGCACTTACTACCAGCTATAGTTATATAGTCAATTCGGATGAGATGAGAGAGGGAAAGGAATAGTTTTGCCACAGCTTTCGTATAACCCTGCCACTATGTCAATAGTTCTGTTTGAGGAGGTCAAAAAATTTTGAGCATTATTTGGTTCAAAAACATTGGCCACTAAAAGGGTTAACATATTTCGTTTTAAATTTTTCCTATTTGAGAAAGTTATTATTTTATCATACATGAGACGGACTAAGAAAAAAATATTGAACTTTTTGACCGCGAGAAAAAAAACCGAACGCGCGACCAGGAAGTATGAAAACAACAGTGTATCAGCAAGATCGAATCGTTCCCTGTAAGTTATTTATGTAAATATTTAACTGGAGCACACCACTGTATTCACAATATAAAATTACTGAATTCCAAACAAAACAATATGGTTTTAAAAGACATTGCTTCAAACAGAGTTGGGTTTTTTTTCTTTCCTTGTTTTGTTGTTACACTTGCAAGAACGTCAGCTCAAGTTTCCTTTTGCAAGCAAGCCTAGCTTTCTTCTCAGCAAGTTTCACAGCCATATATGTCTTACAGAGAATGAGTCGAAAGCTTTGCAATATTTGCATGTGCTGCGGCGGGTATGTCACGTGTTTAAACTACACGGTCGAGTCACATTATTATGACCACTAGCTAATATCCAGAGTAACCGCCGTGGGCAGCGCGGACATCAGTTAGACGAGCTGGGAGTGACTCAGTAAGGTGTTCGCATGTCAGTGGAGCCATTGACTGCAGTGCATCTGACAGCTGCTGGAGGGTGCGTGCTGGAGGATCCACAGAGCGAACAACACGATCGAGGTGGTCCCACAGATGCTCAATTAGGTTTAACTCTGGGGAATTAGGGGGCCCGGGAAGTATACTTTGAAGTCTTCGTCGTGTTTTTCCAATCACTCTCGGATATTTCTAGCTGTGCGACACGTCGCATTGATGTGCTGGGAGATCCCATCCGCCCCAGGGAAAGACAATCAGCATGTATGAGCGCACGTGGTCTGCAAAGATGGATTCATAGCGAATTCGGTCCCTAGTGCCTTCCACAAGCATGAGTGGACCCAGAGAATGCCTCGAAAACATTCCCCAGACCATAACGACCTGGTGACGCCACCAGCTTGTGTTCTTCCAGCAATGGTTGAAGAGTGTTTGTTCTCCGATGTTTTTTGCCTTATACGCCAACTTCCACCCGTTCAATGAAGTAGAAAACGTGACCCGTCGGAAAAGGCAATCCTATGCCAATCGGCGGAGATCCAATTCCGATACTGCTGTGCAAATGTAAGCCTTTTCTGCCGATGCACCTTCGTCAGCATAAGTGCAGTGACCATCCGTCTGCATCGGAGCCCGATACACAGCAGGGTTCGCTGAACTGTCGTTTTAGACGCACTCCGGTAGCGCCCTGTTTATTCGGCCAGAGTTGCTCCACTGTAGCATATCGATCGGCCCTCACGCACCTTCGAAACCGACGTTCACCTCTCACATCAATGGCACGTGATGCTGCGCAGTTTCCACGTCGCTTATTCGCAATGGTGCCATTTCTCCAATGACGATACACTTTAACCACAGCAGCACGTGGACAGTTCACAAACTGCGCTGTTTCAGAAACACTGCCACCTTTGGCCCGAAAACCGATAATCATCCCTTTTTGCAAATCTGATAAATTGCTCCTTTTATCAATGATAGCAACGAAGGATATGTTTTCAGAATGCCTACACCACACCTCATATACCCTCCAAGCCAGATCACGACACGTCTCTTCATTCATTGGTTACGCGCTGTTGACGTCAAAAGTAGGTGGTCACAATAATGTGACTCGACTGTGTAGTTCAAGTCGCGCACTGCAGTCAGTCGAAATGTATATAAAGTGGTAGTCGTTGCTGTGAACAAAATTGCATGTCGTCGTTGTGTCTGTGGTTGGCACGCCTAAAAGATTTAACAGCCACAACCGGCTAATTAGGGAGCTTTTGCTTTACGAGTTTGAACTCGGCCAAGCAACAAGAAACATTTGTCATGCGAAAGGGGAAGGTTCCGTGGACCACAGCACTGCAACCAGATGGTTCAAGAAATTTCACTCAAGTGACAGAAACCTCGACGATCAGCCAAGGTCAGGTACGCCGCAAACTGTGGTTTCAGAGGCCGTGCGCCAAGCCGTAGAGGCAAACCCGACAACCAGCACTCGGAGATTATCAGGCGAGCTGGGCATATCACAGACCACCATGGTTCGTCACCTTCAGGGCCTCGACAAGGTCTACAGGAGCTGCCACATTGTGCCTCACGAACTGACACCAGCTGAAATGGAAGTGTGCACAAAGCTCCTAGAAAACCCGCGCGATGTACATTTCACCAAGAGAATTGTTACGTGCAATGAAAAGTTGGTTTATTTCCTTAATCCTAACACACAACGGCAGTGGTTGAGCTCGGGCCAGCCTGAACCTGTTGCCAAATGTGGGCACTTCGAGCAAAAGGTGATGCTCTTGCGTCTGGTGGAATTTTGAGGACATACTCCAATACGAATTTGTTCCAGACCGTCGGACCATCAACGCCAACCTTTACTCTGAACAGCTGGAGTGGATGTATGCCGTTTAGAAGTACCTGGCATTGGTGAACAAAAGCGCGCTCCTACCGCGCGAACAACCCGGGCAGATCTCCATGAACTTGAGGGCATCGAATTGATGCCACACTCAGCATATGGTTCGAACCTTGCCCGTCGGATTATTACTTCTTCCGGTCCATGGCCCACTTCCTTTGCGGGCAGCACTTTAACAACTAGGAGGAGGTCGCAGCTAGGGTGAAGGAGTTCTTCGCCTCGAAGGACAAAAAACTGGTATCGCAGCGGAATCGAAGAATTGACATACAGATGGCTAAAGACAGTGCAACACGATGGCCTATATTTTTGAATGCCAGGGTAAGTCAAAGGTTCGTCCCCTTTTGAGGTTCACATAATATTGGGTCTCCATTCCTCTGCGAAACGCTTGTCAGCGTGAACTGGGTACCGCTATGTCGAGAAACACACGAGGCTGTTGACGCGCATTTGACACGGAACCACGTTGCGTTATCATGTATTCAAAAGATAGAACTCGATAAACGTGCTATACCGTATACGCCATCATTGGAAAAATGGTCTAAGAGAGATATTTTTTTGATTGGAGGTTTAACGACCACCATGACCAACTCAATGGGCTATAAGCAGTCGCCCGTCCCTAATTTAGGGTCACTGGTTCCAGGGAAGGAAGAGAACCAGTGCCGTAAGACAAACACAACATCCATGCCTCACCGGGATTCGAACCTGGACGCGTATTTCACAAGTGAATGTACGGAATCGCGATGAAGGCAATTTCCGCCACGCGATTGGTTCAAAGCTACTTCGGAGATTGTGAATAGGCGGGGCCTATGATCAGAGTCATGTGACGGAGAAATGTTGAATTATATCTTGGGAAGTTCTGCTTCCTAAGAAATCACTGTGAGGTTACTTAACATGTGTGACAAATGATCATATTGACTATTAAGGTAAAGTAATTTTGCGGACAATATCATAAGGAATATCTGCAGTTTCTCAGATGTATACAAGTCGAAATCTATCTTAATATTAAAATTGAGGACGACTTCAAGAAATAGCTATACCATACTTCATAACGGCCAATAGATGGCAGCACGTCAACCTAGTACCCGTTACGATTTATGGTGTTGTGAAAATACGTATATAAAGATACTAAAAGATGTCCTTTCTATTACCCTTAAAAGGACCTTTAACAATGAAAATTATGTCTCCACACCGAAATATTTATTCTGACGATCAAGAATCTCCAAAGTAGCTTTGAATCAATCGCGTGGCGGAGATTTCCTTAATCGCAATTCCGTACATTCACTTGTGAAATCCGCAACCCGGACCCCTTTTGGACGAATGATCAGAGGCCATCGTTAGACCACTGCGCCACCGGGGCGGCAAGGGAGGGATATTGACCATTCGTCCGGGTTGGAATGCCGGTGAGGCGTCGATATTGTGTTTGTCCTACGGCACAAGCTCTCTCCTTTCCCTGGAACCCGTTTTCCTAAATTAGGGACATCAAGGTGCTCACGGTGGTCTTTAAACCTTAGAAAAGAAAGAAAAAAAAGCTGCGACAGCGATCTCCGGTACCAGTACACGTCAACTGGCAGCTGAGGTGGGATCCTTTTTCATTATTATTGTTATTTGGAAGTTTTTTTTTTTTTTTTGATTGGAGGTTTAACGACCACCGTGAGCAACTCAATGGGCTATAAGGGCAGTCGCCCGTCCCTAATTTAGGGTCACTGGTTCCAGGGAAGGGAGAGGGCCAGTGCCGTAAGACAAACACTACATCCATGCCTGACCGGGATTCGAACCCGGACCCGTTACGGACGAATGATCAGAGGCCAGCGCCTTAGACCACTGCGCCACCGGGGCGGCTATTTGGAGGCTTAACGACCATCGTAACTCGATGGGCTGTAAGCAATCGCCCGTCCCTAAGTTTGAGCCACTGCCTTTGGGGAAGGGAAAACCTCAGTGCCGTAGGACAAACACAACATCCATGCCTCTCGGGATTCGAACCCGGACCCATCTCGGACGAATGGTCATACTCTACCGCTTAGACCACTGCGGCCACAACACTCATCCCTCACCGGGATTCGAACCCGGGCTCATCTCGGACGAATGGTCAGAAACTATCACTTAGACCACCATCGTTCGTCACATGCACCAGCTTGGTTTCTTCTTCAGGCGCCAACGAATGGTCCCCCATCAATTGACACCCCAGCACGCGAAACGTGTACACTGCAAATGATCAAAACCTTATTTAAAAAGACAAACACAACATCCATGCCTCACCGGGATTCGAACCCGGACGAACGAGAAGCAATCGCTTAGAACGCCATCGTCGTCACCTGCACCAGCTTGCTTTCTCCTCCAGCCGCGAACGAATGGTTCCCCATCAATTAACACTCCAGCATGCGCGACGTGCAGTTATATGCCACAGATTGCTGTCAAATCTACAGGACGATAGATTTTTTGGCGTTGTATCGTCAAAGATGATAAAAATACCTCATTTGAAACTCCAGCCGGACGAATTACTAGAAGCTACCACTTAGACGACTGCGCAACAGGTATGGCTCAAACTTTCTCGTCAGATTGGAAAAGAATGAAACTCGGTGATTTCGTATCCCTTAGCTTGTGACATAAGGTACTCACCCTACTAAACTGCCGTATTGCGGCTTTAACGATCATTTCCTTAAACAGGTTCTCAAATACCTAAGTCATGACTCTTGAGCCGTTGCTAGTTCTTAGATAATGAAGTGATCGCCTTTTTGTCTATTTCCAAAACTGCTGCCAGCAAGCTTTTCTTATCTGGGAGGGAGTGGCTTGAAATTACGCCATTCGAGTTCCACTCAAATAATAAGTGGTTTTTACATTCTCACACACACTGCCATTATACAAAGGTATTATAATCGTTCAAAAATAGCACTTCGGGTTTTTGACATAATTTTATTAAAAATGTAAAAAGCAGGTAAATGTCCAAAAACCAGATTGTAAATACCAAGTAAAGCGTAAACGCTTTGTGAACGGCGACAACATAACACTCCACAGAAATGCAGAACAAGCCAGCACAGAACGAATGAATGAATATTGGATAAAAATGTAACAATACAAAGAAGCTTTAGGGGTAGGGCTTGGAAATTTTCCGTTTAAGGTTAAACGCTTAGAGAACTTTCTTCAATGAAGCACAAATGATTAATTAGCTCTTTTTTTTTTTTTTTTTTTGATTGGAGGTTTAACGACCACCGTGAGCAACTCAATGGGCTATAAGCAGTCGCCCGTCCCTAATTTAGGGTCACTGGTTCCAGGGAAAGGAGAGAGCCAGTGCCGTAAGACAAACACAACATCCATGCCTGACCGGGATTCGAACCCGGACCCCTTACGGACGAATGATCAGAGGCCAACGCCTTAGACCACTGCGCCACCGGGGCGGCGAATAATTAGCTCTTCATCCAACATGTTCGAAAAGGTCATGAAGGCTACACATATCAGCATATTATTTTCTGTCTCTATTCACTGGTTTGGAAAATTCCCTTCATGGATATGAAATGTTCATGCCGCCCCGGTGGCGCAGTGGTCTAAGGCGATGGCCTCTGATCATTCGCCCGCAAGGGGTCCGGGTTCGAATCCCGGTCAGGCATGGATGTTGTGTTTGTCTTACGGCACTGGCTCTCTCCCTTCCCTGGAACTAGTGACCCTAAATTAGGGACGGGCGACTGCTTATAGCCCATTGAGTTGCTCACGGTGGTCGTTAAACCTCCAATCAAAAAAAAAAAATGTTCACACTTCAGTGTATGTTACTCTGTAACCTGGTTAGCTGCATGGAATGTTGTATGAGACTAACAACAGTTTTTAAAAACAAAATACTGAAAGATGTAATTTTCTTTTTTAGTTACAACTTCTATTTTTTACATCCCCAGAGTATGATTTTACGCTCCTGGAATGACCATTCTGGGAGAGCAATTGCCTTCCGGTTGCTACGGCCAGCTCTCCCAATTTTATTTTATTTTATTGCGGGTTTAACGACCACCGTGAGCAACTCAATGGGCTATAAGCAGTCGTCCGTCCCTAATTTAGGGCCACTGGTTCCAGGGAAGGGAGATAACCAGAGTTGTAAGCCAAACACAACATCCACGCCTCATCGGGAATGGAACCCGGACCCATCTCAGACGAATGGTCAGTAGTCATCGCTTAGATCACTGGGCAACTGGGGCGGCTTCCCAATTTTCTTGCTCCATGTTTAGCAGTCTCCTTTTCAATATTTCATCACTCTCATAGAAAAAGGTACTTTCCATGTTTGCAGTTTCAGTCAAATATTTTATAAGTTTTGTCTGAATAGCTTTAGGACTAATTTTGTTTATATACTACTATCGGTGTCAAGTTTCGACAGCATTCACACGGTGGTTTTCCTGGAAAGTCTTTAAGTTGGTGCAGAAAATATCACGTCATGAATTCGAGTCCGAGCAGAGTTGTAATTTTTTTTTTTTTTGATTGAAGGTTTAACGACCACCGTGAGCAACTCAATGGGCTATAAGCAGTCGCCCGTCCCTAATTTAGGGTCACTGGTTCCAGGGAAGGGAGGGAGCCAGTGCCGTAAGACAAACACAACATCCATGCCTGACCGGGATTCGAACCCGGACCCCTTACGGAGGAATGATCAGAGGCCAACGCCTTAGACCACTGCGCCACCGGGGCGGCCAGAGTTGTAATCAAATTTTATTTTAAAGTTGAAACAAACATCTGCAGCGGTGCATGCAACATATAGAGATGAAGCACTATCACGATCCAACATTTTTCGCTGGTATGTGTGGGCGATATTTAGGACGACCTGCGGAGTGGTCAGCCTTCCCAGTCTTGTACGAACTCCAATGCGGATAAAGTATGGCAGCTGTTAATGGAAAATTGTCGCCTGTCCCTTAGAACGACAGCAAATGAGTTTTTCTTTTTCTGATTCGAGTTTGAACAACCACCGTAAGCAACTTAATGGGCTATAAGCAGTCGCCTGCCCCTAATTTAGGTTCAGTGATTCCAGGAAAGAGGGAGAGCCAGTGCCGTTAGACAAACACATCAAAGCTTCACCAGGATTCGAACCGGGACCCCTTTCGGGCGAACGATCAGAAGCCAGCGCTTAGACCACAGCGCCACCGGGTCGGCCAAATGAATTTCACATCAGCAAGTACAGTATACCATGCGTTCGATTGTTGTCCAAGATTAGGCGAAAGGGGAGTGTGTGCGCGATTTGTACCCCATGCGTTCACGGTGGAACAGCAGTCATATAGTGTTGCTGGGAGTCTGGACACGATTGAGATGGCAGATATAGTCAGGGGCGATATTACGGATAAGCTGAGTTTTTTCTTTGATCCCCCCTCCCAAGTATTTAAGTAGTTAGAGCACATGGGGAATGCAAACATCTAAAATTTTAGAAAACTTGGATAAACGTATGTGCATTTTTCGAATTCACACAAATTTTGTTATACACCTATGTGCCATTACATTATGACCACCCTCAGCCTATAAAAATGAGTGCACCTGGAGACCGAAAGGTGGTGCAGGTGAAGTTCACAGAGCAGTATATAAACACGAGGACCAGCTTTCGGTTAGTAGAGTGTTTGGAGTAAGAATGGGAAAAGCTGCAAATTTATCGGAGTTTGATAAAGAACAAATTGTGATCGCACGGCGCCTCATAACTGCGATCTTGGAAACGGCGCGGCTTGTTCACGTGCCGCTGTAGTGAGTATGTATCAAAAGTGGTGCATAGATGGCCAAACGACGAACCGCCGTCCAGCCGTGTGTCGTCCGCAGCTCGTAGGTGCTAGACGAGAGAGACTGCCACGCATTGTTAACAGCGAAAGCTGGCCCACAGTGCGACAAATCACCCGCAGCTACAGCAGTGGGGATCAGGACAATGTGTCACAGCACACAGTTTGTCGCAGCGTTCTGTGCATGGGCCTGCGTAGCCGAACACCCACCTGGGTCCCCACGCTCACTGCACGTCATCGCCAACAACGCACGAAATTGGAAGAAAGTGGCCTGGTCTGACGAATCAAGTTTCCTGGTGCATCACGTAGACAGCTGAGCGTGGATACGCCGATTACCAACAGAGGGTAGGGCACCTAGATGCACTGTTGGGCGGCAACAGGCCGGCAGCTGTGTTATGCTTTGGGCGATGTTTTCTTGGGACATTTTAGGCCCTATTATCCCAACAGCACAATCCTCGACAGCAGTCGGATATCTGAACATCGATGCGGACCAAATTCACCCATTAATGGCAACCGAGTTCCTTGCTGGTGATGGCCATTACCAACAGGATAATGCATCATGCCACACTGCCAGATTCGTGGAGTAGTTCGAGGAACATGCTGGTGACTTTCTGTTAATGCCCTAGCCACCCAATTCACCTGACGTCAACCCAATCGAACATTTGTGGTTCGACTTAGAAAAACGGGTTCGCGCTAAATCGCCACCACAAAATTTATAGTAACTGGAGGACCTGCTGTTGACATTATGGTGCCACATACCCCAGGATTCCCATCGCCACCTCATCAAATGGATGCCTCGCTTTGTGGTCCTACAGCTTATTGGGTAGGTAGTTATAATGTAATGGCTCATTGGTGTAAATAATGCATATTATTTATGTATTATACTCACGGCTTGAAAAATATCTGCCCAGGTAAGGTAGTAAAAGCTGGATGCACAGGAAAATTTATCTTTTCAGATTAAAATTTTTAAAAAAATGAGGCTTCTGATTTGTTAAGTTAAAAAATGTGAATTTTTTTTTAAATGTTTTGCATTTCCGTTTTAAGGGCTTGTATTCAAAATGTTCAATGCACAAAAGCATGTAACAGTTTTAAGATGATGATGCTGAAATTGGTATGAATGATATGATGAAATTGGTATTTGAGAAATTTAGTAATTCTGCCATGTTCCTTTCATTGAAGTTCATCCTGTTGCTGACTATAAATAACATTTGGAGCAAAAATACTTATGGTTCCAATTTCTGGACCTACAGCATAATATAATAAAAGAAGTGATATTCTTCTCTCCTTTGGCACTATGTAACAATAACACAACTTCTGGTGATTAGCAGTGCGTTGAAACAAGACGTACAACGACTGTCTTTTCTCTTGTACTAGGAAATCCTATTCCAAATTTTACTTTTTAAATCTAATTTAGTTGCCCGTATCGAACAACTAGATTTTTTATTTACTTGTCCAGGCCAATAATTTACATTCTCCGGGCATGGTATTTTCCAATCCCTGATACTCTGTATATATGTAATGTACAATACAGGTACACTGTTTACATATTACACACACATTATACAGTATGAACTAGCAACACAATTAACAACTAATGCCTGTGAAATTTAACTTAACACCTTTTTCTGTACCAATCCAGTATGTTAGAAATCTTTCAAAAGTTGCATTTTTAATATTTATATGTGATGACGGTGGTGTTTGAGATCTCTCAAAAATTGTGAGATTAGACTTCAAAAACTGCCTCTCTGAAGTCAAACGTTAAACTTTTTTCTTTTGATTGAAGGTTTAACGACTACCGTGAGCAACTCGATGGGCTATAACCAATCACCTGTCCATAATTTAGGGCCACTGGTTGCAGGAAAGTGAGAGAGCCAGTGCTGTAAGACAAACACAACATCCATGCCTCACTGGGATTCAAACCCGGACCCACCTCGGAGGAATGGTCATAAGCTATCGCTTAAACCACTGCTCCACCGGGACGACAACTTTAAACTTCAGAACATTCAGAAAAACTATGGAGATCAGTTCTGCTTTGGATGCATAAGTCCTGCTGCCATACCATCCTACAGTGATTTCTGTCAATTCTGCAATTAGCTCATTGGATTCATTGATTCTTATGTAACAAAATTATTTGATACAGATATAACTATCAAAATGATAAAAGTTGCCTTCTTTTCAGCATGCACAATAGTTTTGAATCTGGAAAGGCAGTTTTAATTAATTACGTCAAAGCACTTTACTTTCAGAAATGACATGATTGAGGATTCTCAATTCCTGCACAAAACTTAAAAACTTGAAGTTCCGGGTTTAGAATATTACAAAAACCCAGAATCCTGGGCTACACCCGTACGACAAGAAAACCTAATAAAAATTAGCAAAATTTACATAATTTTATTGATGTTTTTTGTTTTTGTTTTTTCAGTACCAAATAAATTACAATCAAATCACTATAGTGCAGAAAAGTTTCCTCTAATATACAATGGCCGTACCATAAAAACAGAGTAAAATCACACAAAATGAAGAAATATATGTACAGAAAAATATGTCATTCTTTCTCAAAGTATCTTCCCTCGGATGATACGCAACGGTCCCACCGTTCAGTCCACTTTTCAAAGCAAAGGGGCGAAGGCATTTCTCAGAAACTACTTTAGTGACCCCTGTACAGCTTGAATAATGTCAGCATCTGTGTTGAATGTTGAGCCACGGAACTTCTCCTTCATTGTTGGAAACAACCGGAAATTGCACGGGGTGAGGTCAGGACTGTAGGCAGGCTGTGGCATGATTTCAACCAACACTGCATTTCATAAGAAACTGTTGAACACAAGCAGACACGTGTGTGCAGGCATTATCATGGTGTAGGGTCCACTTGACCACCAGTTCCGGTCACTTAAAAAGGGATTCCGATTCTTTTTGTGTGAAAAAAATCATTATTTTTTTTTTTACGTTATTTTGTTATTTCAGGTCTTAAGAATATGTGTACCAAATTTCAAGTGGAAATTCGCAAAATTGGCCAAGTTATAATCTATTAATGTCCAGCGGGGTCACAGAGAGAAAACTCTGGAAGAATTAAATCACGAACCGCCACTTCATAAAGATGTCGAAAATGCTATGAAGCCAATTTACGATTTGTCATCAAGAGAGTTGCTAGAAAGGTGTTTGAGTGGTGACACTCAAAACAACGAAAGTTTCAATTCTACTGTTTGGCGGTTCACTCCCAAACATCTTCACTGTGGCTCAAAAACCATCAAAATGGCAGCTTTTGCAGCAGCAGGCATTTTTAATGAAGGCTTTTCTGCCGTCCTGAAAATGATGACAACGATAGGAATCATTATTGGCGAGCAAACGAAGATATTTGCCAATGCGCTGGACCAACAGCGTCTGTAAAGATCGTAGAGACGCAGCCTCCAGACTACAAAGGAGGCTCGTACAAGGCGTAGAAGCGAGAAAATGTCTCTAAACGAGTTCTACGAAGCAGAGGAAGAAACACTGTATGGCTCTGGTATAGCAGATTAGCAGAAAAATACTGTAAGTACTCGATATGCCTCCATAAACTGTACTTAAAAGTTTAAAGGAGTTTTTCTCGAAACAGCTTTCTCATGAATGGTTGGCATGATATTTCAAAAACTATTGGACCGATCGACTTCAAATGTAAAACTGCAAGTTCAGCAAACATCCTTTTATCTTTTGATGAACCAGAAACACGATACGTTATGTATAATTTTTAATAGCAAAAAACATTGTCAATTTTTTAAGCTAAATTGATAATTTGAGTTTGACAAGTCACCATTTCCTCAAATATGTATATATATATTTTCTGGTTCATCAAACGATAACTACCTGTGTATTGAGTAAAACGCTGTTTCGAGTTTTTTGTTTCAGATCACCTGCAGTGGAGAAATCATACCAACCAGGGACAGCAGATCTTCCCGCAGTGTCATGGTCGAGGGAGATTTGCGGGCGTGATTCTTCATAAACTTATTAAAAATTGTTTTGTAAATACCTGAAACAATAATAAATAGATGTACCGACTTTGGAATCAATTGATTGCATAGTTTCGTCAATAAACACTCCAAAAAAAAAAAAAAAAAGCTGTAAATTTAGCGCAAAAAATGAGAATCCCCCTTAATCGATATATGTCGTTGCAGATGCTTCAAGAGTGAAATGTAATACTCAGCATAGATAGTAATTTGTGGAGGAATGGCAGGCTGGTAAACTACACCTTTATGATCAAAGAAAATTATCATTATCACCTTCCCAGCTGATTTGGTTCGGCGGACTTTTTCAGAGGAGGCGAGCTTGTGTGTTTCCAGAAACTTGTTGCACGCTTTGTGAGGGGGTCGAAATAGTGATCCCATGTTTCATCAGCAGTTATTACTATATTTAGAAAGTTTGGATCATTTGCAATAAATTGTTTCCACTCATGAAACACCTGAACTCTGGCTAACAATTGTTCTGTTGTCAGGTGATAAAGTATCTGGAACACACACGACGCCGCAGTAATGCCAGCTTTTTGAAATATTAATTGATGCCGCTATGTCTTCCCGCATCATTCATCGATCATCTTGCAGGATTGCTGAAACAGTGTTAACCAATACGCTCCGTAACAACACTTTCAGGTTGACAAGGCCTAAGAGTGAGTTCTGCCAACAAATGCCTTTTTTTGAAAACATGATGCCATCTAAAAATCGTTAACTAACCCAAACATTTATCTTTGTAAGCTTTCTTCATTAAATCAACAGTTTCCGGAGCAGTTTTACTCAAACAATAGCAACATTTTATCGAACCACGCATTTCACTTCTTAACTGTTAATCACTCACCTTCATATCTGTATGGCAAAATGCAGATGTACCTTAAACAACCACGTAATAACAAAACCAGAATCATCTGCCACGGCTAACAACTGATGCCATAGATACCTCCTTAATTCAGTTAGTCGTCTGCATGGTTATTTTTCCTCTTTGCACCATTGTCAACTCAAAAAAAAATTGCTCTGTTTTAATCAAACAGCCTTTATAGCTAAATTTAACAAAGTTTTTTAATTAAGACAATTTTTCAGTTTCAATTTCACTTCTTTTCTTTCTTGGGAATTACTTCGAAGGCAGCCTTATGTGAGAATTCAGACACAACAATGTTGCACATCTCTGGCCTGAGAACCACAAACTTTGTTTGATGCTTAGTCTGTCCACTAGAAAGAAACTCAGAGTTAGAAGTGGCAGCGATTGACATATAGCGCCGTTTACATTTTTTTTTTTTTTTTTTTTCATTTTTTTTTTTTTTTTGTCTTTTCAAATTTTTTGGGTCCTGTGTATTCTTATCTACTGGTCCAATCCTTCCTATCCCATGGTGTCTTTGAAAATAGAGGAACTTCAGTTCAATCAAAGGGATTTTTTCGATTTCTCACAGGTGCATGTATGATATTGGGCAAATACAGGAGTCACGTTTTTTGTTAAAAATATAATACAGAATCCCGAAACACTTGCACGAAGCAACATCAAAAAGTGACTTAGATTGTTTTTTAAAACTGTCAAGCTTATTTTGAAAGTTTGTTTTGTTTTGTTTTTTTCCGGTTATAACACTTCCTCAGTTTGTAATATTTATTGTGGTAGATAATAATTAACACAGCAATCGGACATCGCCGAATTGACTGTAATTACTGCTTCACACTGAATTAAATCACATCAGAAAACTTGAAAATTTTGCCGCCGTGGAGCGGGATGAAATTTTCAAGTTTTTTGATGGTAGGTCTTAATGAGCTGCACTATTATACACTGAGATGTACAGATGCATGCTTTATCAAATAAAAATTTTATTTAGTTTGCCCCTGCCATTGCAACAGATGAAAAGTTAACGCTCTTATCGTTACATTCCAATGCCAGCTTATATTTCTCTTCAAAATAGCACAGTATCACATCCTCATGTATAAGCAATTTACTTGGAACAAGATCTCTTGGATGACCAAATAAAGTGCAAAAGGAATTGTCTCGTTATATGTTTATGTGCTGTTCCCATAATTGTAAAATGAACAATTAAACTGTGATATACTTAAGTAGAGCCACTCAACTTAACTCAAACTCGGATCTGCAATGGTTGTGAGTGAGCTCACGACTGGTTGAAGGAACAGCAATGTCAAGGTCGACGGGTCTCAGCCACATGTGAGTAGAGGGGAAAGGATTTGGTACTTAGAAAGAATTTCTACAAATGTCTGAATTTGTGGAATTTCTATAATTTTCATCATCATGTGTGAACGGAAAATATTTTCTTAATTCAAAAAACTGTTTTGCATTATATTTAGCTATATTAGAGGCAACTTTTCCCCACTATAGTGATACGATTGTAATTTATTTGGTATTTAGAAAAAAATCGATAAAATTGCATGAATTTTGGAAATTTCGATAATTTTGATCGTCGTGCAGGAATGAAATATATTGACAGTTTTAAAAATATGTTTTTACATTAGCTATACCAGGTGGGCAACTTTTCCAAGCTATAACGATTTGATCAAAAATGTTTCGGTATTTTCGATCCACCACTAGAGGGTATAAAAGTGTTAATTTCTATTTGTGCCATACTTGGAACTATATCTTTACTTTTGAGAACTTGATTTGAAAACTCCCCCTTGCCTTGAATATCTTCTGTTATGAGAAATGCTTTGTGCACAGTTTGCTATTTTTCATAGCACACATTTCAACTGCTAGTAAGCTATTTCTATTTGCAGCTGCTTTATTGATAGTGCAGAAATCTGGCCAATTTTTTTTTTTCGTTTTCCTTTAAAACCAGTTTAATATCCTATGAAGAACACTGCTTACATTGTGCATTTTAAATTATGCACAAATTTTTCATAGGAGGCATAAATGCATCCCTTTCTCACTGAAGTTTCTCTTCTAAAAATCTGCTTTGAAATATATTTTCCTTGGCAAATACTGGATTCATAGGATGTGCTCATCACACCTGAATATTCAATGTCATTTTTTTCTTTTTATTGGCAAGGAGCTGTGAACAAAGAATTTCACAAGATAACTCTGAATTTTACAGAATGATGGTCAGACTGTTGAAAGAAATTCAGGCATGTTAGGCATGACACAGCTAAGTTAGGTGGCTGGGTTTTGCATCAAGACAAGGTGCCTGCACACAATGCAACCATTGCCATGCAGTTTTTTGCATGGAAGGGTGTAAACAGTGTTTTATCATCCCCTGTAGACACCAGATCTGACACCTGCTGATTATCACCCCACCCACCCCAAAGTGTTAATTACATCACACCTAAAGGACACCCTTTTGACAGCATCACAATGAAATTAAATAGGATTCTGCAAGCTCAATTCTACAGAGCCATGAAAAAGCAACACAACCATACTTGCCAACTTACAGAAACTGAAATCCATAAAAAAATTCATCAATATATTCAATTAAATTACTTGTGTAGCATATTGATTAAATGTAGCGAACATGATTAAAAGTCGATGTTACACAAGTATTAAATTTTAATCGTTGCAATCCTACAGCTTATAATTTTTGCGTGTTAATTTCTAAAATACAAAGCTATCACACAGCACCATTTTATAATTAAGAATTCCATCCAAATTGGTCAATTTTTACAGAATTTATTGTGTGAAAATTCTTAGAAATAAATCTCATGCATATGCACACTGTCTCCACAAGTGCTGAAAACCATTTTCACTAAGATTGGCACAGTACACGTCCTGTGCAGCACACCAAAATTTCATCATGTTGGGGTATCAATTTGGGCACAAAAATTGTGCAGATTTAAAATCCGTTTGAATTTTTTTCCCTACAATAACTACCTTCTGAGATAGCATTTCGAACTGGAGGTAATAAAGACTTAAGCTCCAATGCTGGACACACCACGCCAGTCTACTAAGAAGTTGCTACTCAGGGGATGAACAATGCATTATTTGAAAAGGGGGAGGGGGTAAACATAGCGAGAGACAGACAAGTCCGAAGCTGGGACAGTTCAGTTCACCATGTGGGAAAATTACAGTGAAAGTTTTCCCAAATAAGCACATATAGCTGAAGAGAAGTTTATTCCTAACTTGCATCCGCACTTTATTTTAAATAGATTAAATTAAGTTAAATGAAAAATGTTCTAATGGTAACGGAGGGGGCAAAATCATCAGGAGAAAAGGAAAATCTGGGTGGACGCTAAATCCGTAAAATTAACATCACCCATACAAAGAGGTATACTTTGAAGATTACATGATCATAAAACATTTCCCTGCAAGATTTTTTTTTTTAATTAATCAACTCCTAATTCTTTCCTGCCACACCTTGAAAAGTTTCCTCAAAAGCAAAGGTACAGACCATGTGCTTTATGCTTCCACACAGTGTGAGAACTGAACATATTTGGATGAGACTCTGACTGTGATCGAGGATAAGTTCTTTGTACTACACACACTCCACCATTTAATGGAACTCCATCTAACAGCAGTGTGACAAGACTTGCAAAATCTAGCTCACAAAATTTATCATGTGTGCTTGGGGAGAGATATAGCATTCACCCAAACACTTGATCAAACCTGGAAAAATTGAGCAAATATTTTGAGGCCTTTGTTACTACAAGAACTCTCAGATTTATCTACAACATAAAGGTTTCAGCAGATATACTTTATTAAAATGGGACCCAATTTTTTTTTTTTTTTTTTTTTTTTTCAGCTTTGCTAAGCTTGTGTATGTTTTGTTTTAAAGCGCTCTACAGTGCTGCCAACTTTTCAAAACCAAAAACCGGGACATTAAGCACGTTCGGCGGCTCGCATATTTACAATTTATAAATAATAAAATTATATATTATAGGTTTCCCTATTTTTTATTACAGTTAATCAATACAAATAAAGAAATATTTAAAAAAATGGTATTTAAGTATAAAATAAGATTAACAAACCTTGTTAGTGAGTTTCATTTTTAGAGTGAGACACTATTTTTTCTCCCCACGATAACAGGAGTGTTATCACACGATAAGGCAAGACAGTTCATCCACGGAATACTATGATGCTGAAATTCTTCGGACAGAAGTTTGGCAATACTTTCACCTGTTGAACTGGTTTCTAGGCATGGCAAAGAGAGCAGCATGCATCTCACTTGCTTGCAATGATTATCAAAGTACCTTACCACAATTGGATAAAGTTGATTGTTAGCATCATTACTGCCATCAGTTGTGACAGAAAAATGGTCCACTTTTAATAGCACAAAAGACATTTTTTGAACAGTATGCAAAGTTCTTTGTTCTGTCACATGCCTATCTTTTCACTCTTTTCTGGGGAGTTAGGAAACATAGCTGACATCAAATAGGTCATCGCTCTTTCCACGTTTATAAGTGAGTCACAAAAAATTTTGTCATCGGCTGCCACCGGGAATTGAACCCAGGATCTTCCAGTTATGCTCCAGATATGTTTCCACTGCACCTCAGCGGCCTCAAAATTCTTCAGACTCACAAACGACAAACTGCCAAATAACATGGCAAGGTTGCTTCTTTGGAGTCCCACACAATGCTGGAGATTCACCACAGATGAACAGCAGCAACTGAACAAATAACTAGAAAGCAAATGAATGATAATAAGCATTGTGCAGGCCTCCAAAGAAGCAACCCTGCCAAGTGGTTTGGCAGTTTGTCGTTTGTTAGTCTGGAGAATTTCGAGGCCACTGTGGTGCAGTGGAAGCATATCTGGCGCGTAATTGGAAGACCCTGGGTTCGATTCCCAATGGTGGCCGATGAGAAATTTTTCCGTGACTCACTTATAAACGTGGAAAGAGCGATGACTTCTATTTGATGTTCCTGGTCCACGTCAACTGAGTATTTAACATAGCTAACAATCGGGAAACATGATCAGCTGTCGCTAGTGGTATGTTGTGCTCCAACAAAAATCCGATAAACAGAAATTCTGCATGAATCGTTTGAAAATCATTCGGCACCGAAACAAAACGATCCATGTTGCGCACACTTTTTGCGATATAATGATTTTTTATGTGCTTGTTAGTTCCAGCATGAGCGACGATGTCTCCACGACCAGCGTGAGAAACAGAGAAATCAATGTTGCACAAAGTGCAATATGCATCTTGGTTTTAATATGCGTGATGGTTTTACAAAGTCAAATTCTTCGGAGTATTTCTTCAAAAATCTTTGTCCCGACGTTTAGGCCCCATTCTAGTGCTGTGAACTGAAATAATAAGTAATAACTTGCAACACAACTTTTTTTGGTTTTAAAGATCAAATGAAGTATGTAATAAGCATTCAACCTGAGCATTAGCAAACAAACGGCTTTCCACTCCGAGGCTCCGAGCGAGTCCCGTGCGCAGCCAACGGGAGCTCCGATCCAGCGGCACCGTGGATGTGACGTCATAAACCAGTATTTCAACTTTTCAAGCCTCTGACTGTCTTGCTATCATAGCGGGGCACACCTTGGCGCTGAAATGCTGTGGATTAACAGAACTTTGTTTCCATTAGTTACTGATTCCCACAGCCAGCGTTGGCGCTTGATAAAAATGATGGCTGATAACAAATGAGAAAAAAAAAATACATAATAAATAAAAATAAGAAAACCACAAAACCGGATTTTTTGTAGAAAAATCGGATTCTGGGAAATTATTTTCAAAATCAGACAGAATCCGGATAAACTGGGACACTTGGCAGCTATGCCTCTATGTATTTAGATGGCCTGGTCACATATGCAGTCTATTAAATGGAGTCTTGACCCTTACACGATCTTATGATGAGAACATTCCTGACATTGACCATGCTACTGTGTGTAGAAAAAAAGAAGCCAACCCTAGAATTGGAGACCAGCACTATCTTGCTTCTTTTTGTGACCTGTGATACTCATATGTCACTTCCACCATAAATCCTTTTCCCTCATAAAAATTCCTTTCTGGTCATACTTCACATCTGCCTACACCTAAGCACATCCTCATTTTTCCAGAATTTGGTTCATTTCATGCATATGGTAACTGGATAAATTTTAGTAGTGCACAGACAGCCCTGTTAAGTGTTACTGCAGTTTGCAGACACCTTTGCTTTCCAGCCAAACTGGAAGACTTCTATCGCAGAATATGCATGTAGTGGTTTGTGCCACAGTTCAAATGAATTCTGCTACCATAACCTCATCTTCCTTTGACCTCGGGTATTTAAATCTTCAGAGAGAGAGAGTGTGTGTGTGTGTGTGTGCGTGCGTGCGTGCGTGCGTGCGTGCGTGTGTGTGTGTGTGTTACTTCATCCCTTCACAGCAGCAGCAAGAGTGAAAATTTTGAGGTTCCTTTCTTCACTTCAGAGACCAGGTCTACAGTCAGGGGAAGATTTTCAAAGGGGTGGGGGGGAGACATCTCTTTCCATGGTCTGAATTGAATTACTTTCAAAGCATTCAAGGCATAGGAGATAGTTTAAATGCTCAGTTGTAAACGTGAAAGCAAATAATTCACCTTAGAATGGTTTAACAACTTCAGACCATCGCAATTTTTATAAAGTTTTTTCATCAGCTTCATTTTGTTGTAAGTTCACGCAGTTGTGGCATTAGTCAACAGGAATACCACACAAACAAAAATATTCTCAGAGAAATGGTAACATTTAGAAATATTTTAGGAGAAAGATCACTCCGCACAATCTGATTCAGGAAGTCAAGTAGCTTGTTTTGCAATTCAAATGCAGGAGCCAAATCTGGCAAGAAATGTGATTTTTCGATCACACATATCAACTTTGAAGTCAGAAACTGCTTCACAGGCAGCGCATGATCATACAATAGAAACCAATGGTTTTTTGTGGTACAATTATTTTCTGACATGTTGCACAAAGACATATTGAGTAGACTTTGCATTACTCCTAAATAATACTGACTGTTCCCCATAGTGCCCTCAAGAACAAATTCGCAGCAGAAAATTCTGGCAGAGTCGAAAAAAACAATGATAATTGCCTTGACACATGATTTTTTGCAACCGGACTTTATTCTGCTGGGGAGAAGACGTTTAATGCAATTCAGTGCTCTAGCTTTTTGTTTGAGGATCAAACTGAAAACACAAACTTTCATCACCAGTGATAATTCTTTGCAACAAATCACAATCTTGATCAACTGCATGGAAGAGATTTTGACAACATGCAACACTGTGCGCTCTCTGTCCATGTGTCAACATGTGCGGCACAAACCTCAAACAAATCTTCCTCTTGTGCAGATCTTTTTCAAAGACTACACTGGCCATTTCCGTACCAACACCAAGCTGTTCAGTGAGTAGCCTAGTGGTTACTCACCGGTCACGGACAATAATTTTGCTAGCCTTCACCACATTTTCAGTTGTCCGTGCAGAAACTGGACATCCTGTGCGTGGTTCATCCTCATGGAACTACCTTCCATCTTTAAATGTTGAAAACCAGCGGAACACCTGCACATGACTCGAGAGTGCCATCGCCGTAAACTTTTTTTTAGGTCTTGGCACACTTCAGTGGCCATTTTTATTACATTTACAGTAAAATTTTATCACAGCTCTTTGTCTACTACACAACTTCTAACACACTCCACTCATGCAGCCTTACTTCAACGGTGCCACATGAAAACTGCTGCATTTCCTGGATTAAAAGTTGCTCCTGGGATTACATCACACTCTAGTGATCAAAACTATAAACATGTTTATTACTTTTATTCAAAGGGCTGTCCTGTACAGAATCAACCTCATTACTTAACGGGCATGCTGTGTATGAATACTTTTGAACACCCATGCAGCAATTTTTACGAAATTACCTTCGTCACTTCCATTTTCGAAAATTTTTACCAACCTTATCAAGCTGAATGCAAACATTTATGGATAAACGACACTGGATGGGGGAAACATCACAGAGGAGATTATGATTACGAGTGAAATCTTTCTAGAGATTTTACTATTATGATTACGATGGAATCTCTAGAGAGATTTCAATCGTAATCATAATCTCCCCTGTGATGTTTCACCTATCCAGTGCTGTTTATCCATAAATGTTTGCATTCAGCTTGATAAGGTACGTCAAAATTTTTGAAAATGAAAGTGACAAAGTTAAATTTGTAAAAATTGATGCATGGGTGTTCTTTTTTTATTTTATTTTTATTTTGATTGGAGGTTTAACGACCACTGTGAGCAACTCAATGGGCTATAAGCAGTCACCCATCCCTAATTTAGGGTCACTGGTTCCAGGGAAGGGAGACAGTCAGTGCCATAAGACAAACACAACACCCATGCCTCACCGGGATTCGAACCCAGACCCCTTTTGAACGAATGATCAGAGGCCATCGCTTAGACCACGGCGCATGGGTGTTCAACCATAAATATTTGTATTTCAGCATGAAACTGTAGGCAGCAATTTCTGAAAACCAAACTTTGATGCCACAAAAATGTCCCGGTAATCTTAAATTTTGCTTTTTGCGACATTTCTTCTGCCCCACATTGTTGTTAAATATCATTGCATTCAATAAATATTTGCACTTCAGCTCAAAAATGGAAGGAGATCATTCATTCATTCATTCACACACACTGAAGAGCAATTGAATTAGAGACAGCTGGCATTATGCAAATGTGGCGCTGTGGGCGGCCCTGTAAACGGAAACAACATGACGTACACAGCGATACGACAATATAACGAGTGATGCGACGGGAATCAGTTAAGAGTCGGACGCAGTATGGGTAAGACGAAGGATCTAAGTGCATCTGATCGTGGGCAAATTATCGGGGCCCGACGAATGGGTCACTCCATCTCGGAAGTCGTGCAGGCACTGGGATTTTCACGAGCGACTGTGTCCCGGGTGCACCATGAGTACATCGAATCCGGTAAAACCATCCCTGCAAGGGCCAACTGCCATGGACAACAGCGTGTGGATCAGCGGGGGTCATCATCGGCTAGCTTGCATTGTAACAGCGAATAGACGGGCCACAGTGCAATAAATCACTCGGCAATTTAATGCTGGTGCACAAAAACGTGTAAGCAGCCACACCATCCAGAACCATCTCCTCGCTATGGGTTACAGAAGCCATCGTCCCACGAGGCTACCGCTGCTGACCGCACATCACAGGGTGCAAAGATTAGCATGGGCGCGGGACCATCGCCACTGGACCCTAGACATGCGGGAAAATGTTGCCTGGACTGATGAGTCAAGATTCACGTTGGTACATGCGGATGGCAGGACACGAGTACGGCGCAAACCACATGAAGCAATGGATCCTCCTTGCCAGCAGGGTACTCTTCAAGTTGGTGGGGGTAGCATTCTTATCTGGGGACTGTTTACGTGGACTGAAATGGGACCTCTGGTATGTGTGACATCATCCCTCACAGGTCAACGTTACCGGGATATCCTGGACAACCATTTGCTCCCGTTTGTGCGTCTTCAACATCCCACAGGGGACCTCATCCTGCAACAAGACAATGCACCTTGCCATCGCTCCCGAATTGTATTCGAATGGTTGGATGAACACTCCACCAACGTGACCTCGCTTCCTTGGTCACCTGACCTCAATCCCATCGAGCACATCTGGAATGCCACCGAGACAGATGTTCGAGGCTCTGACCCTCCTCCATCAAATCTTTGTGAACTGTGGGAGCTTGTTCAGGGGTCGTGGATCCGTAAGGCTTCCCAACGCTTCAGGTTTCTTTTCGAGTCCATGCCGAGACGAATCGCTGCAGTCATCAGGACGAAAGGTGGTGCCACACGTTACTAGACAGGTATCTCTAATTCAATTGCTCTTCAGTGTACATACATATCATTAAGATGTTCTCTGATATTCAGAGGTTAGCTCCTCAAAGAAAGACCATTTGATAAATAAACATTTAACTGATATGTATCTCTAAGGTGTTTTCTGCATTTCTTTGTGGAGTTAATCTCAGAGAACACCTTAGGGATATGTATTATCAGTTAAATGTTTATTTGTCAAATGGTCTTTCTTTGAGGAGCTAACCTCTGAATATCAGAGAACAGCTTAATGATATGTGTGTATGTATGTGAAATCTCTCTCTCTGACTAATGTTTTTTGTAAATTTTTCCTCCATTTTTGAGCTGAAGTGCAAATATTTATGGAATAAAATATTTAACAACAATGCTGGGCAGAAGAAATGTCACAAAAGCAAAATTTAAGATTACAGGGACATTTTTTGTGCCATCAAAGTTCAGTTTTCAGAAATTGTTTCATGCTGAAATACAAACATTTATGGCATCTAATTAGATTTAGCAACAACACTGGACACAGAAATAGTGAGAGAGAAAAAAATTCGATTACGGGAGAAATCTCAACTCCATCTAACTTTCATTTTTGTTGAGTTTTAAAAGGCACAATACCTTCCCCTACTCTAGACAGAAAGACTCCCACTCCCTCCACTAATAAAAAAAAATGCTCATCAGTTTTGCATCCATATCTAAAATATAAAAATTATGATTAAGAAAAAAAGAATTCCACTAATCCATGGAAGAATAGCTTGCCTAAAGATTACAAGAAAATTTTCAATTTTCCGGAAATTGTTGCCTACAGTTTCAAGCTGGAAAACAAACATTTATGCAATAAAATGATATTTCACAACACTGGACACAGGGAACACAGTTAGAAAAAAGAAATTACGATTACAGGGAAATCTTCACTTTGTCTAACTTCCATTTGCTTTAGTTTTGAAAGGCAGAATATCTTCCCCAGAGGTACCCTTTTCCCCTTCTCTTCAGTTTTGCATTGAATTCAAGAATTACCCTAATGATGGTGTAAGAAGCAGAATTCTGGGAATCCACAGAAGAATCTCACTCTTGCAACTATTATTTCAAAAAAAAAAAAAAAAAACATTAGCTTTTTATGATAATTTGTTAGTTGGAATACTGCATACTTGCCAACTTTGGAAAATGCGCATCAGTAAAACTTTTGTGCAAATGCCATTTACCACAAAACAAAACATAATTATATTAATAAATATGCAGTAAAAATCTCTGCATATTCCACAATAACTAGTATTATCTGTGTTTAAAACAATAATTTAAAAAACAATAAAGTAAAAATCTTAATTTTGTTCAATGTTAGCCTTGCAAACCAATACTAAAATAAAATTTTCATTAGCTAATATCTTTGTTTCTCTTCCCATTTCTTTATTATCGTTTTTTTTTTTTTAATGCCCTTGGATGGCAATTTTATCCATCATGAATGCATGACAGCTTTCACTATTTTAGATAAGAGATAGTGTAACTTTGAAAATATAAATACTTTTGAACACCATGCATCAATTTTTACAAATTTTTCAGCTTCGTCACTTTCGTTACCACATATTAATATGTGAATATTTCTTCAACTCTTGAGTATTTTTATGAATCGGTAAAATTCTTCGATGCGTAGTTTTACGTGCCGAGAAAAATTCTAGATTTGTATTTTTATGCATCAAGAAAAATTCCCAACGTGTATTTTTACACGTTGATAAAATTTTTATGCTTACTAGATGCATAATTATGCATTTTGGAATACTCTGGTCTGCACGTCACTTGAGCACTCCTGTGGAGAGAGAGCTACCGCACGAGGTGCGAAGCCATCGTTATACTTGATGGCTCCGCACGAAGTCAGCGAGTCAAAGATGACATCATCGCGTAACACAGCGCTCGTAAGGTCCAGTAGAAAATCTAAGTGGGTGGTTGCAAGGGATTGAAATATTTCGATTGAGCAATCGAAATATTAAAAAATCCATAAAAAAAAAAAAAAAAAAAAAAAAAAGACTTCTGTCCGTTAATCAGTAAAATTAAGCAGAAATCCGTAAATTTTACAGATAATCCGTAAAAGTTGGCAAGTATGATGCTGTGCTTTTTTTCATGGCATTCTTGATTATTTAGATGGGACATGATTTCTCCCTATACAGCAGCGACAATAATCAGTTTTGAAAGCCTCCACATCTGTCTAAGAACACTGCTAAATGATCACAGCAATTGATCTACAATAGATCCGAAAACACCCGAGCAAGTATGGCAATGATGGCAAAACAATAACGACATGTCAGATT
The DNA here is from genome assembly GCA_039090855.1 of Macrothele yani. NCBI lineage: Eukaryota > Metazoa > Arthropoda > Arachnida > Araneae > Macrothelidae > Macrothele > Macrothele yani. Next base: position 147,777,087 of record CM077027.1, read on the forward strand.
TACCTCATTTCGTTTATTCTGGAAAAGAAAAACTGTACATGAGAATGATGTCCAAACTGATGCTTAAATGTCAGAGCCACCATTTTGTTTCCTTTTTCTTCTTTTGTACAGCAAAGTGGTTTTTAGTAGCCTGCATAGTTATTTTAATCTCGATACAAGTCCGAGTGTATAATATATATATATATGTATATATAGTAAAGATTATGTAAAAAAAATGACAAAAAATACACGTCAATACTGGGATAAAATATAATACTCTTAAATTAAAGAAGGTCTAAGTATCTGCCATGCAAATACATTTATACATGATAAACAACTGAAGAGCACGACTCAAAAAAAAAAAAAAAAAGTAATCCTAAAAAAAATTATCTGAAAAATTTAATGCTATTGTTAGACATTCACTTCATAATGTCGTAAGAGAATCTATTCCAAGAATTCTCTTTGTAGATTAAAAAAAAAAAAAAAAAAAGGAAGAAAAAGAAATCTACAGGCAGGAGGTACAAAAACAAACTGCTGTTAATTACAAGAACTAGCTGAAAAGGATGATTCACATCAAGCAGTAACCAACAGTTCTAAGGTAAATTTTTCCTAACAGAATGTTCCACAGAACTAATCTTGAGGCTTGAATTCCACCACACGCAGTGGACAAGTGCACTGTCTTGAAAGATTTCAATGCTGCTGCACTCCACCGCATGAATGATTTCATTATTAATGTGGTACCTATGAGGATACAACAACAGGAACACATATCACCACTTTTACAGAAAATAATCAGGAGTACGTCGTGTAACATGTGGTTCTCCTCTCCGTGGTGCAGGATCAAATTGAAGACTGAAACAGAAAAAAAAAAGATCAGCTAAAATTGCAAAACATTTCAAGCATCACAAGCATTACTAATACAGCCCAATCAATAAAAAATAATGGGAAACATTAAATACTGTTGCAAACAAAACACCAAATGGTAACTATGGCACAAATTTTTTTTTTTTTTTGTCTACGGCTTACAAGACAAAATATTCAAAGTGCCCATCGCCAGTGATGGCTTGTGATTCAGCACACAAGCAGGTAGAGCACAAAGAACAAGAACTGACATGTTAATATTTTTATAGGCTTTACCATGGTATTAGAAGTACCTCAAGAAACAAAACACTAAAAAAAAAATCTGCAATTGGATACTGAGTCTGATTCATTGTCCTCGCAGAACAAGTGCAAATGATTATAAAATTGAATAGTTCATTAGATATGAAAACATATGTCCATTGTTTTTTTGTTTTACTGTTGAATTGCAACCTATAACTAGATTTAGTTGCTATCTTACATTCGCCACCCTACCCAGTACAGGCAAAAATCGGTGCATTATTTTGTGCGCAGAAGATACATCATGCTTTTATCAGCTGTCAAAAATCTTTCACACCAATCGTACACCATGAAATTTCACCTGCAAACAATACTCCTAAAAAGCCAAGTACAGCATTTTTTGCAACATACAGGGGATGGGCAAAAATATGGAAACACCCAGTAAAAAGTTTGGGTAAAACAACCAACGTTTTCCACGTGAAAATGTAGATGGCGCCGGAGGTCTTGACAGTGAATGTGTGCTATGAAAAGTGGCAAACCAGCAGGTAGCCACAGTTTCTGTCTAGACATTGATCTGTGTATCACAAGTGAATTATGTCAAAGCTTACAGAGTTTCAAAGAGTGCAAATTGTTGGAGCCCGTATGGTGGGTGGCTTCTGTGACCAAAGTAGCAAGTTTATTTGGTGTATCACGAGGTATTGTATTGAAAGTTATGACCGCATATCGTGCTTCTGGAAAAACATCATCCAATAAACACCTGCATGGACGAAAGTGTGCACTGAATGACAGAGAGAGAAGGACATTGGGGAGGTTTGTGACCACAAATAAGAAGACAACAGCTGCAAAAGTTACTGCTGGGCTGAATAAGGTGATTTTAAACCCTGTCTGTACAAAAATGGTGAGAAGAGAACTCCACAAGCAGGGAATTTATGGTCGAGCTGCAATCGCTAAACCACTGGTTCATAATGTGAATGCAGCACGCAGGAGAGAATGGTGCAACATTCATCAAACATAGACTGTTGAGCACTGGAAAACTGTCATCTGGTTTGATGAATCGACCTTTACACAATTTCCAACCTACGGCCGAGTTTACGTGTGGCGAACACCTGCCCAAACTTATGATCCGGCATGTCTTTTGTTGACAGTGAAGCATGGCGGCGAGTCTGTCATGGTTTGGGCAGCCATATCATGGTATTCTGTTGGCGTCATTATTACCTTGTGAGGTCTTGTCACTGCCAAGGACTATTTATGCATTTTGAGTGACCAAGTCCATCCCATGGTACGAAAAGTGTTTCATGCAGGTGGTGCCATTTATCAAGACGATAAGGCCCCAATTCATAGAGTTCATATCGTTCAATCGTGGTTTGCTAAGCATGCTGTTCAGGTTTTCCATCTTCCCTGGCCCTCTCAATCGCCAGACCTCAATATAATAGAGCTCCGATGGGCCGTTTTGGAGAGCAAGGTTTGAGTGCACTATCTGCTTCCAGCATCTTTATAGGAACTTTGAATGCGTGTTGCAGGAAGAATGGTATAACATTCCATTATCCACCATCCAAGACTTATATTTGTCCACTCCCAGAAAAATCCAGGCAGTCTTGAATGCAAAAGGTGGCCCTACACCATATTAGGTATGGAATTCCTTCTCTTACCAGGTGTTTCCATATCTTTGTGCATCCCCTGTATCTATTCATTTTCATTATACATGGTCGAGTCACGTTATTGTGACCACCAGCTAATATCCAGAGTAACCTCCGTGTGCAGCACAGACAGCAGCTAGACGGGCTGGGAGGGACTCAATAAGGTGATGGAAAGTGTTCACAGGTATGTGGAGCCATGCTGACTGCAGTGCATCTGACAGCTGCTGGAAAGCGCGTGGTGGAGAATCCATAGAATGAACAAAATGATCGAGGTGGTTTCACAGATGCTCAATTGGGTTTAAGACTGGGGAAATTAGGGTGCCAGGGAAAGTACCTTGAAATCTTCGTCGTGCTCTTCCAACCACTCTCAGACATTTCTAGCTGTGCGACACATCGCATTGTCATGCTGGAAGATCCCATCCGCCCCAGGGAAGACAATCAGCATATAAGGGTGTACGTGGTCTGCAAGGATGGATTCATAATGAATTCGGTCCAGAGTGCCTTCCACAGGTATGTGTGGACCCAGGGAATGCCACGAAAACATTCCACAGACCATAAAGCTGCCCCCACCAGCTTGTGTTCTTCCAGCAATGGTTGAAGAGCGTTTGTTCTCCGATCTATCTCGCCTTATACGCCAACATCCATCCGTTTGATGCAGCAAACATGACTCATCGGAGAAGGCAATCCTTTGCCAATCAGCGGAGGTCCAATTCCGATTCTGCAGTGCAAATGCAAGCCTTTTATGCCAATGCACCTTCGTTAGCATAGGTGCAGTGACAATCCGTCTGCATTGGAGCCCCATACGCAACAGGGTTTGTTAAACTGTTGTTTTAGACACACTTCCGGTAGCACCCTGGTACATTCGGCCAGTGAGTTGCTCCATTGTAGTGTGTCAATCGACCCTCATGCACCTTCACAACTAACGTTCACCTCTCACATCAATGGCACGTGGTGCTCTGCAGTTTCTACATCGCTTATTTGCAATGGTGCCATTTCTCCAACCACAATACACTTTAACCACAGCAGCACGCAAACACAGTTCACAAACTGCGCTGATTCAGAAATACCGCCACCCTTGGCCCAAAAGCTGATAGTCATCCTTTTTTGCAAATCTGATAAATTGCTCCTTTTATCCATGACAGCAATGAGTGATATGTTTTCAGAATGCTTACAGCACACCTTATATACCCTCCAAGCCAGTTTACAACATGTGCCTTCATTCATTGGCTACATGCTGTTGACGTCAAAAGTAGGAGGTGGTCACAATAATGTGACTAGACTGTGTATGTTGTGGAACAAGAAAAGTTCACCCAATATTTTGATCTCTAAATTTTTGCTTGAATGTCTGGCATTGTTTTTGTCCAGTCTTTAAATTCCTAATTTGTGTTCCAATGAACGAGAGCAGGATGGATGTTTTGGCAAATAATTAACAATATTCATGATTAAGAAGACAAACATTTAGCTTCTCATTTTCATTATTCATACATGGATATTAGCCATATTAGGCTGTGAGCAGATAGGGCTGGGGATGCAGAAGTGGGGGAGTACGTGTGATTAGGTAAATCATAATAAAGGCTCCATAGCAATGTTGAGATGGGCCGAGCCCGGGCCCAGCTTGGTTCTTTCGGCATGATATTTACTACAGTAAATATATTCTTCGGCATGATATTTACTTTCAACATATATCTGCATGATACTTACTATAGTTTTTTTGGAGAGAGAGAGAGAGAGAGAGAGATTTTCTTAAATGCAATCCAGTGTGATTCAGCATATATGAAACTATTTGTTCACTTTCTAGTTGACAGATAACAGATAATACATTTTTTGGCTATTCATTCTGGGCTTGGGCAGCAAATACCATAGGCCACATGCCAGTGGATTTCTGCAGAGAAGAAAAATCTTCTCCAAGAACTTTACATGATATATAATAGACAGCACACATTTGCTGTAAATATATTCTTCGGCATGATATTTGCTTTCGACATATATCTGCATGATACTTACTATAGTTTTTTTTTTTTTTTTGGGGGGGGGGGAGATTTTCGTCTTTTCTTAAATGCAATCCAGTGTGATTCAGCATATACACTGGTGTGCAAAAATTAAGGACAAAGAGGAGAAATTAGCATAACAACGAAACGAGGAGGCACAATGGACCGAAAGACCACTCAGGTGATAGACTAGGGTCCGGTACAGTAGGGCATGCGCATATATGCAGCATGACGTGGGGGGTGGGTCGGAAGGGTATAAAGCACACGGACGGTGTATGCTCAGGAATTCGGTGAAAGCTATTACACGGTGTACATCGGATTGAACGACGTTGAGTTGCTGCCACCATGTGATATGGCCAACAGGCAATGCAGTAGACGACATCTGGATGACTTTACCCGAGGTCGCGTCATTGGAAGTGTGGCCGAGGAGTTCGGGATTGCTCACAGCATCGTTTCATGAGCTTGGAGAGCATTTCAAACAACAGGAACAGCTGTCCGAGAGTGTAGCAAAGGTCGTCCACGAGCTACCATGGCAGCAGACGACCGGTATATTGTCCTACAGGCGAGAAGAGACAGACGGCAGACAGCGGGAGAAATCGCAAGGCACATGCAACAGACAAATGGACGTTCGTTGTCGCGTTTTACTGTGGCCAGGAGGATGCACAAAGGTGGTCTATTTGCTCGACGACCAGTACGGTGTGTGCCATTAATGCCTGCTCATCGGAGACTGCGGTTTCTGTGGTGCCAGGAACACAAGAACTGGACACATCAGCAATGGGGTCGAGTTCTCTTTACGGATGAGAGCCGATTTAGTCTGACGAGCAATTCTGGATGTATACACATCTGGAGAGAGCAGGGAACACACAATCACACCTCCAACATCATCAAAAGGGACCGGTTTGGAGGTGTCAGAGTTCTCGTTTGGGGCGGTATCATGCTTGGTAGGCGTACTGACCTCATCTTCCAAGGAGGTTCAGTCACTGGTGTCTGCTATTGTACCGAGGTTCTCCTGCCTCACGTGCGTCTGTTTAGAGGTGCTGTGGGTCCTGAGTTCCTCTTCATGAACGACAATGCTACACCTCATCATACAGTGGCGGTCGCAGAGCTATTGGAGAGTGAAGATATTCAACGCATGGATTGGCCCACAAAGTCCTCGGACCTAAATCCAATCAAACACGTGTGGGACCTTCTCGGGAGACGCTTGGCAGCACGTCACCAGCCGCCAGCAACGATTCCGCAGCAATGATGGGCGCTACAAGAGGAATGGGCCGCGATGCCCCAACAGCTCCTTGACAACCTTGTCCTCAGCATGGACAGCCGTTGTAAATCCTGCAATGCAGTCAGGGGTGATCATATCCCCTACTAAAAACTGGATTTTTCTTGATAGCCGCCTGTCACATGGACGTTTCTGTTTTCTGTCCAGTTGTGCTCGAAGCTACCTTTTCAATAAAGTGCCTTTGTATCCTTTGGATTCCTTGTTTGGACGGTTTTGCTCACTTGTCCCATATTCTTACATCTTGGGGATCTTATGGTATGATTTAAGTCGATGTGGAGCACTTCTGCAGGACCTTACATTCGAAAAACCGTCTCGTCCTTAATTTTTGCACGCCAGTGTATGAAACTATTTGTACACTTTCTAGTTGATAGAGAATATGTTTTGGCTATTTATTCTGGGTTTGGGCAGCAAATTCCATAGGCCACATACCAGTGGATTTCTGCAGAGAAGAAAAAGCTTCTCCAAGAGAACTTTACATGCTATATAATAGACAGCACACTGACGAAATTCTATTGATCATTCCTGCTTATTCTATTGAGCAAAGTACAAAGATCGTAGCACTTTCCGATCTTTCCAGTAGCCTAAAACATTCCAGGAAGAAATGAATGGTAAAAAAAAAAATCATGCAACATTACTACAGAAACAGACAGAGATCTGTTCTCCACTCCCCAGTTGAGAAAGACACTGATAAACTGCTAGGGGAGGAGAGAATGAAAGTCTGGAAGACAAGATTCTTTTAATTAATGCCTAAGCAAGCTAGTCATAGCTTTTGAGTTCGTTTGGGCCTGGACTCTAACTTGCCATGTAAAATTCGAACTTAGGCTGAAATACTCTGGGCTTGGGCTCTAAAAACTGAGTCCAAACTCAGCACTGTCCTTGGGGACTGACCCTTATTTCCCTCTCAAATTTGTACTAACCTCGGGAGCAGGAAAAAGTACAAACAGAAATCTGCAAAACATGTGGTCCCTAAAATAACCATAAAACAAGTAGAATTTCTATAAATTTTATGGACAAACCATAAAACTTGGCAGGCATGCATAGCAACCAATGGCACAACAGCTGAATGCCAGGTATATTATGACATGCCAGAAAATGGTAAATCAAAATGTGTGTGTGAGCACATCTTAGCAGGGGGCTGTTTGGAAGAAATCCTCGGAACACAAAGTTTCACTGGCCCTCTACAATGAAGTTTTTACAGGGAGTACTTCATTTTCAAAATGTGTTGTCATTTCTTTCTTTATTATCCATATTAAACTTTGAATAACTTATGTTTATTTTGCTACATCAGCTTCAGTTTTAAACAAATGCGGGCAAATTATTCTGTATTATGATTTTAAAAAATGTCAACTTCGTTAGGTTATATGTCGTCTTATTTCTTCCATGGTAAAAATGTGCATATTTTACACTACCCAGTGTCGTTCCTCAAAGAAGAATTCTAAATACACAAAATTAAACTTGGCATCTTTATCATAATTTTTAACGCACACTGCAAAACAATATTCATCCCAAAACACCTCAAAGCATAATACTAAAAATTTCAACTTACAAAGAATATTTCAAAGCGTCATCTAGCTCCATTATGGCCGCTTGATTTCCACACCTATAGCAGTAATTTGGAGCACTAAATATGGTCACAACATTTCTGTCATGACACCAATTATAACCCTGAAAAAGAAAAAAAAATTCTGTCAAGCATTTTTTTTTTTTTTTTTAACACACATTTTAACAAAATTTTTACTAATCTTAAAATTTGCAAACTTCCCGCACCGGATGTTTTTGAGGTCATTCACTTTCCTATACCTTACAGTTCAAATTAAAAAAAAAAAGTGAATAAACATACAAGTTATACAAAATAGGTTCAATTTTTCACTGGAAATACATTCAAAAAATATTTTCAACAATGTGTGCAATCTTACAAACAGTATACAGTCGGACCTCCATATGTTGAACTTCTGTATAACAAAATTCCTTATATATCGAAGTTTTGTGAATCCCCACAATCATTACACAGAAAAACTTATCTATATATATATCAATTTTTTTTTCATGACAAATAGGGATTTTTCACATCATAATGATATTATAAGAAAATAAGAAAAAGTGAAAACAAAATATAAATACAAGGATTTTATTAACCTATGCCACCACAAGAGAGATTTTGGTCTTGATGCTAAATGGAATTTCTTTGTGTCATCACATGGAAAGAATGTGTATGATGGTGTTGGTGTAACAACAAAGCGAGAGGTGACTAAGGCAAGTCTACAAATGCCTCTGAATATAATTACCTTATTACCCCTGAACATATGTATGACATTTGCAAGAAAAATATGAAAGGGATCGCATGCATTTAAGTTAAAGAGGAAGAAATACTTACTCAAGAAGATTTGATAAAGAGATCTGACAACTGCCAGTGACTTCCTGGGACACTGACATTCCATCGCTTTGTTCCAAATTTGGAAAATAGTATTAGATGCTATTTAACATCTAATTCAAAAGAATATGAGTATCTTGCCATAATGAAAGCTGGCCCACTAACTCTTGGGAACAATGACATCACCTGTGTGTACGAGGAACAGAGGTGGCCGGAAGTAATTTTGGACATCAATTTAGAGAACAAAGATATATTTTTGAAGTTCTATCACCCAGCTGGACCTAGAACTTCATTCAAAATGTCATGTGAGGATAAAGTATGGATACCACTGACAAATGTACTAGGAAGCTCAGCCCCTTAGAACTATCCACAGGAACTGGACGTTCATGTAATACATATATCAGCATCGCTCTGTGAAGAAATTTCATTGTTGTTAAACAAGCATACAAAATAAAATAAGATGAGTATTTCATGGCTTCACTTGTTCTAAATTGCTAACTAATATAAGCATTGTGATTCCATCTGAACTATTTGAAAAATTAACTTTGTTAAGTGCATTTAACACCTATGGCCCCCATTTTTTATTTTAATTAAGGCTGTTAAACAATTAAAATTCATCATTGTATTATTTATCAATTGTGATCATGCCCGTTTACATTCCAAAGCTTAATTTATGCCATAAATACCAACAAATATGTATGAAGACAAGTAATAAACACACAGTAATAAACATGATTTATTCAATAAATTTTACGAATTTTGCAAGGCTGTATCTCTTAAACTACTTGAATCTCAAACAAAATTTTACTTATAATAGAGTACCTTTAATGTGTGTAAATTTCAGATTTTTAAATAACTGCCCACCAGAGATATTAAACTCTAAATTTGGCATTTTTTTGAAAAAGTACATTTTTACTGCCATGTAGAAAAAAAGTATGTAACTCTCAAGTTTCAAATAATTTTTAACTGAGACTATTTGTATATATGTACTTCCAAAAAAAAAATTAAAATCTTAAATAAATTGTCTTCCCCTTTTAACCACCCCGAAAATGACATTTTTAGCGATTTCGATACAAAACTTTGAATAAAAAATTTATGGTGAAGGAATATTTTTAGAAGCATAGTATAATTGACAAAATAGTGCCTTACAATGTGCTTTTAACATAACAATATTTGAACTTTTGTCCTAGGACTTACCACAGCTGAGATAATGAAGTTACCGCTAACACTTACATATGCCAAAAATGCCATACGCCAAGATACAAAAATGGCTATCATGTTGAAAGCAATGTGAATAAAAATAAAACAATAGTGGTTTTGAACTGTCAACATATATGGTCAACAGTTCGCAAATATAAAAAAAAAAATTTAATGGTCAAGCAACAATTAGTTTTTTTTTTTTTTTTGACCACTTGATATGGATTGACCCTATATTGAAATTCTTTACTATTTCTGCAGTGTCATGCATAGGATAACACGAAGCAGAGAGGACATGAGATTTTTACCTATGACAGCCATTTCGGTCTCGCCACCAGATGGACAGAAGAGAATCGGAAAATGCCAGATAAAGAGAACAGATTGCACAATGAAAAAAATACAGAACACAAACCCTCAGTGTAATGGTTTGGGGAGCAACCAGATATGACAACAAATAACTGTCAATAGTAGACCTGCCAACCTCTTAGAACCAAAAAACGTAACATTCAGAGAGAAAAATCATAACACTACGCATGCTGATAATTTTTGAAGCCTTCAGCTATATAAATTTTTGATAATGAGAATGTGGGGATTTTTTTCCCTACATCAAAATTTATTGAGAAACTAATTAAATCTAATCAGCAAACACTTTTATGTTGTTAATTATTAGAAAAAAAATTACGATTACGGGAGAAATTCTCACTCCGCCTACTTCCGTGTTCGGAAATTTTGAGAGGCAGAAAAGTTGCATCGTTTAGGAGGTCTGCAAGATGGTTTAATCGGGTTCTGGGGGTGTCATTTTTATCTGCAGAACCAAATTAAATCTGTGATGTGCATCAGCCGTTGCCGTGATTCTGCTACGAGGATTAGTAGAAAATCAATCTGCGATGTATGTCGGTCGTCGCCATGATTCTTCTACGGGAGTGGATACAAAATAACTCTGCGATGTACGTCGGCCATTGTCACTATTCTGCTACGGGAACGAGTACAAAATAATACTACGGTGTACGTTGCCTGTTGTTGCGATTCTGTTACAGGGATGAGTACAAAATAATTCTGCAACGTACATCGTCCTTTGCGATAAAAAAAATTACAATTACGGAAGAAATCTTCACTACGCCTAACTTCCGGTTTCAGAAATTTTGAAAGGCGGAAAACTTGCATCTATGATCGGGAATCTGCAAGATGGTATTATAGGGTTCTGGGGATGTTGTTTTTGTCTGCAGGACCAAAATAAATCTGTGCCATACATCGCCCATCGCCACGATTCTGCTACAAGGCTTCTGTTTGAAAAGGAAAAAAATTGGGGAAAACATGACTATTTAAAAAAAATTGTATTTTTTGCTGCAAAATCATATTAACGTACTGCAGTATGATTTTATCGTACTAAATACAATAAAATCATAACAGTTGGCAGGTCTGGAATAGTAACACAACTTGAAAATAATTTAACAAACATTTAATTTACAAACATTTAAAAACTTTCAACACTTTGAATGAGATATGCAAGGACCATGGTACTAAACAGGTCTTGTAATGTGCTTGAGAATAGAGACTGAAAAGCTTTGCCAGGATGGTGCAATAAATACAATAAGTTGAATTTTTTTTTTTAAATTGTAGTTTATTTTTAGGGATTTTTAAACTGCATAAAAAATGGGGAAAGGGTTAGCAAGCAATGTGTATCTAGTCATGGGGTTTCCGTATTTTCCTAATAGAAAGAATTTCTTTTAACTGTGCTTTTTTCATTCCATCAATAGCTTGTTTACTTTTTAAATATTGTAATACAATGAAAAGAGAAACAATGATTTTATGTTAATTTCAACGACAGATATTTTAAAATAGATAATAAAAAGCATGCTTCACAGAATGGACTATTCAATGCACATTGATGTTTGCTCTGGATTTTTTAAAAGTTCTTGCCAACCCATTTGCCAAATTCAATTTTATTTCACTAAAGTGTTAATATAGTACAAAAAAGTTATCACCAATATTTTTGACAAAACTTATTTTCCATCGCCATTTTTTTTTTTTTCGCAAATTGCAAAGAATGCGATTGGCAGCAAACCCCTGCATTATATGTAAAGATGCCTATAAATAAATGTTCATTTCTAATCGAATGTATATTTAATCAATAAACAACTCTCAGGTTTGTGGAAGCCATTAGTATGCAAAGTGAGCCTTAAAATTCAGTGGTTACCATATACTTAGTAAGTACTGACAATGTGATCTTCCAATAGAATAATGCCAGTCTTCATACTGCCCAACCACACAAGTTTCTATGGAGTGCATAATCACCAAATTACTGTCACAAATTGGTGTTGTTCGTGATATTTATTAAACACTTGCTGAAAATGTTTATTCCAACAAGCAAGTAATATTTCATATTAGTATATTTAATGCTTTTAATAGGATGTACAAAGTAAAACATCCAATTTCATTTCGATATAGCTCAAGCTGTGAAACCTGTTGCTGGACTACGTGGCAAAAATTGTTAATAGCAATTTTGGAAAATATATTTTGTTGTTCTTAAATTTTGTGTTTCACACATTAAAATTCTTCATTTGTGACTATGGAGTGTGCACAATTATGTAAGGGAGTTTTTTTTTTGTTTTTTTTTAAATCACTTATGCCAATAATGCGAAAATGTTAACTCACCTTCTTTCTTCGTGGACTACGTGCTAGCTGTTTGATGTTCCTGCAATATATATTATATTGCCATACCTGCCAACTAAATTTAATGAATATGCAGAAGATTGTATAAAAATTCAGATTTTTTTAACGTCAATTTGTTACACGATAAAGTGATTTAGAACTCATACTGCTTAAACAAAAAAGGAATACAGGACACTTATTTTTATTTTTTTGTGTTTTTATTGAAGGGAACTTTTATTTATAGTAATTTAACAGTTAGCTAAACTTTTTACAGTGGCCTTTTTGGCTTTTTTTTTTTAAGAATTATTTGGAGTACTCATTTTGAAAACAAAGTTAATTTTCTTTGTGTTTAATTAACAGAAGACTCAAGTGATTCACCTGACATTAATTATTGAACATTGTGCAATTTTTTTAACCAAAGAAAAAATTATTTTGCATTAATTAAGTTCTTCTGCATTGTTAATTAAATGGCAAATACACCCTATAATTATTATTTCACTTTGGTGTTCTTTCAAATGATGAGCCACACCATTTTTCTCTTCTATCATTACTGGAGCAGTCTGCTCCAAAAGCAATGCAATTTTTGCAAGGTATCCTGTGCTCTTACTAAAAACATCTACTGTAGCTGAGAAACATGAATTCTGATATCAGAGCTTTCACTATTTGAGATAAATGGTGTAATTTTCAGAGAATGAATACTTTTTTTTTTTTTTAACATCATGCATCAATTCTTACAAATTTCCAAACTTCGTCACTTCCGTTTTAGGAAATTTCCCACCCTTATCAAGCTAAAATGCACACACATTTATGAGGGTGATGACATTTAACAACTACATAGGAGTGGGGATCACATTGCGGGGGGTTGGAGGATGGGAGAATACATTTACTGTGAAGAAATCTTCACTCCGTCTGACTTCTGTTTTCGAAAATTTATCCAACATTTTCAAGCTGAAATACAAATATTTATGGAATAAAATGATATCTAATAATACTGGGTAGAGGAAACATCACGTGAAAAGAAATTACGATTACGAGAAAAATCTTACCTCAGTCTACTTTCCGTTTTCGAAGGATGAAATTCCGTCCTCCGACGAAAAAACTATCCGACAAAGAAGTAATTTTTCAAATTGGACTCTTAGAAGCAGAGATATTGACAAAAATAAGATACACATTTACAACCCTGGGGGAGAAACCTAGCATTACTTTAAGAAGAAAATATTTCGAAAATGTTTATTGGCGTGAGTGATATAGGTCCACAAAAGAATTTTTTCAATCGAGATTTTAGAAGCTCAGATTTTGCTGCAAATACATCAGAAGCAGAAATTGACACTTACACCCCCTGGTGGTCAAACCATTCTTCACCAAAAATTAGAAATTATATGCAAAACATTTCCTATTAGGAGCTGTGTTCGGTTCAGAAAGAATTTTTCAAATTGAAGTTTTAGAAGCAGAGATATCGGAGGAAATGCAATTTACTTTTACGCCACCTATCAGAAATCCTATGCATAACTTGAAAAAGTGACTGTGCCTAAAACTATGGAATAGAAAGGTAAAATAATTTTTTCAATCGGATGTTTGGGAGCAACTATATGGAATAAAGTTTATTTTGAATTAGATATTTTCTGCATTTACGCCCTCCAGTTGCAAAATTATGCATCGTACAAAAAAATGGAACGCAAGGATCATCATTTGCACATTTCAGGCTTTCCAATGCAACAAGAATTTTTCAAATCAGACTATTTATTAATTGCAGCGATATGGTGTCCACAGACAAACAAACCGGTAACATAAGCACAATCTTTTTTTTACAAAAGATGCGCTAAAAAAGAGGTAACACTGATTTCCTAAAAGAAATTAAAATACATTTTTAAGCATTAATTTCAAAATTCAAGGCTTTTCAAGACAACTTTAAAAAAAAAAAAAAAAACTGTTCTCCCAGGATATTCTGGAACTTGAAAACGTAATCCTGATTTTCAAGGACTTTCCAGGTTTTCAAGCATCTGTGAGCACCCTGTAATAGGCAATATATATTGCGGGAATATCAAGCAAGCTAGCACCAAGTCCACGAAGAACGGTGAGTTAACATTTTAGCATTATTGACATAAAGTGATTTTTTTAAAAAACTCCGTTACATAATTATGAACACTGCCTTCCATAGTCACAAAAGAAAAATTTTAATGTGTGACACAGAAAATTTAAGAACAAAATATATTCTTCAAAATTGCTATTATCCAATTTCATTGCACTATTTTTCAAGATAATCACCAAAAACATTCAGGCACTCATCACTACATGTTAATTATCTTGTTTATTCTATCCACATAAAATTTTCTTCCCTGTAGCTATAATTATGCTTCAATGCAATTTTCACTTCACCTGTGGTGATGTGACATCTGTGGAAATGTGCTGCAAAGGTACACACTTGAAGTATTGAACCATTTCATGTTGTGCTGATTTCTGATGAGCATCTGCTTAACCCTTTAACCAGCTGGAAGGAATTAACTCGGGGTTAGCAAAATGGGCTGAAATAAGCTCGAACGAATAATTCGCTGTCAAAGAAACTGGTCGTACGCGGGTCGAACGGGTGAGCAACCTTGTCAGAAGGCGTTGCTTTTTCCTTAGCTTTATTTTTCAACGTGGTCGTACAGGAGGATGATTAACACTAATCCTTACTGTATGATTACCTTCAAAAAAAGCTATAACAATGGTGATGAATCTAAGAAAGGAGAGAGCAGATATTTCAGTCACTTGTTTCAGGAGGACCAGCCCTTCCCGTTTATAACCTGGGTAATAGAGCAGAGAATGAAGAACTAGAAGGGGAGTCTTATTACTTTTGGCAGGCTTATTATCGGTACTGAGATGAGAAGGTATAAATCGTTAAGTTGGAGATTTTGGCAAAACAAAACATTTGACAAACTGTTCAGAAAGAAAAACTCGGCAGATATATGAACATATAGCTGCCAGGCTTTTATGGTTAGGGAGCGTAGAAAATTTTGAGCACCATTTGGTTAAGATACACCGGCTGCTTAAAGGGTTAAACTTGTAGACACTATGACCATCATCAGTTACAACATCTCTACTTCCCAAAAACTTTTGACACCATTAAGCAACACATTCCCTGCGCATTTCCATAAGTCAGTGAAACTTCTTTGGCCTACAAGTAACCTAGTTATACAAATAAAGAAGATAGCTGTCTAAGCTTTGGTGCCTGATGATGAACCGATAAGTCGTAGGTTCGAAAGATCTCGCAAGTTTTTAACATTAAACCTTTTTAAACCTCAATGGAATGAGTTATTTGTGTCGTCATGGTTTTAACTGTGTATACTTTTGATACCGGTGATACGTCTTAGCTTCATTTGAGTGTTGTAATTGGTTTGAGCTAAAGTGTTCGTGCTTAGACAGCTATCTTCTTTATTTGTATATCAATCAGCACGATAGTCTTTTCATCATAACCTAGTTATATCTCGGACCTCCTCGCGTGGTCAATGTTTTAACCTAATTACCTCTTTGAACAACCACAACAAAGCTCCAACATGTACAAGCTTGTATCTCCATGCCTTCCCATGTACATTTATCTCAAGTATGCAAAGTGCCTTCTAACTTAAGATGAAATTAGTAACAGTCCAAGTGGAAGAGGTGAGGTGGGAGATCTGACAGCTGCTTGCTCAGGGTTGTGACAAATCAATTTTATCTGTCAAAGGGGCAACCTCATAGAATTCTGCATTTGCATGATGCTGGCTTCTGTCTTTGAAACTAGACTTTAAAGAGGAGGTTATATGTGAAGACTCGGTGTGCGGTTACAGGTGTGTGTGTGTGACCGAATACGACACTACCTCTTATCTTCTTGTTCAGAGCTGCAAATAAGTATTACAGGTTTTCCACAATCATTACGGATTTTCAACTGACTGTACACAATTACGAATCATACCTAAAAAAATTATGGAAAGTCAATAGCTATTCAGTCTGCAGTGCAATTTGTGAATAAACCTCTAACTTTTGATTAACAGTAGGGCTGTGCGATATATCAGTATATTGTGAAAAAATGGTTTTAATTTCACATTGGTGTTCTGATTTTTTGATGAGAGCAAAGGCAGATCCAGAACAACGGAATGGGGTAGGGTGATTTTAAACCATAAAGAAAACAAAAGCCAAATTATTAAAAAAGAGAGAGAGAGAGAGAGAGAGAGAGAGAGAGAGAGAGAGAGAGAGAGAGAGAGAGAGAGAGAGAGAGAGAGAGAGAGTGTGTGTGTGTGTGTGTGTGTGTGGAATAAAAATATTAGGTTGTCGAAAAAGTCATGACGTATTTTGGCACCTGATGGCGGTTGGGCGGTTTTGGAAGTACTATAGGCATGCGCAGCTCTGTTATCGCTATGGCATTCGACAGCTGCCAGTTCTAGCTGCAGTCTAAAAGGAATAGTGAGCAATTTGGTTGATTTGTGGAGATTTGACATCAAGTTGAAGATGGAAGACCAAACCAGTTCTGCTCGATCCATTGCATGCTACACATCCCATTTTATCAACGAATTTGCAGCTCCTACCTGCATTGTTTTACAGCTTGTTTAGAAAATGGGTGGCAGGCAATCATTTTTTTTTTTTCCATTTTTCCAGAACAGTGTAAAATATATAATGGTACTTAGTCATATTTATGTTTTGGGTTGATGCATAAGTTCATACCGGGTTTTTCACAGCGCTATAGAAAACGGGATCAATCAACTATGTATTCTCCCCATTGTTTACAATGGTGTCCTAATGTCTGGATAGGTCTGCAATGCCATTCCTGAGAAAACGTGCAGGTTTTTCTGCGAAGAAATCATCGAGGAAATTCTGGAGATCAACATCATTGTTGAACGTTCTGCCACAGAGTGCATTTGACAGGGATCGGAACAGGTGGCAGTCTGAAGGGGTAACATCTGGGGAATAAGCTGGATGTGGAGGGTGTGCATTATGTTGGAGAAGGACACCACGGTGCAGTTGTGACAGTTTCTTCTGAATTGCTCCATCCACACGGCAGAGTTGCTCACAATAGAGTGCAGCGTTGATGGTCCGATTCCTCAGCAGCATTTCCCAGGGAATAATGCCTTCCATGTCCCACCAGACACACAACATGATCTTTGCAGGATAAAGGTCGACATGGTGTGGGCATTTTGTTTGGGATTAACCATTCCCTCGGATGCCTGAAATTCGTGTACAGGCACCCCTTATCTCCAATAACAATACGTGACAGAAAGGGTTCGTTCACGGGCGAGCAAGGAACCACATATGGCAACACACTGATTTTCAGTGAGAGTGTGAGGCCAAACAATCGCATGCTATGGGAATCTTAGTGTCACACACGCTCGCATGTCTAACTAAAGAGTTGCTAAAAAAAAAAACCTTAATTTTTGCTCTTCATTCACTTGAAAGTAACAGAAACTGATTTTAAAATGACAGCTTTTTTGTTTTTAACAAGTTCATTTTCTTTTTCTATTTCTTTGGACTGCTGGGTCATCCAATGAATTGGGACTTTTCTGCACGAAACTATGGTTTGGGATCAACACTGCAGGTGTTACACAACCAGTGGGTTATGTGCCACTGCAGGTTATAGGAAAGAATTTTTACTTCTTTTTTTTGAATTTCACCGTCTCTGGATTATATGTCCCTTTGGATTATATGAAGAAAAATATGGTATATATCAGGCCTAAGAGAGATGACAGGCAAAGGTCCAACCACAGGCTTGGGTACTTTTGGATGGAATTTCCCCAGGAAATTTTCAGTAAATATACAGTACCGATAGAGTACAAACCTGGAAAAATAATGGATTTAAGTCTTTTACATCATGCTTGACATTTGTTAAAAGGTGAGTATGCTAGTTTTACTTTACACAGTAATTTTAGTTTGTAACTTTGAAAAACCATGTGACATCGTGCATGTGCTTCTTTAGCTTCCTAATTATTACTGATAAGATACCTAATAAAGATTGGCAGCTCTGTTCTTGTTCTCTCTTCCTAAACAAGAGTTGAAGCTGTGCTCCATGTTCTGCTTTTCGGCAATGTGAACTTGCATCCATTTTCAGTGGTGCAGTAGATGCCACTAATGCTTCAAAGGACCATAAATTCTGTACATGTCTTCAGCAATATGTCTCAATACTGGTAGCAGCTATCACTGGCCTACACCGGTAGCAGCTATTCGCTGTGGAGTTCTTGCCTTCATCTGTCGGGGCAGCAACAGATTCATTTAGGTGAGAAGTGATTCTAACTAGGTCTTTCCTGTGGACTATCCATATGTGACTACCCAGGTTTCCTGTGGACCATTCTGCTGTTCCAAAATTATTATAACTATACTTGAACATTCATACTCGGCCTCGACAACGAAACAGAATTATTGCTGAAATTACACTGAAGCAAGGTAACTCCTGTTGTTCTCTCTCCGAGGCTGTTTTGAGCATATTCACGTAACCAAAGAAAATACAAACTGGTCTGGAAACTTGGCTCCCTCCTGATAATGAAAAGGATTAACACACCAGTATTTGGATAGCTATGTATGTGCTACCATGCATTTTTGATAGTCCATATAATAATTACAATACCTCAGGTGGGACATACTCACTCGGGGGTGGTGTATCGTAATTGAGGAACTTAGCCAAGGTTGACAGTTGCAAAGTAAACATGCAGAAAAGGATTTACTACTTCCTAAAGGTGTGATCATGGAATGATCAGCCCTACAACCTTATTTTTTGATCAATTCATGTAGTTTCTTCTCATGCACACACACATACATATCATTAAGCTGTTATCTGAAATTCAGAGGTTAGCTCCACAAAAAATACTAACTTCCAGATAATTTTTAACTGATTATTTACTTACTGTTGCCGTATCAAACTTCTCCATTTACAGCGATCTTGACACACAAATCAGGCTTCGTTAGTTAGTTAGTTAATTGATTTTTGTGGCGCAAGGGCCAGGCATGGCCAAAGAGCGCCAGACACAGAACTATCAGTTAAAGATTTTTAAAAGTGGGGTGAAATGATTAAGAGCAGACAGGCTTGGTAAAAGTTAGAAAGGAGAATGATGAAAGTTGTGAAGACTAGTTAGTTAATTAGGTTTATATATAAACTTATTAATTTACTATTATAATTATTATCTTTTTTTTTTTTTATTAAGTAAGTTTTAAAATGTTAATCTGTTTTAAAAAGGAAAATACTGTGAAAGTGTCGCAGTGGTTGCCCAAAAGCTTTTGAAGCGTAGTTGCGCCCTCGTCCAGCAGATGAGACTGAAAATAGTGAAACCGATGATAACGAAAACGAACACAACTGCACAAAACATGAGAGACAGTGAGTAAACAGTCGCATGTCTCACACCGGGGTAGTGTCGCCACACAGCAAATAGCTATGCGTGAAGCGACAATGCCCAATGCGGAGACGCGCAAGAACAACTTCTTCCCAAAGGTTCCGGCGACACAATGATTTCCAGACTCCAAGGCTAGGTTTTATACGGTGCAGTTTATTCTCCACCTGTTGGTCCCACAGACTTCGCCACATTCGTCTGATATGATCGTGAACAAGAAAGCGAAAATCACGGTGGAACAGTGGCAAGGGTGTGACGACCAAAGAGGAGGCAGATCTAGCAGCAGCATCAGCAGACTCGTTCCCTGGGATCCCAACATGCCCAGGAATTCACTGACATCCATCACACGCTGTACATAAAATCTTTTATACTTCATACTCATAATTCTCTTTCTCATCCAAACACTCCTGAATCTGATCCTCCCATGCCTTCCTCGGCCTTCCTGCCACATGGGTTAAAAAAAATTCTTAGTAAGTATCTCATCACTAATTTTTTCAACATGGCCAAACCACAAAAGATATTAGTCTCAACCTTGCTAATAACATTTTGCTTCACATTACACAACTGCAACACATTTTCATTCCTCACACGATCAGAGCATGTCTTGCCACAAACAAGTAACGCATTTTCCCAGCACAAAAACAACTCCGATGTTTCTTCTGTACTACCCAGGATTCACTGCCATACATCAGAATAGGAACAATTACACTCTCATACACAGCCATGCAGGACTCTTGTAAGAACCCATAATTCCTGTGAAAACCTCCCAAAGCAGCTATGACTTTCAATGAAGAATTCACTCGTCTACTATTTTCACCATCCAACTTGTTCTCTCTGTCAAACATGCTTCCTAAATACACAAACTTATTCACCTGGTCAATCGCTGTACCATTTAGACTTATATTACATTCAGTACGAGTTCCTCACTCAAAAACCATAACTTTGGTTTTTCCCTTATTTATACTCAGTTTGAATTTCATGCAAGCTTCGTACGTACAGGACAACATACTCTGCAACTCACTTTTGCTCTCTGCCAACAGGAGAGTTCCATCAGCATACAGCAATCTGCACACATGGATATCACCAAGACATAACCCAGTGTTATCTATGGCATCACGCATGCATGCATCCATAAATATATTAAACAGCCATGGTGACATTACACAACCTTGTCTGACTTCTGCATCAATAGAAAACCATTTTGATAAAACACCATTCACTTGCACACAAGCTCTACTGCAAGCATACATGGCTTTTACGCTATTAAGTAGATTCCCAGTTACACCATATTTATTCAATACCTTCCACAAAAGTGTCCTATTTACTCGGTTGTAAGCTTTCTCTAAATTTATAAAGGCAGCAAAAACTTTCTTACCAACAGCCAGATACTTTTCACAATCATCATGCGTAAAGCAAAAATTTGGTTAGTGCAGCCTTTACCAGGCATAAAACCACTCTGAACATCCCAAATTTTCTGTGATGTAAGACCCCGTACTTTTTCAATAATGACCTTACCAAACACTTTCCCTTGCGCACTCAGTAGGCTAATACCACGATAGTTCTTGCAGTCAGTCTGATCACCTTTCCAACTCCCAGCACAACTTCTCATTCACATGTAATACTGCCATATTTTTCATCCACATTTCATAACTTCACACATGATGCAATGCCTGAAAATGATTTATTAGAAAACAGGAAAGAGTGCTTAAAATCAAAGCTCTTACATATTTGCCTCAACTTGAGCCATAAACATCAGCTGATAGGAATAAAATTTGCTGGTAACAAATGAAAACATATCTCTGTTCACAAACAGTCTAGACCACATCATCACAACAATCAAAGAAAGCCCACTGAATGTGGTGAAAATTAATCAAATATAATTTTTGGGCCAAATAATTCAGAATCACTTGGTCTGGAGTAAAAAGCAACGCTCACTGTCAGGTTTCAAAGGTTGATAACTGATGAATCATGGAAATTTCTAACGAACTGAATTGGAGAACCAAAATAAGGAAAGAACTTCAGTGTCAGCCATATATGAAAAAAAAAGTGATACTAAAGGAGAGAACTAGTAAAACAGTCTCATGACAACTTCCATTGTCCCAAACATCTGAAGTGGTTTAATAACATCAGCAGACAATGGAACAAACATTTTTATTTTTATTTTTTTATTTTATTTTTTTCAGGATTTAACAACCACCGCAAGCAATTGTATGGACTACAAGCAGTTGTCATAGTGAGAATAATTGGCAGTGAAACACATAACACACAAAACATTAGAATAATCCATGAAATTCTCATATCGCGCATAAGTTCGTTAAAATTGTAAGTGGTGGGATGTTTTGGTAGCGACTTCTACCTTCATCAGCCATGGAATGAAACACATAGTGTAGCATCAGTTGTTGGCAGATTTCAAAATAGGTTTCCAAATGATAGGAATGTGAAAAGGTGTGTCTGTATTGCAGGTGTTAGGGGCAAGGTACATTTTAATGCTTTTGCGGTACCCGAGTACCTGAGCGCTTTCCGATTGCTGAACAGAGCGATACGTTTAACATTTTGCCAAACAGAAACATGGACATATCGCCGATGGTTAAAACTGAAAGGGAGGTGGAAGGGTTGCCTTTCTTAACATCAGCGATAAGTTCCACCAATCGTATGGTTGATGCTGCGGTAAGTACTACCAATATACATGTATCATTTGGAAAGCTATTTTGAAATCTGGCAACAACTGATGCTTATACCACGTGTTTCATTCCATGGCTGATGAAGGTAGAAGTCACTGCTGAAATGTCCCACCACTTATAATTTAATGTAACTTATGCGTGATATGAGGATATCAAGAACTATTCTAATATAAGCAGTTGTCCACTCTAATTACGGACCATTGGTTCCAGGAAAAAGAGAAAGCTGGTACCATAAGGCAAACACGCTGCTCATGCTGGAATCAAACCTATGCCCATCGACAGTTGGTTAGAAGCCTGCACTAAGACCAATGTGCCACAAGGTTGGCAAACAAGTTGCACTTACATTCCTGCCTCTTGCCTATTATATGTTTTTCAATAATATGTGTTCAAGTAAACATCATAATTCACATTCAGTAAATGCTGCACAAAAAATGAGAATAAAAAAATTTGAAGTAGAATGGTTTTGTACCACAGAGAATTTTAATTTGTGAAAAATCTGAAGGCACAAAAACTTACCTCCATAACAAGTTGATGTGCTCTAGCTACAAGTGTTAATCCATTACTATGGTTAAAAGTTTCTGATATATCTTGACCAAATGTATAACCAGCTCCTCGGGGTGAAATTCCCCACCCCCACGATCATCAGGATCTGACCACAGAAGGTCACACATGGGCCCCTGAAAAAATTAGAGATTATAACTTGCTGTATAAATTACAAAAATTAACTAACATCATAAGAATTACAACAAAAGGAATCAAACAGCAAATATTTCTGCAGTAAAACTTGTGTGTGTTAAAACTCTTTGTAAAGAGATACTTTTATTTCATATTTTACTTCCAATTCTTACATCATAAGATTTTTTAAATAAAGAAATGGAAGATATTCACATCACATAGTCTTATTGTTATTGATAGCATAACATGCTTTCAAAAAAACACATTTCCTTTTTGCTTTTATGTAATTTCCCAAATCCTTTTGCTACTGCAGTATTTAAAGTTTTTTTTTTTTTTTATCGTGTCTTGTAAATTAGGGGATTAGTATTAACTAGGGATGGGACATTCAAATCCTCGGATCCCGCAAATCTTGAAAAAGATTCGAGATTCGAAAACTCGAATCTTCGGGCTTTCTTCGCAATTGGAATCTTAACCTAAAAAACTTGGCGTTTGGAGCTTGTTCTAGAGCGATGTTAGTTCGAATTTTTGCCAGGATGATGAGTTCTGACATTAGAAAACCATCGAAGAAGATCGTCTACAGTGTGTACAAACCTATTTAAAATAGCTCGTTACTTCCAAACCGGATGCAACAGTGAAGGAATTGTTCAGCCAAACAGAGAGCAACCGCCGAAGGGACTAGTGTCTCCCATCGGACAGTGCCTTAGCCACCATACCTCAAGTATAGTAAGAAAAGCGACTTAGTCATATTTTATCTCTTTCCCGGCAGCCATTACTGTGGGTAACGAACGTGAGAACAGAGACGGGGGTGACCTTGAGATATATCGTGCACATGCCTCAAGTTACACTGTCTACAGCTCAGCGTTTCTAGTTCTACTCAACTCTCTGCAGTGTCTCACTTGCACACACTATCAGTATACACTCAGCATTATCTGGTCTGTATTTTTTTATGTCTTTTAAGAAGACTTTTCTTTCCCTTTTTTCTTATAATTATTCTTATATGAAGGATTCGAGAGATTCGAGAACCTTTTAGGATTTGGATTCGAGAAAATTTAGGATTCGTCCCACCTCTAGTATTAATGCAAAGAAATGTGGGTATAATGCTACTGTCAGGCATGAAAGTGGTCATGGCAGAAAAAGGATGAACTTTTCCCACATAGGAATATGCAAAAATAATTAACCTTTCAGCATTTATTAACTACCCTAAGCATCATATATGCATATATAAAAAGCCATAAAATTGTCTAACATTTCTTTCGGAACGAATAACAATTTTATTTTAGTCAATGTGTTTACACCAAACCAATAATGTCAATCCGGTATTTATACTGATCTAATTTGTTTTATTGCAATTATTGTATTTCTGCATCACTCTCAGAAACTCCCCAGATGACTTCCAAAAAGGGGGAATTTCTCTTTTTGGTGGAACCCCTGTACTGTTCTTGCATTACTTGAAGAATATGCTGTTTTATACTTAATGGACGAATTTTATTAATCACACAGCATGATATAAAAAAGTGGCTAAAATTCAGGAACTTCATGTATCAACATACCTGCCAACATTGGCAAGAGCCTTGTCAGTAGTAACGTAAGTATTATTATTGCGCGGCATACATAGATGCAGGAGAGTGCGAACATTGCGAGAGATGGGGGTTTAAGGAAAAATATTTGATCCCCCACTTCCGGTTTTGGAATTTTTACCCTATTTTCAAGCGGAAATACAAAAACTTATGCAGTGAAATGTTATTTGACAATAATACTGGACAGAGGTAAGATTGCGAGAAAAAAGAAATTACGATTACGGAAAAAATCTGAACTCCGTAGAACTTCCGTTTTCAAAACTTTCGTAAAGATGGAATTCCATCCTCTGAACACCCACACACACACACCCCGTCCCCCATTTCTGTTCACTTGGGCGCATCAATCGCGTGAATGATCAAAATAATAATGAAAAAAGTGGAATTCCTTGAATTCGCAGAAGAATCTTATGTCTAAAGATTACGGGGAAGTTTTCGCAAATTGCTGCTGACAGTTTCAAGCTAAAATACAAACATTTATACAATAAAATTATATTTAACAAGAATACTGGACACAACGGCAACAACGGGAGAGGAAAAAATTACGATTACGGCAAAATTTGTACTCCGTTTAACCCTTTAAGCGGCCGCTGTTCCTGAACCAACAGCTGCCCAAATTTTCCTGCGCTCTTCAAACAGAAGTGTTCCCATAGTGACCAGGTTATACCAAAAGCTACGGCTAAACAATTTCTTCCCTCTTTCATCTCAGGAGTATTGACTATAAATCTGTCGTTGGTTGTTAAGTGCTCCATTACAGTATGTAGTCTGATTCCCTTTCAAGTCCTTTATTCTCTGTTCCGTAACCCAAGAAATGATTAGGAAGCACTTATCTCCCGGACACTGACATCATGCCACTGGGTAGAAACAAGTTACTCAAACACCTTTTCTGTTCTTTCTTACGTTCGTCGCCCTTTTCGTAATTCTTAACAGAAAAGGTAAATCGGAGAGGAAGGATTAATGACAATCATACACCTAAATAACCACTTACAATGACAAACATAAGGTAAAAAAAGCATTACTTTCTGATGGACAGGTTCACTCGTTCCTGTCACGTTTGGCCCACTTCTGAGACAGTGAATGTATTTGTTCGAGCTTATTTCAGCCTATTTTGTTAACCGGGCCGAGTTAACTCGTTGCAGCCGGTTAAAGGGTTAACTACAGTTTTTGGAAGTTTTGAAACACGAAATACCGTCCCCAGATGGAAAATGCCTCTCCCCCTCTTGAGTTATATATATATATATATATATATCATAAAATAATAGCAAAATGGGATGTAAGGTCAGGTGATGCGTAACATCACAGCCTCTCCTTGACAAATGTCAACCCCGCCTTCTCGTGGTGCATCCTGTTCCCACTAAAGGGGCTCTGACGACCGCCCATAGCGGTATAACTATACCATCGGGATCAGAGGAAATGCTATCCCACACTCACCAACCCGCTTGGCCAGCGTGGTGAGTTATGGCCAAACCCCTCCAAAATGATTCCACAACTTAAATCTTGGCCCTCAGTCTCCGGCAGCTGGAATGTACCTGGCCAAGGCAGCGGCCAGTGCGACATGAAGGCAGAGGGTGCTAAGAATCCCCGGAGGACCGGACTAGGCTGCCATTTGATGCTGACCTTGGCTACTTACAATGGACGCTCCCTATCTTCTGATTCAAGGCTTCTTGAATTGGAAGAGGAACTACAAAGGATCAAGTGGGACATCGTGGGGCTAAGTGAGGTAAGGAGAAAAGGAGAAGATCTCATCGAACTGAAAAGTGGACATCTCTTCTACTATCGTGGGACAGATACTGGCAGAACTAGTGGTGTTGGATTTATAATAAACAAGAAACTGAAGGATAAAGTTGTAGAAGTTGAAAGTTCCTCTGACAGAGCTGCACGACTTGTTATCCAACTCTCGAAAAGATACCAGGCTCAGATTATTCAAACTTATGCACCCACCACAAGTCATCCTGAAGAAGAAATTGAAGAATTTTATGAGGAAATTTGTCATCTAAATAATAAAGGTAAGCAGCACTTGAAAATAATTATGGGAGATTTCAATGCAAAAATAGGGCAACGGCAACAGAATGAAACTTCGGTAGGTAAATTCGGTCATGGCAACAGAAACCAGCGTGGAAATACTCTCGTTGAGTTTGCAGAGGCAGAAGGGTTTTTCATCTTGAACTCCTTCTTCAAGAAAAAGCCACACAGGAAATGGACATGGAGACATCCAAATGGGACGACAAGTGAAATTGATTTTATTATGTGTAACAAAACATTCGTCATACAAGACTGCAGTGTGCTAAACAAGTTCAACACAGGTAGTGACCATAGATTGGTGAGATGTAAGATGCACCTGAACACTAAACTTGAACGTGGCAAGCTCATAGGACAAACAAAATCTATTGACATAACCAACCTTAAAAAACACCATAATACCTTCAAGTTAGAACTGAAGAACAGGTTCTCTGCTTTAGAAGGCCTAACATCGGAAGAAGTGGACATCTCTGAAGTTAACAGAAAAGTAACCAAAGCTCTTATGGAAACAGCAACAAAATTAGCTGGGTCTAAGAACAAGTTGCATGTGAACAAATTATCAGGAAAAACCAAAATGTTGATGCAAAAAAGAAGAGAGATGAGGACAACTAAAGAAGATGTGACTTCCAAAGTGGAATATATAGAGCTATGCAAGACAGTAAGAAAAAGTATCACTGAAGACGTAAGGAAATTCAACTGTGAACTAGTGAGGAAAGCAATTGAAAACAACCAAAGCCTAAAGATAGCAAAGGGACATCTCAGTAAGGGAAGAAAACAGATTATGGCACTGAGAAAAGAAGATGGTTCTGTAACAAGAAATAGAGGCGAAATTTTGACAAGAGTGAAAGATTTCTACTCCAAATTATATGAAAGGGATGATATATGCACTCCAGACATCATGAAAGATACCAGTACCAGAGTTCCTCCAGTCCTTCCAGCAGAAGTTGCACATGCAATCAAGAACATGAAGCGAGGAAAAGCTCCAGGAGAAGATGGAATTACTGTAGACATCATACAAGAAGCAAGTGGAGAAATCGAAACAGTACTCGCCCAAATTTTCACTCGATGCCTTAATGAAGGAAAGATTCCTGAGGATTGGAACACCGCTACAATGATCCTGCTACATAAGAAAGGTGACATTGAGGATCTCGGAAACTACAGACCTATCAGCCTCCTATCAGTAGTTTATAAAATCTTCACTAAAGTTCTTTCACACCGCTTGAAGGTAACACTGGACATGGCTCAACCGAGAGAACAAGCTGGATTCAGGAGTGGCTACAGCACAATAGATCATATCCACGTGCTGAGAGAACTAATTGAAAGAGCGAGGGAATATGAACTTCCATTGTGCATG
This sequence comes from Macrothele yani, assembly GCA_039090855.1. Lineage (NCBI taxonomy): Eukaryota > Metazoa > Arthropoda > Arachnida > Araneae > Macrothelidae > Macrothele > Macrothele yani. The sequence continues at coordinate 147,804,910 of CM077027.1, forward strand.
GCTTTTATCGATTATGAAAAAGCCTTTGATTCGGTGAAACCATCAGCAGTTACAATGGCTCTGAAAACCTGCGGTATTGAAGATGCATACATTAATATTATTAATAACATCTATGAAAATGCAAGTGCAAAGATTAGGCTGTTTGAAAATACAACACACGTAAAAATTGGAAAGGGAGTGAGACAAGGTGACACCATATCTCCGAAGCTCTTTAATGCCACATTGGAGGGTGTTTTTCAGTCACTGAGCTGGGAAAACAAGGGGATAAAGATTAATGGAGATTATCTAACCCACCTTCGTTTTGCTGATGACGTAGTCATTTTTGCAACTACCCCATCAGAGCTGCAGAGTATGATCCAGGAACTTGCTGACAAGAGTAAAGAAGTGGGATTAAAAATGAACTTTCAGAAGACAAAAGTGATGTTCAATGCTTTTACAAGAAATGAAGATTTATCGATTGATGGAGAAAAGCTGGAGATAACAGACACGTACGTTTATCTTGGACAGCAGATATCAAGTGAGGGTCACATTGATGAAGAAATTAATCGGCGTACAAAACTTGCCTGGAGAGCTTTTGGAAGAAACAGCATAATTTTCAAGAGCAATATGCCATTATGTCTTAAAAGAAAAGTGTTTGATCAATGCATCCTTCCAGTGCTTACGTATGGTGCGGAGACGTGGACCTTAACTAAAAGAGACATACAAAGGCTGCAGACAACTCAAAGAAGCATGGAGAGGTGCATGCTTGGTGTAACCAGGAGAGATAAGAAGAGGAACTCGTGGATCCGAAAAATGACAAGAGTGGAAGACATCATGATCAGAGTTAAATCCCTGAAATGGCAATGGGCTGGACATACTGCCAGAAGGACAGATCATCGATGGACAGCTGAAATTTTAGATTGGATTCCAAGGGACAGGAAAAGACCCAGAAGAAGACCACATGGGAGATGGGTGGATGAAATTCGAAAGTATGCAGGGGTGACATGGAGGAGACTGGCACAAGACAGACCGTTGTGGAGGAAACTTGGGGAGACCTTCGTCCAGCAGTGGATTGATAATGGTTGACAATGATGATGATGATGAATAGCAAAATAAAAAAAAATGAAAGTTCGCAGAATCCGTAGTTTCGGCAGTGAGTTCCGTAGTCAGACAACTAAATCTATAGAAACTACGGACATTCCGTAGTAGTTGGCAGGTATGTATCAACCATGTAATATATACTTATCTATATTATAGTATCATAATACAAATTGAGGATTTATTTCATTATGTGAAGAATAAGATGTTACAAATAATAAAATGAAACTCCAATTTTATCCAGACATCATACACTGCCATTGCTCAAATTTAGCAACAAAATACAGACACCACTGAAAAGATAGGTAAAAATGACAAACCTCATGTGGCACTTCTTGAAGGCGATCAAGAGCTCTAATGTGATCTAAAGTGTCTATAGATGGAGACAAACCTCCATGCAAACAAAATATCTGGAAGAAAAAAAGTCACTTGTAAGTAATTTTTTAGTTACTTAAAATACTCAGAATTAAAAAAAATGAAAAAATGCAATAAATCTAGCATGACAGAATTTCTGGTTTCACCACAGCCAGGTCTCCCCCCCTCCCCTCCCCCCAATAACCAGAATAAAAAAATAAAAAGTTCACTCTTCCATTGGTATAAAGTAATTATAACTTTGATAGTGTTATACAAAGTTTAGCAATGATTATACAAATACACCATAGTTTTACTTTCATACAAATACACCACAGTTTTACTTCCATATATGCAATATATGAATCAAAAAATAAATTCTGAAAAAACAAAAATGTCAAAAAACACTTAATTCTCTTAACTGCTCTTAAATAATGCTTTCCAAATAATTTTCTGGTGTTAGTTTTTCCTTTGAAGTCGCAAAATGCCATTTTGGTAATTGTCTCCATCATCAGTTTTTACATTTTGAGAAATGTTTTCAGGACTTAAAGCTAACACTTTTTAATGTTGGAAAAATCTGAAGAGTCCCAAAAGTCTTCCATACAGAGGCAACCAGAAAAATGAAATATTTTTGCACTTTCTAGTTGTGGTGATTAGTGCACACAAAACTGCTACAAACAAAATTTACTCAATCCTTTTCTGCAACAGAGGAGGCAATCACAAAAGGTTCATTTTACTCTTATGCACTGATTTTATTCATTACAAGTTTAAAGCCTTATTCTGTTCAAACATTTTTTAATAACCAGTTTGGTAAAGCAAATCCAAATAATTAAGAATGCCAAAGTACCGAATATCAAGTGATAACTGCATTCTACAGCATGTGTGCTTGAAGCACTGCAGAAAAAAAGAATTCCTGCACTCTTTTCTAACATTGCAGATTTGCTGTATACATACTTTTGTTATTTTGGTGATGTGACTAAAATTATTTGGTGTCACTGGAATGACAGTAAAGTCCCTGATAGTGTTCTCCCTAGAGCCTTTTTACTGGGCGGCCCACCCAGCTAATTTTCTCTGCCGCCCAGCTAAATTTCCTGTAATGAATGTTTTCACACCATGCATAACAGTAAGATTGGAAAACTTACTCCCACATACACCATAAATATTGGTGAAAATAACTGAAACCTGTGTTGAACATGATTTATCAGTAAGTATTTAATAAGTTCAATAATGTTAAGCAAAACAACATCCTTTCTTTTTTTTTTTTTTTTCCATTGAGGAAGGGGTTATTTAAAGTACCACCCAGCAAAAATTTCTTGCCACCCAGCTGCAAAAAAAACTCTAGGGAGAACACTACACTGACATGATCTCAGTGGATCACAAAACGCTACAGTTAATGTTATTTTGAGAAAAAAAGTTTTTAAAATCTTTAATTGATCACTGCAGCATGATCTTTAATGATTAGGCTGTACTGGTACCCTGTGATCCCCTGCATCAGTCCATGGAGATCATGTGATGTTTCTCAGCTTAACTGCTGTGGGAAAAAAAATATTTTCTTGACCCCAATTTTTATTACCTTTAACGCATTTTTTTTTCCCCAATTAAGGTGTAGCCTTAACTGATAAATCATAAAAGCTACAAACCATAATCTTAATTTATTAATCAACATATATTCAAGTATGACAGTGTAAACAGAGTACTTCTGTGGAAGATATTAACAAAAAAGATGACACCAAATTCTGGGGTGTGACAAGCACTTCCTTTGAATTCTTTGACAGGAAAATAATTTTTTCAGGCAGATTTTTTAGAAAAAGAAAAAATACTCAAAATAAAACTCACATACATATGTAGTAATGTAGCATACATGTGAAATAGAAAAACCTAACTAATTATGTAATCTTACATATAGATTGCATTTTGCTATCAAAAATACATAACCTACAGCAGCCACAAAACAAAGTGTCATTCCTTGAAGGAACTTTTGATGAGTTAGTTTTAAATGTCACAAATTAAAAAAACAAAAAATTCCAGAGCCACCCCTACTGATAGACCTCAGCATTCATTTCACAAAAATGCCAAACAGCTTCATAATAGCATCAGCAGCTTCTCTCATTGTAAGTGTATGCAGTATTTATCGCAGTATGGTTTACCCCATTTTCAAGCACTGGGTAAACACAGTTTTGCTTCCCTCGTGATTTAACAACCCCAAACAGGGCTTGAAAAATACCATACTTGAGATGTCTGGGGCATGTAATTATTGACCCGGGCAGGTAAATAAAAAATCTAGTGACCCAGTCTGGGCAACAAAATTTTAAACATTTCAAAAAGTTTGGAATAGAATTTTCCACAAGAAAAAAAAAAAAGACAGTCGTTGCACGCCAAGCTTCATTTTACTGCTAATCACCCACAGTTGTATCATTGTTACAGAGTGCCAAAGACAGAAGAATATCACTTCTTTAATTATATTACGCTCTACATCCAGAAATTGGAACCATATGATGTAGTTTTGCTCCAAATGTTGTTTGAAGTCAGTCAATGACAGGATGCATGCTTCTGATAGAACTAGCTTCCTGTGTTTAGTGACTGCAGAATCACTAAATTTCTCAAATACCAATTTCCATCATCATCATACCATTTCATACCAATTTCAGCATAGTCATCTTAAAACTTGAAATACATGTTTTTTTGCATTGAGCATTTTGAATACAGACCCTTAAAACAGAAATGCAAAACATGCAAAAAAAGTTCATTACATTCTTCAACTTCAAAAAAAAAAAAATGAGAGTTCTTATTTGTTATCTTAAAAGGTAAATTTTCCACTGGGCATGTAAATAATTTATCTGCACATTCCCAGCTGGGCATGCAATTTTTTAGATAATGTTCAAGCCCTGATAAATCATGTTAACCATTGTTTAATAACTTCAATGAGCATTTAAGGTGACAAGGTGTTATCTGTTCCAAATTTAAAGTCACTCATTCTAAGAAACACACAAAACCAGCACTGAAAAATAAACATAATACCCATGCCTCATCCAGGATTCTAATTCAAGAATAACTAATGTGATCAGCCATAATAATGACACTTTGGCCATTGAGGTAGAAGGGCGCATTCTACCTCTTGGTGCACAATACTCTGGCCACTTTAGCCATTGGTACAGAATAATCACAGTTCTGCCTGGTATCTTTACTTGTGTGAGTGTAATAAGTAATCTTTAGAAAGTTTCACCACACAAAAATCATAGCATCATTTAAGCAATGTACATACATATACTTTCAGGTAAAGTTTGCATACTGTGATGTAATGACTTGGAATTACCTTCATTAAGTGTCACTCTCATCAGTTTTTTTATTGCTGTCACACCTCAAGTACATAATACAACTCATCATGTTCATAGCAAGAACAGCTATTTCTAGATGTTTTGCTCAAATTCTGTTACAAATTCAACCTTTAAAAACTATGCCACACCTGGACATAGCTTATAAAGAAGGGCATTTTTGTCACCACTAAACATATGATTTGTATGATAATGCACTATGAGAAGAAATGACAAAAAACCCACACAACACAATAACAGTTGACAAATACATTAAAGTATTAATAAAGAAACTGACAGTTATGTAAAAAGGGAATATGATAATGAAACTGGAATATTTCGGTAGCTACTTCTACCTTCGTCAGCCATGGAAACAAAAAAACAATTCACCCAGATTCTATTCTTTCAATGTGCAATGATTAAGGCCAATTCCCACATTTACAAAACTTACATTATAACTTATCTTTTTGTTTGTTTGTGTTTTTCATTCCTTTAAATTTTCACAACCAATGCCATAGTTTCACAAACCTTGGCAGTAACCTTTTCACGTGACATTGACATTCAACGTAGCACTGACAAACATCTTTACAACAATGTGCAATATTAAGGCCAAAATTGCAACTGATGCAATGAATATGACTGGTTCATTTTTCTTACCATTTCTGAACAGGCCATAATGTGTCATAATCATCTCTGAACTGTTGTCTATATAAGTTCATCTCTCTAAATTGTTATCTACCCAACACTTGGTAAGACCTGTCCAAAGTTATACCTGACTTTTAATTGGGGCGCGCCACAGAAATTTTCAACACATCATTACTTTACATAAGTGCAAAATAAGAAAAACTTGCTTACCTTCAATTAAGCTTTGGCACAAATCTATCTTCACAAATACTAAAATAAAAATAATAGTTCAAAACAAAAAAAACTGCTTTGAAGTTATTATCTGTATTAATTTATATGACTGGACACAGCTTTTATGGAAGAACAAATGATAAATTGCTTAAAAATATTAAATTAAGAAATAGTTATGCTTTTAAATAGCTTGTTATGCAGCTCTTTATATGAAAATATCGTTTTCCCTTAATGCCAAATATATGTTGCCTTCTTAACTTCTTTTTTAAGTTCGTCCTCCGTAAACTGTCATTAACAGCAAGGAGTTCCAGTTGTGGCTATTTCTTATTTTTCAGTCAACAGAGCTTCCAAGCTGTGGAGATTCTTATTCACCCTGAATTCATTCAACATTTTTTCTCTCTGTGCTAAAAATTATTTTATAAATGATTCCAGTATGTGGCAAAACAACAGAGTCAAACATCAACTGGGCCAGACAGATGTTCGTATTTGGGTTTACCATTGTAATCATGAACTGCACCATATAACTTCAAAGTTATATAACTGCACCACAATTTAGCACATCATCACTAAGCTTGATATGAAGCAAATTTAGTCTCATTTCTTCCTTTATCTCCATAGTGAAAAGAGGTCCATAAAAATAAATAGATTTGAATTTACTCAGCAAACTGAGATAGAAATCTACAACTGTAGTATGCTGCAGAACTTTATCTTGCAAAGGGAAGTTCTTTAGCATCTTCTATATAGCATGGATGTACAGATTTATAAAAATGATTGTTCTTTGCATCTGTTAAAATAGCCTGTAAGTTACTGGCATGTTTTTGATCCCTTAACTAGATCATTCTTAGATTTTCTGAGGCTTGTACTCAGGGAAATGAATTAAAAAAGAATTTTTTCAACTTCACTTTATGCTAATCATTTCATTAAAGCTTGACGATTTCTGTAAACAAAAGCAGGAGCTCTCTTTGTTTTTCAACAATTATCTTTATAACATTTGTCTTCCAAAACAATTGCAGCACATGCTGGAGGAAAAGCAGATTCAGTTTTATAGCAGAGGACTCACTAGAATTCATTTAAATTTCCTTGAATCTAAATTTTTATATTCACAGCAGATAGGATTCAGTAAAAGCTTCTACTGATCAAGGAAATGATTTACCACATTTGTCACCTTATTGGCACGTGTTTTATTTTATTTCTTTTTCCACTGTCTTCGCAGTCCTTATAAAAAAAAAAACTGCACACAAAATCTTCAACAGATACATTTAGGTTCTTAGCAGCACTACAGTTTGTATTATGAATCCAATAACATGTGCAATTGAAAAAATCAGTAGAAACATTTTCCTCTCCGATACATTTTCTAATCCAATTGTGCTTTCCCATCATGAATGGTGAATTGGCAGAGCAAAATGCTATAATCTTGCCACAGAACAGATCATTTAATATCTTCACACAGATTTGGTTAAGGCACAATAATGTGATTACTTTATTTAAGCTTTTTTTCAAAATAAATGAATAAAATAGGAAATATTTTTGGCCGGAATGTAAATTGCTATCATCTGTACCCAAGCAAAACTGGTATCTTTAAAATTTCTGTTATAAATTCTTCACAATTTGCAGAGGTTTAAGCACAAGCACTTCTATATTTAGAAGAAATTTATGAATCCAGAAACACTTCTCAAATGATTCACTTGCATGATCAGAAACATCAATGGGGATTTGCATTCTATCAAAAAATTAGCACTCTGATAAAGGAGAGGCCCATCAGATATCACAAGCATTTTTGTTAATACCTAGTTTTCTGTTAATGAAATGTTAAAACATTTGCGCTTTCTCAATACGATAACACTCCATATGACTTTACGGTCACCTTCTATGCCATGCGCGATAAAAATAAATATTACAGAAGGTACAAAATAGGCATCATTTGCTGATTAACCTTTTTTTTTTTTTTTCAGAGCAGGCCATGTTTTCTTATAAATATCACTTATATGATTGCATGTCCACTTTTCTTTTGACAGCAACTTAATAAAACATATACTGAAAAAAATGAAGTTTCTTTCTTAAAGGAACAACAAAAGAGCAAGCTTACAGTAAAATGAAAATGTGAACAAGGCAAAACCTATAACTTTAGCAGCTGCTTTTTGTTCAATGAAAACAGCACAGAAAACCACATGCATCATATACTTTCTCACACAACTTACATTCTGAGCTCTCACACCTGCTGCACAGGTCTGTTATCCCTCCCCCACCAGTGGACAAAAATGGGTGAAAGTTTCCAAATTTTCAACTAAAAGGTGAATTTTTTACAGATGTCATAACTTAGTTGTTTAAGGTTACCCTGCAATCTTTATTTGAATCCAATGAAAACTTCTGGAATTATGTAAAATTTGTTAAGAAATTTAGATAAAAATGTCTTAGTAAAAAATGTGCATTCCTACTTCAGAAAGTTTTTATGCTGTTGAAGTGCTTTTATGACAGCCACTTTGCGTTAATAAATGATGGAATTCGTTCATTCATTTGTTCGTATCACTAGCTGTTCTGAGATTCAGAGGTTAGCTCCACAAAGAAATACAAACTACCAGATAATTTTTAACTGATTATTTACTTACTGTTGCTGTATCAAACTTCTCCATTTACAGCGATCTTGACATATAACTCTGGCTTCACTGACATCCATCACACACAATACAGAAGATTTTCTATACTTCATACTCATAATCTTTTTCTCATGCAGACACTTCTGAATCTGATCCTCCCATGACTTCCTTGGCCTTCCTTCCTGCCACTCGGGCTATAAAGATTTTCCTAGTAAGCATCTCATTACTCATTCTTTCAATATGGCTGAACCACTGAAGAATATTAATCTCCACCTTGCTAACAACATTTTGCTTCACATTACACAACTGCAACACATCTTCATTCCTCACACAATCAGAATGTGTCTTGCCACCAACCCCCATAAGTAATGCATTTCTTCAGAACACAAACGGCTCCTGTGTTTCTTCTGTAGTACCCAGGATTCACTGCCATACACCAGAGTAGGAACAATTACACTTTCATACACAGCCATGTGGGAATCTCTTGAGAACCCATCATTCCTGTAAAAACCTCCCAAAGCAGAAATGCCTTTCAATGAAGAATTCACTCGCCTACTAATTTCACCATCCAATTTGTTCTCTCTGTCAAACATGCTTCCTAAATACACAAACTCATTCACCTGGTAAATCACTGTGCCATTTAGACTTATATTACATTCAGTACTACCAGTTCCTCTCTCAGAAACCATAACTTTGATTTTTACCTTATTTATACTCAGTTTCAATTTCATGCAAACTTCGTACATCCAGGACAACATACTCTGAAACTCACTTTTGCTCTCTGCCAACAGGACAGGGTCATCAGCATACAGCAATCTGCATGCACGGATATCATCAAGACATAAACCAGTATTATGTATTTTGGCATCACGCATGCACGCATCCATAAATATATTAAACAGCCATGGTGACATTACACAACCTTGTCTGTCTCCTGCACCAACAGAAAACCATTTTGATAAAACACCATTCACTCATACACAAGCTCTACTGCAAGCATACATGGCTTTCACACTGTGAAGTAGATTCCCAGTTACACCATATTCATTCAATACCTTCCACAAAAGTATCCTATTTACTCGGTCATAAGCTTTCTCTAAATCTATGAAGGCAGCAAAAACTTTCTAACCAACAGCCAGATACTTTTCAATCATCATGTGTATTGCAAACATTTAAACATTTGGTTAGTGCAGCTTTTACCAGGCATAAAACCACTCCAAACATCCCACACTTTCTCTGATGTAAGGCCCAGTACTTTTTCGATAATGACCTTACCAAACACTTTCCCTGGCACACTCAGTAGGCTAATACCACGATAGTTCTTGAAGTCTGTCTGATCACCTTTAACCTTATAGAAGGGAACAATGATAGCATCCTTCCAATCCCGAGGGACCATTCCTAACTCCCAGCACAACTGGCAAATTTCAGTTAACCAGTCAATTACAGAGGCACCGCCATATTTCAACATTACGGCAGTTAGACCATCAACTCCTGGAGCCTTACCATTCTGAAGAGATTTTTAACCAAAAATTCAGGAAAACTAATATCAAATGAATGGAAGCGAATGCCAGGAAGAATTAATTGTTCACAAGTACATAAAAGTTATATGCACACAGTTGTTGGCATACAGATGCTGTAAAATTTTATTATTTCCCACATAATCACCCTTCAGAAAATTACAGCTCCCAGGAACAGGAATCAAAGTTACATCTCTCAATTTACGTTCAAGCATGCTACCATTACACCACCCAGGACAACAAAGTTCCAAGCAACTGAAGCTAAGAAGATGTAATTTAGGAATCAATAACTTTCTAGATTTGCATTAGTCAAAGCAATTTCTGCTTCATCATAGGATCAATGACATTTATGTTTCCCGTGTAACTATCCTTCAATGAAAATCGAACCCGCGTCTTTTGATTTACTTTCAGGCATGCAACCATAACACCACACATGATAATGAAGCTCCAGAAAGTTGTTCAGATTCCTAAACTACATCTGCTTAGCTTCAGTTGCTTGGAACTTTGTTGTCCTCAGTGGTGTAACAGATAGCACGCTCAAATGGGAATCGGAAGATGCAGGTTCGATTTCCATTCCAGAACGATATAATTTGCTAGTTTTCTAAAGGTGGCTACATGGAAAAACGTATAAATGTAGATTATCAACGTACCAACCATTATGCAGATAATACATATTTCCAAACACATTAGCTCAAAAATGCCAGGCTTTTGAGCTCCCCTCTTTGCAAATAATGCTCTTATGAGTTTCCACTTATACAGGTTCCAACACTGTTTTATGGTAGCTCAAAACTAGTAAAGCAGAGGTCACTCCTCACTAAGAAGAATGCCAGTGCTCAGATGTCGATACAAGCTTATTCACATATATGATTCAGAAAGCTTCCTTTCTTTTTGCCAGGTTTTTACAATTCCGACAATAAAATTATTGCTGTAGTACCTAGGCTGAGCTTTCTTTTCTTTCTTTTTTTATTGTTTTGCAACTGAGAAAGACAACTACTTTGCACCCAGTAGTTCTCTTAATGACCACCCTGCAGTACTTTGTGGCACCACAATAGCTAGGAACTGTTAACAGTGAATGCAAGTTAAGTTAAAAGGGACAGTGATTGACCAAGTGAATGAGTTTGAATATTTGGGAAGCATGTTTGACAGAGGGAACAAATTGGCAAAATTAGTAGGCAAGTAAATTCTTCATTAAAAGTCATAGCTGCTTTAGGAGGATTTCATGGGAATAATGGGATCTCAAGAAAGTCTTGAATGGCTGTATTTGAAAGCGTAATTGTTCCTACTCTGATGTACGGGAATGAAACCTGGGTACTGCAGAAGAGACACAAGAATCAGTCTGGTGCTGCTGAGATACGTTACTTATGGGGGGCAAGACAGGTTCTGATCATGTGAGGAACGAAGATGTGTGATGTGAGGCAAGATGTTTTGTAAGTAAGGTAATGACTAATATTCTTGAGTGGTTTGGCCATGTTGAAAGAATGAGTGATGATATGCTTACCAAGAGATTGTTTTTAGCATTAATGGCAGGAAAGAAGGGTAGAGGAAGGCCAAGGAAATCATGGGAAAACCAGATTCAGGAATGTCTCAATGAGAAAAAAATAAGATTATTAGTATGAAGTACAAGAGGTCTTGCGTGTGGCATGTGATGGATACTGTATTTACCAGCATAAAAGTCGAGGTCATAAAACAGGAAAAGTATTAAAAAAAACGAGGTCGACTTATATGGCGACGATAAAATACCACCAGAAAATTCTAGTGCGAAACATTTGGTACATCAATTTTTCATACACTGCCGGACAATTGCTAAGGACGGATGACAATAGCAACGATAGCAACCATAAAATGAAAGGCAGGAAAATGTGGAAATTAGCATAAGTGCGGGATACAGTATGACGTGTTGTGCTTATGCAAATTTTGGATTGCCGAACTTGTTCGTGACGTCATAGCGCTGATAAGAGATATAAAGGATTTGACGCGTATTGACCGTTGTTGTTCAAACGCAAAGTTGAAAGGGAAAGAATCAATTGACGAACTTGCAAGTTTCAGTATGTCTTCCCGACATCACCTAGATGATTTTACACGTGGCCGTATTATTGGCAAGATCGAAGAAGGGCGAAAAATAACAGATGTTGCCAGGGAGTTCGACATCAGCCTCAGTGTTTTTTCAAGGCTTTGGAAAACATTTCAAACAAATGGAGAGTGTAGCAAACGTCACGGGGGAGGTCGTGTTCACAGTACGACACCTGCAGAAGATCGGTACATAGTGCTATCAACAAAAAGACACCGGCACAGCACAGCTAGTGAGGTAGCAAATCAGTTTATGGCTGCTACTGGCAAGCGGATCTCCCGAAAAACTGTCACCAGACGTTTGCATGAAGGAGGACTATACGCCCGCCGTCCTGTTGTGTGCATCCCATTGTCCAGATGTCACCGTACCGCCCGTTTGCAATGGTGCCATCAACATCGCAATTGGACTGATAATGACTGGTCTGCTGTCCTCTTCTCAGATGAGAGTAGATACAGTCTATCATCTGATTGTCGACGACAACTGATCTGGCGTGATAGTGGTACTGCATATTGTCCAGCAAACATACAGGAAAGGGACCGATATCCGACATGTAGTGTCATGGTATGGACTGGCATCATGATCAATGGCCGTACGTCCCTCTATGTGCTTCCAACTAGGACTATGACTGGCCAACGATACATTAAAGATGTTCTGCTACCTCATGTTCGCATGTTCCACGGTGCTGTCGGTGATAGATTCATTTTCATGGACGACAACGCAACATGTCATCGAACAGTTGCTGTTCAGGAGTGTCTTGAGAGCGAGGATATTCAACGCCTCGTATGGCCAGCACGTTCTCCAGATCTGAATCCCATTGAAAATGTGTGGGATGCTTTGGGGAGGAGTCTTGCTGGTCGCCAATGCCCTCCAATAAACAAGGACACCCTCATCCGTGCACTGACAGAGGAATGGGATAAATTACCCCAACAGCTGCTTAATAATGTTGTGCAAAGCATGACACGACGTGTGGAATCTTGCATCGCCCTCCATCGTAGCCACATCCCGTATTGACATCTTACGCCAGAATGCCTGCGGACGGTAATTGCATATTTTTCACGTTTACGTATTCTGCACAAAATGGCCTGTTTGTCCCTTGAACACGTTCCAAAGCCTTCTGCAGGGATCATAGCATACTTCTGGAAAATTTTAGGTAGGAATTTTAGGAATTTTTAGAAAAATTTTAGGAAAATTTTAGGAGTGTATTTCAATAAAAACTAGATGTATATTTGTATACATCTAGTAAAACAACTTTGTATACATTGTAAAGAGTTTGCTTCACACCCTTCAACCATATATACTGATAGACTGCGCATGACATCAAAATTTCTGGCTCCAACATAAAATCACATGACAACAGTCAAAAAGATGGGTTACACCTGCTGTGCTTATGGTTGCTCTGAGCGATATAGTAAAGAAAGTTCTATGATTTTTCATGGGTAAGAAATGAATTAAATACCTAAGTCAATAAAGTTCAATTACTTAACCAGAAACTTGCAGCTATTGATATAAAAATATAGTAACTTAAGAAAAAAAAATGGAATGCATGTTCCAAAGTCTTCGCAAATGTTCATCACATTATAAATCACAAAATGTAAACAACCCGATCATGCATGCATATAGCTCATAAGTAAACTTACCTGAAGAGTTTTCATTATATATGAGGCGCATTCACATAATACACCGAAAACACTGAAGTTCTGCAGCGTAAATTAGTAATCATAACAGCATTTTTACACGAAATTTGGAGTCTGATGATGACGTGCCCAATGTTTGAGCCATGGCGGCTTTGATGCAGCTATTGCCAATGTGCAGTCCATTAGTATATATGGTCGAAGTTAACACCCAAATTTTTTGCATAACGTCTAATGTCTAAAGTTTAAGTATGATTTACTTCTAATGTTCAGTTCTTATCTTTTCACGTGTTATTATCATATTCAAGTATATTTACCACATTCAAGTTTCACTTTGAACATTAATATGCTGTTGAACCAGAAGCAATTCCACGATTTTCACAGTAAAGTTTTCAGGTTTCACATTAAATTATAATATCCTAAAAAGGTAATTGAAAACCAAGAACTATGTACAATTGTTCACTGAATTACTTTTTTCATATTATTGTTTTAACCTTTTCTGATTAGCCTATCTTTTTCTGCTTCTACCACAACTAATTTACTTTCAGTTTTCTTTATTTCAGCTGAACCTTGTATGATCAAGTTAGAGGCAACTGCTATTTCAACAGTATTTTGTTTTTCTACAGCTTTTCTCATTCTTTCTGTTCCCTCTTGAATTATTGCTAGGGAGGCTTCTTTATCGTTTTTAAGTCTATTTATTTCTGCATCATTTTCTTTTATTTTGTCATCAAACTCAGCTTTTCTTTTTTTCTCTAGCTGCTTTTCCTTATTTTCCCTCTCTTTTCTGCTTCCTTTCTTTTACCTTTTTTGATTCTTCTTCCTTCAGCTTATCAACATACTCTTTATAAAATTTATGTGAATCACAAACACTATTTAACAAATTTCTTGTTATGGGAACTTTACTTACACATCCATAGTGTTTAATGGCCCCTTTAACTATTCTTAATGATGTTATAGTTTAGTCTTTTAAGTTAGCCTTGTCCTTCCTTAACAGAGCAGTGTTAACCGAAAATCCCCTTTCTGCATCAGCATTACCATGAGGTAAAACTAAAATTGACTTTATGAGTTTAGCAAGATTTGAGTATTTTTCTTTTCCGCTAGAGTCTTTAATACTAAATATATTACGCCAGTAATGATCAATCCGCACTGGAATATGCCCTTCCTCTGAAAATTTCACTAGTTCATCTAGAGTTGGCTTATCGCAATTTAAAAGTTTCCACTCTTCTCTTACTCTATCAATTTGTTCCTCAGAAAGATGCAAAACACTTGAAATTCTGGTTATTTCCGAAAGTCCTTCAGTGACTGAAAGTTGAGTTGACTCTTTTCTTTGGTTCTTTTACCTTTAAAACTTCTATGTCTCTTAGCTTTTGATTGCAGAATGGCAAATTTGACTTTAAATATTTTGTGGTTGCAATTAGTGATGATCTTACATCTAAGAGAAATAATTTCTGCCTGGTCTCCTGAACATTCCTGAGGAGATTTTTTGTCTTCATACCAACTTCTAACTCCCCTAGTTTTTTTTCAAAATCTACATTCTTTAGGTCTTCTCCAAATTTCCCTGCTATAACATCATCTTGGATAAACTGAGCCATAACATTCCTCATTGAAGTATTTAAATCAGAATATAACTGGTGTATTTTTGGTTCTTCACTCTGATAACATAATGAAAACTTTTCAAAATTTTGGTGTGAAAATGAAATTAATGCTAAATAGCAAGGAGTAAGCTCATTTTTCAGGAAACAGTGAATTCTTTTATACCTTGCCGAATTGCGCAGTTGTTTTTCAAATATTTTTTGAGATGGCAAGAAGTTTAAAAAATATTCTGTAATATTTAGCCATTGATCCAAGAGCCTCTGGGCTACAGAACCAACGGTTAACCATCTGTTGCTGACATGACGCAAAAGAAATTTGGCAGTGACCAATGTTATATCCTCGACAGATTTATAATCCTCTCGTCTTGCAGCACTACTCTTTAAAAAGTAATGCATATCAGTAGCAAATTCGTCAAAATCTATATTTAAGCTTGTCAAAAAAATTTTAAATGCATTACTAACAACATGCAGGTTGCAAAACCTAGTTCCAAAGATTTCTGGCCTGTTTCTTGTTTTACAACTTCATTGAATTTGCGTAAAAAGCACTTATTTACATTTGGGCTGTCCATGGATACACAAATAATTCTGTTCAACGAAATATTGAAGGATGATAACACATCAAGAATTTCTTTTAGCAAAATATCTGCTGTTGCATGACCCAGAAAAACGCTTGTTAGGTATCGGCAAGAAACTGAATTTATTTCTGAAGACCAGTACCTGAGATACACATCCAACTGCCGTTTCACTTGTGTATTTGTAGTTTCATCAAATGCTATAGTAACCTTTCCTGGGCTACTAGACGCAATGTCTTTTTTCAAATCCTCTTCAAAATATTTTGACAATCCATGTGATATCACATAAGCAACTTTTTTTTCTTTAAGTTGCATTTTGGCTGCAATAGCAGAATCAGGAAACATTTCTTTGAAAAGTTCAACTGTTTCAGTGCATGAAACAAAAGACATATTGTCCTTAGCAACTTTCATGGCCCATAATGCTTCGGCTTTAGCCAACTGTAAATCATGACTCAGTACTTCACTAATATTTGTTTTGGGCTGAAGATCCCGTCCTCCAAAGGCTTTCAGGATGGACTTATTTTGAAATTTACTTTGAAATTTCTGCAAATGTTTTTTGTCTTTATGATGCGCTTTTACTTGTGAAAAGCCACTATTAGAAATGTTGAAAATTTCTGAACACAATATACACTTAGCAGAAAATATTGTTTCAGTTGCAGAACACCATTCTTTCAACTTCACTCCGTCCAATTCTTTGGCGAGCCACGCATCTTGAAATTTCGTTTCGGATTTAGGCATCTTAAACACTTGTATTACTAACCAGAAAATGAAAGGGAAGTACAAAAACACGTTCCAATATTGCAAAACCAGACAACTTCCCGAAATTTGGCTGCGAGGATGTCAGAAGATATGAAAAAAAAAAAAAAAGCAGGTCACCACTAGAGAACTGAACCTGCACACAGCACAGAGAACACCATAAAAGACGTAAAACCAGAAACTATCATACGCATCTCACGCAAGTTCAGTCAAAGCGAGTCGGAGCCGAGATATATTGCGCATCGAAGGTCGCTGTCGCCGACGCATGATCGAAGGTCAATGATCACGTGCTCTACTGCCTGCCAAGATAATACTCAGCTACCATCCCATCGTCATTACCGGAGGTTACGGAAGGAGACCACATGTTTCCTCTTTGCTTCCACCCACCTGCGGTTTACAATAACAAAACATCAGCAGAAAGAGGAGGTTCCACAAGGCATGTACAAAAATAAAGTACGATCTTCTGCGTGCCACGGAGTTCGTCTGCAAAGCGCAAACCAGGGGTGAAAATGACCCCTCCACTTTTCCCTTAGATCTCTTGTTACTCTCGAAAACTGTTCGAAGGCAAAAAAATGGAACGCCCGCCCCGAAGCAAGTGCATCTCGATGGCGTCATTTTTCCCTCCCTTCAGCAGCACAGCATATAGGCTGTGTTTCTACAATAACAGGTCTTTTACCTTACCGTAATGGTAAATTTATTGGCGTTAATAACGGTTGTGTTTTTAATAAAAATAAGCTTACGAAAATTTTAGGATGAATAGCAAATTTTAGGTCTAATTTTAGGAATTTAAGGAGGGTCACAAAATATTAGGAATTTTAGGAGGAATGCGATCCCTGCTTCTGGATTTCAGAGCACAATAAATTGTCTTTCTTGTAATGACCTGGCATTCTGACATTATTTTATTTCACTTGGCATCCAACCACACTTACTTTTTTATGCGCTATATAGCCGTTTATGATCTGTCCTTAGCAATTGTCCAGCAGTGTATTATTAACACCCATTTTTATATAACATTAATGCAATAAGTTCACATACAAATTACTGAAACAAAAATTTAAAATCCAGAAAATTCCACTCGCAGTTTAAAACAGGCATCAAACTTTTTTCTCTTGTTAAAAGTGCCATTTCGATGTCAGCAGTTTACAGCGCGATTCACAATAGACTGAGCAGCATCGCGGGGAATGCGGATGCGACCGGTTGACCTCATGATATCGTGAGAAACAGCAGCGGAGGGGACAGGAAAGCAGTGTGACCCGCTTTTTAGACGTGGCCAATCGCCTACTAGCTTCAAAAAGCATTTGGTGTGCCTATATACCTTTCTGTGCGTTTTTCCTTCTCTTTTCCAAGAAGGATTTCATTCGCGGCGGTGCGCATGTGATTTTAATGCAGGGATATGTTTGGCGAAACGAGGAAGGAGGGTGGTCTACTTATACTACGAATACAGCTTAAATCCAACATTTTTGCTCTAAAAGTCAACATCGACTTATACGCCAGTCGACTTATACTCCATAATTAATGACTTCGTGGCTTCCTCTTATTACTAAGAGGAAGCCACGAAGTCATTAATTCAGTATTATAAATATTTAACGGGAATTATCGAGGATAAATTTATTAAGGTACATTACCTCTCAAATTTTAGATCTAAACACTAGATCTTTGTCAGAGGTTCTTGCGTCTTACTACTTCCACAAGACCTTTGGAAGTAGTCAGGAGTTCTTGCGTCTTACTACTTCCACAGGTCTGCAAGATCTGTGGAAGTAGTAAGGCGCAAGAACTCCTGACGAAGATCTAGTGTTTAGATCGAAAATTTGAGAGGTAATGTACCTTAATAAATTTATCTTCAACAATTCCCATTAAATATTTATAATACTGACTTATACTCCAGTAAATACAGTATCAGTGAAGCTCAAGCTGTATGCTGAGATTGCTGTAAATGGAGGCATTTGATTCAGCAATGTCTCCATTTACAGCTAATCTCTGAATCTAAGAGAACAGCTTAATGATATTTATGTATGACATGTTTTGCAGACTGATCAGGAAATTTCTGCTATGGGGGTTGTAATTAAATGCCATTACTGTTAAGTCTTTGTTCTGTTTTTGCATGATAATTTGCTGTTGTCATTGTTTTCATAATGGAGTCATGAGAGATAACAACAAAATAGAAATGTATCACTTCCACGCAGAATAGAAACATGATTATTTCTTCATGGAAGTTAAAGGAAAACGTATTTCCATAAGCCAAAAAAAAAAAAATGTAACGTTGAGAGGCATTTCAAAACAACACAACCCTGAGATTGACACAGAGTTGCTCCTGAGTAGTTATATAAAAAAATCAAAGCAACAATCATGTGGTTGAAAAATTAGTAATAGAGCAACAATCCACAGAACCCCCTCCCCCAAAACTGCAACTCTCACTTCTTATTGTATCACCCATATTATCCCTAAAAAGAAAAAAAAACCTTCAAAGATGGCAAATACGTAGATTACAGAAGCATTTTTTTATTTCACAAGCTACATACGCATTATTTGACAATTTCAAAAATTAAGCTAATATAATACCACACACAGTTCTAACACAGTGACGAGATGAGGTTATATCTGCGGTTTCACATCTGAAGAACACTTAAGATTCTAGCAACCATTTTTCACTCTTCATGTCAACAAACAAATGTACTTAAATGGCACATCACAACTACTTACATATTCCAGGATGGTTATCAGTAAATTTTCTGTTAAGGAAGAAATTTTGAAAATTCTTCTATTAAAAGGACATTTATTCAAAGTTCAAAACATTTTCTCCTGAAAAAAGTTCTCTACAGCACATGCATATTACAAGAGACAGTGACTTTAGCTTTTACTGGTGTCAAAAATGGATTTATTGCACTCTATTTTTGAAAGGATAGCACTCTTTTTTTTTTTATACCAACAAAAACTTGGTGCAATTTTTCTTTACTTTAATTAGCATTTTTGAACTTCACTTTTAGTTGGTAAAGTTCGATGAACACTTACCGCACGTGGGGCTTGGCTTTCAATCCATATTTCCGTTACGTGGATGCGGCACGGGATTTTTTTCATTTGGCCACGGGTCTGCTTCTTCTTTTTTTTTTTTTTTTTTCTCCGTTGGAATTTATTTTGTCTCATCACCAAATGAGTTTTTCCTTTGCTGCATCCTCATTTACTTCAATATTTATTCATACCCGAGTACTTTCGGTACTACTACTATACCGTCTTCGAGGGGACATTTTGCTCCAACTAGCACGGACCGTGTCAGCTGGGCATTTCGGTGGTTCTCGCGGGCTGCTTCTGTCATCTGCTATCGCTTCTTCATGGGCTCCAATATCGGAAGTAAATTGAAACTTTAATTAGGTTATGAAGTTTGTGAAAATTGTCAACCTAGTGAGGAACCACACATTTCAAAGCCCTCACAAATTTGTCAGTGTAGAGATCTGCTGCTACATAATACTATAGATGTATGCTGGCTGAGTAACAAAAGTTATCCATCATTTCAATGAGCTGTTGCCTGCCATTATCTTGTTTTTAAAAAAGCCTAATGAAGAGTATACTGAATGTGAAAACTGTGAATGAATGCAGAATTTTACATTTTTGATAACAGTAACAAAAAAACTGAATCTTCAACTTCAGGGCAGGTATAAAGATTTTAGCTATATGACACTGAACATTTAGTCATTTTCCCACAAACTTGAATTCTGGAAAATCAGACCCATGTATTTTCTGTAAATACCTTGGTCAAGGAGATGAAAAGCAGTTTTCATGTTTAAAAGCATAAGTGGAAATTAAAAGAATCCTTACCACTACACAGATAAAAGTCATGCTTAGATTTAAAATACTTCTGAATCTGAAAGTAAAGTTTTAATGACAGTTCAGTATTTCCAAAAAAAAACTCAATTACTTGTTCAGTTTGTTTCATTCCTGTTTACAAACCCTGAAATTGAATATTTATCCAGCTCGGTCAAACAGCACTTTCACAAAGATGGCCTATCAGATATTGAGCTGATGGCACTGAAAACTGACCTTACATTGAGAGGTATTGTCTCTGGAGCTACATCAACTAGAAGCAAGATTTGGCCTTTACTCTCCAAAGACAATTATGCAGTCCTGGTTTGTGATACACACTACCAACCTATGCGAGTCATCATTTTCAACGATTAACATAATTTAAAATAAGTATAGAAATGGCTCACAGGTGACAATTGCAAGAGCTGCATTTGCATAGGAGTAACAAACTACTCACAAAACATGAAAGCAAATTTAACTCATTTTCTCACAATATGACTTTTACATCTCAATATGAAAATGACAAATACTCACAATTTCATTATTTGCATATTAAATTGGTTCTCCAGATCCCATCACATGCCCACACACTTATTTTAATAAACTGTGGCCCTAGCTTGTAGGAAAATTTTAATAGCTCTTCAAAATATGCCAGATTCTGAAAGGAGCTCCCTTAATGTTTAGGGATGATGATCCCAGATTTAGAGTACCTGCTATGGCAAAAACAGTATCAATAACTTTAGTGGTGCCATCTGAAAGTTCAGCTGGAGAAGGGTGCTTACAAAATCACCTCACTCAGCACTTGTGAACCCAGGCTCAGTGCTAGCTCACAGAGTGTTTGAACAGGAAGAGTACAATAAAAATATTACATGCGGCTATGTAAATTTCAAGGTGAAACAACAGCTCATAGTTGAGAGGTTTATCTGGAAGAACAAGAACAGAATATGTGTTAAACAATGGGAGGATGACACACTCACTCTACCTGCAGCAACCTCAAAGTATGGGATGTGCTCGTGTTAACTCCTAACTGGTAAATAGTTACCAATACTTTCTTGGTCTCATATGCAGCCAAAAAACTATCTGGATGCAGTGAAGACAATACCAATCCCACATTCATAAATTTTTTTTGCATCTACAAAAAAAAAACAGGTTTCAATGCTTGAATAATGACAGGTGTTAACACCAACCTTCTTATTTGTCATGTGGCTAACTATACCCGTCGTGAAACAAAGATACATTTTACAAGGGAACCACGATATTTGATTTTTCAAATATTGTGAGGTTGTTGGGACTGTCTCCTTGGTGGACTATGTGTTTAAACAAAAATCAAAAATATTAGGTTAGCATGTGCAAAAGAAGGACTTGGTTAGTAATGAACAGCAAAACAATTCAATGTGGTAAAAGAGCCATACATGCTAAATCTGAAAGATAATATAAGTGATGTTATACACTCACTGTCATAAAAATCCGTGCACCAAGAAGGAGGCATTCGATTGAAATGAGATTTTAGTAGTGAGGTGGTACATACTCAGAAGTGTTTGCGAGACCAGATAAAATCCCCAGAAAATCTCGCGGGCTTACTAGGGTTTTATGACTTTTAATTAAATGAGTATTTTAAAACCAATTATTATACCTTATATTATAATAACCCAATTGCATTATAATAATTCAAAAATTTATTTACATTTACCTTCTTTTAGCAATATATTTAATAATTTTAAACATTTAAATCACAGAATATATTATGAAGAAAAATACAATAAACCACACTCTTAAGACACCTGAATTATTTTTTTAAAAAAAGCATCCAGTTTCTTTTGTTTCCTTGGAATAAGCTCTGAATCTGCCTTTCTTTTGTATTGAACTTCACAATAACTGTTGGAATAGGAAAGGTTCTTTTCTCTTCCTTCACATACAGAACTGGAAGGTTCCTCAACACACAGGGATTTGGAAGATCCCTGTTCACATATGGAACTACGAATTTCTTTTTGACATGAACTGGAAGGGATTTCATGAGTTTCTATATTTAAAATAAGCACATCAGAACTAGATTTTTCAGCAAAGTCCTCCAACTTCTATTGATATTTACAAGTAAATCCTTATTAACTGAATCAGTCACAGGATTTTTCGAGCCATATTTTTGGCAAGTTGTTTCTTGCATTAAGTCATATTTAACAGTTTGCACTGCATCCAATGAATCAATTTTAAAAGATGTTCTACTGTCAGTCAGAATATCATCCATTAAGTTGAAAGCACTTTCATCTAGTGGGCTGTGGAAGCAGGTAAGGCATGCCTTGACCAATTTTCCTAACATAGGATACTTTTTTTCATTTGTAACTTCATCTTTTAAGTAAAAAATTTTAGACCAATATTTGTTTATCGCACATTTTATTTATTTATTTTTATTTTTTTTTTGTATCACAACAGCAACAGCAGAGCATTTTATCAGTAATATCAATGTCAGTTTGGTATAATCTTAATTCTGCACACAGTTGTGGTTTTTCAGCCTCAGAAAATATATAAGACAGATAAAAAGATAATTTTTCAAATGTTAACATAGTACTAGTTTTTTTACCTCTTAGCTCTGGGTCCAATGCTGTAAAACTAATAAGAAATGAATTTCCAACAGGTAATTTTTGTATCATATACTGTGCTGTGTTAGTGTAGGTTTTGACCAAAGAGGTTTTGAATTCTTTTGCTATCACATGGTCTTCTGATAATTTTTTCATAATGGTGCAAGCTACTGATCTAACATACAGTAACTTGCTGGGTAAGTGAAAATTATAGTTACTACATCAAGCTTTAACAAATCCTTGTAAGACATGCACTTTGAAATAACTTCTGGCTTTATAAAAAAAGTAACAAATTTTAACATCAATTTATAAATGCTGGTATGTTAACATATGAAGCATTGGTTTTTTTATTTCAAATAATTTTATGTACACATCAAATTCTGGTAGCACTGCTGTATATTTGCAATAAAGTATTTTTCTTCTGCAAAACAAGTAATCCGTTGATTATTCTTTTTTTCCGAGCTACAGCATCCTTTGTAAGTTTTGGGGAATGTAAAAGAGGAATGTGCTCCATCTACAAGCTCTTTTTGAGAAGATGAAATATTTCTATTATCATACACAGCTTCGACATCAGAAAAATAACACTCTTTATCTTTTTTATCCACATAACAAAAATAAAATACTAATAAGAGCATCCCACAACTCTTTAATTATATTTAAGACAGTTAAAATATACACCCGCTTGTGATCTGGCCTCTTCAAGGGCTTCAATTTTTTAATTCCAAGCACTGAACATATTTTGAAAAAATTCTCTCTTTTGCTACAGCTTTTCATATCAAAATAAATATCATAAAAAAATCTTCCAAGTAACTTTCGAAAAATGATGAAAATTTTTTGGCACAGTTATTTGCTATAAGACAAGTGTCACCATCAATATCTAATGAGTGAGGAGCTTTATTTCTTCTTATTCTAGTTTCGACACCACTTTTTTTCCCACGCATAGTGTTACACGAATCAATTAAAATACTAGTTAAATTTTTCCATGGAATCTGATTTTCTTCAATGGTACTGACAATTGCTGTATAAACAGCTTGCTCATTGCAAGATTCCAGTTTTAAAGAAGCAAGATGATGAACCACAACCTCACTGTGATCGTCATTGTAAAACTGCACTAGCATTGCAAGTATGCTCTCTTGTGCATTGCTAGTACTTTCGTCCACATTTAAAGAAAACGTTGTGGTTCTTAAAGTTCTAATTATATTTTCTTTAACTGTTCTGCCAATTCCATATTTTAACTTGTAACATACGGTAGTTCTGTTCATGAACAGAGATTTCAGCACAGTTTGGTCCCAGCTTAATTCTTGACACAGCTCAATCAAATTTGGGGCCAAACTAAAAGAAAGAGAATTTTCAGCGATGAATGATGATACAGTACTAATACTTCTTGACGAGCTTTGTTTTTGTCATTACATCAAGTGGTCGATTATCGCTTTCCCATCGAAAAGCATTCCGGACAGATTCTTCTAATTTTGTTATATCACTGCTAATATCAAGAAATTTCATACTGAATTTCTCTAAGCCACTACTTGATTATCAGCGCCGAACGGAAAGGAGACAAATTCACTTCTCACACTAGCAATCTGAACTCTCAACACAGGTCCCTATGGGAGTTCTACTTGCACATACTCAGATTTCTCACCCACCAAACCAGAAAACATGTGACACGAAGGCACGAATCTAGCAATTCATGCTGCAGACATATGACTTATAGGTTCTCGCATTAAAAAAACCCTACTACAGTAGAATTCGGTGATTTGGGATTGCGCAAAAAAAAAAAAAAAAAACACTACTCTGACCTTTAGGCCCGCGTATTTTACCTTTCCTTTAGCGAATGGGAAGATCATTTAAATCAGAGGAGCAAATGCTGCCGTCAATGACAGAGGAGGGGACGGTACCAGGAGTGTCACACAAAGCGCATCGGATAAAAAATCCAGACGGCCGCTGTCAATGGCGAAGGGGTATGCGTGATTCTTAATGGTTGGGGGTCGGTGGTCTTTCTCCCCTTGGCACTGTTTATAATGGCTTTTCCCTCTCATCTGCAGCCGGCTTTCAGAGCAAAGAGGTGCATGTGCTAAGCCGCCAAGCATTTCCCCCTCCCCCTTTGCGCCCAAGGAGCCGAACGTTGGTCACCTGGTAATATCTCATCCATGAATGGTATGCTTTTCTAAATCCCCGGAATTTCAGGGGTGCCTTGTTCGAATTCCCCAGAATTCCGGGGTTTCCCCGGAGCACAAACAGGACTGCATACTACATACTAAAGACAGAAGTGATTGCAATATCACAGCAGCGGGACATTTCTCGTGGACATACGGTACACATTCAAGTCAGCGTTAGTACCGTATCGGACAGCCTCATGCTTGGACACATGCGGTGACACAGTCCAGCATGAAGTCAAAGAGATGCTGTATGTTATCCTGGACAGATTGGTCCACACTTCTAGCAACTGACGCTCTAAATCACGAACACTGGGACATGGAGAAAGCAAGCACCCTATCTCGTCCCACACATGCTCAATGGGTGAGAGATCAGGCGATCTGGCAGGCCACGGAAGCATCAAAGCATGACGTAGACAGTCCTATGAAGCTCGAGCCGTGTGTGGACGAGCATCATCTTGTTGGAAAATGTCTGATGGGGTCACAGGATCTCCTGTATGTGGCGCTGGGCTGTCAACATCCCTCGGATCACTGCACGGGAAGTCCGGCTGTCATAAGTGATGGCTTCCCATTGCTCCAATACAATCGCACCGTACTGTATGACCGGCCCCAAATGATGGCCGATTTGACCCGCCGGCTACCCTGCCTCTCTTATCCCGACGATGCGGCCTCATTGAAACTCTGACAGTTGTACGCACATCTATGGTGGCTCCACGGCATTTCTTTCGCTTGGGGATCTCACCAGACTCTTACCGTGCACTTGGGCATGAATGTAGAGTTCCCTGCGTGGTGCCTTCTAAGCCCCAAAAATTGAGATTGCAGCGCCGGTCTCGGATGCGCGGCCATGCGGAATCACACGAAGCTTTAATCATTTGCATGTCTGCCTTCCCCATAGCTATTCACTGAGTTTCGCATTAATCACACAGTTTTTTCTTGGTGCGCAGATTTTTATGACAATGAGTGTATGTACAGGCCCGTTTACACCAGCTATGTGTTTGTGTGAAAGGTTGGTGGTTTGCCAACCACCAACCTTTCACACAAACACATCCAAAGTATAGAGCCCTAAGAACTGAACTATAGTATGTAATAGCTAAAATTACTAAAGAAAGAATTATTTCGCTGTCTAATACTTTCAAAGATAGGAGTGAAGACTCGCACACATTTTATGCCCCTCCTCCACAAAAGTTTTACTATCCATAAAACAAGAGTTTAACTGAGAACAATGTTTCCATGTATGAAATTAACAAAAGTAATTTCCAAACACAGGTTTTACTAGTCAGAATACTAAATACATTAAATGGAAGAGAAATAAGACTTACAAGAAATTAAATATTAACCACAAAAGTGAAAAACTGAGTCCTTCAATGATAACAATAATTACCTTTACAGCTGGGGATAATGCAAAAAAATTTCATGGTGACAGTAATCTAAGATATTTAAATACAGAATTTTTTTATCTAAAAAAAATGTGTTTACCTGTCCATCTACTAACGCTGTAAGTGGCAGATAATCAAACAGATCTGTAAAATACTTCCATACATTGGCATTACCATACTTTCGAAGACATTCATCGTAAAAGCCATAAACTTGTGTGATTTGTCTACTTTCATGATTGCCTCTTAAAATTGTTATTCTTTCTCTATAACGTACCTAAAAAGAGCAATAAAAAGATTCAGTTTAAAACACTATATTATGAAGACTGAAAAGAAACATGATTACACATGCATGTATCCATCCAACCACATATAATTACAATAAAACCCACAAACAGACATGCCAACCTTCAAAATATGAAAATCGGGAGATTACAGCTCATAAAATCACACAAGCACTATTTTTTATCGACGTCTTCCAGATGTAGGAACAATTTTCCAGAAGCATTATTATCGTTCCACTAAAGGTTCTGGGGGGCAGCGCTAAAATCAATACCCCCACCCCAACTGAAATTCGTTTTCAGATATGTCGATTCCGCAAGATAACGAAAACATAAAATGGCCCATGTGTTGTTTTTTATGAATATAATAGCAGCCGGGTTTTTTTTCTTCTTTAGGTTGTGCGCGAAGACGAAGACGACAAAAATCATAGTACTAAAATCGCCTTTCGTTAGGTGAGGTCAACTGTAACTACTCCCTTTTGTGGTTGAGTAAATTCGCCGCGACTCAACTGTTTTTCATCACTTAGAATGTGCGCGGCTCTGTTGAGGCGAGGGGTTGAAAGACTGAACTGCAAGGAGAAGGCACGGCAGCTCCCATCTGTCAATCAATTACTGACATTCCTCATGCAAAAGTGGATAGCTCTTTGCTGAAGGCGTCGCATGACAATCGGACTGGAAGAAAGTTTTTTAAAGCAAATTTTTTTCCAACCCATCTCGGACAGGATTGGTCAGAAGCCAGCGCTTAGACCACTGCGCCACCTGAGTGGATTTCCTTTTGCAGATAGGAGGAGAGGAAAAGTACAAAACTGATGACTGTAATGCGACCCTTGCATGGACGCAGAAAGAAAAAGATTTCACTGGCGGTTCGAAATCATGGTGGTTGATAGAATTTCGACTATCCTAACGGCTAATTCTCGGTGAAAATCAGGAGAAGCTGACATTCATCCGGAGAGCGGGAGGAAGGGTTGAAAATCTGGAGTCTCCCGCCTAAATCCGGAGAGTTGGAACATCTGCACATATAACGAGCCGGAATAAAATGAAATTCCACATAAACCAAAGTTTTTATAGATCCCTTCAACTTCGTAATATTCTCTCTTGTTATTTTAACCGCATATTACAAACAACAATTTTTGGAGAAACTGCTTATATCAAACCTCATCATGGCTATGAGCAAACAAAATAAATGGCATTCATCCAGTTCCTACCCCTTTCTCGTTCAATGGAAAATTAGGAATTACCTGCTGTTGACGACACCCTGTGGTTCCCCTGACAGGTCAGTTTGCGTAAAGATGAAAATGTTTCTGTTCCTCTCACTACCCCACTCCTCCCTCTTGCTTGCCTTGCCGCACATACTTCTCCTGAGCTAAAGCTGCCATTTATTCCCTCCCCTCACCACCTTTCAATCACTCAGTCTCTGTATAAAAAAATCTTAGTTTGTTTATTCTGTATCTAGAAACATCTTACCTACGGCATCAGAGGAAGTTCAAAAACATTTAATACAGCTATCATGATGAGCACAAAACAAACAACAATTAACTCATGTTTCCAATATAAAGTGCAAACACCAAGTCAAATGTAACAGAGGAAATTTAAATTTTTTGTCAATTACAGTAGAATTTCGTTAATTCAGCCATCAGTTAATTGGGACAGTTCTTGGAGAACATGCCATATTAGCTCTTTGGTGATAAATCTTCACATAATTGGGCCAAAGTTTTTTATCCACAATCCCAAGAGCAGAATTATGTTGAATGTTCTGCAGCATGATTTCCAAGGGTTGCAAATGTTCTGTGGGCAAAGCATGTAACACATACATGAGACCGACAAAAAAGAAAAAGCTGAACTTTTTAACTGGGTGAAAAATTAATGCATGCAGCAGGAATACAGACTACTTTTGGTTTGTCTTTTGTTGACTCTACACTTGCACAGATCCATTGCTTAATTTTTCTTTCTGTTGATATCTTTCTCTTCTTACTTCTTCGTTGACTTCTTTTTTTTATGTCCTCCGATAAAAATAATTTTAACCGTCATGCTGAAAGAATTTTCAGCCTGAGGACCAAAAGTGCATGATATCAAAGCTTTAACTATTTCAGATAAATGATATGAATACTTTTGATTGAACACCATGCAACAATTCTTACAAATTTTCCAACTTCATCACCTCCGTTTTGGGTAAATTTTCCCTCCCTTGTCAAGCTTAAATGCAAACACTTATGGGGGGGGCACATTTAACGATACAGGAGAGTGATAACAGCGTGAGGGACAAAATTGCAATTACAGGAGAAATCTTCGCTCCACCTGACTTATGTTTTTGGAAATCCCTCCCCCCCCATTTTTAAGTTGAAATACAAATATTTATGGAATAAAAGGGTATTTAACAATAATGCTCAGCATAAGAAACATCGTGAGGAAAACAAAATTACAGTTACACAAAAAATCTTTACTCCGTCAACATTCCGTTTTTGAAAGTTTCGTGAAGATGGAACTCTGAAGAAGTAGCACCTTTCCCATCACCACCCATCCCCAAAAAAAATTATGTTCAATTGTGCATAGATCTTGTGAATGGCCAAAATGAAAACAGAAGCTGCGGAATTCTTCAAATCCACAGAATATTACAGAAAAAAATTTAATTCCGTTTTCGAAAGTTTTGAAACGCAAAATACTGTCCCCAGACAGAAAATTGCCTCCCCCTCCTAAAAAAATGTATCTTCTGTTTTCATCGAGCTTGAAAATGACCCAAATAACGACCACAAAAAAAAAAAAAAAACCTTAATTCCACGAATCCGCTGAATAATCTCTTATATGGTAACACATAAACAGAATTCCATAACAAATATATATACAGTACTACTTGAAGAAGTTGAAATTGTTGACATTTTTGAAATTTAACCGACAGTTTGCTGATTTCATTACTGCTGATGACTGTAACAGCAGCGCCATTCTCTCTGTCTTTTTCTTGAATTATCTTCCATATTTGCTATTTCAACATTAAATTTGTTTTTGCATTTGGTAACTGATTAGAAAATAAATTTAGTATGATTCTTTTGCCAATCCAACTGTGCTTTACCATTTTCCCAGATATTTAGGCTGATAATGCAGCTTTAATTTTTTTTGAAATTATTTGACAATTGCATTCAAAACAAGCAATCTTTTCTCTTGCAGACATTTTTGGGAACAATAAAAGCCGCACGCAGACTGCGCACATGTTCTGCTGTTGTTGACTTGAGGTGATTTTTTCCAGGATGGACACCTAACAAACACCCTTCCTAAAAATATAATGTGGTTTAACGTGCCTTGGCGCCTCCCTACTTTGACAACATAGTAGCGGGAAAAAGGTCTTTCAAAAAGCACAGGGAGAAACAAAATCTCCTGCTGTCCTTGATAGTTGGTAGGAATGGATGCATGTGTGTGTTTGTGTGGGGAGGGGAGATTGGTCAGTGCTCCTGACAGACACGCAGAGTTGATGGAGTATAGACAAAGAGAGTGAAGATGTGGGGTGCATGACGAGCGAGCTCTTGCATATCTAAAATTTAAAAAATGTTCTGCAAGGGATTGAAATTTAAGAAAAAATGTTTCATAAAAAATTTACTGCAAGGAAATCGAGATTAAGATATACACTATAGTGACAAATGTCACCGGACACCTCTTCAAAAGCAAATGAACGGATTCGCTGCATTGGTTCAAATGCATGGTACAGCTGCAAACGGTATAAAACCAAGTATGCAGCTGACCGCGATCATATCGCACATTGAGGTTGAGTGAAAATGTCGTGGCAGGAGAGAACAGATTTTGAGAAAGAAAAGATTGTTGGGTATTATATTTGTGGGTTGTCCACAAGAGAAACCGAGAGGCGTTTAAACATACCCAAGTCAACTGTTTTGGATGTACTGAATAAGTGAAAAACACATGGCGTGCCTGAAGCAGCAAAACGTACCGGCAGACCAAATAATATCAGTGATAAAGGACGTTGAAGCCTCAGGAGAGTCATTACCGCTAATCAATGGAGTACTGCACAAGACCTCAGTGTACATGTGAGTAAAAATGCTGGAACCTCAGTATATACATGCACCATTTGCAGAGAAATTCATTACATGTGTTACCGTGGTTTTTTTTGTTTTTTTTTTATTGGAGGTTTAACGACTACCATGAGCAACTCAATGGGCTATAAGCAGTCGCCCATCCCTAATTTAGGGTCACTGGTTCCAGGGAAGAGAGAGAGCCAGTGCCGTAAGACAAACACAACATCCATGCCTCACCGGGATTCGAATTCGGACCCCGTTCGGACGAATGATCAGAGGCCATCACTTAGACCACTGCGCCACCGGGGCGGCTTACCGTGGTTGTGCGGCTGCTCATATGCCTTTCATCTCCACTCAGAATGTTATTCGTCGTTTAGCATGGTGTAAAGAACATTTATCGTGGACCGTAGATCAATGGAAATGGGTCCTATGGACTGATGAATCCAGATACATGATCCATCAGTCTGATGGCCGTGTGTGGGTATGGCGGCAGCCGGGGAAGGCTATTTACCACAGTATACTTACTGTTCCTACGGTCAAGTCTGGAGCTGGCAGTGTACTCATGTGGGGTTTTTTTTTTTTTTTTTTTGGTTTTTGCGTGGTATGGACCAGCCCATTGGTTATCGTGGACAAACCTGTTAACCAGCACATCTACCCCGATATTCTGGACAATTATGCCCTACCAACTCTGTGGCAATACTATGGAACTGAGCCTTGTTGGTACAAGCAGGATAATGCACCAAGTCATAAAGCAAGGACTGTTACGGCGTGGGTTGACGATAATTTTGTATCGTGTGTGGACTGGCCAACACACAGCCCTGATCTTAATCACATAGAGTACCTATGAGATCAATTAGAGCTCCGCATAAGAAGTTTGGAACCAAGGTTTACTACTAAGCGACAGTTAGTGGCAGCATTATGTACTGAATGGAAGCGCATACCTATCACTGTGTTCCAAAACCTTGTCGAAAGCATGTCTCGAAGAGTCAGTGCATGCATAAGGCCAAAGGTGGACCGACGCCGTACTAATGTATATCAATAAATGCTATGTTGTGTTGTGTTTCTCTTCTAGGTGTCCAGTGACTTTTGTCAATATAGTGTACATATGCTCCACAAGGCACTGAAATCTGAAATAAGAATGTTCTGCAGGGGGATTTTGTTCTGCAATGTATGTCGCAGTTTTATGTTACTCTCTGCTTCAGGGCCACAATGTGTCCCAATTACACAGAATCTACTGTACCTTAATTTTTACAATTGTTAAATGCTTTGATTATTGCTGATCCACTAATATTTTGTGCTAGCTACATTTTTTTAATTAACTGTTTATCAATGACTTTCGATTAATTGACGAACAGTTTATGATTGACTAGTTTAAACTTGACAAATGTAATACATCAAAAATAGCCCTCTTTTTTATTTGTCCAGTTATAGCGAGGTTTGCATATATCGAATGTTTTTAACTGTCCCTTTGACTTCATCATATACGGGTTTGAGTATCTATCTGTAAACATGAGATTTGCACTTAGTTCACAAAATGACAATTCTTCACATCAGTTCAGATGGGCTGCACCGTGTTCACCAGCTTGTGCCAATATATTGCTATTTCTATTTGCAAATGTTTTACCAATTCTATAGGAACCCAATTGATTTTTTTATGTAACTGGGTCTATTCATTGTGAAAAACAATATAAACATTGTGTGTTTTAGTAAGTGCAAAGTTTTTTCACTTGGATGAGTAATGCAATTTTTTTCTTTCAGCTTTTCTATGATCTGCTTTGAAAAATCCTTTTCTGTGTCAAAAAGGAATCAAAAGACTTGCTTATTACACCTGAAAATTCAATGTCAGCTTGTTTGTTTCCAAGTTTTAAACATGACTTTTCTTTGTAAGTCATAACAGCTTAAACTTGCCAGCATTTACTACACATAGCTTGATGAATTATAAACTAGCACACAAACTTTGCATACTGCCTTAAAAATACAAATATACAAACAATTATAATGTTGTCAATGGGCAAATTTGTCATGTGTAATACAGATTAAGAGTAGGTGGTTTTTTACTTCAATCAGTAAATAACAATGGAAATAAAAAATAAAAAAAGGCAACCTTTTAAAAACTGGATACGCTCACTTTTGAAGAAATTGAATGAATTTTATTATTGTTGTTGTTGATGTTTTTTGGGGGTAGTCATTTTTATGCATTGGTCATTCTGGCAAATTAGTTTTCAAACCATTATAAAAGGAGTTTTGTTTCTCATTTTCAACACTGGGGGATGCTGCAGTGCTTAACCAAGGCCATGGGACACTATTCTGTCTTTCATGCATGCATCCCTGTCCCAACTCATTACTATAATTTTGCAGCAAATACTGTACAGTACTGTATCCTCAGTCAGTGCACCAATTTTTAACATTTACGTATGGTAGCAATGATGAAGGATGGAAGAGGTTTTTGACTGTGCCAAACCACAACCTTGCAAAAAACTTGGTATTCATATCATCATGATATTCAAAATAAAACAAAAAGAAAGTGAAAAATAAAATCAGTTTTCAATGTCTACTAAATTAATTTCCCTGAGTTACCAATGCAGGTAATACCTAAAATATCACCAGGGAGAACAAAATGAATTTTATTTTATTTTTTTAAACTGAGTGCATCCAACTTCTAAAAAAATTACCATTACTGGAAATGTGATCATCTATTTGGATTCTCCACAGCCTAGAAAGCAATAGCGACTTTCCAATTTTATGAAAGCTTATTTCTGATGGAGCACAAAGAAATGCAATCTTGTGTGCTAAAGTCACATTCACATGGTACATTTGTTAAACACAACACAAGACTTACTTGAAGAAGAACCTTTCGACACTAATGAAAATGTGTACAGATGGTTACTTATACATCGCTAAGAAAACTTTAGACATTGGCACATAAACTCTTCATTTTTTTTACAGCGATGTTTGAATAGTGAATATTTCATAACTGCATCTTCATTAATTCTTGAAAAAAAAAAAACTGATCTGCCAGGCTTTTGGAAGGCTGTACCAAAACTTCTGCACGTTTTTTTTTTTTTTTTTTTTTTTTTTTTTTTTTAAGTTGGAGGTTTAACGACTACCATGAGCAACACAATGGGCTACAAGCAGTCGCTTGTCCCTAATTTTGGGGCACTGGTTCCAGGGAAGGGAGAGAGCCAGTGCAATAAGGAAAACGCAACATCCATGCCTCACTGGGATTCAAACCCGGACCCATCTCGGACAAATGATCAGAAGCCATCGCTTAGATCACTGTGCCACTGGGGCAACTTTGTGTGGGTGGGTGTGTGTTGCTTCACAGATTCAGATTCCACACACTCAAACTTCAAAAAGAGTTCCATTGTGAAGGAAGGAAATCTGCAATCTATCTCAATCACAAAAGATAAAATAAACCTTCACTGGACAGTGTGATGTGCAAGTTTAGTATTACATCCTCACTGAGCTGTTCTCTGATATTCAGAGGTTAGCTCCACAAAGAAATGCAAACTACCAGATAATTTTTATTTACTGATGCCGTATCAAACTTCTCCATTTACAGCGATCTTGACATACAACTTGGGCTTCACTGACATCCATCACACGCCGTACACAAGATCTTCTATACTTCATACTCAATTTTTTCTCATGCAGACACTCCTGGATCTGATCCTCCCATGACTTGCTTGGTCTTCCTCTGCCTTTCCTTCCTGCCACTTGGGCTAAAAAGATTTTCTGAGTAAGCATCATCACCCATTCTTTCAACATGGCCAAACCACCGGAGCATATTAGTCTCCACCTTGCTAACAACATTTTGCTTCACATTACACAACTGCAACACATCTTTATTCCTCAAACAAACAGAACGTGTATTGCCATAAACCCCATAAGTAACACATTTCTCCAGCACACAAATGACTCCTATGTTTCTTCTGTAGTACCCAGGTTTCACTGCCATACATCAGAGTAGGAACAATTACTCTTTCATACACAGCCATGCAAAACTCTTGAGAACCCATCATTCCTGTGAAAACCTCCTAAAGCAGTCATGACTTTCAATGAAGAATTCATTTGCCTACTAATTCCCCCATCCAATTTGTTCTCTCTGTCAAACATGCTTCCTAAATACACCAACTCATACACCTGGTCACCCAGGTTGATTCCGTAGACTAGTGGACCATCCGGATAATTGCATCTTTGTGTCTTTTTAATCAGGCAAGCACATCAGAGAAGGGGATTAATTTTTTTTTACCCCACAGCTAACGGTTCCAGTTGGTCATTCAACCTGAGGATTCTGGAACAAAACCCAGTGAGTTGGGGTCTTTTTGCCAATGTCACACAGAACTAGCTGGTACCTCTCCAAGATTTACAGAGGCCCTTGTTGCTATTCTGTGTGGCATTGTTCCCACGGAGCGCACCGAGGAGGCAAACTCATCTCTCACTAAAATCGCCTGTTTAGAATTACAAAGTCAACAAATTTATTATTTTTGAACATGTTTTCCTTCTGCTCTGAAAAAAAAAAAGAAGTATCTTCTTGAATACTATGTATGAAATGTGTAAAGTTCACATAATTGAGACTTGGCTGATTCAACCATTCTTTTGATATGAGGAATCTCCAGTTCTTTCCTTTGAAACAATTTATGGAGGGAAAATAACATTTAACAATAATTCAAGACAGTGGGGACATCGAGAAAAAATAAAAATTACGATTACAAAAAAATATTCGCTTCGTCAGACTTTCGTTTTCGGAAATTTTCCCCCCATTTTCAAGCTGAAACACAATCAGTTATCAAACATAATTATATTTTACAATAACACTGAGCAGAGAGAATGTCGCGAGAAAAAAATACAATTACAGGTTAAATGTGCAGTTCGTCTAACTTACATTTTCGAAAGTTTCCACTGCTACATACACACACCACCAACCCACCACCCCCAAAAAAATTATCTTCAGTTTTGCATCATTCTGGAGAACGGCGCAAAATGCCAAAATGATGACAACAAAGTCAGACTTCCTCAAATCAGCGGAAGAAATTTATACCTAAAGTTTACAAGGAAAGTTTTGCTCCGTCGAACTTCCGTTATCGGAAATTGTGGTCTACACTTTCAAGCTGAAATACAAACATTTACACAATAAATTGATATTTAATAACAATACTGGACAGAGGAAACTTCGTGAGAAAAAGAAATTAAGATTCCGGAAAAAAAATTCACTTCGTTTAACTTCATTTTCCACAGTTCCGAAAAATGGAATATCGTTCCCCAAACGGAAAACAACCCTCCCCTTCACACACACCCACTAATCCTCCAAAAATAAAACGTTATCTTCAGTTGTTGTTGTTGTTTGTTTGTTTTTTTGCATCGATCTCAAGTATAACCAAAATGTGGCGAAAAAAGCGGAATTTCGCAAATTCGAAGAAGAATCTCCAGGGGTTACAATCCAGGGCAGGATGGCGGGATACCCACCGAAAAATTTAAACTCCTGCCAAAATAAAGTTGTTAGGCGAGAGTCTTCCACCTTACAAAATTTTAAGGAAAATATATATAAATATAGAATCTTGGGTCCGTTTTTGGACCACTCGCAAAATCTGCACGTTAAAAATGTATCCTTCGGGAAAATATGCGCTTTAGAAACGGACCGTTCGGAGTTACGAAAATTGCAATCAAATGCATTTGTTCATGTCGGTAACATAATCAGTTTATGGACCCATAAATCAGCTTCCATGCATAGCCGCATGAGCAGTACATTTCACATATCGCAGACACAGACAGTTACAAATCAGGCACGAGATTGTTCTAAGGATTTGCGGAAATCCGCTTTTTTCGCCACACTTCGGTTATATTCGAGATCGATGTAAAAAAAAAAAGAAAGAAAAACTGAAGATAATGTTTTATTTTCTGAGAAGTAGTGTGCGCATTCGTACGCGCGCTTGTGGGGGGGGTGGTGGTGTTGTTGTTTGGGGGGGGGGGGGGTCTTGCTTACTGTCTGGACCGGTATTCTATTTTTAGAACTGAAAACAAAAGTTAAACGGAGTGAAAAAATTTCCCGCAATCGTAATTTCTTTTTCTCGAAGTTTTCTCTGTCCAATATTGTTATTAAACATCAATTTATTGCATATATGTTTGTATTTCAGCTTGAAAGTGTAGACAACAATTTCTGATAAGTTCGATGAAGCTTGTAAACTGGAAGTTCGACCAGTGGCGGCTCGTGGTTGGAAGAATAGGTGAAGAGGTACAAGAGCAGTATGAAAAGATATATACTGTCTACAATGAAAATCCCTTAATGAGGACTTACTTATTTTTTGTATATTAAATCAATTTCTCTTCCTCTTAAAGCTGCAAATTTGTCGATTATGTAGTCATAAGATGGTTAGATGATTGTTTCTTCGTGAGAATCAATAAAATGCCTTCCTGAATAGAAATATTTGCCAGAGAAGCAAGTCTATCTTAGGAACTAGTGTTTCTTGGGCAAGTTTGTATTCTTTTAAGAAAACTTCTTTCCACTAGCACACTTGTAGATGTAATTGTTAAACTGAGGAAAACCAATTTTATAATCTTCTGTAAAAATGTCTTTGTCTCCGTGAAACACTCGAAGGAGTTCTTGAGTCAATATATTCCTTCATTTTTCATCGGCACATACAAGACTCAGTTCATTTTTAAGGCGCTGGTGTTTAGTAAATATGTTTCCGTAAAAATGTAGATTTCAAGAGCGCGAGTGGGAAAGCATGCATTAAATTATTCAAATTTGGTTGTGTCAGCAAGTCAGACAAATTGAAGTTTCTTACAGTCTTGAAAATCTTATCCTTTTCCATAAGAATGTGGTCCAAAATTTCAAAATACAATTGTTTATAATTTTGAAAAATTGTTTCCTGTGTAAGAGCAGCATATTCCTGTGCTTATTTCTGTGATTTTGCTAGCTTTTCCAAACTGTGTTTCAAATAACTCATCGTTCCTTTTATGGCTCAAAATTTCACGAGGTTGTTGTTTTTTTTTGTTTTTTTTAATTTGAGTTACACAGTAATTTATGTTTAGTTATTTTTCTTCAAAAGTTCAAATAATAGATCGGTGGAGCCAAAAATGTAAATTCGAAAGTGTTTGTATCATTCAAAAACCCCTTGGCAAGATGAATTAATTTTTTGTCTGATTATTCGCTATTCGTCAGAAATCCGAGCACTTCCTTCAATTTATCCCAATCTTCAACAACTACACTTACTAATTTCGAAGTGGAGGACCATCGAGTTTCTGTTATGGTTGGTCTGCATCTTGCGGTTGTTGATATAAGTGTATAAGACCGTTTCGCAGAATGTTGAACAAACAAAGCAATTCCACTGAAGCTTGCAAAAAGTATTTGACACTTAGAAATTTTAGAAAAACTCTGGTGTAATACAAGATTCAAACGATGAACTAAGCATTGAACAAAAACAGCTTGAGAAGCTTTATCCTTGACTTTTTTTTCTGTATCCCATTTAAGTGTCCAGACATTATATTTGCCCCATCGTAACATTGTCCTATTTATTTGTGTTGGTAATCAAACTGTTCCAAAATTTTGTCTAGCATTTTGTATAAAGCTCCTAACGTTCTATCTTCATTCACATCATGGAAACCCAAAAATCCCTCAACCAATACACCTTCCGAATCAACAATCAAAAATTATTTAATTTTTGACGTGATCATTTATATATTCAGAAATACATTCAATTAATTCATTTTGAATAGTTTTTTATCATTTCGTATTGATTTTCAATTTCTAAGGAACGTCTTCATATCAACAATGAAAATAATTCAATGAAATTTCCACGATTTATCGAGCCCATGCTTTCGTCATGGCCATGGAATGCTAGCTCTTGTTTGCTCAAATACAGTATAGACTAATACTGCATCAATCACTGTCTGCAGGAAAAGTCTATTTAAACGAACGTTTTCGTTAAAATGCGTTTTCAAAAGCCTAGCATTCTTTCCTCAGGGCATCGGCAATGGTGTTTTGAATGTTTTCGAAATTCCTTAACATTAATTCCGCATTTCAAGTGTTCGCTAGAATCACGATGTTTATGAAGTGACTGTGTTATGCTTAATAAATCTGAGAATCCGTCTTTATTTGACGCCGAATGTTTATTACTAAAAAGTAAGCAGGCCCCAAAAAAAAAAAATTAACACAGAAGTGCTGCAAATATATTTATATTCAGTAAACCAACAATTTTTTTAATTAATATTGTTAGATTTTCCGCTCTTCTTTATTTCGTTCTTGGCAACTATTGTCAGTGAATCCGTTGGTCGTCCTTGAAGCAAAATGTCTCTTTCATCTTCATCTTTCCACAGAGTAAATGGAGTTTGCAATACATTACAAACAATGTCGTCCACAGGATGCATACTAAAAACTATCACTATTAGTTAAATTGTACACAAACCTAAAATATCGGTTAAAGCTTTCAACAAATAATCACAAAGCACGAAAGAACAAATTCCTTTCGGAAAATAATGTACCACAACATTACAAGGAAAAAAAGCTCTAGCAGATTGAATGGTAGTCCGCCCACTCCACCGTGATCTCTCACGAATTTACGCTCAAAAACTGAAAGATGCAGAGGAAAGGCGCGTGAAGCTGAAACACTTCACTTGAGCGAGCAGATTTGGGAGGGTGACGTCACGGTTACCATGGCAACTCGGCAGAAATCTGCAGACTTCCAAGCATTCTCATTTCGGCTCTTCACTTTCAGTGTTTTGCGTATAAGGATTTGTTTTCCGTATTGAGCGCGCCATGTGAATTAATATCTATTCAAAATTTTGAGTATTTT
Source organism: Macrothele yani (assembly GCA_039090855.1). Taxonomy (NCBI): domain Eukaryota; kingdom Metazoa; phylum Arthropoda; class Arachnida; order Araneae; family Macrothelidae; genus Macrothele; species Macrothele yani. Next base: position 147,844,217 of record CM077027.1, read on the forward strand.
GGAACTGAATAAAAACAAAAAAAAAATATATTATAAAAAAATACTGAATAAAACTTTATTTTGAGTAAAATAGGTGAAGAGGCACTTCACCTACTTCACCTGAAAAGCCGCCACTGAGTTCGACGTTCCTTGTAAACTTTAGGCACGAGTTTCTCCCGCGGATTTGAGGAACTCTGACTGTGTTGTTATCATTTGCGTCGTTCTCTAGAACGATGCGAAACTGAAGATAATTTGGGGGGGTGGCGGTGGAGAGAGGGGGTTCCAGCTGAGGACGGAATTTCGTCTTTCAAAACTTTCAAAAACGGAAATCAGACAAACTGCAGATTTAATCTGTAATCATAATTTTTTTTCTTGCAATATTCCCTCTGCTCAGTGTTATTGTAAAATATAATTTTGTTTGATAACTAATTGTGTTTCCACTTGAAAAAGGAGGGAAAATTTCGGAAAACGGAAGTCGGACAGAGCGAAGGTTTTTTCGTAATCATAATTTTTTCGCGATGTTTCCACTGTCCTGAATTATTGTTAAATGTTATTTTCCCTCTATAAACAGTAGTTGCAAAGGAAAAAACTGGACATTCCTCAAATCAGAAGAATGGTTGAACCAAGCAAGTCTCAATTATGTGAACTGTAAATATCTCATACCAGGGCTTAAAATTCAAAGTTGAAATGGAAGGGAGTCTCCCCACTTGTGTTTGTAAATGGAGTGGATTGAAAATTTCAGGTGCGAAGTTTTGAATATGTGACTTAATAATATTAAGAGACTCTGGGAAAACAGTAGTAATTTTCCAAACAATATAAGCTATACTTGATCTTTAAAACAAACAGGGGAATCTGATCAAAAAATTTACTACATTCAATCTAATACAAATTATCACGATTCATTTTACAAAACTAGAGTTGTGCGTTTTGGAGTACATTGATATCACAAAATTGCACCTGAAGTATATATGTCTGTCTTTCATTCCTTGCCACAGTTAGCAACCTTTTATCAGCTGTTGTTTTAGTTCTGAGGGTTTATCTGGCCCGATTTCAGAAATATGCATTAAGATTTTCGTTGGTCAGTGAATCTCTAAATTTTGACTGAAATCTGTTTTGGGTGCTAAACCACGTTCAAATGGTATGTTTGTTAAATGCAACACAAGACTTACTTGCAAAAGAAGCTTTTGACACTAATGGAAATGTGTGCAGATGGTTACTTATAAAACTCTTAGAAAAATTTGGTCATTGGCACATATATACTTTACAGCTATGTTTGAATAATGAATATTCCATAACTGCATCTTCATTAATTTTCAAGAAAAACAAAACAAAACTGATCTGTCAGACTTTTGAAAGACTGTACCAAAACTTGTGTGTGTGTGTGTGTGTGTCATGGAAATCTGCAGTCTATCTCAATCACAAAAGATAAATCTTCACTGGACATTGTGATGTGAAAGTTTAGTATTACAAGGGTCAACTAATTTATTATTCAAAATAGTATATCTATACTAATAATCCGAAATATTTCGGATTATTAGTATAGTTATACTATTTTGAGTATAATTGGTGTACAGTTCCTACTTATTTATTATTTTTGAACAAGTTTCCTTTCAGCTCTGAAAAAAATATATATCTTCTTAATAATATGTATGAGATGTTTACAGTTCACATAATTGAGACTTGGTTGATTCAACCATTCTTCTGATGTGAGTGCCCAGTTTTTCCCTTTGCAACTTTTTATGGAGTGAAAATAACATTTAACAATAATTCTGGACAATGGGAACATACTGGACAAAAATTTGTCCAACTTTTGTTTTCGGAAATTTTCTCTCCATTTTAAATCTGAAACGCAATCAGTTATAAAAAAAATTATATTTTACAATAATACAGAGCAGAGGGAATATCGCGAGAAGAAAAAATTTTCGATTACAGATTAAATTTGCAGTTTGTCTAACTTCAGTTTTCGAAAGTTTTGAAAGTCTAAATTCCGTCCTCAGCCGTACCCCCCCCTTCCACAGCCACACACACACACACACACACACACACACACACACACACACACACACACACACACACACACACACACACACACAAACCAACCCCCACCCACCCACCCAAAAAAAGTATCTTCAGTTTTGCATCATTCTCGAGAACGATGCAAATGATGACAACAAAGTCAGAGTTCCTCGAATCCGCGGAAGAAACTCGTGCCTAAAGTTTACAAGAAAATTTTTGCTCCGGCAAACTTCTGTTATCGGAAGATGAAATACAAACATTTATGCAATAAATTTATATTTAATTACAAAACTGGATAGAGGAAACTTCGCCAGAAAAAGAAATTACGATCGCGGGAAAATTTTCACTCCGTTTAACTTTCGTTTACGGAAGTTTCGAAAAACAGAATACCGATCTTCCAAAAATAAAACATGTTTTTTTGTTTTTGCATCAATCTCGAATAAAACCAAAATAAACAGAATTCCATGAATCCGAAGAAGAATCCCATGCCTGATTTGTAACATGTGGTCCACAACATGCAAAATGAACTGCTCATGCCACTACATTTGGAAGCTGATTCACGTGTCCATAAACTGGTTCCCGACATGAACGATGTATTCGATTGCAATTTTCGAAACTCTGAACGGTCCGTTTCTAACACATGAATTTTTACGAAGAATACATTTTTGACGCGCGAATTTTGCAAGTGTTCCAAAAACGAATCCAAGATTTTACATTTATATTTTTTCTTAAAATTTTGTAAGGCTCCCGCCTAACAACTTTATTTCGGCAGGAGTTTAAATTTTTTGGCGGGAATCTCGCCATCCCGCCCTGAATTATATTCCCTACATACATAGTATTCAAGAAGATTTTTTTTTTCAGAGCTGAAGGGATACATGTTAAAAAATAATAAATTAGTTGACCATTGTAATTACAAAACTTGCACATCACAATGTCCAGTGAAGGTTTATTTTATCTTTTGTGATTGAGATAGACTGTAGATTTCCTTCCTCCACAATGAAACTCTTTTTAAAGTTTCAGTGTGTAGAATCTGAATCTGTGAAGCAACACACACACAAGTTTAGGTACAGTCTTTCAAAAGCCTTGCAGAACAGCTTTTTTCTTTAATTAATGAAGATGCAGTTATCGAATATTCACTATTCAAACATAACTGTAAAAAATGAAGAGTATATGCCAATGTCCAAAATTTTCCAAGAGTTTTATAAGCAACCATCTGCATACATTTTCATTAGTGTCAAAAGGTTCTTCTGCAAGTAAGATCTTGTGTTATGTTTAATGAAGGTACCATGTGAACATGGTTTTAGCACACACAAAACAAAATTCAGTCAAAAGTTAGAAATTCACTGAACAACAAAAATCTTAATGCATATTTCTGAAATTGGGCCAAGTAAAACCTCAGTAACAAAACAGCTGATTAAAGCTTGCTAACTGTGGCAAGGAATGAAAGACAAACATATATACTTCAGGAGCAATTTTATGATATCAACGCACTGCAAAATGAGCAACTCTAGTTTTGTAAAATGAATTATGGTAATTTGTATTAGATTGAAAATGTAAATTTTTTTATCTAATTCATGTGTTTGTTTTAAGAACCAGGCATAGCTTATATTGTTTGGAAAATTACTACTGTTTTTCCAGAGTTTTTTAAATTATTAAGTCACGTATTTAAAACTCCCCACCTGAGATTTTTAATTCCCTCCATTTACAAACACAAGTGGGGAGACTCCCTTCCATTTCAAATTTGAATTTTAACCCCTGATCTCGTGTCTGCTTCGTAACAGTCCGCAATATACAAAATGAATGGCTCACGCGACTACATATAGAAGTCGATTCATGTGTCCATAAAATGATTATGTTCCCGACATGAACAATGTATTCGATTGCAATTTTCAGAACGCTGAACGATCCGTTTCTAACGCATGTATTTTTATGAAGGATACGTTTTAAACACACCAATTTTGTGAGTGGTCCAAAAACGGACCCAAGATTTTATATATATATATATATATATTTTTTTTTTTTTCTTAGAATTTTGTAAGGTGGGAGACTCCTGTCTAACAACTTTATTTCGGCAGAAGTTTAAGTTTTTTGGCGAAAATCCCGCCATCCCACCCTGAATTTTAACCCCTGTACAGGTCTTTGAAAAAATCATTAAATGAAAAACAGATTATAAGTTTTACTATGCTATTTTAGCACAGTATATGGAACACATGTGGGTGTCTTAGTGAGAGATGGGTTTGTCTCCTCGGGGCGCTCCATGGGAAACAATGGCACACAGAACAGCAACAAGGGCCTCTGTGAATCTTGAAGAGATGCCAGCTAGTTCTATGTGACACTGGCGAAAAGACCCCAACTCACTGGGTTTTGACCGACTGGAATTGGCAGTTGTGGGCTAAAAAAAATTAATCCCCCACACTGATGTACTTACCTGATTAAAAAGACATACAGAGAGAAATTAAAGGACTCCAGTATGGGATATGGTGGACTGGGTTCGAATTAACGGGGGCCCCGAGCGAAATGCAACTACATTTTTGCATTTGGCGACCAGCGAATTGACATCGGGGCCCAAATTGTGACTACGTGTATTTTATTATGATTCTTTTTAATCTGAATGACTATTTTTGTTCGCGATTCTTAGTGGTTTGCAAGGATTGTTCCTTTTTTCCCACTCAGTTTCTTAATTCATCTTCAAGATGCACTTAACGTGTAAAACTGTGTATAAATCGCACGCGCTCGCATTGCTGACTTCCCCTTCTCACTCGCACTATCGTCACACAAGCAAGTTAAAGAAACGACCTTGAACAATGAGCAGGATCCTCCCGCCACTCTCAACCTGAAGCAGAGCAGAGCCCAACGGAGCCACGGTTTGCCTGAAATTCCGTAATTGCAACTGAAGAATTGTATTATTATTTGTTTATCGCTTTACACATCGGTTGTCCTTTGAATAGATTCATTGTAAATCTATCTTCAATATAACTTCCTGTATTATGGCAAATCATTTTTTAGCTTGTTGTACTAACCAGAGTTCGCCAAAATGCATAATTACACGTCTAGTACGCAACAAAAAGTGTGTTTAGGCACAAAATTTTACCACGCAACGAAAAGTGTGTTTATGCACAAAATTTTACCAACGCGTAAAAATATGCATCAAGAACTTTTCTCGACGCGTAAAAATGTGTATCGAGAAACGCATAAAATACACTCTGAAAAGTTTTACCAAAGTGTAAAGATACTCGTCGGGATGGTATTTCGTCTTTCAAAACGGAAGTAAATGAAATAAAGATTTTTTTCCGTAATCGTAATTTTGTTTTCCCGCGATGTTGACTCTGCCCGGTATTGTTGTTATACATTATTTTATTCCATAAATATTTGAATTTCAGTTTGAAACTGGAGAAAAAATTTCCAAAAACGGAAATTCGACGGCGCAAAAATTCCCCTGTAATCTTCAGGCATGCGAGTGCCACGGCTTCTAGAATTTCTCCTTTACCGTCTTATTTTGCGCTCTTCTCGAGATCGATGCATAACTGAACAGAAATTTTGGGGCAATTGGTACTTACTGGTAAAAGATGCTTTCCACTTGAAACTTTCGAAAACGGAAATTTTGTCTTTCAAAACTTTCGAAAACGGAAATTAGACACATTGAGGATTTTTCCTGTAATCGTAATTTTATTTTTAATGCGATGTTTCCTTTATCTAGAATTGTTGTTAAATATAATTTTATTTCATAAATATTTGTATTTCACCTTGAAAATGGAGAAGGAAATGTTCGAAAACGGAAATCAGATGTAGCAAAGATTTCTCCCTTGACTAATTTTTTTACGAACATGTGTCCTGTGTTTTTAAATATTCCCCCCAAAAAAGTTTGCATTTCATCTTGATAAGTCGGGGGGGGGTCCGAAAATGAAAGTGGCAAAGCTGAAACGTTTGTAAGAATTGATGCATGGTTTTCAAAAGTATTAATATTCTTAAAGTTACACTTTATCTTATCAAAAATAGTGAAAGCTATCATGCATTCATGGTCCTTACAGACAGTTTTTCAGCACGATGGATAAAACGGTCATCCACGGGCATAAAAGAAAGAAAAAAAGTGACAATAAAGAAATGGGAAGGGTAACAAAGATGTCAACAAAATGAAAATTTAAGCACTGGATGCTGCTTAGCTGCAGAGTCAACAAAAGACAAACGTGGCTGTGGTACTTGCTGAGAAGTTTATGCTGGGCGAAATCGCTGTCCAGAATTTTAGTTACTCTTCAATTGTGTATGTAAAAAAATTAATTTTTGGATCCTAAAAAATTGTGAATGGCTTCTAAATATTTAGCTGCACGGGCCATTTAGCACATGGCAAATTTTTGAGTTTCATACCCTGATGGTGGACCTACCACACTTGAGAAGGATGGTCCACAACAGTATTGACCTGGAACTGGAAAAAGGTGAATGAGAGAGAGATATCAGCTGAGTGGGTGCAAGATTGGTGTACGGAAGGAATACTAGAGGTATAAATGGCAAGATGAATGAGGTGATTGAAGAAATTAATAATTATAGATTGGATGTGCTGTGTGTAAGTGAGACCAAATGAAGGAAATTGGGATGGAAGAAGTGAATGGAACAGTGAGTGTGTGTGGTCTGGAGTATTGGATAATGTGAGAGGACAGGCTGATGTAGGTCTGATTTTAAGTGAAAAGATGAACAACTTGATTCACTAAAGCTGCAAGTGAGAGAATTCTTTGGATCCGTTTGAAAGTGAAACTTCAGAGAATCCTAATTGTTGTAGTGTATGCTCCTTGTGACTCTGAACCATCTGATAGGAAGAAAGATTTTTTTAATGAGCTAAAAACTGTTGAGCCATTTTTGTGCTAAAGAGAAAGTTATTATAGTAGGGGATTTCAATGCTTTAGTAGGTGTTCAGAATGTGATTTCTGATAATGTTCTAAGTAAGTTTAATAATGAGCCTGGTGTGAATGATAATCATGAAAGATTAATTAAATTCTGCGTTGAATACGGATTTTGGGTATCTAACACATTTTTCAAATACAAGTATATCCACACATACACACACTTGGGAAAATCATACTCCAGGGTTAAAGAGTGTAATAGATTTTGTTGTTTATGATCAGCATTTGAAACACTTAGTTGTTGATACCCGTGTGATGAGAAGTGCAGATGTTGGCTCTGATCACCACCTGTTAGTGACACAAGTAAAAATGAATGTTGGTTGGAGAAGATGCCTGTAGTGAAAAGAATAAAGGTTGAAAGGCTGTCTGAAGAACATCAGCAATATTCTGTGTTTCTCAGTGAACATCTGAATGAGTTGAAGGCATGCGAGAGGGATGTAGAAAAGAAGTGGACATGTTTTAAGAACTGTGTTGTCACTGCCACTGAAGAGGTCTGTGGCACTTCAAATGTGGGTGATTTTAAAAGTGATGCTTGGTGGACTGGTAAAATTAGAGAAGCAGTAAGGAGAAAGAAGGAAGCATACTTGGGGATGTTGCAAGGTCGAGTTTCTGAAAATGAATATCGCTGTAAGAAGTGTGAGGTAGCAAAGCTGGTTTGCCTGAGTAAGGCAAAAGATAGGAAAGAAAAGGAGGAAACTTGGCCTTTTGGAAAGATAGAAAAACATTCTGGAAGTACATAAGACAAAAAAAAAAAAAAAGAGGGAAATTTAAATCCTAAGTTGTGTAAAGAATAGTGTTGTAGAAATGATATGGGAGCTCAAGGAACTAAGTGAAAGATTGGGTAAGTACTTCTGTGATTTATTAGATCATGAGAGCAAAGGCAATTCTGATGCAGAAGCAGATGATGTCATGGTGAAATGGAAGCACTGGTGGGATCTAAAGAGAAGAGGTGTGTAAAGCTCTAAAATCTTTTCAGAATGGTAAGGCTTCAGAAGTAGATGACATAACTACTGAGATGCTAAATTATGGTGTGACTGACAGACTAGTTAACTGAAATGTTCCAGTTATGTTGGGAGTTAGGAATGATTCCTCATGATTGGAGGGATGCTATCATTGTTCCGTTGTACAAGGGAAAAGGTAATCAGACTGAATGCAAAAACTATTGTGGTATCAGTTTGCCGAGTGTGCCAGGAAAAGTGTTTGGGAAGGTCATATTTGATAAGGTACGAGGTCTTACATGAGAAAACGTGTGTGATGTACAGAGTGGTTTTATGCCTGGTAAGGGCTGTACCAATCAAATTTTTGCATTACACATGATGATTAAACAGTATCTCTGTTGGTAAAAAAGGTGTCTGCTGCCTTTTCTGTGGAAGGTACTGAATAAATATATTTCTGGGAATCTACTTTATAGTGTGAAAGCCATGTACACGGGCAGTACAGCATGTGTACGAGTGAATGGTGTTTTATTGAAATGGTTTTCTATTAGAGCAGGAGTCAGACATGGTTATGTAATGTCACCCTGGCTGTTTAATATATTTATGCATGCATGATGCCAAAATGGATAATACTGGTTTATGTCTTGGAAATATCCATGTGTGCAGATTGCTCTAATCTGAGGACACAGTCTTGTTGGCAGAGAGCAAAAGTGAGTTGCAGAGTATGTTGTCCCGGATGTACGAAGTTTGCATGAAATTCAAACTGATTATAAATAAGGGAAAAACCAAAGTTATGGTTTTTGAGCAAGGAACTATTAGCATTTAATGTAATATAAGTCTAAATGGCACAGTGATTGACCAGGTGAATGAGTATGTACATTTAGGAAGTATGTTTGACAGAACAAATTCGATGGCGAAATCAGCAGGTGAGTGAATTCTTCATTGAAAGTCATGGCTGCCTTAGGATTTCACAGGAATGATGGGTTCTCAAGTAAGTCCTGAATGGCTGTGTATGAAAGTGTAATTAGCAATGAAACCTGGGTACTGCAGAAAAGACATAGGAGTCATTTGTGTGCTGGGGAGATGCATTATTTCCAGGGGGGTAAGACATGCTCTGAGAATGAAGATATGCTGCAGATGTGCAACGTGAGGCAAAATGTTGTTAGTAAGGTGGAGACTAATATCCTTAGGTGGTTTTGGCCATGTTGAAAGAATGAACAATGATCTGCTTACTAAGAGGATTTATTCAGCCCAAGTGGTAAGGAAGAAAGAGGAAGGCCAAGGAATTCATGGGAGGACCAGATTCAGGAATGTCTGCATGAGAAAAAGATTATGAGTATGAAGTACGAAAGGTCTTGCATGAAGAGTGTGATGGATGTTAATGAAGCCCATCTTTGTAAATGGAGACATTTGATACACCAACTTTAAGTAAATATTTGAGTTCCATCAGGTAAATGTATACTTGGCAGATGGTCTCACTCTGAGAAGCTAACCTCTGAATCTCAGAGAGCAGCTTAATGATCTGTGTGTATGTATATGGAGTTGCTTCTATAAGTAAACCATTTACCGATTTATTTATTTTTACTCGAAATTCAAATGAAAAATGGTCTTGAATTTGGTCAAAATTATATCAATGATAAAAGTTGTGTCAAATTTATTGATGTAATAGCCCATGAAATACGTGCAGACTTTAAATTATATTGGGTATATAAATAAGTTTTGAGGGATTTCCGTTCGGTGTTGTACTTATTACTACTCGCATGTATTTTAAGGTGGCAACACTGATATCGCAGTACGAGACGCCAGTTGTCAGTCAGTATACGACGTTTGATTGAGGTGTGAAGACGTATTTGTTTTACTCGATGAAAAATGGCAACTTTCGTCCCGACAAAACAGCATTTGCGGGAAGTGTTAGTGCATCACTTTATTGTCAAGAAAAGTGCTGCCGACAGCTATTGCTTAATGTCAGAAATCTATGGTGAATATTCCCCATCCATAAAAACATGTGCGCATTGGTTTAGACGATTCAAAAAGAACGATTTCGATGTCAGTGATAAAGAACGTTCTGGACCACCCCAAAAAATTGCTGATGCCGAATTGGAAGCTTTACTCAACGAGGATCCATGCCAGACCCAAAAGAACTAGCAGCAGCATTAAATGTTAGTCAACCATGCATTTCACAACATTTAGCTGCCATGGGAATGGTGCAAAAAGAAGAGAATTGGGTTCCACATGCTTTGCGGGAAAGAGACCTTGAACGTCGAAAAACCATTTGCGAATTGCTGCTTCAAAGGCAAAAAGAAAGGGATTTTTGCATCGTATTATTACCGCCGACGAGAAATGGATATGGTACGATAACCCTAAATGGCAGAAAGCATGGGTGAAGCCAGGTCCTTCAATGACAAAATGCAATATCCATGGTTCAAAGGTAATGCTGTGTATCTGGTGGGACCAGAAGGGTGTGATCCACTATGAACTGCTGAAACCGTCGGAAACTATTACTGGTGATCGGTATCAAACCCAATTAATTCGTTAAAAACGAGCTCTCACGCAAAAACGACCGGAATGGGAGAATAGACACAACAAAGTCATCTTACAGCATGACAACGCAAGACCACGTTTCTCGACCTGTGAAAAAGTACTTAGAAGAATTCGACTGGGAAGTTCTACCCCACCCGGCATATTCGCCAGATATTGTGCCATCGGATTACCATTTGTTCCGGTTGATGCAGTCAGCACTTTCTGGAAAACGGTTTAGTTCTTATGAAGACATCAAAAATTGGCTGGACAACTGGATCTCTTCCAAGGAACCGGAATTCTTCCTTCGGGGCACACGTTCACTGCCTGAAAGATGGGGTAAAGTGTAGCTTCAGAGGGAGCATACTTCGATTAATATTAAAATATTGTTATATTGCGTCTGTTCTCCAACAACGTGTTTTGTTCACCTCAAATCCCTCAAAACTTATTTATATACCTAATATCAAAGATAAAAGTTGTGTCAAATTTATTGATGTGATGCCAATGAAATGCGTGCAGACTTTAGGAGTGGTTTAAGGAACAGTAACCTTTTTGCTATTTTAGCAGACAGTAGCATGGACATCCCTTACGAAACTGCTGAAACTTCTACTAGCTAATGTGGCTAGTGGAGTAAAAATTTTACTAGCGAAATGACAAAATCTACTGGCCATGCAAAGTTAAAAAAATAATAATAATTCAGTAACTTCTCTATGAAATTAAATGGGTGAATGTTTTTTTCTTTCTAATGAGAGACCCCCTCCCCCATTAACGTCATAAAAAAACAGATGCAGAGAATTTACTGCACAGGATCATTAGACTGACTGCAGATATTGCATATGTTTTTGTTCCAAAATGATTTCTTTTTTGACAATTTATTATTCAGTGCTGTAATATCATTACTCTATCTTCATTTACACATACATAATTTCCAAAGGCCATTGAAGTTAGATGTCTAATTTCTTTATTAATATTTAAAATAAAGGGACAAAAGCTAGGATATATACTTTATATTATATGTACATAAAGTGGCCCTAATAATGTTGATACAGTTTACTGCTGATATGTACTGTGTCTGATCTTCCCATCAGAGGTATCTGCCCACCACAATTGAATAGCATTTTGAGGATCAAAATCTTCAATTGAAGAGCCATTGGCATCTAGTCATCACTAAGTCATTTAAAGTGCCACTATTCAGACATGCCCGATTACTTGTTTTTATGAGGTACATTGCTGAAAACCCATGCTCACAAGGAGCAGTACTACATGGCATTGCATGTAGTAGCTGCATCATCTTAAAAACATTGCCATAATAGTTTGTTTCTTTTTGTCCAGCATGTAAGTGGATAAACAGAGTTTCAAAGATAATTCTTTTGGCTGTAGATGACATTATACTTTGTGCAAGATATGACATGGCAAAGATACATATATCATGGCAAAGATACATATATCATGGCAAAGATACATTATACCATGGCAAAGGTTGCTTTAGTAACCTTGACCTTTCGGTCGCTCCAGGCTGATCCATCAGCAGATGAAGTTTTTCTCAAAGCCCACCTTCACTTCCATTCATTTTCGAAGCAGCCGAAGGAACACAGGCGAGAAAACTGAACTAGATATTCATTCACAAGTGTGTGGGGGGGGGGGGGTGGACAAAATAGTTGCTCACTTGAAAAAGAATCTACTGGCCATCATTGGCTACTACAGTATATTAAAAAATTTACTAGCCTCTACAAAATAGCTGGTCATCATTTGGCTACTGGCTACCAACATTCACAATAGCTCAGCATGGATAATGGTATTTCAGAACAAATTGTCTATATGAGATACATTCAATGTAAGTTTGGACTGCTTCTGAAAATGCAAATGTTGATGGTGTTTACCAAAATATTTATATGCTCTCTAACAACAGTAGGCTTCTTTATGTGCAGAGTCAATATAAAATAATCAATTTCTACAACTGGTTTGGTTTCCACTCATTCTGATGGTGCCACAAACAAACAGGTGTGGTAACAAAAATTAAAAAATTAAATCAAGATGTAATTGGACTGCACTGTATTTGCTTACAGGGTTAAACTTGCAGCATTTAATGTAAATAAGCTTGTGCAACAGATGAACTCTGAGAATCTCTTAAAAGAAGTTTATGGATTTTTACTTTAATTTCACAATGTGAGGGATAGAACTTAAAGAAAAAGTTGGCATTACGGAAAATGATCTCAAAAATTTCAGTGGACTGAAGCAAGCGTGCTGGCTAGCAAGTAAGCACCATGCTGTTAAGGCTTTGGAGCAAAATTTGAAAAGTGTAATAATAATGTAGTGTTCTCCCTAGAGCATTTTTACTGGGCGGCCCACCAAGCTAATTTTCTCTGGCACCGAGCTAAATTTCCTCTAATGAACATTGCACATAAATAGTAAGAGTGGAAAACTTATTCCTGCATATACCATAAATATTGATGAAAACTGGCTGAAATCTGTGTCATTTATGTACTAGTGTTTATCTCTTATGTAATTATCATTTCTAGTGTTTATCATGTTATGTTACATTAATGCCTACCACACCACTAAAGATAAAGAAAGGTAACTTGATCACGCTAGTTACGTTAACTAAAACTTTTACAAAAAGTTCGTAAGTTGGAAGCTTTCGACCTTATCTTAGGTCTTCATCACGCCAATGGAGGACTAAAATTGTTGCCAGATTCTACATTTGAATTTTTCCTATTTTTGTTGCCAAAACTTAGAATTGATCTCCAGATCAACGGAATGTAGAGAGGAGATTCGGAGTTGCAAGTCATTGAGTTGAAAATAATTTCTATGCTTTCACGGTAACGGAGGGCAAAACGATTGTCAAACGAAGCAATTCGTTTTGCTTCGTTCCAGTGGGGAACTGCAGATGTGTCTTCCATTGTCAAAATAGACAAGGCAGTGTTGGGATTGCCTTTCGAAACATCTTTTCTGTGTTCTAAAATTCTATGGCTAATGCTCCTGTATGTGCTTCCAATGTATAAGTTATCCCCAGTAGAAGAAGAGATAGGAATGCAGTAAACTCCTGGGAGGTTCAGGCTTTCAACTTTGTCCCTATCCTTTGTAGAAGTTTCAAGATGTTTGGGGTAGATTTAATGGCAAGATGGTAACCAAAACTTCTAAAAGGATCTGTAACTTATAAGCATAGGAAGGATGGTAAGGAACAGAACCACAGAATTTCAGGTCTTCTTTCTTGTGAGGAAGGAGGCATTCGATTTTCGAATGGTTTTCATATTTCTTTATGAGGGAGTTAACTGTAACAGCAGGGAAACCATGAGAGAGGGCTATTGTAGAAATTTTGGAGAGTTCTTCTTGAAGAGAGAGTTGGTTGTTGCAAATGATATGAGCTCTGTGGATGTAGGACTTCAATGCTGCAAGCTTGTAGAGATGCAGGGTGCAAGATTTGTAGGGAATGATGTTAGTGGCTGCAGAAGGTTTTTCGATAGGCGAAACGAGTAATGGAGAGATCAGCGTTTCTGCAGATAGATACATCCAGGAAATCAATTTTGTGATTTACTTCCTTAGATATAGTGAGCTTAATGGAAGGAAATTTTTCTGTAATGGAGTTGATCAGTATCTGTAGCTCAGACTCGGAATGTGGCCAGCTAATGAAAATGTCGTCTACATATCTTAACCATAGGGAAGGTTGAAAAGGGTGTAGAGGAATTATGGAAACTTCAATATGTTGCATGTAGATTTCAGCAAGCAGAGGGAAAGAGGTGAGCCCATGGGGAGACCAGATTGTTGCCTATACACAATTTTGTTGAAAACAAAACAACTGTGTTGATGAATAGTGTGGAAACAATCATAAAGATCTTTGATAAGAGGACCGGGGGGTTCAAAATGAAGAATCAATTTCTTCATGAGGAGCATGTAGGAATCAAAATATGGTACAGAGGGAAACAAAGATTCTACATCAAGAGTATACAGATTATCACAAGGGGGAAAGGAATTAGGAAGGTTGTGGATGAAGTTTGAAGTAGAGACAACTGTATGAGGATGGTTGGCTGCCAGGGATTTGCATTTGTGGACCAATCTCTTTTCAAGGTTTACAGCTGGAGAAAACGAATATTCCACTAAAGGTCTGATGGGGTTACCAGCTTTATGCAGTTTCACTTGCAGGAAGAGCCTGGGAGTTCTAAAGTAAGGAGGGGTGATATATCACCAAGGAAGGATTGAAGAGTTTCTTTCTTAGCTAATCTGTCAACTGAGTTTTTGAGTGAGTTGGTGGTGTCTGACTGTAAAGGGATGCAGTTAGCAGATGTAAGAAAAGAAAGCACTTTTTGGTTTAGAGTTTCTTTACCAATGATGACTGGGCAACCAACTTTATCTGCTTTGCATACGGCTAGGTCATTTTCTTGAATAAATGACCTGAATTCTTTTAAAGAAGAGGAAGAGTACTTGATTCTCACAGAATTTTGCTTGGATAAGATAACAGCAGCGTTGGCACGAAGGATGAAGCTGCTGAACAGTCTCAGTTCTGTGGATGGCTGATTCTATAACAGAAACAGTTTGTGGAAGATTGATAGGAAGAGCAGGTGAAAATTTTGGGCCTAATGATAAGAATTTATCCAAGCTAGGAGGAATAGTGACAGAAGAAAGATTTACATACTTTGGCTTGTCAGTAGAGGCTTGTCATCTCCGTCATCAGCCTCTACTGACAAGCCAAAGTATGTAAATCTTTCTTCTGTCACTATTCCTCTAGCTGGATAAATTCTTATCATTAGGCCCAAAATTTCTGCTTCCTATCAATCTTCCACAAACTGTTTCTGTTATAGAATCAGCCATCCACAGAACTGAGACTGTTCAGCAACCTATCTCGTGCCAACGCTGCTGTTATCTTATCCAAGCAAAATTCTATTGCCAATCAAGTACTCTTCCTCTTGTTTAAAAGAATTCAGGTCATTTATTCAAGAAAATGACCTAGCCGTATGCAAAGCAGATAAAGTTGGTTGCCCAGTCATCATTGGTAAAAACTCTAAACCAAAAAGTGCTTTCTTTTCTTACATCTGCTAACTGCATCCTACAGTCAGACACCAACTCACTCAAAAAACTCAGTTGACAGATTAGCTAAGAAGAAACTCTTCAATCCTTCCTTGGTGATATCACCCTCACCTTTTAGAACTCCCAGGCTCTTCCTGCAAGTGAAACTGCATAAGCTGGTAACCCCATCAGACCTTTAGTGGAATATTCATTTTCTCTCCAGCTGTAGAGATTGGTCCACAAATGCAAATCCCTGGCAGCCAATAATCCTCACAGTTGTCTCTACTTCAAACTTCATCCACAACCTTCTAATTCCTTTCCCTACTTGTGATAATCTGTACTCTTGATGTAGAATCTTTGTTTCCCTCTGTACCATATTTTATTCCTACATGCTCCTCATGAAAAGTGATTCTTCATTTTGTTGTCCTCTTATCAAGATCTTTATGATTGTTTCCACACTATTCATCAGCACAGTTGTTTTGTTTTCAACAAAATTGTGTATAGGCAACAATCTGGTCTCCCCATGGGCTCACCTCTTCCTCTGCTTGCTGAAATCTACATGCAACATATTGAAGTTTCCATAATTCCTCTACGCCCTTTCAACCTTCCCTATGAAGATATGTAGACGACATTTTCATTAGCTGGCCATTCGAGTCAGGCTACAGATACTGATCAACTCCATTACAGAAAATTTCCTTCCATTAAGCTCACTATATCTAAGGAAGTAAATCACAAAATTGATTTCCTGGATGTATCTATCTGCAGAAGCTGATCTCTCCATTACTTTCGTTCCGTCTATCGAAGCCTTCTGCAGCCATAACATCATTCCCTACAAATCTTGCGCCTACATCTACAAGCTTGCAGCAGTCCTACATCCACAGAGCTCATATCATTTGCAACAACCAACTCTCTCTTCAAGAAGAACTCTCCAAAATTTCTACAATAGCCCTCTCTCATGGTTTCCTGCTGTTAACTCCCTCATAAAGAAATATGAAAACCATTCGAAAATCGAATGCCTCCTTCCTCACAAGAAAGAGACCTGAAATTCTGTGGTTCTGTTCCTTACCATCCTTCCTATGCTTATAAGTTACAGATCCTTTTAGAAGTTTTGGTTACCATCTTGCCATTAAATCTACCCCAAACATCTTGAAACTTCTACAAGGGATAGGGACAAGTTGAAGCCTGAACCTCAGGAGTTTACTGCATTCCTATCTCTTCTACTGGGGATAACTTATACATTGGAAGCACATACAGGAGCATTAGCCATAAATTTTAGAACACAGAAAAGATGTTTCGAAAGGCAATCCCAACACACTGCCTTGTCTATTTTGACAATGGAAGACACATCTGCAGTTCCCCACTGAAACGAGCAAAGCGGGTGCTTCGTTTGACAATCGTTTGCCCTCGTTACGCATAGAAATTATTTTCAACTCAATGAACTTGCAACTCCGAATCTCTCCATTCCGTTGATCTGGAGATCAATTCTAAGTTTTGGCAACAAAAATAGGAAAATTCAAATGTAGAATCTGGCAACAATTTTAGTCCTCCATTGGCGTGATGAAGACCTAAGATAAGGTCGAGCTCAACTGCGAACTTTTTGTAAAAGTTTTAGTTAACGTAACTAAGCGTGATCAAGTTACCTTTCTTTGTTAATATTGTTACGTGTTTTGCCCATAATCGTCACCACTAAAGATGTTTAATAAGTATAATATTGGAAGAAAAACATCTTTTTTTTTTCTCTCTCGATTGGGGAAAGGGTCATTAAAAGCACCATCCAGCTAAAACAAATTGCCACCCAGCTGTAAAAAAATCTAGGGAGAACACTATAATGAATATGGAAAATAATTCCAATCCAAATAATCCTGATGCTACATGATGCAAAGGATATTTGAAACAACTAAAATCAGCAAGTTTTCTGATAATGCTCTATTTTTTGCCCAATTAGTTGGTAGAACTGAGCTCAGAACTATTTCAAACAGAAAATTTACTTAAAATTGAAGTATCACTTATTGAAACTGTGGTGGCCAAATTCATTTTATTGAAAACACAAATTGTGATTCCAGTTTTAAATATTTTATTGAAAAATATGTTCACAAGGCATCTATTTTTGATGACATACATTTGTTAGGGGAAATGACATTCATTAGCTATGCAAGCAATCAGGATATTCAACACTTGCTAAAAAAAAAAAACTAAAGCATTTATTGAAAAGGTTTGAGAATATCTTTGAAGAACTATTAAAGTTATTCAGAGTTATGATGAACTGTCCTTTTTGGCCAACT
The DNA here is from genome assembly GCA_039090855.1 of Macrothele yani. NCBI lineage: Eukaryota > Metazoa > Arthropoda > Arachnida > Araneae > Macrothelidae > Macrothele > Macrothele yani. The sequence goes on from CM077027.1 coordinate 147,861,839, forward strand.
GATGTAGTAACTTTGGCAATGAAGAAATCAAAAAGCTCACTTCATACATGAGACTGGAAAAGAAAAAAGCTGAACTGGTGAAAAATCAAAATGTGCAATGAAAAAGTGTGAACACAAAGCAGCATGAGTAAGACTGAACTGTTCATTGTAATTTATTTATGTAAATATTAAACTGTATTCACAATAAAAGTTAATTCAAAACTGAATAAAATTGTTATGAAAGACACTGCTCTAAACACAATTTTTTCTTGTTTTGTGTTGTTGCCATGATTGCTAGAACATCAGATGAAGTTTTGCAAGCAGGTCTTACTTTCTTCTCAGCAAGTTCCACAGCCATATTTGTCTTTTGTTAACTCTGCAGCAGCACAGCATCTGTAGCTTAATTTTTATTTCTGCTTATATCTTTCCCATCCCATTTCTTCATTGTCACTTTTTCCCATTTCTTTTTTTTTTTTTTTTTTTTTTTTGTTATGCTCTCAGATGACTATAATTTCATGCATCATGCTGAAAGAACTTTCAGCCTGAGGACCATGAAGGCATGACATCAAAGCTTTCACTATTTTAAATATAATGCTGTAACTTTGAGAGGATAAATAGTTTTGAACACCATGCATCAATTCACACAATTTTTTCAACTTCATCACCTCGACTTTTAGAAATTTCCCTCCTCCCTTATCAAGCTGAAATACAAACATTTTATGGGGATAAATAACATTTAACAACAGCACAAGATAGTGGGAATCCATCAGAGTCCCATTTTCGGAACATTTTCCTGCTTTTTGAAGATTAAATGAAAATATTTACGGAACAAAATCATATTTGACACCAATTCTGGCCAGAATAAAGATCACCAAAAAAAAAAAAAATTATCATAGGAGAAATCTTTACTCCATCTAACTTCTTTTTTTGAAAGTTTTGAAAGAGAATTCTGTACCCAGACAGAAAACGACCCCTCCTCCTCACACATGTGCACACCAATCTTCAAAAACTTCTCTTCAGTTCTGCATCATTCTCAAAAATAGCCCAAATGATGATGGGAAAAAAGAAACTCATCCCTAAGGTTACAGGAAAGATTCACAACTTCGATTTTTGGAAATTGTTGCTTACAGTTTCAAGCTGAAATGCAAACATTTATGCAATAAAATTATACTTAACAACAATACTGGACAGAGTCAACACTTCAAGAAAAATGAAGTTATAATTACAGGAAAAATCTTCACACTGTTTACCTCCTGTTTTCAAAAGATAGAATATCATCCCCAGCAGCTTTTTCGAATGTCGGTAGCCAGTGGCCAAATGGTGACCAGATATTTTGTAATAGCTAGTAAATTGTAAATTTTTCAATACAGTAGCAGACATGCCAACCTTTGAAATCTGAAAATCGGGAGATTTTTACAGCTCATGATGAAATCACACAAATGCAATTTTTTATCGAAACAGTGACACACACACCCACCCACCCCCACCCACATCCAACTGAATATTTTTTTTTCGGGTACGTCGATTCCGCAATATAATGAAAACGTAAAATGGCCCGCATGTTGTTTTTTACGAATAAAATAGCAGCCAACTGTTTTTTTTGTTTCTTATTTAGGTTGTGCGCAAAGGCGAAGACGATAAAAAGCATCATACTAACATTGACTTTCATTACAAGGCGAAGCCAGCTGTCACTGCTGCCTTTTATCGTTAAGTGAACTTGCTGCAATACAACGTTTATCATTACTTCGAAAGCGTGCGGCTCTGTTGAGGCGAGGAGTTGAAAGACTGAACTGTAAGGAGAAGGCAGAGCAGCTCCCATCTGTCAATCAATTACTGACACACACACACACACCCTGGCATTCTAGTGCCAGAGCGGATGAACTTTTTGCTGAAGGCGTCTTATGACAATCGGACTGGGAGAAACTGTTTTAAAGCAAATTTTTTCTGACCCATCTCGAACGATTGATCCACAGCTATCGCTTAGACCACTGCGTCGTCGGGACTGCTTTCTTTTTGCAGATAGGAGGAGAGGAAAAGTATGAAACTGATGACTGCAATGCCGTCTTGCATTGACCCAGAAAGGAAAGGATTTCACAGGTGGTTCGAAATCATGGTGGTTGATGGAATTTCGACCATCTTAACTACTAATTCTCGGTGAAAATCAGAAGAATTTGACATTTATCAGGAGGGTGGGAGGAAGGGCAGAAAATCCGGAGAGTTAGCACATCTGCAGTAGCCAATGATGGCCAGTATACCCCCCCCCCCCAAGTGAGCAACAATTTTGTCTACCCTAACTTGTGCATGAATATGGAGTTCAGTTTCTCGCCCGTGTTCCTGCAGCTGCTTTGAAAATGAATGGAAGTGAAGGTGGGCTTTGAGAGAAACTTAATCTGCTGAGGGATAATAATGACTTAATCATGATTAGATGCAATGGCCCTTCAATTGAAGATTTTGATCCTCAAAATGCTATTCAATTGCGATGAGCAGGTACCTTTGATGGGAAGATCAGACACAGTACATATCAGTGGTAAACTGTATCAACATTATTAGTGCCACTTTATGCATATATGTATCATAGCTTTTGTCCCTTTGCTTTAAATATTATTAAAGAAATTAGACATCTAACTTCAATGGCCTCTCGAAAATAAATTTTGTACGTGCAAATTAAGATAGTAAGAGTAATGATGTTACAGCACCGAAAATAAATTGTCAAAAAATCAATCATTTTGGAACAAAAACATGAGCAATATTTGCAGTCAATTTATTGATCCTATGCAAGTAACTGCTCTGCATCTGCTTTTATGAAGTTAATGAGGAAGGGGTCACTCAGAAAAAAAAAAAAAAAGCACCCATTTAATTTCATAGAAACTTGAGTAGAGAAGTTACTGAATTATTCTTTTAAACTTTGCATGGCCAGTAGATTTTGTCATTTGGCTAGTAAAATTTTTATTCCACTAGCTACATTGGCTAGTAGAAATTTCAGCAGTTTTGCAAAGGCTGATCCCCAGATCCCAAGACAGAAAATGATCCCTACCCCCACTAATCCCACAAAAATTTCTCCTCAGTTTTGCATCGATCTAGAGAATACCCAAATGATGAAAAAAATGGAATCTGAGAAGGAATCTCATGCCAGTCACTTACAACTTTGTATCATCATATTTCACTACTGATGAGGAAAACGAGAATCTGTGTGAGAGCAGTCGGTTGCATACAAAATTTTTACAAATTTGTTTTTACAAAAAAACAAATGCTGCATCATTTTTCCAAACAGTACAGACTTTAACATCTGGTGCTTTTCCTGGGTTTCTAAAATTAATAAAGCATGTGTTAACTGTTTTGCCATCAACAGTGACTTGTGATAGGATTTTCCAACATGAACTTGCTGAAGACACACCTATTTTGCCAGCTAAATCACAAGCCACTAATTAAACAGTTGATGAATATGTCATCCTAAAATCAAAGATTTTGATGCCACTCCATTAAACTGTTGGTTAAACTATGGCATTGGAAGCAGGCATGTTTTTGGCCATAAAACTAAAAAATATTTGGAGTTTCCATAAATAGATAAATTAATTATTGGGATTTTTGAATGATAGATTTTTGCAAAAATTGTTTTTCTCGGTTGTTCCTTTCAATAAAGAGATTTTGAGCAAATTGCTGTCAATTGAATTAGGGATGTCTTTTTCATGTAATCAAATAGTAACTAGTAATAAGTTAACATGAAGCACTATCAAAGAGTGTTTTGTCTGCATGTCATTGTTATGGAACAACCTTGCAGCACCCAGTATTAATGGTGCAACTATTAACACATACAGGTACTGCAACACTCAGCACACATTCCACCCTGCCATCAAAAACAAGCATCCATGTGTGCTGGCACATGGAATCATGCTACCGCCGACAACACCAGACTTACTGTCACCCGTTGAAGCACTCTGACACTGCACAGCTTCAGTCCTTGCTTACTTACAGTCCTGGCCTGCCAACAAGCAATTTTCACATTTTAGGACACCTGAAAATGTTTTGGAAGAGCCGACAATGTCTGAGAAGTTGTATAAGACTGGTTTAGCCAATGGCTGCTCTCTTGAAGAAGATATCCAAAGACATGTGCAGCAATGAGAAACATTTCAATGCTGGAGGCAACTACATATTATTGGTAGTACAGCATCTTTGTCCTTTAACTGTATCTCACTGTCATGAAGACTAGTAAACCAACCTGTGAGAATTTTCATTTGAATGACCCATATGTAACAAGTCCACATGAATAGGAAAACAAGTTATTATTATTATTTGCACCCTCTGAAATGAAAATAAAACATCAGCATCATTGTGTAAAGGTTTTGATGCAAAATTAATGGAGATTCCAGATTATGCAGAAGACACCAAAAAGGTGCTTCTCTAGAATTTATATTGCGCATATGTTTTTACGATCCTACGAAAGAAAATAAAGCACTGAAGTGTGGAATATGGCAGACCTACCACACTTGAGAAGAATGGTTCACCACGGAAATGATATGGAAATGGAAAATGGTGTATGAGAAAGATCTCAGCTGAGTGAGTGTAAGATTGCTGTATGGAATACTAGAGGTATAAATGGAAAGATAAATGGTGATTGAAGAAATGAATAAGTATAAAGTGGATGTTCTGCGTGTAAGTGAAACTAAAAAGAAAGAAATTGGGATAGAAGACATGAATGGAACAGTGTGTGTGTGGTCTGGAGTGTTGGATAATGTGAGAAGACAGGCTGGTGTAGGTGTGATTTTAAGTGAAAAGATGAAGAATTTGTATATTTTGAAAGCATGTTTGACACAGAGAACAGAGATTAGATGGCGAAATTAGTAGGCGAGTGAACTGCTTTAGGAGAATTTTTCATTGGAAGTCATAGCTGCTTTAGGAGAATTTCACAGTAATGATGGGTTCTCAAGAAAGTCCCAAATGGCTGTGTATGAAAGTGTAATTGTTCCAACTCTGATGTATTGCAGTGAAACTTGGGTACTACAAAAGAGACACAGGAGTCATTTGTGTGCTGGGGAGATGTGTCACTTACGGGGGGTTTGAGGGAAGACACATTCTGATCATGTGAGGAATGAAGATGTGTTACAGTTGTGTAATGTGAAGCCAAATGTTGTTAGCAAGGTGGAGAGTAATATTCTTAGGTGGTTTGGCCATGTTGAAAGAATGAGTGATGAGATGCTTACTAAGAGATTTTACTCAGCCCTTGACTGTTGCTGCTTTGCAACATTTTATATTCTTTGTCGAATTTATCTCTCTCTCCAGTTGGATGACGTGGATGTACCGTGTATTTTAAACACATTACAAAAATTTTATGATTCTATTGAAATTATGAAGAAAAGAAAGTTTCTGGCCGATCTGTCCAAAATTTAAAAAGACTTAGCAACAGTATCAGCTTGTGATTCCAGTGACTGTGATTCAGTGAAAACTGTAGAATTTCGTGGCATTGAACTGAGCAGTAATTTGACAGTAGATGTATTCTATGAAATTGTGAATATCTTTTAAATCATACTCATCAGTGTGTGCGTACCCGGCTTGGTGACTTGCACGAAAATCAGGTTTTTAACGCTGCCAAGCTGTTAAAAGCTAAGCTTTGGCCCACAGACAAATCTACTCTTGCAAATTTTGGTGATGATCAAATTACTGTATTATCTGAACACTTCAGTGAGTTGTTGATTGCCAACAACATCGGCAACGGTAAAATTCAAGAGGACAGGGATTATTTCAAAACTTTTTGGTTAAGAAATCTGCAACACCTGTCAAAGCAACAGTTATGGAAATGTTTGAAAGAAAAGTTTGTGAATGAATTCTCAAATCTAAACCACATGATAAATATCATGAAATTATTGCCCGCATCCAATGCTAAGGTTAAAAGAGCCTTTTCTGTGATGAAAAGAATAACAACAGATTTCCGTAATCGGATGAATTCTGATGCTTTGAACCATCTATTGCGGATAACGCTGGAAGGACCAGAACTACGCAAATTTCACCCTGAACAAGCAGTGGAGGTATTTTTTTAAAAGAAGCCTCGACGCACAAGTGTGAAGTCTTACAGAAAAAGAAAGAACAGATGCAGAACCGGAAGTTACCACAAGTTCAGGAGTACTCTTACTGTCGAGTGACAGTAAGTAGCTGCTGCAAGGTGTGGCCAGGTAACATTTCGCCATATATCCATAGAACGAAAATTTTTACTTTTTACATCTCTACTAAAATATTTTTAAATTTTACTTTTCATTACTGATTAGAGTATATTCGATAGATACTGAAAGGTACTAGTAATAATTTTATTTGGTAATAAATTATTAGTCACTTAAATCAAAAGAAAAATAAGTCTCAAAAGTGCTCCACATAATTACTTGATTGCTCTGCAATGCTAAATGAGGAGCAAAATTGCTCCCCAAAAAATTTCAGTTATTTTTCAGCCTGGTACTTTCAAATCCATAATTAGGTTAGCTTTGCATTGAGTACAGCATACAGTTAACAGCACTGCCAGTTAAAGTTTTAAATTATTTTCCACTAATGCCACTACATCTTATTTCCTGTAATGATGGTCCTTATCATTCTGAAGTATGGGAACATTTGTATTCTATTTTGTAGGTGTATCACAGTATCAGTATTAATTACACATATCACACAATATCAAAATGGCATTTACTATTTAAAATATAAATTATAAAAGAGAAACATGAACTTGCAAAACAACTGTTTTCATGTGACAAATTACAACAAAAAAAAAAGTTACTATACCTTCAAAGCTACTCATGTAATAAATTACAACAAAAACAAAAGTTACTGTACCTTCAAAGCTACTCATGTGATAAATTATAACAACAAAAAAAGTTACTATACCTTCAAAGCTACAAGTAGAGTAACAGTTTCTACAGAATAGTAGCCTCTATCAACATAGTCACCCATAAAGAGGTAATTTGTATCTGGAGATTTGCCACCAATCCTAAAAAGTTCCATAAGATCATGAAACTGCCCATGGACATCACCACACACAGTAACAGGACATTTCACTTCTTGGACATTAGATTCCTTTGCTAATATTTCTTTTGCCTAAAACATTAACAAATTAAAATATGAATGCCAAGAAATATTCTAGCAACTTTATCTTCACATACATATGTAACATTCCACACAACAAATAACTAATAAAAATGAATTCTGAGAATGGTTGATCATTTCAGATACAATGTGCCAGATTTATGATCAAAAATACATAGCATGCATACTGACAGCAAACAAAGATAACAAAGAATTCTAGAGCACCTCATCTAATAAAAATCTAAAACATTAAGCAGTGTTTTTAAGATATTTTTTTTAATTGTGCGGACAGTAAGTATTTAACAAAAATAAAAGAGCGCATCAATGTATCTAAAAATTCAAGAAAATCTCAGTTTTTGGTTGCAATAAACAATAAGAAAATTTTAAACTAATAAAAAAAATTAAACAGGATTTCTAGAAATGCAAACACAGCGACAAATACAAATATACTGTTACTGTTATGGCCCCTAGTAGGAAATGATGCAGATAAAAAAAAAAAAAAAAAGAATGCCTGTGAAAAACACTGATGATGGTTAAACCTAGGTAATGTTAACAGACCTCTTAGGAAGAACTGAAGTATCATTAACGAAATATCAGGTCTTGAAACAACTAGAAGAAAAAAAAATCCATCAGAAAAGCTACGGCCTGCATTGAAAACGGCAACGGCAACAGTGGAGGCACACTTCCTGAAATATGCAAAATGGGATTTGGTGGACTTCCGAATCTTGATGCACCAAATAGTTCCAGTGTACCAATTTTGGTTGCTTTACATAAGGACTGTGCATAACTACCATCACCAGGCAAAGAAACCATATATAGAGCTCCATCACTGCATTTAATTCAGAATTTTGTTGAAATAATAATTTAGATGCTTTCATACTTTAACAGATATCTTCTCTGAAAAGAAAAAAATCTGTTTATTTTGTACAAATGAGATGTAGAATAATAATAGCACACACCAAAGATATCAAGTCAAACTGGCGAGCTCTAAAGTGAAAGCTGCGCAGCCACACTTGTACACCAGAGCATTTGGCAGACAGGTTGATTCTTCGTCTCTATTTTTTTTTTTTATAATGGATTATATTTTAAATATGTTCTATTCAGGGAAGGAAAAAAGCTCCAAATATTTTTTATGTTCCTATATTTTCATTTACTGTAAGAAGGTAGTTCATTTTGCCCTGTGATAGTGACTAATATAGTTTTGTGATCTGTCAGCTATGTCCTCAGCTGAATCAGCTATGGATGATAACAGGAATGTGTAATTAGTACCAGACATAAAATTATGAGTAAACTGCATAGTTCAATTATATTACTTTTTGTAATGTGTTTGTTTTGTTACTTAAGTGAGCAAACTGGCAGCTAAAAGTTAAGTAGAAACAAAATTCTGTTCTGTTATTATTCTGTATTTTCTTCTTATAAAAGAATCCGCATTTCTGTGTAAAAAGTATCCATAAAATCTAAAACATTAAGCCTATAAAAATACTTATTATTTTCCTATAAAAATACTTCGCAATGACATTTATGCGGAGCTAGTTTCTTTGACGTGATGGTAGACTTGCGCAGGCTTTTTAAACAAAGCGGATTGATACATGGAACTATGTGATGTGCTGAGATTAAGAAGTCCAGCTAAAGGATTTTTCAAGACACAGATAAGAATACCATGTGATAAAATAAAGCACTACTCCTTAAAAGGAAAAGAGCACTCCTGGAAAACAGAGCATGTAATGATATGAATTATGACTAAAGCTATTCTAAGTTAAGACTCATTCAAATTCAGTGGTTAGAAAGTGAGATCTGAACTAAAAATCAGAATTTATGCAGCCTAGTTTTGAACGTTTTAGATTAGAAAAATGTTCAAAACTTTTTTTGCATAAAAAATTATCACCATAATTAAATTATCAGATATAAAACATTTTTAATTGAACTTTTAGCAGTGGAGATATAATACCAAACACAAACACAATTGCCTCAGAGAAAAATACATTTGGATCACCTTCTCACAAAGCAAGAAATGCACTGAAAGCCATGAACACTATTCCTTGAAGGCAAAGAAAATGTTTTCAATTTTTAGAAGTTGGATACCATATCAAATATAAAAACATGTTTTTCATCCAAGGTCTAGTATCACCAATGTAAATCTGCATGAAAGGGCAAGAGATGAAAAAAAAAAAAAATTTTGCATGTGCTTCAGCTGGCATGCACTCACTACATCTACTGTTCATTCTACAATACATACCTGCCAACTATCAGAAACTGAATTCATAAAAAAAAATTCACTGATATATTCGATGAAAAATTTAATCGATATATTCGATTAAATTACTTATGTAGCATAATGATTAAATGTAGCGAACATGATTAAAAGTAGATATGTAACACAAATCAAGTATTAAATTTTAATCATTGCATTACTACAGATTATCATTTTTGCATGTTAATTTCTAAAATAAAAAGCTATCACGCACGCGCCATTTTATAATTAAGAATTCCATCCAAATCGGTCGATTTTCACAGAAGTCACTGTGTGAAAATTCTGACGAACAAATCTCGTGCATGTACACACCAGTGGTGGGCGCTGACTACATGCTGCCGTGCTGCAGCACGCTAAAAAAAATTTGAATTCAGATTCATATTGTTTATTGTAGCTGAAAGCCTGAAAGTGCATGCTTATGATTTGCTAGGAGCACAAAATCTGATTTTTAGACGGGCAGTAATTAAGGCTCCTGTTCGTTATTTGGTCTGTGGTGTCGGTTAGCCCACGGGAATAACAGCATGGTTCTGCTGCCACCTCACGCGTTCAGTCTTATATGCTGCAAACCAAGCAGCACGGCCCCAACAGCGTGTCATTCCTGCCTCCTATACCACACACCTCTTGGGGGTCCTTTTGTCAAGCCGGCCACAAGGGTTTCCAGCGTGCTGTATTTCTCTCTGCATGATATAAGATCACCTGCAGCAAACGGCGTTGAAACCAAAGACTCCCATCCCTTCATTCTGCCATCGGAACTGGGAGCAGGGCAGTTGACCAATAGAATAAAGGGAAAACTTATCTGATTGTTTGTTTCTGTTCTCTCATAACTTAAGAGGACACATTTTGTGAAACTGCAATTCTACTCAGGATAATTATAACAATACCAATGACAACTGCAGAGCCTGAGAAGTGCTTTTTATCACTCAAACGAATTAAGATGTTTCTCAAGAACACGATGACTCATGATCGGTTAAATGCTTTGGCTATGCTTTCCATCGAAAAGAGATTGGTGACAGCCATCAAGGACTTCAATGCAAGGGTAATAGATAAATTTGCAAATAAGAAAATCAGGAGTGGAATTCATTTTTCGGCATTAGGTAAGCTAATTCCATATTATTCCAGTGTAACTTTTGCTTGTCAACCCATCCCCGCATCTCCCCGTCACGTAGGGATACGGAATGAAAAAAAAAAAAAAAATGCTGTGTGGGGAGATGGAGCAAAGTCATGACGATTCGTGATTCTTTAGGAGGGGCTGACTGAAGCTTGATCCATGTTCAATTATTATCTCCGTTCTTTTTTTTTTTTTTTTTTTTATTTCATTTCATAAACTCTTTACTTTTGCAGTACGTTGAGTAATTTCGTTAATTCATATGTAATTAGTTTATATTTAAACTCTTCAAAGGTGCAATTTTTAAAATAGCAAGTAATAAAGTTGCATGAATGATTGACTGATTGTACACTGAAGAGCAATTGAATTGGAGATACCTGTCTAGTAGCATGTAGCACCACCTTTCGCCCTGATGACGGCGGCGATTCGCCTCTGCATGGACTCGACAAGACTTGGGAAGCCATACGGACCCCTGAAGAAGCACCCACAGTTCATGAAAATTTGATGGAGGGGGGTCAGAGCTTCGAACACCTCTCTCGATGGCATCCCAGATGTGCTTGATAGGATTGAGGTCAGGTGACCTAAGCTGGCCAAGGAAGCGAGGTCACGTCGGTGGAGTGTTCATCCAACCATTCGGATACAATTCGGGAGCTGCATTGTCTCGTTGCAGGATGAGGTCCCTAGTGGGATGTTGAAGACGCACAAACGGGAGCAAAAGGTCGTCCAGGATATCCCGGTAACGTTGACCTATGAGGGACGGTGTCACACGTACCAGGGGTCCCATTTCAGTCCACGTAAACAGTCACCAGACAAGAATGCCACCCCCAGGAGCTTGAAGAGTACCCTGCTGGCAAGAAGGATCCATCGCTTTATGTGGTTTGCGCCGTACTCGTATCCTGCCATCAGCATGTACCAACGTGAATCTCGACTCATCAGTCCAGGCAACATTTTTCCACATGTCTAGGGTCCAGTGGCGATGTTCCCACACCCATGCTAATCTTTGCACCCTGTGATGTGTGGTCAACAGCGGTACCCTCGTGGGATGATGACTTCTGTACCCCATAGCGAGGAGATGGTTCTCGATGGTGTGGCTGCTTACACTTTTTTGTGCACCAGCGTTAAATTGCCGAGTGATTTCTTGCACTGTGGCTAGTCTATCAGCTGTTACAATGCGAGCTAGCCGGCGATGGCCCCACTCATCCCACACACTGTTGTCCATGGCAGTTGGCCCTTGCAGGAATGGTTTTACCGGATTCGATGTACTCACAGTGCACCCGTGACACAGTGGCTCGTGAAAATCCCAGTGCCTGCACGACTTCCGAGATGGAGTGACCCATTCGTCGGGCCCTGACAATTTGCCCACGATCAAATGCGCTTAGATCGTCCGTCTTACCCATACTGCGTCAGACTCTTACCGATTCCCGTCGCACCACTTCTTATATTGTCGGATCGGTGCATACGTCATGTTGTTTCCATTTAACAGGGCCGCCCACAGCGCCACATTTGCGTAACGCCAGCTGTCTCTAATTCAATTGCTTTTCAGTGTATATTGAAGCACACCATAAAAGAGTTTTGTATTAAAAAATATGAAACTGAATAAAAACCTATTTTCAAAACAAAAAATAATAATAAATAAAAAATAAATAAATGAGTAAATAAATAAACTTTCGTTCATTTTTCAGAACTTTGATTTTGTTCTCGACGATTTTCCACGATGATCAAGACCTGAAAATGCTTTCTAGGCAACTGAAGACGAGGCAGATTTATCAAGCCGTATGTTCCGCAAAATATTAGGCTTAATACTCTGTTGAATATACGATTACACCATTAATGTCAAAGAGGTGAACAAAATGAATAATCATATTAATTTATATGTAATTACGAAAACCTGTTTCTCGGGTATTTTTCCCGATGATCAAGATGATTTCTTTGCCCAATTCTTAAGGCCTTCAGTGGTAGAGGGGGCGGAGAGGGGGTCGCAGACCGCGTGTAAATCGGTAAGTAGCAGCACGTACACTCTCAGGCACACGAGCCGCCACTGGTGCACACTGTCCCCACGAATGCTGATAACCATTTCCAACAGGATTTGTGCACTACGAGTCCTATACAGCATACCAAAATTTCATCATGTTAGGGTATTGATTCAGGCTCAAAAATTCCACAGCTTTAAAATCTGTTTGAATTTTCTTTTCTACGATAACTACATTCTGAGAAAGCATTTCGAACTGGGGATAATAAAGACTGATGCTCCAATGCAGGACACACTACGCCAGCCTAAGAAGTTGCTACTTGGGGGATGAACAATGCATTATCTGAAAAGAGGGTGGTGGTAAACATAGCGACAAAAAGACAAGCCCAAAGCTGGGACAGTTCAGTTTACCATGTGGGAAAACTACAGAGGAAGTTTTCCCATATAAGCATATGTAGCTGAAGAAAAGTAAATGAAAAAAGTTCTAATGTTGGGGTTCCAAAATTATCAGGAGAAAAAAAAATCTGGGTGAAACGCTAAATCCGTAAAATTAACATTTTGCCCGTAAAACCTAAAAAACAAGTTACATTTCCCTAAATTTTATGAGTAAATCGTAAAACCTGGCAGGTCTGTACAATATAACAAACTACACCTAATGGACTTACAAAATTCCAATCATGCATTGCTTTCCAGCTCATAGTAGTGACAAATGTTCAACTTGATTAATCCACCATTCATTGTGTCAGTGTACAGGCAATTAGTTAACAAATATGAAGGCTCAGCAAGCAATCTCGTTTAACTAAATTATCCCTCACTCTGGATTAATCCTGGGATTTTATGGGGGGGGGGGGGTTCAGGATTTAACAACAGTGAGAATTTATGACTGTAAGTAGTCACCCATTCTACTTTAGGGCCACTAGTTCCTGAAAGAGGAGGGAGCTACTAGCACCGTAGAAAAAGCACATTGCCTATGCCTACCTCATCCAAAACTTGGAACCTCAGCACAATTTAGATGACTAGCCAGAAGACCATACCTCTGGCCTTTCAGCCATATTGAGATGAATCTGAATGTACATTTCTCCACAATAAAACATATCTTTGCTGAATATGATTTAACAGCCTAGTCTTAAATAGTGTGCCATATCATATGGATACAATTGAAAACAGCACATACAAAATAAAAAAATAAAAAATTAAAAAGAAATTACAGAAGAGTAGTGATGTAGAAGAAAGCATGCAAAGTTGTAAGCAAACAAAAACAACTAAAAATAAAAAGTGGACTAACAAAGCTAACAAAAAGTCCGTCACATGACTGACACATCAAGCAAAACATAACTTACAGCATGAAAAAGAAACTAAAAAACATCAATTTTTAAATATTTGCCCCATTAACATTTTCCACCAGGATATGAAGTCTTAGGTCTCACTCCATTAATTTGCATGATAATTATGTTCTTATGAACACTTACATAATTAGAAATAAATGTTCACACTGAAATTTACATATTAAACTTAGATGTTTCATATACACTGACGGGGAAAAAAATCCCAACACCACGAAAAAAATAGTTTTAGAGGAATGAAATGGCGGCAATACATTTGTATAGGTAACATATTTAATTGATTAAGGTTTCAAGATCACAGCTTATTGTAAGCGCGAGAAAAGCCATTTTAAATGTGAAATGCTGGTACATTAATAACCGGTGTAACCCCCAGAATGTTGAATGCAAGCACGCAAACATTCATGCATTGTGTCGTACGGGTGCTGGATGCCAGTTTGTGGGATGGAGTTCCATGCTTGTTGCACTTGGTCGGTCAATACAGGGATGGTTAATGCTGGTTAGGGGTGACGCTGGAGTTGTGGTCCAATGATGTCCCATACGTGCTCAATTGGTGAAAGATCTGGTGATCTAGCAGGCCACGGCACATGTCGACACTCTGTAGAGCATGTTGGGTTACAACAGCGGTATGCGGGCGAGCGTTGTCCTGTTGGAAAGCACCCCCTGGAATGCTGTTCATGAATGGCAGCACAACAGGTTGAATCACCAGACAGACGTGCAACTGTGCCGTCAGGGTGCGTGGGATAACCACGAGAGTGCTCCTGCTGTCATAGGAAATTGCTCCCCAGACCATAACTCCAGGTGTAGGTGCAGTGTGTCTTGGCCGCAGACAGGTTGGTTGCAGGCGCTCACCTGGCCTCCTTCTAACCAACACACGGCCATCACTGGCACCCAGGCAGAACCGGCTTTCATCAGAAAACACAACAGATCTCCACTCCGTCCTCCAATGAGCTCTAGCTTGACACCACTGACGTCGCAAACGGCAGTAGTTTGGAGTAAGTGGAATGCATGCTACAGGGCGTCTGGCTCGGAGCTGTCCTTCACATAACCGATTTGCAACAGTTCATTGTGTCACTGTGGTGGCAACTGCAGCTCAAATTGCTGCCGCAGACGCGGTACGATGCACCACGGCCATACGCCGTACACAGCGGTCTTCCCTCTCAGTAGTGCCACGTGGCCGGCCGGAACCTGGTCTTCTTGAGGCAGTACCTTCCCTTGACCACCGCTGCCAACAATCATGCACAGTGGCTACATTCCTGCCAAGTCATTCTGCAATATTGCGGAAAGAAAATCCACCTTCTCGTAGCCCTATTACACGACCTCGTATAAACTCCGTGAGCTGCTGATAATGGCTTCTTCGTCTTCTTAAAGGCATTCTTGACTAACATCAACACCTTACATCGAATCTCAACGGTAACTAACGCTCACGAACGTTACAGCGCGTATTTACAGCAAACCTGCTTTGCATGTTTCGAGGCGCTACTAGCGCCACACGTATGCGCCGAGCACGAAATTTGCATAGCCGTCAACTTACAGATGTACTCTCACCGCCTACCAACTGTCATTTATCTAACACAAGCCCTCCTTGGTGTTGGGATTTTTTTCCGTCAGTGTATATGTAAGAAATGCTTAACATGAAAAAACATATCCTTGCACATGCAAATAAATGTGACATAAGAATACAAATACACACAAATACCAATGGTAATCACTAATAGTGATGTACATAATGAATACAAACATGTCTCAGGTTCTTATTTACGAATGGCTTTCAGCAGGAAAAACAAACACATAGTATTGAATAAATTTGCATCAATAAAAAAGTTGAGACTTTATAGACTGAGTGGCCACTTTATTATGACCACCTGACAGTTTTAAGCAAATGAGCTATGGCTGCACGCTGTTGCCACCAGAGGGCAAGGCTAGTATAAAAAGGGAAAGCTTAAAGCTTGCGACAGTAGTAGAAGTGATTTTGGGGTGATGAGATGGGTAAAAATGCGATTTGACAGACCTTCAACGTGGGATGATTGTAGAAGCTCGGAGCCATGGAGCAAGAATCACCGAATCCACCGCATTCGTGAAATGTTCCAGAGCAGCTGTTGTTAAAGTGTTTAAAGACTGGACTGTCAGCCAAAAAACTGGGTCTCTACGTGCAACGTATGGTCATCATGGACTAGTGACTGCTCGGGCAGAACGGAGAGTGTCCAGACAGGTAACAGACAACAGAAGGGCAACAGTGCAGCAAATTACAAACCATCTTAATCAAGGATCCCCTCTAATAATCTCTGCACACACTGTTTGTCGTACACTGCATCGGATGGGATATGGCAGCCGAAGACCTGTTCGAACACCTTTGCTGTCTGCAGTTAACAAGAGAAAACGTCTCCAGTTCACACAGGAGCACAAGGATTGGACAGTCTATAATAATTGGAAACAAATTATGTGGTCCGATGAATCATGTTTTCAGTTTCACCATGCCGATGGCCGAGTGAGAATTTGGCGGAAACAGCACGAAAGCATGGACCCTAAATGCATTGCTACAACCCTTCAAGCTGGTGGAGGCAACGTTATGGTTTGGGGAATGTTCTCCTGGCATGCTTTGGGCCCTTTTAATTTATGTTGATCAATGTCTGACTGGCACATCATATCTAAACATTGTTGCAGACCAAGTGCATCCTGTCATGTGGATGGTTTATCCCAATGGCGATGGCTACTTTCAACAAGATAATGCGTCCTGCCATAGTGCTTGTATTGTACAGGATTGGCTTCAGGAACATGCCGGTGAATTTACTTTGCTTAGGTGGCCCCCACAATCTCCAGATCTTAACCCCTTTGAGAATTTGTGGAATGAAGTTGAACGAGCCATCAGACAGCTGGATCCACAACCCTGCAATCTCACACTCCTGGAAAGTGTTATTCATCAAGCATGGTCTCAGATTCCACAAACCACCTATCAACATCTCGTGGAGTCCATGCCACGAAGAATTAATGCAGTATTAAAGGCAAAAAGCAGCCCAACGAAGTACCGAGGGGGTGGTCATAATAAAGTGGCCACTCAGTGTATATTAACAGTAAAACATGTGAGGAAATGGAAACTGTGTGTGTAGATATAGGGTCACCTATTATAGCATGCATATAAATTTTATGGAAGCTGTGTAGATGACAGATTACACAGTTCTCGGTTGCAGTCATCCAAAAAGAAAATAGAGATAGATTCAATGCATTTAAATGCTTCTCAAAGACTTGTGATGGTTAGGACTGTGGGAAGATACCCTCTGTATCAGAAATAATTTTTTACGTGTATTGTGGCTTCTCAGTAAGGTATCATATATCCCATTATCACCCTCCAGAATATCATATCCGATCTTCAGGTCCTTGAAGTCAGCCATTTTCCACAATGAAAAAAAATTAACAGTTTCACTATAAGTAAGCTTAAACTGCTAGTTTGCTGAATGGTCAGTTTCCTCAATGTAATGCATACAACATGTATGCTTTTTGCTTTGATTTATTATCTCAAAGCTGCAGCACAGTATCACTATACATGACTATGTTTTCCACTTAATTTTTATGTTTATTATTTAGTAGTCTTTCAAAATAAAACATGCACTTAGGAAATTTTCACATATTACTCAGGTTGGCTTGGTCTGGCAGTTTCAGAAAGTTTGGGCCCAAAGTCCAAAAACTCAGACATAAAGAGATGTAACTTCTAAAGTGTGCACAGAATCTGCACAAGCAGAAATCTCATAAATGGGCAGAAATTTGTAATTAATGCCTACCAAAAGAAAAGTGTTTAATTGGCCAGAACATAAATATGCTTTAATAACTAAAAAATTATAGCTAACGAAAACAGTGTATTCAAAGCAAACAGATTATTAATTCTGAATTTGCCTGTAACACTTACTTGGTCATCCATGTAACACCTCTCAGAATATTTGAAAATTTCATCGCCCTGGAGTAGGAATCAAACCCTCATCTCCCGATTTCCTTTTGAGTATGCTTACCATTACACTACCCAAGACAGTGAAGTTCCAAGCAACTGAGACTAAGTAACCTCAGCTTAGAAATCTGAACATCCTTCAGATTTGTACTAGTCAAAGCATCATTGCTTCCTCATAGCGTTATTTCGATCCAACTCCCATCCGGAAGTTGCCGAGATATGTTATATGAATAACCAATAAGTGTTACAGGCAACTTCAGAATTTATAATCTGTTTGCTTTGAATATTTTAATGATTTCCCATGCATTATGAAAAATATTTCTTTCTCCATTGAAATACAGGGTGTTCCATATAGATGCATTATAAAAGGAAGTAACAAATTCTGAACTAACCCCAATTTATTAGTGACACGTATTGTTCCAGATACACAAACTGAGAAACTTTTTTACATGTCCAATAAACTTCAACATGAGCTCCACTGGTGGCATGGCAAACTTCCAACCAGTATCCTACCTCAGCCCATGTGTTGAAAAGCATTTGGGGTGCCCCATTGTTGACTGCAGCACAAATTCTGCCACGTAAGTCTTCCAAATTATGCACCGGTGTAGCATACACCCGGTCCTTAACAAACCCCCACAGGAAAGAGTCAGGGGAGTTAGGTCTGGTGATCTGGCTGGGGAACAATGCAATGAACATTGATCCTCTCTCAATCCATCCTGCAGTGCAGTGAAGTGGTCATCCAAGAATGTGCAAACATCATTGGCAAAGTGCGGGGGGGCCATCTTGTTGGAAAAGTGTTTCTTCAAACAACTGAGGCACAGTGTATTCCTGTAACATGTCTAGGTATGTCAGTCTAGTTAGCGTAGCCTCCGCAAAAATAAAGGAACGATGATTTTATTCTTTGTGATCCCACACCAAACACTGCATTTTGGAGAATCACGTTTGTGTTCACAAGCAGTGTACAGATTTTTGGACACCAGATGCTGAAGTTATGTCTGTTCACTTTACCAGATATGTGGAATGTTGACTCGTCTGAAAAGCATGTACCCATTCTAGGAATGTATAAGTCAGCATCAATTTTTGGGCAACATAGTCTCTGCAAATTTTTTTACATACCATCCAGTCACACAGTTTAACTTGTTGATGCAGTTGAATCTTGTACGCATGTAAATGCAACCTTTTACGGAGTACCCAAAGTAGAATGTCTAGCTGCACACTAGCCTCTCGGATGGATTTACTCAGGGTTCTCTGAAATGATGTTCGAATCTGTTCAATGTTTTCCACGGGCACCATATGCTTAGCATGTTTACCAGCCATGTAAGTCGGGACGTCTGTCGTCACTCCAAGGTTGTACTCATGACAAAAATGGCGCCAGACAAGCGTCGCAGACTTCAATTCCTCAAGTGATAGCACACAAAACACCTGCCGTGGAGGAACTCACATGGTGACTGACTCAGAAGCTATCTACATAATTCTGTGTATGCACTGTGTGCCCAAATTCACCTGATTTATAAATTTCACAGATGCTCTTTACAATGGCACCCACCTTCTGTCATTTGAACTAGTACTTTGTATGTTACAAATTTTCCTTTTATTACACGTCTAAGCAGAACACCAGGTATTGTAAGAAACATTCATTCATTACAATCCACATAACTTTACATATAAGCTAATTTGGGAATAAAATACAATTTACAAAGTTATGATAACCTCAAATAAGAAGTGTGACTACCATTACTCAGTTTATATGTGTTAAACACACAAGCTGTACAGTGATACATTTTAGAAATCACATCCTCAGAAAAAGTACCAGATGTAAATTCAGGCTGTTACAAACAAATTGAATTAGATTCCAGCATTCAGTACATCATGTTAGTACTATGAATATCTGCTGAAAACATTTTGTAGCAATTCCAAAAATGTAATTCTAAGTGACTAACCTTTTGAAGTATCACTATTCTATCTTCATGAGTCAATCAAGCCTCTGATTCACACCACCTGGCATGAGACCACACAGCTGCCATAATATTTTTAAAAATCAATTTTCAGCTATGATCACATGATGGAATAAATATGGCTAGTAATGCAACAAGAACAAAAATTAAATTACTGATGAAAAGGGTCAGGTAATTTATGAAGCTGGTGATACAGTGAAACAAAATATCATTTGTTGTTAAATGTCCAAGTATGAATTTTTATGCTTACATACTTCTAATTTTATACATTCCTTGTGTTTGCTTAATGTTAACTTTTGGCTGAGTAGCAAGGTTGCATGTGTTTAAACACAAAGAGCAATGTGCTTTGTTATATAGTTTTTTTTTTCACTTTTACATGAACAAACTAAACCTTAACTAATGCAGAAGGAATGTGGTTTGGAAATGGTACAGCACCAACATGTGGGAGGGGGGAAAGCAAAAGAGCAAGTTGGCTTGGAACCAAGGTTACGTTGGGACAGTCACCTCTACCATGGGTGTAAGCCAATTCCATCTTTCACTCACTCTGGCCTACATTACACACGAATTCCAAGCACAATTTTGGTCAAATAAAAAAGTTTGTAACAAAATTTAAATAACGACTTGCTACAAATGGCATGAAACATAAAAGCAAATGATAAGCTATATAAAATGAAAACCGCAGTTTTAACGGGATTTTAACACTTTCCAGGAAATGTATATCCTTATTATGACAAACAAAACTTCAACTGGAACTGTCATTTAAAAAATGAAACTAAACCTTGTTTTGCCAGAAATCATGATTAATAATACTTTTGTTAAGAATAACATCCCACAAAATTAAAACATTAAAGGTGATAAATGCTTGGTTTTGCCTTATTGTGAAAAACCCAGTTGTTCAATTATTTCAGGCATGCCGTTTTCAAAAAACATGCGACTGATCTTGAGATAACTTACCTATGAATCTGTCTACAGCAGCCCTTGCAAAACTGCTAAAATTTCTACTAGCAAATGTGGCTAGTGGAATAAAACTTTTACTAGCCAAATGACAAAATATACTGGCCATACGAAATTAAAAAAATAATAATTCAGTAACTTGTCTAATTACGTTTCTATGAAATTAAATGGGTGCATGTTTTGTTTTGTTTTCTTTCTTATGAGAGACACCTCCCCATTAACTTCATAAAAACATGCAGAGCAGTTACTGCATAGGATCATAAGATTGACAAATATTGCATATGCTTTTATTTCAAAATACCTAATTGATAATTTATTTTCAGTGCTGTAATATCATTACTCTTATTATCTTAATTTACACATACATAATTTATTTTTGAGAGGCCATTGAATTTAGATGTCTGATTTCTTTTAATAATATTTAAAACAAAGGGACAAAAGCTAGGATATTTGTGCATAAAGTGGCACTAATAATGTTCATACAGTTTACCACTGATATGTACTGCGCTTGATCTTTCCACCAAAGGTATCTGCCCACCACAATTGAATAGCATTTTGAGGAACAAAATCTTCAATTGAAGTGCAATTGCATCTAATCATAAAGTCATTTAAAATATCATTGTCATTTAAAGTGTCACTATTCAGACATGCCCAATTACTGGTTTTTATGAGGTTCATTGCTGATGCTCCACAAGGGTTTAAAAAAATCCAGGCTTTTTTTAAAAAAAACAATCCGGGTGGGTTTTATTGGGCTTTGGGGGTCTTTTTTGGGGTTTTGTTACAACAGGGTTTGGTGGGTTCTATTTGGTTTTCATATCCTTTCATTAAAATTTCAAATGATTAAATATTATTAATGAAAAATCCATGCAACTTACCTATTTGGTTAACAAAAATCTCCTTTTTATGTAGTCTTGAAAGAATTTTATTTAAATCTACACAAAGGTTAAGATATTTTACACATAGTATTTGATCAAACTCTAAACCCTCATCAAACATTTCTGAGATGTTTAATTAAATTTGGGTAAAACCACAAATTTCAAAAAAAAAATTTGAATAATTTACTGTTTGTTTTTTAAATATTTGTGGATCTTGACAAGTTTCTGTGCTTTATCAACACTTAAGCAATTGCGAAGTTTTGATCAGACTAGTCCGCAAGTAGCAAATATCCTTTCTACTGTAGATGAACTGGCTGGGCAACCACAAAGACTTGACATGTAAGAGCAGAAATCTTTCAGGCTTCTAGCTTTGGTCACACTTGCATGTTGCTCCATCAGCTGCCATTATTTGGCAGCACTGAAGTTTTGCACAACATTATTTACAAACATAGACTTTGGATAGTACTTTGTGTGTCACATATTTTAAAACCCATTACAAAAATTATCCATTCAGGTTTCTTCTTTTCTAACACCCAGGTATCAGCAATTTTTTTTTTTTTTTTTTTGTTGCTCAGGGCTCATTCTCTTTCCCTGGCCATTTTAGATTCATTAAGTTTGCCAAGTAGTGGCAAGGCTGAAGTGCTTGATCATCCTTTTTTTTTTTTTTTTTTTTTTTTTATCACCGGTGTATATGGTTCAAGATCTGCATTTTCCATAAGATCTTGCCACAGTTTCATTGCCTCAGAAATGTTTGTTTGTTTAGCATGGAGAATGTCTAGTACTCTACTAACCTATTTTAGCATGTGTACTGTATCTTTGTAAATGATTACATTCTCTAGAATTTTATTTATGTTTGGGGGAATTTCCAGATCATTTGAGTGCTTAACAAACAGGTAGAATGCATCTATGTAATAATAAAAGCAAAATAGGTATAATATAAAAAAACAATTTGAGCACCAGGCTTTCCCATTTTAAAATGTTGCTTTTGAAACTCTTTGAAGAAAATATCCCAAAATTGCAGTAAAACTACAAAGTATACTCAAGTTTAAAAAAAAAAAAAACACTACAAAGTGGGTTTTATTGTTTGTTTTTTTTAAGTCTGTTTTAAAAAAAAAAAAAACGCCCAGATTTTTTGGGGCGGGTAGGTGGGTAGACAACCCTGTGCTCCACATCAATGGGCTTGTGCGTCACTGAGTCACTGGCGTCAAAGTGCTCACGCGCTGCAATTTTCTTTCGCTCCCAGTACTTTCTCATGCATTCTGCCGCGGACGTTGCAGTGTTTATCGAAAACTGACGAGTTGCTTTTCCGCATAGACTACGTTCGATGTATTTCTGCTTGGCTTTTCGACAAGTATATGCCGACATTGTGAATTTTTTTTTATTTTTCAAATGGGATCTAAAGTTTCACAACCAACACTGCACTGTATTTGATTCCACTTCTAATGTTTTAAATCAACAGATCTCGATGTTAGCTTTCGTTTGAGACCAATTTCGCCATCGTAGTGCTTTGCAGTGCCGAGTTATGCTGATTAGAAGCTTGCGCTGAGCAGCTCAAAGCCCCCTGCTTATTGCTGCGTGGTAACTCAAGACTAAAGGTCACTAACAAGTCTTTGTTCCCTTAGCTATCGAATGACACTAGGTTGGTTTGGTTTGCGTTGATAGCATAGAAATTATTAGACCAAACTCGATGCCCATTTTTTCGTAATGCTCAACTTTTGGTACTGGCCACCTAGTACTGGTATGATTTTAAAGACGTATTCACGTCAAAAAAAAAACCTGCCACATACTTCCTATTGTTCCTAAGCTGTGGTGAATTTCAGAGATCCAATGCGTGGAACACACAGCCTCTTAATAGCATCGTCGACGCACGGAGGCTCGATAAGAAACCTGTTTAAACACTGCGTCTGGATCGTGATGGGACTCCAGATGGGATCGCTCACGAAGCTACTATGTCCATGATTACTCACCTGGCAGGCGAATTTCCGATGAGCAAACCCCCCCCCCCCCGATTTAGTGTCTGGAAAGAGACACCGCGAGAAACTACATCGGAGAAGCGCGCGTGCTGGAGGATCAGCCGATATTCTCGTGTCTCAGACTGGGAAAACCGATTTGAACAACAGTGCTTGGTCACGGCTTGGCGGCGCACGATGGCGATTACATCGCGAGCGTTTACATCACCGTGGAGATGAATCGTAGTTCCGTCAGTCGAAACACGGCACCGTAATATCGATGTTAATTCACACCAGTTTTTCACGATGTATCGATACATTGCCGAGTCCTAGCAGGGGGGAAGGGAAAGTTGGACACAATAGTTGCTCACTTGGGGGGAAAATGTAGTCTACTCACCATCATTGGCTACCATACTAAAAAATTTACCTACGAAATACCTGGTCACCATTTGGCGACTGATATTCGCGAGGCCTGGTCGACAGGATCTTTTATTTTCTAATATATTCGCATCTGCAAATGTTATACTTGAACTATAAATATCAGTTATTTTTTTCAGGTTAAAAAGAAAAAAAAAAGGGGGGGGTCACAAAGCAATCCAAATATTTCAACTTTTGACTACTGACCAAGCTAGCCTCATATACTTGCAGCACATGAATATTCATCACATATACAGTTTAATCTTATTCAGAGGGGGAAACTACATAGGTTACCAGGGCAGCCCCTAAGGTTTCAGTATTAAAAAATAATTTTTACTTTCATGAGTGCCATATGTTTCTTCATTTTTATGTACCAGTTTCTCAGTTGCTATCTGGCACTTCATCACTGTAGAAAGCACCGGTTGTTAGTCCTAATGCCCTATCATTGGGTTGTCAGAACTAATGGTGAGAATCATTTACCAGCCACAGTTACATAGCTGATTTTCAGTTGACTGCAAAACACCACTGTTTGTGGATCCGCTGGACAGTACGCTTCGACACACCAAGAAATTGGGCAACTTCATTCACTTTGTGTCTGGGGGCACAGCCAAACACAATGGCTCCTTTCTGCCACCCATATTTCTGACTATATTCAACACACGCGTTGCTCTTCACCACTGCACGAGACAGAAATGATCTTGTAGACCACATCAGTGCTATTTATCTCCCAACAATGCTATCACAGCGCCCTCTGTGCAACCGATAACTTCCTACAGTCATTTCTGTTAGGGGTGACTAATTTTTTGCCCAGTGCTTTATAATAAACAGAAAATGCTGAAATCATAATCTTGGTCAAGGTTTTACCCACAAATGAGAGTTCAATTCGCACTAAGTACATGGAGAGGGAACTCTGTTTTGATTCTAAAATAAACCAAATTTTTTTCAGCTCTTGAGATTTTTCTTTCTATCTCGTCTGCTCCTTGTTCTTCATATCCACTGCTGAATGTTGTCCTCAAAGGAGCTACAACAACCAATCGGATTGTTATTTTGCAGGGTCAAACTATGTTAGCGATGGCCCAACAAAAATTTTACAATGATCTTATCATTGTGATTAAATGGGAATTAAAACACCTTGTTTCACAATTGCCAAAAAATAAAGTAATGGTTTACAAAATTCACTTCAGCTGTAAAAGAGTCAGATCCAAGGTCTTTAGATATATCTCATGGTATAAGGCTGGGCTCGCTACGATGTCAGCCTCTCATTGGCTGCTGAAATGAAGTTGGCGTGGACGCTCGGGGCTCGGCAGCCAACATGGCAGCTTTGAGGTCTTGTGGCGTTGGGTTACGGCATACGAAAAGATTGTAATAATCACACTTATTATGATAATAACGAAATAAAAGTGCAAAAAACTGCTCATACATAAATCAAAATCATAAAATCAAACCATTTATTTTCCGTGAAGCACAACATTTCCAAATTTATTTGCATGTATGTGAACTCACATTTTAATACTTACCACCAAGCCACTACAAAATAAACATCTACAAGAATTAAGGTTAAACACTGATACTTCAATTATTTCTGAAATCTACTTCATCAAAAAATGCCAACAAAGGTGGCGATACGTATCGCTGCCAAATCAATCAGTTCCGTATTGTTACTGTGAACAACATGAAAACTATTGTCTCTATATATTCACTCTTGAAACATTTTTCAACATTCCTTCATGGTGTGAATGTATATAGCACATAAGCAAGATAAAAGAAACAAAATAAAACAATAAAACAAATATATGCGCAAGAAAACCAAGAGTTAAGTGTTATACAACCTTTTCATTTTTTTTTTCAAGATTACTTTTTTCTGTAAAGTTAAATAAGCTTATTATTTTGCTCTAAGTTTAAGAATGTGGTTTTCACTTTAAATCTTTTTTACTTTTTTACCAGCATTTGTGCTAGCTGGTTGTTTTAGTAGTTTACAGGTTTAGTAGAATTTAATGTTCAAAGATTTTATTAACTTACAAAATTTATATTTGGTGCACTTAAGCAGATGTAATAATATAGCAGAAACCCACTTTCAAGTCTTTGTAGAAATGAGAGAGGGATCATTTCTGTTTAACCCTGAAGAAGGAATAAGTGATTATTCTCAACATGTTCTACATTACATGTTTCCTTTCATAATCTCACTTTTAGAGTTTACAGTTTTTTAGTTTTAGCCCTCATCAAGGGGAGAATATAGCTCGGTGATTGGGTTTTGACATTCTTCTTTTTTTAGGTTTTTATTTTTAAAATTGTTTGTACACACCCAAACACATCATTTGAGAAGGTTGGAAATTTTTTCTGGAAGTGAAGATATAGAAGCTATATCGCATATCTACTTAAAAAATGACATCTTGAAAAATACACACACACACACACACCATATATACATACATATACACACACACCATATACATATACACACACACCATATATACATACATATACACACACACACCATATATATACATATACACACACACCATATATACATACATATACACACACCATATATACATACATATACGCACACACCATGAAGGAATGGTGAAATTTTTTTCATCTTTAAAAACTCTCTCTCTCCTATATACGTGTGTGGTACTTTTTTTTTTATGTTAATGACTAGCTCTTCTATATATGTGTGATACTTTTTTTTTTTTATGTTACTGACTAGCAAATAAGTTAGTATACTCATTACCACTAATGCTGTGCTAATTCAATTCTACAACTTTTCCTTTACCAGATTTGATCCTTAACACAATGTGCCCATGACAGATGTATTGAAATAAAACTTTTCTTTCTCAGATGAGTATATATAATAGCTATCAGAAAAATTGCAAATACTTGCATACATGCATACAAACAATGAAAAATTGAAATTAAAAAAAAACTTAGCTTCTGATGGCAGAATTCCTTGGCATTATTCCTGCAGGTTGCTTACATTTTCTCCATGGCATGAAAAATCTGGTTTGGCCATGTGCATCCAGGAAACTTTCACTTTGATGAAGCCTGCCAATTTCGTGCTTTTCTGCATTGAGCTTCTTCTGCCTTCCTAACTTTTGCTTTTAAATTTCTTAGCCGTATAAAGGTTCGGGTTCTAACATTTAACTTTATCACTTCTGTAGGAACATCTGGAAACCTCTGACAAATTTTCACACATAGTTTGTGTACAATCTTGTGTTCCTGGGATAAAGAATCATGTCCATGCACTTCTGCAAACATCAACTCAAACTGGCTAACTTTCTCCAACCATGGATCTGATGGAACAAGCAGGCCACCTAGTGAAAGGGTATCAATCCAGCCAACAGGTACTGATTCTGTAGTTGATGGTGGATTAAGTAGCTGGCCAGTTGGCGTACCCAGCGAACGGTCATATTTTCTTCCTCGGTAAGCTATGTAACCTGCAAGGTAACGAAAGCCTTCTACAGAGCAATCAGAGCCAAAGGGAGTAGCAGGTGGTACTTGAATACCTGTAGAGTCTTGTAGTGTAATATCCGGAATCTCAGTTTCACCTTCAATCATTGTCAGGGGTTCTGACATATCAGGTAAAACGGCACTAAACAATTGAGATGTCAAAAAGTAATCATCACCACCACCTTGCGCAACAGGAGCAGCACTTGAAAATGGAATGTCACTTACATTGGCACCTAGAAGCAAAAGACGCAAACGGAATTTCACTTCTGTAGGCAATGGATGATCATAGAAGTGGCCAAGCCCACGTATTTGTGAAAAAAATTTAAGGCAGTCTTGATTGAGTAGAGCAGTTAGGATGTATTTTATGTTCAGAAGCTTCAGGTCAGTGAAGAGTCCCAGTAATGAGCGAATGGTTGTAATGAATCTTTTCTGAAAGGGTAACAGATGTGTTACATTACCTACCTTCATTCCTCGGATGCATGCATGCAGCTGTCGTAGAATCCTCTCTTGAGTTTCACGATGAGTTCCAAATACACATGCCAGAGACTTCTCATCTGTAGGCTTTCTTGAATTTAGCACATCAAACGAGTCATTCAGAAGCTGAACAAATTTCGCGACGTGTTCTTCATGTGGCATAAGAAAGCGTATTCCTTGTACAATGTGGTTCGAAAAGAGCTGAGTTGCCAAATATACACGTTGGCGGTCACGGCCCTTCACACTAATGTGATGAAGTGACAACTTGGGGCATATCTTCATCTCACTGCAATCCAGAGTAAGGAGCTGTTCCATAGTAGCTTTCATAATTTTATTACCTGGAAGTGTTAGTCCATCGTCGAGAAAATGATTTCTTAGCAGCTGGTAAAGGTGTGGAACATCTGCAAACTCCCAAACTCGTTTATTTGGTATTTGAGGATTGGGGAAGCATGTGTTTATGTGTGTTACTTGTAATTCCTTCCATACAGCACGACCTTATTAATACCAGTATTATTGCTTGTGGGAAGGTGTAGTGTAGGTACTGCATCGGGCTTCAACACTTTCCTGCTAGTTAACCCAAGTAACTCTGCCTTTAAGTCACGCTTGTAGTTATCCTGTGTGAAATCTTGAGAACACACTCTTGCATTGGAAACTTTGAAGGAATCCTTACGCTTACATTTCTGAATCCACAATTTTTGTAGTAATAAATCCTTGGTAAATACATGGTACGTAATGTCAGTGTTCTTGGTTTTCCTAATTTTCGTAGTACAACAGGCCACTGCACAACCCGGTATTATTGCGTTTCTTACGAAACACAGAAGCAATGAATTTCAGTGATAAATACGTGTAAATATCAAAATAAACAAAACATAAAACTATACAATACAAACTTCAAGCAGTTGAAAATCAACTGCGTTAATAGAGAAAACCCCAGCACACCAATTGTAAACAAACAGGGATGCAAGAAGTCGAAAGACTGAGCGTCCAGCGTCCACACCTACGTCATGCGTGGTTTCAAAATAACCGCGTCTGATACTGCACAGCCCAAGCGAGACCCTCCTGAGTCAGATCTTTGCCTTGAAGTTGTAGATATTCTGTAAAACCACGAATTGTGTTGCCTTAAGTTGAAACCTGTTAGGGAGCATCCTGAATTTTTTTGGGGTGGTTGGAGGTTTAACCACCGCCGTGAGCTGTAAGCAATCGCCTGTCCCTAATTTAGGGCCACTGACTCCAGGGAAGAAAGAGAGCCAGAGCCATAAGGCAAACACAACATCCATGCCTCACTGGGATTTGAACCCGGACCCATAACAGAAGAATGGTCAGAAGCCATCGCTTAGACCACTACGCCACTGGGCCGGCACCCTGATTTTTTGTTCACAATGTGGTATCTTCCCTTTTATATATAATGCATCACCAGGAGTAGAAAAATATTCTGAAATCTAGTGGCCAGAATCAAAAGATTGGACCAAGCAGCGTGAAGGGGAGGGGCTATATCAAAGCCATATACAGTTCTGTTCAAAAAATGTTTTACCTTCAGCCGTTAGCTTATCTCTCCCTGGAAAAAAAAAACAGTACTTACTCAATTTTGTTTTCTCCATTTTCTTTAGAGCTTTCCATGGTGGCCCGGACAAATTTTTTTGATCGCCATTAGCAACCACATTTTTCAACACCTGTACTTCACTGTACAAAAGTCGCATAGTAATACATTATGAACAGCAAAAAAAAAAAAAACTTGAAAAAGAAAACAGCAAAGAGTTAACTCCTGCCATTTCTCTCCCTTACATGTTATGCTTACCAAGGCAATTTAATTAAATAATTACACCAAAACTCAAAACCAAACATTTTGTTAAAAACACTGGATATAAAAAAGGTTAAATTATATTGGAAGTGCTGTTTAAACAGAGGGTTTTTTATATGAACAACTTTTTTTCTGCCTTGTTGTCAATGAACATTATATGCACACCATTCAACAGACATAAAAGTAATAATGGCTCCACTTCCGAAGTGCAACGTTTTACCAGGCTTGTTTATGATTCGTTCTGCTGTGTGCCACTACACAATATAAATAGTACCACAACAAAATGCAAAAGAGTGCATGCATGGATGCAAGTAGAATAATAACAGACTCAAAAAGTTAAATTGCATTCTTTGCTCACTTGGATGGTCTTTAATATGGAGTTAGACTCATATTATATTTTGCTTGGGTTTGGAAAAGATGTTACATTTGCCAATAGTGTCTTTCATCGGACTAGGTGGCTTTTCATTGGATCAGATGGTTTTATGTAGCAAAAACTTGTCGTTGGATGGTGTTACTAAGCTTGTATTTATTTTGTCGGCTTCCAAGTTATATCTTCAGCTGTGATGCCCACCCAACCCTTGGGGGGAGGGAGACGGTTGGGGATACAACTCCCCTCAAAATTAAGAATCTGTGGTTTAACTCGCAAAAGCCACAATCTCAGATCTAGACAAATGCGTCAGCAAATGCCATAGAAGGATACATGTTGCACTTTAGAAGTGCTTCTAAAGTAATTTTTAAATATATTATCCAGGAAGTACTTTTGAAGTGCTATGGGTATCACTCAGCAACGTTCGCCGATGCATTTGTTTATGTCTGAGATTGTGGCTTTGCGGGCACCATTATGCAATATAAACACTACCACAATAGTTCTCCTGCAGCAGTTTGTTTACGATTTAGGCCACAGGTTCTTTTTGAGGAAAGTTACGTAACAGCTGTGTCATCCCCTGCCTGCAGAGTGACAGTTATACATTAATCAAGTGATTTAATAATATGCAAACATGGAGAGGACTATTCTTCCTCAGAGTCGGAAATAATATTTGATGAACAAGCCTTTTTTTTTTTTTTTTTTTTGCAGCCTTTCTTGAAGATCAACAATAATAATTTCTTAATATGAACCTAATTGTAAGCACAAGAAATGATAAAAAAATTACTGAACAGATGAGGGTATTAAAAACTGGCACACAGTTACTAGCTAAATGCTATTATTAAGAAAAGCACACAAAAATTGTCATTCAGAAAAAATGTCTAGTAAATACTTTCCATGTGATGGTGAACCACCCAAAAAACATTCCAAACAGATGTGCAACTTCGTCTGAGAATCAACCAACACGCACGCCCTTTTTCAAATTCAATAATTCTGTAGATTTATAAATCCCATAGCATTTAACAATACCCTGAGGCCTAAGACTTGTGAACACAATAACTCCTCCGGGGAGAAAAAAACCACCCAAATCTCAGCTCAGAATTACAACCGAGGAAATTGGGAAGATGTATGAAAAGCATTTTAGCTTTATAGCTCACTTATTTTATACATATATGTATTTCTCTGACTCCCTAAATAAAATTGTGAAGCAAACAAAATGACCAAATTCAAAAGCTAAACACACTGCTGATCAACATGGCAAAACTTTTCTTTTGTGGAGTTCAAAAAAATTTAGTACCCAAGATGTATTTATGCTTTAGTTGTCCTACCCTACTGTTGCAATAATTTTGAATACCCCTAGCATAACCTGTTTACCCTGTGATAGGCCTCTGCAAATCAATTGGCACTATATATTTTTGTTTGTAAATATGACAAATATACAGTGCATAAAAATTGAAATCCCTGCTACAACTGTATTTCTATTAGATAGCCCTTATATATTGCTAGTTAGTATAGATGTTCAGAATTAAAATTTATTAAAAGTTTAGCGCAGTAGACCAAGTTACGGCTACTTCAAATTTTTGTACTGATGTGCTCCCAATTATTTCGTTAATAAGACTTCAGAACTAATGCTTTCAAGCAGATCGATGCAATGCAAGCAACTAAAAACAGGGTTCCTCATATATGTCTTCCAAAGGCAAAATAAAAATTGCATATAGCTTGCTAACCTTCTCGCATAGAGTTTTTACTTGATTTTCTGTCAACTGTTTGCATTCGTTCAGCTGCTCAATCCAAGAATCCAGCTCTTTCAAAGCAGCTTTTTCTTCCATGATGAATAATTTACAAAACTATTAAATATGGTCAGTACCACTACTGCAATGAATCTCCGGTGACCACACAGCTCTGATTGTACAATTACCGATAAGCAAATTTTTTGCCTACTAACAAAATCTACTTTCACACCACACACCGGCTATACACAGAGAAATATGGCCACCATTCATTGTTGGAAAGGAATGACGTCACGTTTGATTACAAATTTCTAATTTTTTCTAGAGGTGGCAATGGCAAATTTACCAGGAATGGACGACATAGATTGCAGTGAGTAAAACATGCTAGCTGGACCTTTTGTTTTCTTTGGTTCTCTTTTCAACGATATCTCTCTACTGCACGTGATAATCAACTAAAACACTGAAATAACTTAATCATTAAACTGGAGGCTGATTGTGACCTAATTCCGTTTAATTTCAGATATTTCTTATCATTTCCACGAGAAGGAGATAGCGAGATAGCGTCTGTTTTGTTTTTTTATGCATCTATTATTCGAAATGTAAAACATTATCCCATTTTATTAAAAAAATTATTTCATAATGTTGCACTAACAGATCATAAAGGAAAATCACAAATATTATTCATGATATCAAGTACTTGAAATGACATCTGACACCACAGATCTTTAATTTCGCCGCCCCGGTGGCGCAGTGATCTAAGCGATGGCCTCTGATCATTCGTCCGAAATGGGTCCGGGTTCGAATCCCGGTGAGGCATGGATGTTGTGTTTGTCTTACGGCACTGGCTCTCTCCCTTCCCTGGAACCAGTGACCTTAAATTAGGGACGGGTGACTGCTTATAGCACACTGAGTTGCTCACGGTGGTCGTTAGACCTCCAACAACAAAAAAAATATTTTATTATAACTCCTAGAAATGAATTGTCAATGTTATGCATTAGTGATTGTAGAACGTTACTGAAATAAGTTGAACACCTAAGAAAACACTAAATTATCTCATAGAATTTGCAAGAAACCTAAAAATAATTGGAAAACTTGGAAGTTGTTCGTACGGCCTTTGTAGAGACTGTTTGGTGATCATCTCTCAAATTATTATATATATATTTTTTTTTTTTTTATTGGAGGTTTAACGACCACCGTGAGCAACTCAATGGGCTATAAGCCGTCGCCCGTCCTTAATTGAGGGCCACTGGTTTCAGGGAAGGGAGAGAGCTAGTACCGCAAGAGAAGCACAACATCCGTACCCATCTCTGACGAATTATCAGAAGCCATCGCTTAAGCCACTGTGCCACCGGTGAGGCATGGATGTTGTGCTTGTATTACGGCACTGGCTCTTTCCCTTCCCTGGAACCAGTGATTTTAAATTAGGGACGGGCCATACGGGCTCATGGCCGATTGAGTTGCTCATGGTGGTCGGTAAACCTTCAATCAAAAAGCAAACATATACAACTTACACAATTAAACCTCAGAAATGTTTATTTATTAATAAAAAAATTCCGACTTTTGTTTATTTGTTTGAGTGTTCAACGATCACAATGAATGACTCGACTGTGATTTGGGGAAGAGAGAGAGCTAATGCCTAAGAGTAAGACAAGCAAAACATCCATGTCTCACCGTAATTCGAACCCGGACCTATCTCGGACGAATGGTTAGAGGCCAGCGCCAATACGTGGCCACCAAGATAGATGTGGCTGATACCACCGCAACGGTCAAGAAGGAGTCGAAAAGCAAGGTCGTTTAGAAAATACAAGCCCATGACATCAGATAAATATGTCCCCTCTTTCAGTGACGTCATGTGGAAAATAAGGCCTCCGATTGGTGTGTAACACTGTTATGTATGACGTCAAACACGACACCGACATATCAGACAGCATCATGAGAGGGGCATCACAAACGGAGGGAACTCATCCCTCTGATTTCATGATCTTGTATTTTCGAGACGGCTTTGCACCAGGCGAGTTGTGTCTAGTTGGCTATAGTTATAGCGTCTAAAAGGGGAAGTGTGCCGTGCGAACTCAAAATCTGCGTTCGAAATATGTCCCACGCCGCATCGCGGCACTACAGTGGCGTCTGTGTCAAAGATTGTGTGTACTGTTGTGCAATGTGAACCAAACAACAGGGGTTGGATTAGGATATGTACGATTTTCTTAAGTGTGTGATTATGGAAACACATTTTATGGTTCAGTGAAATGTCTACGTCTGGCGCAGAGTGCAGCGTCGGCAAATGTAATTGAAAGTATAATTATGCGTGATTTAAATTGATATGCTACCTCCTCGAAGAATGCCTACCAAAAGGCTAACAAATGGCTTGTATGTGCCAAGTAAAGAAGTGCTGTTTGGAAAATTTAAATGTATGTCACTTAGTAGCGGCTAGTGGTAAGCTGAGTCGAATCTGACGAAAAAGACAGGCTACGGTGCGAAATAGTCACGTGCACAACTTAGTGCTGTCGCCAAGTCAATCGGTTGAACAGCCATTGCGTTTCATTGTTGGTTCACATTTGTTTGTATTGAGTGAGTGTTCCGTTTATTGCCATTTGGATACACGTATAGTTTTGTAAGGTAGGTATTATTATATTTCTAAGGTAAGGTTAATTCTTAGTAAACGTTTTATTTAGTTTTAGTAATAATTATAGGTTTAATGAGTAGATCTTAGTTTCACACGTGTTGAAATCTGTTCATGTCTCGTGAATAGTGAAGTATAAAGAAGTGAGTTATTCTGTAGTGTTGAATTCTTATTTCAAATAGAATAATTAATATATTTTGCCAATGCCGATTCACATAGAGCTTGAATATTACCAGAAATCAGGGCAACTTTTCAGGAAATTAGCCTTCGTAATTTGTATAACATTTGCATCTCCAACAATCGTTAGCCCTTTCTTTACGAAATTAATGCTTGAACTGTTGTTGCATTGTAATGTGTCTCTGAATTAAAGAGTACATTTTTTTAATTTCGTAACTTAATGCAACTGTGATATAGCATTTGTCTGATTGAATTTACTAAAGCTGTCTGAACAGTGTGGACAGATTATGTTGAAAAACTTGCATGATCAACTTTATTCTAACTGTACAAAACATAGGGAACTACTTTCGATTAAAAATTTCATATCTAGTTCTTCACTTGTATTAAAAGGTGTAATTCTTTTTACAGGAATTGCCAAAATTTGCCATGCCACAGTGTTGCAGTGTTAGTGGCTGCTAGTTAAATTATAGAAGTCAAAAGGAGACTTACAACTTTTGCCATACCAATTGTCTTATACAAAATCTGCTGCATACATTTAAACAGACAAAGTTCTGATTTTAGATTTCCTTGTTCATTTTCCGTGGAATGTTTGTGTATGAGTAGCTTGAAAACTAAATAGGAAAACATAACTCTCCTCAGCTGGAAAATACTCTTGAACAACTTAGTGAAAGCCAAACATGACAACTGAAATTATTTGAAATCACGTGAAAGGAAAATTAAGAAGTTGAAAGTCTGAACGCTTAGTTTTGTGTGCCTCTCCTTAGTGCATAGTGTGCACAGAGTAAGTCCTGAGATAGGAAAAAGAGTTCAAACTTATCAAATATTTTATATGCAAAAGTGTATAGCCAGGTTGGTTAAAGTATTGAAATGTATTTTTCTTCTGTAATAAATGAAGATAACATTTCTGAAAAGTTATCTTTGAAACTGGAAAGTAAAGATCCGTCATATTTGGTTTAATTTTATTTGAAACTTGTATACCAGGAAGCAGTACTTCAGTTAGCTTCTCGTAACATATTTCCAATCTTTTTTCTGCTTCATCACATATTCACACAGTGATGCGGAGTGGTTGGTGGCATTCTGTACTGAAGATTTGTATTTAATATTTGGTGGTGTCTTTTTTTTTTTTCAAATTGGAACTAATACTGTTTGTGCAGTGGTTGCCCGTCTTCAAAATGGACCAGAGGTCCTCATTTACTAGCAGGTTTGATTTCATCTGTCAAAATTCATTTGAAAATCTATGGACTATTTTCTTTCCGTGGAAGATGATGCTGTACTCCTTCGCGTCATGGGGTCCGGCTAGTCCCTCAACGACACCATACCCGTACGAGTTCCATGTCACTTATTTTCAGATTAATAAATGTTAGCAGTAATATTGTAGCATTTTTTGTTTGTTTCAATACTGTACCAAAATTCCAGGAAATTTCTCTTATTTTTCATACTTACCACTATGACTTCATTGCCATAAAATTTTTGATAAAAACACCTGTGAGAAATTAACTGAAGTGTTACTGTGTGTGTGTGTGTCAGAGCTGAGTTCGGGCTGAATTTCAAGATCCTGAGCCTGAAGTATGTCAGCTCGAACGAGCCCCGAAAACTATGATTAACCTGTTAAGCATTGAAAAAAGTCTTCCAGACTTCCACTCTTTCCTACCCATGCAATTAACTGATGTCTTTCTCAACTGCGGAGTGGAGAAGGGATGTCTATCTATTTCTATAGTTACCTTTAACCATTCATTTATTCCCGAAATGTTTTTTTGGGGGAGGGGGGGGGGGGACATCTGGAGGCACAACAAACTATGTCGTATGTTGCTCAATAGAATTAGCAGGGAGCTGCCCCTTTGAGGTAGGGAGCAAAATTCCGTCAGCTTGCTATCTACTATCTATGCTTCTTAAAACTTATCCTTGGCAGAAATCCTGTAATTCATGGCCTATGGTATTTTGTTATCCAAGCCCGGAATGGATAGCCCTGCAGAATTCCTACTCCCCATTTGACCCAGTTGCTGAAGAATTCTCTTTCACAACTAGAAAGTGTAAAAAAAAGTCTCGTGTGCTAAATTATATAAAATCACATTAAAAGAAAAAGGAAGAAAATTCTTCCCCTCTCTCCAAGCCCGAACTCCAGTAAGTATTACACAGCCAGCGCCCGGTTCGGGCTCGGCCCGTCTCAGCACTGGTGTGTGTGTGTACTAGTGCTTAGCTTGACATTTATAGTAGGTATATTGAAAGTAAAAATTTAATTTTACTATAATGAGCAAATTTGGCTTCTAGTAAAGAATGTTAGTAAAATGTATAAATTTCCTAGTGTTATGAAAAACTACTAACCAATTCTGCTTAATTCCTTTAGAAATGTGTGGGAAATATTTATTTATACTGTTAAAATGTTGTCTAATCTAAAAAGTGATATCAAATATGTTTTATAAAAAAGTAGATCACAGGTATGAACATTACAAGAGTAGATTTTAGGTAAAGAAAATAATTGACATAACTCATACATAAAATATTCAGATGGTAACACACACTGGAGGATCTAAAGCTGAGATAATTTTGATGTAACTTGTGATGATTCAAACTATTTGAAACAGATGTCTTAATTTCTGCCATTGGTTAGCAAGAATTCTTTTTTATTTTGTTGTGTGTATCTATAACTTTGTTGCAGATGCTATCACATAAAGGAAGTTTGGGTAACAATCTGAAGCTGAATACTGTTTAGCTTGTGATGACTTCCTTCTTTCAAACTATTTGAAACAGACATTTGAGGTACATTTATGTAAAAGAATGGACCCATTTGTTTATTTTTAATAGTATTTTTTACTTTGTTCCGCTTGAAGATACAAGACAAATTCATAGTCAATAGGTAAGTTGATACTTTATCCAAATGTAGTATTTATGCTAATTTTTAAAACAAACTAAAAAATTAATTTCTGAATTGTAGCAAAGTGCTTTAATAATATGAGGGTGGATCAAAAGTTAGTTACACTGTTGAATAAAAAAATCAAGGATATACTCAGGGGATGTATGTTGGTTTACAACATTAATTCATTTTTCGACATAGTCGCCTAAGGACTGTAAACATTTATCGGAACGTGCGATTAACTTTCCCATACCTGTACAAGAAAAGTCCAGTTTGGTGCAACTAGTTAAGGACCGCACTTTTCACAGCCTCATCCGTTGGGAATCATTGTCCACTAAGCTCCTGTTTCATTTTACCGAACAAATGGTAGCCGCATGGGGATAAGTTGGGGCTGTAAGGTGGATGCTGCCACAATTCCGACTTGAATTAATGCAGCAATTCCCTTAGTTTTCCGTGCTGTGTAATGTTCTTGGACATCAGTGTGACACCTTCGCTCAACTTACCCCGGCATCTGTCCTTAATTGAATTTCTTAAATTTAATGGTGTTTGGCAATATGAGTCACTTGATGGTTGTCTCTTTTGACAGAAATTCTGTGTAAACAACAGATTCACAGTCATCATGACCACTCCCGCAGACAGAGACAGTTGGACTTTTCACGTCTTCCTTGTTGGGGAGGTGACATGTTTCCATTCCATGGACGATCGTTTGATTTCAGTTACGTAACAGTAAATATGTGATTTCAGATTGCTTATAGAGATATATTTCCCACGTATAATAAGAAGAAATATTTCTTCCCCAGTGTTTACCTGTATAACTGGGAATTTGCTAAGCATCGACCTGACTCTAAATAGCTGAGCTACGATGAAGCAAGGCTCGCTTTGACTGGCGAAAATCTGATATGAAATGTAAACTAGAACAATCTGTAGGATGCATAATGCTGTATTTAGTTCCAGAACAGTCTGCTGATATACCAAATGTCTTCCACATATTCCTGGTCCAAGAAGCCCCATCACACGTAATGAAATTAACAAACAGACCTGCATTTTCAGTGAGAATAACAGCTTTAATAATTAATTTTGCTAGCAAAGTTCCACTTATATTGTTACTTGTGGCAAAAACACCAATTATTTGGGTCCAATCTCCATTTAATGGCTGAAACACCATTACCAGTCCGTGATTACATGGGGTATACTTAACAGTTTTTGAAGTGTATGGCCCAATATGAACAAACCCTAATATTTCACCAGATGATTTTGCATGCAGTTTTTCTGTAAGCTTCACTTCATCTATTAATATACCACCATGTCTTGCAAAAGGCTCCATTTCACTTGTTTTCTTTGAAATAGTTTCAAACGTCAGTGCATTGAATCCAAAACTGCTGTTGTAATTTGAAATATACTTTCTAATAGTTGTTCTATTAGGTAGGATCATGATTTTGTGTTTCCGTATGTGCTCGTACAATTTTGGACTTTTTATGTGCATTAGTAAGCATTCAAGTAACCATTCTTTGGTATATGACATACCTCTTGCAGATTTCTTTTTTGCTGCCTTATAACAATGAATAACCATTTGCTGCTGCTTAATGCGTAATTCTGCTATTTTTTCATTAATGGAAAGTTCTGTAAAATTCTTTTTTTTTTTTTATTTTTTTTTTTTTTTAAGTTTAATTAGAGAGCGAAATAACTAGTTTCTTCAGCCTGTTGATTTTCCGAACTGTATTTTGATACTTATTTTTAAATGTAGCCTTTCTTCTATGATAAGCTATTTTGTGCAAAAGTAAGCCCTGCAGATACTTACATCTGAGGCAAGTCTTTGTTGTTCCTTTCGTTACACAATTTTTGCTGTACAAATTATTCTAAAAAATAACTCCACTTTCAAGGTACTTCATGTTATTTTCAAATTCTGAAATGGAGCCTGTGCCATGACATACTGTTAGCCTATCAGTGTCTCGAATAATGGATTTTGATTCATCTTTAGAAGTAATATTAGAAACTGAGTTAATTTTTATTCCACGTAAATACACTTTACAGGTAACCTCTGGTTAACTTTTGGTAACAACAACCATTTTTTTCTGTTGTCAATGAATTTGACAATTCACATTTGAATGAATGAACATGGAAAATTATGCACTTTGAATTATTTGCAGGAATTTGCTTACCCCAAAATACTGAAGGCTGTGATATTCAGAAGGCAGTTCCGTGTAACTCTTTGGGAAGTGAATTCCAAGCTATTTAAATTACCATCAGGCTTATCATCGGTTTCCCTAACTTTCCTGTATTTTGCCAGAGTTTTTGACAAATAATGGGGAAGGTTTGGAAATATTGTTGGAATTGCATCTGGTGTCAAGATGGGCCGATCTCTGGGTATTAACACAGTCTCCTCATTTATTTTATGCACAAAATT
Source organism: Macrothele yani (assembly GCA_039090855.1). NCBI lineage: Eukaryota > Metazoa > Arthropoda > Arachnida > Araneae > Macrothelidae > Macrothele > Macrothele yani. The sequence continues at coordinate 147,901,497 of CM077027.1, forward strand.
TCGAACCACAAATCTCTCAAAGTGCAGTTCACATACAGCACTAAATTTGTCGTAAGTTTTTATCTGCACATCTGCACCGGGAATCAATCTTTGCCACTGCTGTAAAAGTTTATCATTTTTGGGTATTCCAAAGAGTGACGGCTTACTGTTTTTGTACTGAGTATTGCAACCTGGCACAAAACTATGGTTATTTCTCTTCTCCGCATAATGAGCTAAGTATAACTTATATACAATATTTAGGTAATCCACATTCCTTCTAAAACCTAAAACATAACACGTTTTCGTCTAAATTACCGTTCTTTTCACAGTAAGCAACACGAATTTAGTTTCCCGCTCCCATCACAGTAAGAAAGAGGGAAGGGAAGGCGATCGAAGCGCCATCTACGAAGGGGACAAATTTCGGTATCCACGCCAATCATTACGTACGCTAGGCGCTCGGCACACTTTCCCTTCTAGACGCTATACTATAGTCTTAGTCCCAAATAAACCAATGGGACAAATTTGTCCTGCGGCGCCGATTCACTACTCTCCCCTTTTGCCATTGGCCCCAAATAAGACGAGCGTTGGGTGACCCCCCCCCCCCCTTCAAATTTGCTTATTGGTTCACAGAGGATCTGAAATTCGCTGGGGAAATTCGCAAATACCTCACCGAATGCAACAAAGCTAAATTTAGGTGTCAAAAAATATACTTAGAACTTACACTGAAGGAAAAAAATGTTTTCTTATAATTAATTTTTGAACCTTCCTGAATTCCGAGTAATGGCGTCCGGTTGTCAACGAACTGCAAAATTCCACGATGACTGGAATTATGAACCATCCCATTGCACAGGAACTTCAAGCGCTGGCTTCTGACCGTTCTTCCGAGTAAACCCGGGTTAGCGTCCAGATGAGGCATGCCTGGTGTATTTGTCTTGCGGCTCTGGCTGTCTACCTTCGCTAAATGCAGCTGCCCTAAATTGGGGACAGGACTCCTTATATCCCTTGGAGATAATTACGGTGGCTTTTAAACCCCAAAACAAAATTATGGCACTTTAACAGAATATATTAATTAACAATAGTGCGGAGTCCTTTTTTTTTTTTTTTTTTTTTTTATACTAGGAAAAGCGCTGAACCTCAGTGAAAATCCGATGTGTTATTTGAAGTCGAGTTAGTCGGCCATCCATAGACAGCTAATATTGGCCTTATTGTTATTTGGGTTTCTGTCCTTCTGAAAGCAGATACAGTCTATCATAATAGAGGAAAGGGGTTGTTTTTAGTCCTTGATCGCGATGGACAATTGTGGCTAAGTGATTAAAAACCATACTGAAATTTTGAAAGTTTTCTGGAGCCGCCCCGGTGGCGCAGTGGTCTAAGGCGTTGGCCTATGATCATTCGTCCGAAGGGGTCCGGGTTCGAATCCCGGTGAGGCATGGATGTTGTGTTTGTCTTACGGCACTGGCTCTCTCCCTTCCCTGGAACCAGTGACCCTAAATTAGGGACGGGCGACTGCTTATAGCCCATTGAGTTGCTCACGGTGGTCGTTAAACCTCCAATCAAAAAAAAAAAAAAAAAAAAGTTTTCTGGAACGCATTCAATACGAATATCAGAGAACCGTAATTTTGCTAGAGTTGGCAGCAAAGCGTTGGCTGAAATTTTGCTTGAGTTGGCAGCACTTTGTTACGTCCTCGTCCGCTGCGGTGTTGAGTGCAGAAATTGGAATATATTGTGGACTGTAGGGTCTGTTTGAAATCTAATATCATCGGAAAGTTATTGTAGTATTTGTTGTTGAAAATGGCGGAGCAATTGCACCTGAGGGGTACCTTGCGTGGTCATAATAATTGGGTGACTCAAATTGCTACCAATCCTAAATTTCCCGATATGATATTGTCATCATCTCGAGGTATGTATAGTGTTAACAATTGTAAAATTCTGGATTGCTAACAAAGTGACTTCGTGAAGTCTGAACAATAAAAATATCTGCCATCCCACGTGCAATCACTTTTATTATGTATTGTGCAAATTCATCTGTGAAGCTTAAAACACATCGCATTTCGTTTTAAGATTCTGCTGTCTTTGTATTATAGTGAAATACTAGTTTATATGTCAGTGTTATTTGTAATTGTAAGAATTGTGCTGATAGCTGTGCCGTTGATAAACAATGAGGACTGTGGTTTTACCAGCACTATCAAAAGTATCAAGAATGGATTCCATAAGCATGCCACTTATGTGTATGCAAAAGTAAACTGGTTTATATGTGGGTATTCAAACCAGCAATGACATTTGACCTAACAAAAGTAAGGGATAGTTTTTGTAGTCCTTAAGCTTCTGACTAAACACTTGAAGCTGCCTAGTTGGAGCAGTAGTGGGTGTAGGTGCTTTGTTATTCTTTCAAGGTAGTGTGAGGAAAGAATGCCCACTTCTCAAAATAGGAAAAAATGAGGCCTTCCTTAATTTCAATAAAGCAATCGACAAAACTAATGAGAACACTTTCTCCACTCAACCAAAACGTTTAGTATTGTAAGGCCATCATAGTTTGTTTTCAAAATGGCAGAAGTTCATTGTTTAAATCAACAGGTGCTTGGCTCTTCCAAGAAGAATAACTACACTTAAGGCAAAGTACTCCAGCTTTCTTTTCAAGGTGAATTAAGGAGTGGCACTTTACAATGAAGTGGATTTACTAAGCCCCAAACTGAACAAGTCTTACACATGGTAAAATGAACTCGCAAGGTATTGCATAGGCTAAGTACCCTCATCAGGGAGCACCAAGTAATAAGTCTGTACCCAGAAAGGTATTTTGAAAATGTTAATTCATAAACCCTCAACTTCTGCCACAACTGGGTAAATTATAAAATAACTACAAAGGAGCCTGCAGCCTGTGCCCTTTTTTAAGCACTCGCTGACTATTATACTGCACCCTATTTATTACTTTTTATCATTTAAGCATACTAATGATCTGACAAGAGTTTAGAACAGCTAGCCAAAAAAGTTGAGCGGTTGTATAAAAATTGCATTTTTCCTTCTGTGACCATTTTCACGTAGGATGACCACAAAACTGTTGGCGAGTTGTACAAGAATCGCACTTTTAAATATTAGTTACTAGGCCTGGCCCCCTTTAACACTTTGTTGTACCATGTCATATGTTCACGTAGCAGGTTAGTAATGTGCGTTTACTTATGCACCAAACGTTAACTGGCCCCGAGGTCTAGGCATTTTTAATCCACCAATCTCATATTTATAACGTTAACGTATCTAGTAAAGTTAGTAATATTGCGCTTTTACTTAGGCACTAAATATTAATTCATATGCCCTTTTTAAGTTTTTATTCTACCTAGGCCCTAGTAATTAATAGATTATAAGTAAAAGAGCAATATTAATAACTTGACATGTTATGTAAACCTCATGAATATTTAGTGTGATAGATTAAAAACTAGGGCATATTAATATTTGGTGCCAAAGTACGTGCACAACTTTAATAACTTGACAACTTTTGAAGATGACAATCTGATTTTTGGTGTAAATGTGACAAGGATGGTAAGTCAGATAATATTTGAAAACTTAAAAATTTTCTGCGTCCTGGAGCGGGACTTGAACCCGCGTCTCCCAGATAGCACCTGGGTGTGCTAACCAGACAAGTTTCCAATTAATTTGAATATAGCCATCACAGGATTCGCTAGTTAAAACAACCGGCATTCATGTTTAGCGAATCTGGAAGTTAAGAATTCTATCCTATGATTGCCCAGAGGAGCAGATAAATCATGAAAAAAATATGGGATTACACCGTATAATACAAATTTTAAAGATGACAATCTGATTTTTTTGGTGTAAATGTGATAAAGATAAGTTAGATAATATCCGAAAACTTGAAAAAATATTTTTTTCATCGTCCTGGAGCGGGACTCAAACCTGCGCCTCCCAGATAGCGCCCGGGTATCTGTATAATTGGAAACTTGAGACTGGGTGGTGTAGTGGTGAGCATACACGGTTGCTATCTGGGATACGCGGGCTCGAGTCCCGCTCCAAAACAATGAAAATTTTCAAGTTTTCGGATATTATCAGACTTGCCATCCTTGTCACGTTTACGCCAAAAATCGGATTGTCATCTTTAAAATTTGTATTATATGGTGTAATCTCGTATTTCTTTCATGATTAATAACTTGATATAAAAGCTTTTTGGATATAACATCTATGAAATAAAGGCTGTAAAAAGGGCCTATAAGTTAATATTTAGGGCCTAAATAAAAGCACAATGTTGTGTTAATTTTTTGTCAAATGTATGAATATAAGATCGACTGATTAAAAGCTGTTAAAAATGCCTAGAGCCTATTAATGTTAAGTGTCAAAGTGCAACTTTAACTTTACCTATTGTATAAACATTCTGAATATGGCACCAGAAAAAAAAAGGCCGGTTAATGTGTAGTTTAGCGTCCTACGTTATTTCGTCGGAAAAGTTGAAGGATTTCAAAAAAGTGAGACCTACCGATTTTGAAGTATGCAATTAATTTAATGGTGGAAAAAAATTGCATTGCTATGGTGCATTTTAACATTTTTTTACCGTAGTATTTATGTGAAACTGACGCTGTGAACAGAAGCTGCGTCAGTTCTAACACAACGGCACGGCGACTACGTGAAGCTTTGCTTCACTGAAACGATGGTCTCGTTCCAGCGGCCATTTTGCTGGTGGAAGAGTACAAAAGAAATTGGTAAATGGTCTTGCCAGGAAAGCTTTCCAATTTGTAGTGCTGCGCTACAGAAAATAAGTAATTTCTGTTTGATTTTTAACATCACAATCTGAATTTCTGGGGGGGGGTCGTGTGTTTCTTTGATACGTATGTTTTTGTTTTGTTTTTTTCTTTGATGCATATGTTGTTTTTTCGCGTGTTTCTTTGATGTATGAACTTGCTTCTTTGATTTTTTTTCATAATCCAATTTGAATGAATTGCGAACAGCGCTGTGCAAAGGAGGAGCAAACACTTTGATTTTCCGACGCCATGTGTAAACAGAACGCTGCCAATACTTTAACGGTTTTGTAGAAGAAAGTAAGGCATCTGCACACTTATTATTTTGCACCAGGGAATGATATGTGCTAACACCAAAGCAATTGTCACCATGTATTTTGAAAAATTGTGGCAGAAATGAACTACTTTCTTTAGCGTAGCACTATAAATTGTAACACTGGTTGCAAGAACATTCCATGTTTCTCTTGTACTCTTCCGCCAGCGAAATGGCTGCTGGAACGAGACCCTTGTTTCAGCGGTGCTCCGGTCGTCTTGCTTGGAGGTCAGTTTTACGGTAAAAATCTTTAAAATGCATTTCACAAGATTTGCCATGAAATTGCGTACTTTAAAAGCTGTACGTCTCATTTTTTTTTTTTCAACTTTTCCGACAAAATAATTTAGGACGCTAAACTACACATTTACCAAAGGTTTAGAAATATTCTAGTGGGATAATGCTTACCTAGGCATTCTGTTTCTAATGATGATTCATTTTTCTCGCACGTTTCGGGTCCTCATTGAAGCTATTGTCCGTTGTATGTGCAGCAGCCATTCACATCCAACACACTGCTTACTTTGGGTAGATTTAGTAGATCTTCACTTTAGGATTCAATAACATCAATTCTTTACCGTTATTAATGAAATTTTTCGCCCAGTCTTTGGGCATCCTCAGGAGCGTGACTACTTTTCCACCGATGTTCGTGGTTTAAAGTAGTCACGGCCACCCTGTGGCGCAGTGGTCTAAGCGATGGCCTCTGATCATTCGTCCAAAAGGGGTCCGGGTTCGAATCCCGGTGAGACATGGATGTTGTTTGTCTTACGGCACTGGCTCTCCCTTCCCTGGAACCGGTGGCCCTAAATTAGGGACGGACGACTGCTTATAGCCCATTAAGTTGCTCACGGTGATCGTTAAACCTCAAATAAAAAAAAAAAATTTTAAAAGTTGTCACGCTCCTGAGGATGCCCAAAGAATTGGGGAGGGGGGGATTTAGAGCATTAATAACAGTAAAGAATTGATGTTATTGAATCCTAAAGTGAAGATCTACTGAATCTACCCAAAGTAAGCAGTGTGTTGGATGTGAAAGGTTGCTGCACATACAACGGGCAGTAGCTTCAGCGAAGACCCGAAACGGAATGCCTGGGTAAGCATTATCCAACTAGAATATTTCCAAGTTTTTGAAATAATGCACATAAAAATGAATAGTAGCCTTTTCCGATCAATTTCTAAGTCGGAATAAGAACTGCTAATATGAATTGATTTACCAAAGGGCACAGATATGCCTATTGATTATTAAATGTGTAGTTTAGCGTCCTAAATTATTTCTTTGGAAATGGTGAAAAAATGTCATCTCTGTAGTGCATTTTAAAGATTTTTACCGTAATATTTACATGTAAGTGCGACAATGTGAACAGCGTTGCGGCTGACCTACCTAACACAACGCCACTGGGACCATGTTGAGCTTCACTCCGCTGAAACAAGTCGTTCCAGCAGCCATTTTGCTGGCGGAAGAATACAAGAGGAATGGGGAACTTTCTTGCCAGGAAAGCGTTCCAATTTTAGTGCTACCTGACAGAAAATAGTTGATTTCTGTCACAGTTTGTCAAAACACATGACAATTGCTTTGTTCTAAAAGCCTGTGATTCCCAGGTACAAAATAGAAAGTATGCAGATGCCTTCCTTTTTTCTAGAAAAGTGTTAAATTACATGTCCCTTTCTCTCTAATAGAAGTTCTGTGACATCGGAACTTCCATTGGAGAGAACGGGACATGTGATGCGCCTCCTATTGACGGTGTGGTTTGCAATTCATTCAAATTGGATTACAAAAAAAAACCTGTTGATAAAAAAGTTACCGCATACATTGCACATCAAAGAATCGTACGCAAAAAAAAATGTCAGACTGATAAAAATTCAGACAAGTGATGAGCTATTTTCTGTAGCTTAGCACTACAAAATGGAACACTTTCCTGGCAAGAATGTTGTACTCTTACACCAGCGAAATGGCCGCCGGAACGAGATCATCATTTCAGCAGAGCAAAGCTTGACGTTGTTGCCGCCAGCTTTGTCTTAGGACTGCTGTAGCTGTTGTTCACAGCATCGTATTCACATGAAAATATTATGGTAAAAATCTTTAAAATGCACTATAAAGATGACATTTTTTCACCATTTGCCATGAAATTACTTACTTTAAAATCTTTACTTCTCACGTTTTCAGAATCTTTCAACATTTCCAACAAAATAATTTAGGAACTTTTAACAGACTCGGGAGATATCAGTTGGCATATTTTTGAGAAGTGAACATTCTTTTTTTTGTACATCTCCAAGATGGGTCTGAGGTTGAATTCTGGTGAGGCATGGATATGTTTGTCCTATGACACTGAATCTCTCGTATCCCTGGAACCAGTAGCCTTAAATTGAAGATGGACGACTGCTTAGTGCCTATCGAGTTGCTAACATTGGTTTGTTAAACTCTCAAACAACAAAAAACTTCAGTGCAGATTGTGGCACAGTTAGAAATGGAGTTTTCACTATATCACTTGCATTTGTTTTAACAGTTCACTTCATCGATTTGGTTCCAAGAACCAAGCATCGAATTAATCAGATTTGAGATGTGGACATTCAGCTGGCAAGCCCCGAGTAAAAGTATCAAATTGCAGCAAATATGTTTTAGTGTGTTGCTGTGTAAACTTTTCTTTGATGTCAAAACAATGGTAATACTGCAAAAGAATGGTTTCATTATTTTTTATGAATTTACCTAATGAAGTGCTTATATTATTCTATTACATATTCTATTTGTTACATCAATAAAGACATTTTGGCTAGCCTTCTGTTTATGAGCACACCAAGTAGTTCCATTAATAGGGCAAAGAAATGTTTTTCTTTACAGAATTGGGAATTGAAGGGTTCAGGCATAAACCATGGTAGCTAACATTTTTGTAAAAAAATGATGAGTTGCGTACAAAACACAACTGTGGTAGTAATCTGGGCATTTTAGAGTATTTGTCTACATGTGGTACCACAATGCAACTTAATTTATGGTAAGTGCAAATGTTTATATTTTTTTACTACTTGTAATCTATGTATCTCACAATGACAGAAGTGTTGGTTACCATGGTTTGCACCAGTCCAATTATATTAGTGTTCCAATTTTAAAAAATTGGGTGAAATGTACAGAAATTATCAGCACATGAAGAACTTGTATTTATTATTCACCATTTCATTTCTACAGCGTTGCTCTGGTGTTAAACCCAATCTGTTAAAAAGGTGTTAATTTCTCTTATTGTAGCTGTCTGCCTTCAGTAGACATTAACAGTTAAAAGTGAATGTCTGTGGTGCCCTGAAAATGACTGAGGTTGCACAATGCGAATACATTTCTACACACAGGTATTGTGTTTATTGTAAAAGTTGAGCCATATTGAAGTTTTCGACGAAGTCAATTTTTTTTTTTTTACCAAATGCAATCTGATGTCGCCATTTTTTTTTCACTCTTCATTGGAAATATAAAAAGTGTTGTAGCACCAGAACAATAGTGTATAATAGGTTCTCTTTACAATTGAACATCAAAATATTATGGTATAGATCCCAAATCCTAACAGAAAGAAATATAGACATTTTGAATTTATTTAACAGCCTATAAGATTTCTAAAAGAATTGACAGAATAAATTTCAAATTTATTGAAAAATTGGGTATTTTATTCTGTGGCTTAGCTCCAAAAGGGAAAAATGCAATGTTCAAAAATTCCAGTTTATTACTTTTAGAACTTTTATCTAATAATTATTTTCATATAAGTCATGCAATATTTGCTGATGATTCACATCAAAAGATTAAAAATCCACAAATATGATTGTAGGTATTTACACAGCAGTGAAGAGCCGTGCTGAGTTGAGCCTGAAAATTATGACTGACCTGTCTAGTCATTAAAAAAAAAAAAACCTCTTCCAGACTTCAACTTTTTCCTTGCCCTGCAATAAACCGATCTCTTTAGTATAATTTATGACATAACATATGTATAGTGTTCTCCCTAGAGCCTTTTTGCCGGGCGGCCCACCCAGCTGATTTTCTCTGCCGCCCAGCTAAATTTCATTTAATGAAAGCTTTTACAATGTACATGATTGTAAGAGTGGAAAACTTATTCCACATACACCATAAATATTGGTGAAAACTGCCTGAAATCTGTGTTGAACATAATTTATTATTTAAGAATTGATTTTTTTTTACCATTTTATATGCAATTTTCTGTTTTTTTTATCATGTTATGTTGCATTAATGCCTATCACACTGATAAAGATGTTTAATAAGTATAATAATGTTAAGCAAACAAACATTCTTTTTCTTCTCGATTGGGGGAGGATTCATTAAAGTACCATCCAGCTAAAATTTCTTGCCACCCAGCTGTAAAAAAATATCTAGGGAGAAAGAACACTAATATATTATAGAGTTCAAAAATGCTCATGGTATGAGTTTAAGACAATTAATTGCCTTTTCTCTGATAAAAAAAATATATATTTTATTCAGAATTTAAACATCATTCCTTAAATGCCTTTGAATTTTTTAAAATAATCACAAAATTTAAAGAATAAATATTTTGACATTTTTATTTTGCATTTAATTAATCGATTAAACTTTCAACTCAATCCTTTTATGGTGGTTCCACCTAAAATCTCTGCCTTTATGTTTCCAATGGTAAAACTTCTGTACATATTTTCTTTGCAATTAATGTATTCCCAAGAATGAACATTTGCACATCGATAAAACTAATTTTTAAGTTATAGCATGGGATACTTAATACTTGCTAAAACATAACTAAGTAATCCAACATTTGCTTGTCTACTGACGTTATAGGTTTGGACATTACCCAAAGAAAAATGATTGATTTTTAATATGGGGGTAGGTAGATAGACAGGCAGAGAGAGATGGATGCATCATCGTCACATTTGATTTGTTTGTAAAACTGGTCCCCATATAGGATTTTTGTTTGAAATCTCTTGTGAATTGACTGCAGTTTTTGAGAAAAAATTAGTGAATTTGTTAATGTGGTGAGAGCATTTTCATTGATATAATTAAACCCCCCAAATTTATAATTCAAGTGAGAAGTAACGAAACTGTTCTTCTAAAGCACAAAATAAAAAAAAAACTTCCCCTCATAGATCTGAAATGAAATTATCTGAAAGAAGAAAGTTGTGACCATCAGCTACTGAAATGCTGCGTAAATACGGCCATGGAAATGCAACAGGAGACATTAAATATACAATTTTAGAAAGTAGAAATACCGTTTTATTAAAACAAAACAAAAAAACTTTCACCTCAGTCTAACTAAAATAAAGCTATCTCGAAAGACAGAAAAAACACCCTGCAACAGTCTACTCCCGGAATACCACTGAAACAGAGAACAAAATGTTGCAAACGCTAAAAAATATGGCTCGTGAAAACACACACACCTCTTTAATATACTTGAAACAAAGCTATCTGGAAACCAAAAACAGAAAATTTGCGACCATCAGCTTTCGGAATGCCGCACAATACTCCCGTGAAAAAGGTGTGACGATTAAAAAAAAACCATAAATCTGAGATGAAGCCACCTGGAGGGGAGGGGACTGAAAGAAAATTTATTTTGTTTAATGTATGAAATAAATAATATGAACTTTTAAAACTTCCTGAAAGTATTCTGCTGCATGCGCTGTTTCTGCCACTAGCCATGTAGCTACAGCCGACATCCAGAAATAACTTGTGGAGCCTTAGTAGTCAACGTTCGTGACTGCTGTGGAGAAATCTCAGATTTGATCTCGGGCAGGTATGCCTCTGCCAGGGTTCAAATCTGAGATCGCCTCTCAAAAATTTATGTTTTGAATGGTAAGTGCTATTTGTTGCCATAGACCTAATACATTTCTTGTGAGGATGATGGGCAAAACATGTAACAAGAAATTACAAATAATGGTAAGTAGATCACGCTAGTTATGTAAGAAATTAGAACTTTTACGAAGAAAGTTCATAAGTTGGGAGCTTTTGATGTCTTGGGTCTTCATCACGCCAATGGAAGACTAAGATTGTTTCCAGATTCTACATTTGAATTTTTGTTGCCAGATCTTATAATCGATCTGCAGATCATCAGAATGTAGAGACACATCTGCAGTTCCCTGCTGGAACAAAGCAAAACTTATTTTGGCAATAGATTTGCTCTCCATTACCGTGAAAGCCTGGAAATTCTTTTCAACCCCAAAGACGTGCAATTCTGAATCTTCTCTACATCCTGATGATCTGGATATCAATTCTAAGATCTGGCAACAAAAATTCAACTGTAGAATCTGGAAACAATCTTCTCCATTGGCATGATAAAGACCTTAAGACAAGGTCGAAAGCTGCAACTTACGAACTTCCTTTGTTAAAAGTTCTAATCTCTTAACGTAACTAGCGTGATCTACTTACTTTGACATTTCTTCTCTTTTCACTTCCTTATTTATTTTTTGTAAGTTAAAAAAAATTCTATAATTCAGGCCACTAAATGCTCTCCCATTTAGTCCAAATTATTGAAGCTTTGCTGTACAGTGTTGCTGTCCCAAAATTGCATGGATTACAAAATCTGTTGTGATTTTTTAAAGTTCTAGTGTAATTATGTTAATAAATTATATCATGTGGATTTTACTTTTTATTTGTTTATTTAATATAGATAAAACTCTAATAATGTGGAAGTTGACACGTGATGATACAAACTATGGAATTCCACAGAAGCGACTCAAAGGACACGGACACTTTGTTACTGATGTTGTGATGTCATCTGATGGTCAATATGCACTTTCATGCTCTTGGGACAAAACCTTAAGGTTATGGGATCTGTCTTAGTAAGTATCCTTGTGTTTCTACATGTGGTGCTTATTTTTTCCTTCCCTGTGGAGGAAAACTTGTCTTTATGTAACAGATATGTATGGTGTGGAACTTTGGCCAATGGACCAGATTATTATTATTTTTTAACTCAACATTCATTAAGAACTAGGGCTTACAGCACAGTTATACTATTTGTAATATAGAGCCAGAGCTTTGGTTGTTTTAATTCTATGTTGGAGAGTTTGAGAAACAGAGCACAGTGTTGTTAGCTCATAGAGCACCCAACACTGCAATATATTGAAAACAAATGTATGCTGAACTGTACCCAGGGTTCACACGGCTCTTGGAACTTGGTTTCCCTTTTTTCCAGTCCTCGAAAATTCCTGATTTTTCATATTTTTATGAAAGGTCTTGGAATTTTTCTTGCAATTAAAAAAAATTGCTTGAAATGTTCAGATTTATTTAATCACCGTATACTAGCTTCCTGTGGTGGCTGCGCACTATGACATTAGTATGAAGATGTGGTGTCTTCTCTTTCACCACGTGATGCTGCAGTGCTAAATGTTTAGTGCCAGGCTACCTTAGTTAATGGTTTACCAGTTGTGTGCTGTTGGAGTTACAATGTGTAGAAACCTTCCTGAGGGTCCAAGATGGCCGTTCCTCGTAGCACACACTATTTCCTCACAGAAGGAGATTGGTATCTGGTCTCCCTGCTGTCAATGTGCATAAGAATAAATGACTATGGAATAGGGAATCTTCAGTGCCATGACACATAAATTTTGCTATTTTGTTGAAGATTTAAAGATGCACTGAAAAACACTTTCTAACTACAGAATCCATAGAAAGAACTGTAGATGCATAATAAATTTCACCCCAGTTTGCAAAATATGAAACAGCTCTGATTCTAGCAAATTTGAAACTCCTGGGATTTTTTTTTTTTCTTCTATAAATGTTTATGAACCCTGTGTACCACTGTCTAAAAGTCATGTTTAATCTGTGTATTTTGATTTTTACTGTAGTGAATGATCATGTCATACCACCTTTTCAGGATGTAGAAACTGTATCCAGAAACAAACCTACAAAACTTTTGAACAGCATTATCAACAACTTAATCCAGAAAGAATACATACAAAATACACAAGATTTTAATGTAAAAACTGACCAAAATAAATTAGGAACCACACAAATTGTAAATGCATTGTGTTAAACAATGTCTTGGATATACTATAGTTCCTAATCATTGAGAACAGGCTTTGTGATAAAGATCTAAAGGCCAGATACATCTGAAGATACGAAAGAACAGAAAATTTAAAAGCTCAAGTTAAAGTAGAATTTAGTTATTTTAATCTGAGTAAAGTTTGTGTTTTCTTCAGTGATGTGTGCTTCAAGAAACAGTTTTCAAAGGAGGGCTGCAAAACAGGCAATAAGGCAGTCACTTATACAACTATTAGACAGTTTGATTTCTGTATAGCTTTTAATTTTTTTAATGTATAAGGAAACCTTAATTTGTACACAAATCATTTGCATTCAGCATTTTCAACAAAGACTGTTGCATGCATATAATACTGTTAACATAAGTGTAGTAATTTTTGTTTACAGTGTACCAACTGCAGTCTAGAACTTTGAAGCATAACATTGTTTGTGCACATCTGTTGTATTGGGCCATTGTACCACAAAAGTTTGGCAGATCTGTGAAAGACTCCTGCTAAGCACAATGAAGTTTTATTGTAGACTTTGCCATGACTGAGTAAGTGTGATATGCGTCTACTTTATTTTAACAATGTAAATGCAGGGATCGCATTCCTCCTAAAATTCCTAATATTTTGTGACCCTCCTTAAATTCCTAAAATTATACCTAAAATTTGCTATTTTTCCTAAAATTTTCGTAAGCTTGTTTATTAAAAATACAACCGTTATTAACGCCAATAAATTTACCATTACGGTAAGGTAAAAAGACCTGTTATTGTAGAAACACAGCCTATATGCTGTGCTGCTGAAGGGAGGGGAAATGACGCCATCGAGATGCACTTGCTTCGGGGCGGGCGCTCCACTTTTGTGTCTTCGGACAGTTTTCGAGAGTAACAAGAGATCTAAGGGAAAAGGGGAGGGGTCATTTTCACCCCTGGTTTGTGCTTTGCAGACGAACTCCGTGGCACGCAGAAGATCATACTTTATTTTTGGACATGCCTCGTGGAACCTCCTCTTTCTGCTGATGTTTTGTTATTGTAAACCGCAGGTGGGTGGAAGCAAAGAGGAAACATGTGGTCTCCTTCCGTAACCTCCGGTAATGATGATGGGATGGTAGCTGAGTGTTATCGTGGCAGGCAGTAGAGCATGTGATCATTAACCTTCGGTCGTGCGTCGGAGACAGCGACCTTCGATGCGCAATGTATCTCGGCTCCGACTCGCTTTGACTGAACTTGCGTGAGATGCGTATGATAGTTTCTGGTTTTGCGTCTTTTATGGTGTGCTGTGTGCAGGTTCAGTTCTCTAGCGGTGACTTGCTTTTTTTCTTTTTTTTTCTATCTTCTGACATCCTCTCAGCCAAACTTCGGGAAGTTGTCTGGTTTTGCAATATTGGAACGTGTTTTTGTACTTCCCTTTCATTTTCTGGTTAGTAATACAAGTGTTTAAGATGCCTAAATCCAAAACGAAATTTCAAGATGCGTGGCTCGCCAAAGAATTGGACGGAGTGAAGTTGAAAGAATGGTGTTCTGCAACTGAAACAATATTTTCTGCTAAGTGTATATTGTGTTCAGAAATTTTCAATATTTCTGATAGTGGCTTTTCACAAGTAAAAGCGCATCATAAAGGGAAAAAACATTTGCAGAAATTTCAAAGTAAATTTCAAAAGTCCATCCTGTGAAAGCCTTTGGAGGACGGGATCTTCAGCCCAAAACAAATATTAGTGAAGTACTGAGTCATGATTTACAGTTGGCTAAAGCCGAAGCATTATGGGCCATGAAAGTTGCTAAGGACAATGTCTTTTGTTTCATGCACTGAAACAGTTGAACTTTTCAAAGAAATGTTTCCTGATTCTGCTATTGCAGCCAAAATGCAACTTAAAGAAAAAAGTTGCTTATGTGATATCACATGGATTGTCAAAATATTTTGAAAAGGATTTGAAAAAAGACATTGCATCTAGTAGCCCAGGAAAGGTTACTATAGCATTTGATGAAACTAAATACACAAGTGAAACGGCAGTTGGATGTGTATCTCAGGTACTGGTCTTCAGAAATAAATTCAGTTTCTTGCCGATACCTAACAAGCGTTTTTCTGGGTCATGCAACAGCAGATATTTTGCTAAAAGAAATTCTTGATGTGTTATCATCCTTCAATATTTCGTTGAACAGAATTATTTGTGTATCCATGGACAGCCCAAATGTAAATAAGTGCTTTTTACGCAAATTCAATGAAGTTGTAAAACAAGAAACAGGCCAGAAATCTTTGGAACTAGGTTTTTGCAACCTGCATGTTGTTAGTAATGCATTTAAAAATTTTTTGACAAGCTTAAATATAGATTTTGACAAATTTGCTACTGATATGCATTACTTTTTAAAGAGTAGTGCTGCAAGACTCGAGGATATAACATTGGTCACAGCCAAATTTCTTTTGCGTCATGTCAGCAACAGATGGTTAACCGTTGGTTCTGTAGCCCAGATTCTCTTAGATTAATGGCTAAATATTACAGAATATTTTTTAAACTTCTTGCCATCTCAAAAAATATTTGAAAAACAACTACACAATTCGGCAAGGTATAAAAGAATTCACTGTTTCCTGAAAAATGAGCTAACTCCTTGCTATTTAGCATTAATTTCATTTTCACACCAAAATTTTGAAAAGTTTTCATTATGTTATCAGAGTGAAGAACCAAAAATACACCAGTTATATTCTGATTTAAATACTTTAATGAGAAATGTTATGGCTCAGTTTATCCAAGATGATGTTATTGCAGGGAAATTTGGAAAAGACCTAAAGAATGTAGATTTTGAAAACAAAAATTCATGGAAAAAACTAGGGGAGTTAGAAGTTGGTATGAAGACAAAAAATCTCCTCAGGAATGTTCAGGAGACCAGGCAGAAATTATTTCTCTTAGATGTAAGATCATCACTAATTGCAACCACAAAATATTTAAAGTCAAATTTGCCATTCTGCAATCAAAAGCTAAGAGACATAGAAGTTTTAAAGGTAAAAGAACCAAAGAAAGGGTCAACTCAACTTTCAGTCACTGAAGGACTTTCAGAAATAACCAGAATTTTAAGTGTTTTGCATCTTTCTGAGGAACAAATTGATAGAGTAAGAGAAGAGTGGAAACTTTTAAATTGCGATAAGCCAACTCTAGATGAACTAGTGAAATTTTCAGAGGAAGGGCATATTCCAGTGTGGATTGATCATTACTGGCGTAATATATTTAGTATTAAAGACTCTAGC
Source organism: Macrothele yani (assembly GCA_039090855.1). Classification (NCBI taxonomy): domain Eukaryota; kingdom Metazoa; phylum Arthropoda; class Arachnida; order Araneae; family Macrothelidae; genus Macrothele; species Macrothele yani. Next base: position 147,917,716 of record CM077027.1, read on the forward strand.
GGAAAAGAAAAATACTCAAATCTTGCTAAACTCATCAAGTCAATTTTAGTTTTACCTCATGGTAATGCTGATGCAGAAAGGGGATTTTCGGTTAACACTGCTCTGTTAAGGAAGGACAAGGGTAACTTAAAAGACTCAACTATAACATCATTAAGAATAGTTAAAGGGGCCATTAAACACTATGGATGTGTAAGTAAAGTTCCCATAACAAGAAATTTGTTAAATAGTGTTCGTGATTCACATAAATTTTATAAAGAGTATGTTGATAAGCTGAAGGAAGAAGAATAAAAAAAGAAAGAAAGGAAGCAGAAAGAGAGGGAAAATAAGGTAAAGCAGCTAGAGAAAAAAAGAAAAGCTGAGTTTGATGACAAAATAAAAGAAAATGATGCAGAAATAAATAGGCTTAAAAAAGATAAAGAAGCCTCCCTAGCAGTAATTCAAGAGGGAACAGAAAGAATGAGAAAAGCTGTAGAAAAACAAAATACTGTTGAAATAGCAGTTGCCTCTAACTTGATCATACAAGGTTCAGCTGAAATAAAGAAAACTGAAAGTAAATTAGTTGTGGTGGAAGCAGAAAAAGATAGGCTTATCAGGAAAAAATTAAAACAATAATATGAAAAAGTAATTCAGTGAACAATTGTACATAGTTCTTGGTTTTCAATTACCTTTTCATGATATTATAATTTAATGTGAAACCTGAAAACTTTACTGTGAAAATCTTGAATGTGGTAAATATACTTGAATATGATAACACGTGAAAAGATAAGAACTGAACATTAGAAGTAAATCGTACTTAAACTTTAGACATTAGACGTTATGCAAGAAATTTGGGTGTGAACTTCGACCATATATACTAATGGACTGCGCATTGGCAATAGCTGCATCAAAGCCGCCATGGCTCAAACATTGGGCACGTCATCATCAGACTCCAAATTTCGTGTAAAAATGCTGTTATGATTACTAATTTACGCTGCAGAACTTCAGTGTTTTCGGTGTATTCTGTGAATGCGCCTCATATATAATGAAAACTCTTCAGGTAAGTTTACTTAGGAGCTATATACATGCATGATCGGGTTGTTTACATTTCGTGATTTATAATGTGATGAGCATTTGCGAAGAATTTGGAACATGCATTCCATTTTTTTTTCTTTAAGTTACTATATTTTTATATCAATAGCTGCAAGTTTCTGGTTAAGTAATTGAACTTTGTTGACTTAGGTATTTATTTCGTTTCTTACCCATGAAAAATCATAGAACTTCCTTTACTATATCGCTCAGAGCAACCATAAGCACAGCAGGTGTAACCCATCTTTTTGACTGATGTCATGTGATTTTATGTTGGAGCCAGAAATTTTGATGTCATGCGCAGTCTATCAGTATATATGGTTGAAGGGTGTGAAGCAAACTCTTTACAATGTATACAAAGTTGTTTTACTAGATGTATACAAATATACATCTAGTTTTTATTGAAATACACTCCTAAAATTTTTCTAAAAATTCCTAAAATTCTTACCTAAAATTTTCCAGAAGTATGCTATGATCCCTGTAAATGTAACCACAAAAGAGACCGTTAGAAATGTACTTATAAAAGAAAGAACGGGAATAGTAGATATTATAAAAATAAAAGAATCAAGGTAGGGATGGGATGGACATGTTGGGAGGCTGAAAGATGGGGCATGACTAATAACATAATACCAACCTTCAAGTTGAAAAGATATGAAGGGTGTGCTAGAGAACACAATAGGGAGCTGGCCTTCAGAAAGTTAGAGGTGCTAAATGGTGGACTGAGGCTAAGTATCAAGGATGTTGGAAAGGACTGGGGAAGCCCTGCAGTGGGTTCCAACAGACTGAGAAGAAGAAATGATGTAACCACACAGGGTTAGCTGGTTTTCCACTTAGCTGGGACATGGCCTAAGCCAAATTTTGTAGTCTTCTCATTTATTTGTGCCTGTGTTGCTACAGTGACCAATATGTTCTAAATTTTACAAAGTATGCAGGACATGTTAAACACACCTACTAGAAAGGAATAAAGGTTCGATTAACTCACAAAATATATGAAACCTCTCATTAATAACTGTGATTTAGGGAAGTACCATTGATCACAGCTTATTTCAAGAGGTGGTGAACATTCATGTGGAATCCGGCAATTTTCAATATGAATTTGTACAAACAATTTCCCCCCACCCACCCATTTATTTTGGGAAATGGTTTTTTAAAGTTTAAGCAAAGTCAATTTAAGCAGTATAAAAATTGACTTTTAGTGTATAGTTTCGCTACTTAGTCGGTAGTAAATTTATACAGTGCAATTTACTTATACACTTTAGTGTTAGAATTAGAAATCTTCTACTGGCCCAGCAAACCACTAGAATTTGCAAGCCACTGGTCCAGAAAAAAAAAATGACATTTATCAATATTTGTAAAAAATAACTTATCACTTCAATGGAATTATCTCCAGTATTTGTTTTTAAAACATCTAATTTGAAAGTGCAACTCACAGGAGAAAGAATGCTTCCAAGATAAGATTCTGGTGGATTGGTGATATAACAAGAGTGCATTCCCCAACTGTTCTTAAGTAGGAAGGAACACAACTCCAAGGATACAAAAAAATTATACATTAGTAGCCTTTTTTGTATGTTTTTATTGTTTAGGGTTTAGCGTCCTTTTCCTTATTTTTTAGTCTTATTGCTCATACCTGCTACTTTCCAATGAAGTTAGTTTTAGTACCCCATTTTAAAACTGTTTCATGTGAATTGCTCTTTTGCTAAAATTACCTTTCGTGCATCCAACTGACCTACCCTGCTGGGGCCTTTTCTTGAAGGGCTAGAAACAAAATCTGGTTTGTGTCTGGTGTCAGTATCTACTGCATTCACTAGAGTGAGCAAAGGTAAGAAAAAATGGCTCTTGTCATTAGAAGACAAGGACTGGAAAACTGCCAGTTCTGTATTTGTTGTTTCTTCCACTCTTTACAAATCATAGGTATTAAAAAGTAGCTGTTGTCCTGTAGCAATTCATGAAACTATCGCTAGTTTGCAGCCTGAAAAGAAAATGGTACAGCAAGGTAAAAGATATAGATATTCACTTTTTAACTTGTGACAACTTAGTTTTTTTTTTTTTTTTCTTTCTGGCCATCTGGGACAGTAAAATCAATAGTTCAGTGGTCCAGAAGTTGGCCACCAGACCATTGGGTGATTCGAACACTGCACTTGCCACCTTTCCCCTAAATTGTAACACAAGAAGAATTTGTAAAAAATTCTGTAAAGGTCACTTACACCATAAATGTATGCCTAAGCATAAAACAGGATCAGCCTACTATACTTGAGACTAGTATATGCTGTTCCTGCAACAGACAACAACAGTCCAAGGTATGGAAGTGTGCTGAAGATATAATTCCTTGTTGAGCTCTCGAGATTTATCACCAGATACATTTTTAAAACCAGTGTGCAGCATTGTGGTTACCTAAGTGAAGGGTTGTTTAAAGGAATTGAATTTTTTAAGATTCAGTGTACAATTTTTTTTTATCAAAATTAACTAGTTTTGGTTTGTTTTAGCGGAAAGACAACAAGACGTTTTGAAGATCATACTAAAGATGTCCTGAGTGTTGCATTTTCTGCTGACAATAGGCAGATAGTTTCTGGTTCCCGTGACAAGACAATAAAGTTGTGGAATACACTTGCACAATGCAAGTACACTATCCAGGTGAGTCAGTTATGGAATTCAAATTCCTGTATCATTATTTCACCGGGTTAAGTTATATAGATTTTGCTGTACAAAAATTTAAGTGTAAAGTGCAATGTGTATGACCTCATGCATAATTACACTGCCGGACAATTGCTAAGGATGGATGACAATGGCAACGATAGCAACCATAAAATGGAAGGCAGGAAAATGTGGAAATTAGCATAAGTGTGGGATACAGTAAGATGTGTTGTGGGTATGCACATTTTGGATTGCCGAACTTGTTCGTGACGTCACAGCGCTGATAAGAGATATAAAGGATTTGACGCGTATTGACCGTTGTTGTTCGAACACAAAGTTGAAAGGGAAAAAATCAATTGACGAACATGCAATTTTCAGTATGTCTTCCCGACATCACCTAGATGATTTTACGCGTGGCCGTATTGTTGGCAAGATTGAAGAAAGGCGAAAAATAACGGATGTTGCCAGGGAGTTCGACGTCAGCCACAGTGTTGTTTCAAGGCTTTGGAAATCATTTTAAACAAATAGAGAGCGTAGCAAACGTCACGGGGAGGTCGTGTTCGCAGTACTACACCTGCAGAAGATCGGTACATAGTGCTATCAACAAAACAACACCGGCGCAGCACAGCTAGTGAGGTAGCAAATCAGTTTATGGCTGCTACTGGCAAGCAGATCTCCCGAAAAAACTGTCGCCAGACGTTTGCATGAAGGAGGACTATACACCTGCCGTCCTGTTGTGTGCATCCCATTGTCCAGACGTCACCGTACCGCCCGTTTGCAATGGTGCCATCAACATCGCAATTGGACTGATAACGACTAGTCTGCTGTCCTCTTCTCAGATGAGAGTAGATACAGTCTATCGTCTGATTGTCGACGACAACTGATCTGGCGTGATAGTGGTACTGCATATTGTCCAGCAAACATACAGGAAAGGGACTGATATCCGACATGTAGTGGTGTGGGCTGGCATCATGATCAATGGCTGTACGTCCCTCTATGTGCTTCCAACTGGGATTATGATTGGCCAACGATACATTAATGATGTTCTGCTACCTCATGTTCGCATGTTCCGTGGTGCTGTCGGTGATAGATTCATTTTCATGGACGACAACGCAACATGTCATCAAACAGTCGCTGTCCAGGAGTGTCTTGAGAGCGAGGATATTCAATGCCTCATATGGCCAGCATGTTCTCCAGATCTGAATCCCATTGAAAATGTGTGGGATGCTTTGGGGAGGAGTCCTGCTGGTCGCCAATGCCCTCCAATAAACAAGGACACCCTCATCCGTGCACTGACAGAGGAATGGGATAAATTACCCCAACAGCTGCTTGATAATGTTGTGCAAAGCATGACACATGTGGAATCTTGCATCGCCCTCCATAGTGACCATATCCCGTATTGACATCTTACGCCAGAACGCCTGCGGACGGTTTTTTTATAGTCTTTTCTTGCTATGTCATTTTTTAAAAGCAAAATTGAAGTTTTATTTTAAAATTGTTACTTTCCCTGTGTGTTGCTGTCTTGTTTGATTTGTAAGTTATTTTTTCTGCAATGTGTGTGTAGAGACTACCATTTTCGAATTTCAACTTTTCTTTAATTAAAAAGAGAAATGTTTGTTCCGTTCCATGATGTAGAAACTGCTGAATAAGAAAAACTTGCATAATTTCAATTTAAATGTCTGGTGTCTGTTCAAAAATAAATTTTTGAAACATACCCACTAGATGCTACTGTTCAATATGTCAACATTATTTTTAGTGCAACCTTCATAGCCCTGCCTTTGTTGACATATATTCATTAACCTTTAGACTGATATGGCATTTCGGCATGAGCTTTTACTAAAAGTACTAGAAATAGTATAAAATAATAACATGGTATGTTATTATTTTATACTATTTCTAGTACTTTTAGTAATTGCTAATGCCGAAATGCCATAGCAGTCTCGGTGTTAATGAATATACGACAACGAAATCAGGGCTGTGAAGGTTGCACTAAAAATGACATATTGAACAGTAGCATCTAGTGGGTATGTTTTGAAAAATTTATTTTTGTACAGCCACCAAGACATTTAACTTATAAACCATGTAAACATATAATACAGTGTGCATGCGTGTGCGCGCACACAGTGCATGGTTCGTACGGTCCTTGGAAAAAAGTTCATTTTCAAGTGCTTGATAAAGTTTGACTCCTTAAATAGAACTTGAAAAATGATTTTTTTTTTTTTTTTAAGTAATGATATGAAAGAGCATGTGTTAAATAATAGTTTGTGATAAAAAAAGTTGCATTGAAGATATTTCTGTGTGTTTCCAATAAAAACGCCAAGCTGATCAAATAGTGCAGAACTCGCAGGTATCTCAAGGGTGCGCATGAATAGCTGGTTAGCCATGGCATCGCTACAAAGTGGAACGTCGGCCACAAGAGTAAAATGAGTGGAATGATGTACTTGTAAATCGTGATGGGCTTTCGTTGACTAGGGTTAGGGACGTGTTCTTGCCGGGAGGGTGGAACTCCTAGGAATTCCTTGTGCTTCGTGCATGGACACTTCGTCTCCTGTCTATGCCCCCTCCCCCGACGACTTTTATAGCCTCAATGTGCTGTGACATCATTCTGACTTCCACCCTCACTGCAGTCTTTCCAGCAAACAACTCAAGATGTCCTGTGATTCTCACGCTGCTTTGCTGTGTTCCCTCTCCTATGCGGCGACCCCCTCCCCCTTCAGTCTCTCCCTCTGTGTGCGACCGTGCATGATGTAACGCCTTTGTCTCTGTTTGCAGTGATGAGAATGTCCTGAGATTCGATTTGTGCCCATGTTTAAATCGAGTTATGCTGCTACTACTCTCCCCCGAGTTCTTCATCTCCATACTCATTAATCGATACTGCATTTGTGTTTTAAACACAAATGAAAGCATCTGTGCATTCAGAAAAATGCCTTGGGTAGCGTGCTTTGTGGATGTTTCAGACTACATTTGGATTCGGGCCTCTGTTTGTGTTGGGCGATATATCTATTGCAGTGGAGCTGTATGTTGTAAACAATGGTTGTGTGTGACGTTACTTCCCGCTCTCAACTTTTGACCATCGGATGTTGTCCGCTTTTATGAACGACATCCATCTGGCATGGAATCCGTACTGCTATAATTACATCTTTCCTTTTGGACGTTTATCATGCCGTTTTTTTTTTTTTTTTACCCTTTTCTGCATTTCAAGTATGGAGGTTGATCATGTGAATGCTGTAAAATGTGAGAAGAAATTGTGTATAGAGGTAAGTTTCCTTATTTTTCTATTAACTTCGAAAACTAAGACAGCTCTGTTTTGTGCTTACTTCCTTTTGTGTTCCATTCCATTTACATTAACAAATGCTATCCTGTGTACTTCAGTAGGGAAATATTGTGTGCATCCAGATAAGAAAAGTGTATAATTTTTTGCTTTGCAAAATAAGTGGCTCAATGCCCTCATTTTTTTAAGTTTGCAAAAAAGTTTGTTTTTTAACGTTTCCATTTTCTTATGACTGAATAAGACAAGTGGAGTTTGAAAAACCATGCGTTTGATTTCTTTTCCTTATTTGCTGCTGCTATTGTACACTAGTGTGCAAAACTTAAGCAACTTTGCTGATTTTGGCGTAATTCCGCGAAAACTCACCTGTGAGACATGAAATTCACACTACAGAGGCACAATGCAGTACCTAAAGGATGACGAAAGCAGCGTAGCAAACAAATGAATAGAACGCATACACGAAGGCAGGCAGCAGAAAATGGTTTATTGACAGCACGGCATTCGTCCACCTAACCGACAGTCCATGAGGGAGAACAACAATCCAAAGTCCCTTAGTACGGGATATGACCTCCTTGAAGTGCAATGGTTGCGTGGCACTATTTGGCCATACTCAACACCAGATGATCCAACAGTTCTTGAGGTAACAGTTCCCACTCCTCGATGAGCATCTGTGTCCGTTGTCTGGTGTTCTCCGGGGGAAACGATCGTGCCGCCAGGCGTCTCCCCAAAACATCCCACACATGTTCGATGGGATTTAAATCGGGGAGCACGCTGGCCACTCTATTCTGCGAATATCTTCAGAATCTAACAGGTCCTCAACTGCTTAGGACCTGTGTGGGTGAGCGTTGTCGTCCATAAAAACAAAGTCTGGACCAATGGCACCTCGGAACAGACGCACGTGGGGCGGATGATCTCGTCACAGTAACGCGCTCCGGTTACGGAAGCTGTGTCGAAAATGTGGAGCTCCGTCCGACCGTTCAGCATAATGCCACCCCGCACAATTACGCCAGGACCACCCCAACGGTCTCGTTCCCTGATGTTCGTGGGATGAAAGCGTGTCCCTACCTCTCGCCAGATCAACTGGCGCTGAGAATCGTTTGTCCGACTGAAGCGACTCTCGTCGGTAAAGAGGACGTGACTCCATTGATCAGGTGTCCAGTGTGCATGTTCGCGACACCACTGTAAACCGTGCCGCCGATGGGCTGCTGTCAATGGTATGCAGCGTTCTGGCCACAGTAAACCGGGATACCTGTCGTCCGGTTGCTATACGCAACCGCTGAGCCATGCTGCCAGCTGTCTGGTTCCGGTCTCTTTTCGCTTGCACGACGAAATATCGGTCGTCACTCGCCATTGTTTTCCTGGGGCGACCACCACCTACCTTTCGTACAGCTGTACCTGTCGTTCGGTAGGCTTTCCAAGCTCGTGACACTACACTTTTATCGATTCCAAACTCTAGGGCAACACTCATCACAGTACGCCCCTCCTCCAGCTTGCCGATCATTTTACCATGTGTAAAGGCATCCTGGTGGTTTCTCCTAGCCATATTGCACGATCGATCTCACTTTCACTTGCAGCAAATGTCTGGAAATGCCGCTGTCTTTTGTAGTAGGCTGGCACTGCGCGCGCTGCCTCCACGCAGTTTACGTGCCCTCACGTCACCTCTGACGTCGAACTCCTGCTATTTGCATATGCATCACTTTTGTCATGAGTTGTTGTTCCCTTGTACAGCCCGCAAATCGCCCTTGTCTCCCCTGTCATGACTGTATGCTGTCAAACAACGTTGTTGCTTAAGTTTTGCACACTAGTGTAGTTAACAAGGTTTACAGTAAAAAAAAATGGCAGGTAATTGCATTTTTAAAAATTGGTGATTAGAGAACCCTATTATAACTAGTCAGTAATTTATCTCTCATTGCCCAGTTTCAGAGGAAAGTCTATATACATTGGTAAGTTGCTTTAGTGTAGTTTATTGATGAAATACCTTTGAAAAGTTTCTGGCCTAATTTTCAAAATTAGGTAGTGTATGTGTGTGATGATTTAAAAAATAATTGTTCAGCTTTTGTAGTACAAAAGGACAGGTAACTGTGTGTTGATAGCATTGTGTAGACTTGTATATATTATACTCTCCCCCCCCCCCCCCCAAGATAAGTAAAAGACAGGCTAAAATTCAAAGTAACACTAACTGAATCATAAAATACTGAGATAGTTTATCATAGGAAAAGAAAAATTGTAAAAATACATTTAAAAAGCAGCCCTAAAATGAATTAAAAATAGGAGTGAGCAACTCAAAGTCCAACATAAAAAAAAATAAAAAGTTAAAACTAACAAGAAATTTCATACCAGTAGATGAATTACGAAAATAATGTACCCTTTAAAATTATTTCACAAAATAAAATTATTTCGAAAAGCACCAAAACAGAGGGGCAATTCAATGTTAAAATAAACCAGCAGGGAGTAACAGGCAGGTGATTGAAGGTGTGCCTGTTCCAGTTAAGTTTAATGGTTTGAACAATCGACCGCACGCTCATATTATTATTTGGTTTTGAAAAGTGCTTGAATTTATTTTCCTTGAAAGAGTATAAATATGAACCATGCAGTATTGGCCAAAATTGTGGAAACCTTTTGGGAAAAGTGTATTTTTGAGGTTTGATGGCTCATAACACCACTTTTTTGGGAGTAATACCATAAAGTTATACGTCAATGGAAAGATAATTTCACCACAAATGTAATGCATTAAAGTTTGTTCAATTATCTGTATTCTATGAAAAGTTATATCCAAATAACCAGAAAAAGAAAGCACAACTTGCTTAGGTTGATATGAAGTAGCGTTCCTTCATTTGAATGTGGCCAATGAGCGTGAGTGCTTAGCATTTAGTGAGCTTGTAAAACATAATAAAATTAAAGAAATGGCGCAAAGAGTTTACTGGTCACCCATAAAGCGGTGTAAAATAGTACTATTAAGTGAACAAGGCTTTAGTTATGAAGAAAAATTGGGTGGAAACTTAACCAAAGGTGGCATTTCTAAATTTTTTGAAGAGGTAGGTATAAGGAGACTCGGTCACTACAACACCAGACTGGTAAAGGCAGGAAAAGGTGCACAACAGCAAGTGATGATAGAAGAATTAAGAGACTGTGCCTAGGTGACAGAAGAAAATCATTTGGGTGTATACAAGATGAAATGACGCAATGCAATGTGAAGTTGAGTGCAAGGACTGTTAGGCGCAGACTACAGGAATTTGGCTAAAAACTAGAATTCCACGAAAAAAGCCATTTTTATCTCTCAAACAAAGGTTGAAAAGATTAAACTGGGCTAAAAACCAATGTTAACTGGACAGCGAAACAATGGGACATTGTTATTTGGAGTGATGAGACCAAAATCTCGCCGTTTGGTAGTGATGTCGTAAATTACGTAAGGAGAAGAATCTGAGAAGATTGCATGCATTACATGTACTGTTAAACACCCTGTTAGTGTTATGATCTGTGGTTGTATGGCATCAAAAGGTGTGGGCAGAATTTGCGTGATTAATGGGAATATAAATGGCCAAAAATACATTAATAAAATACTTGAGCCCAAACTGAAGCCTTCCGCACGTGATATTTTCCAAGATAATGAAGCACTTATATTTCAAAAAGATTCAGCTCCATGTCATGTTGCTGCTGTGTGCAAAAAGTGGTTTCAAGATTTTTGTATCTCATTTTTTCTATGTGTTTCACTTTTCTTCTTTATAACTGCTGTTCTAATACAAAATCCTTCGTAAAAGTTATTGCTTTACATTCTTAATGAAATTATCTTTCCATTGATATATAATTTTATGGTATTACTCCAAAAACAAGTGGTGTTATAAGCCATCAAACCTCAAAAATACAGTATTTCCAAAAGGTTTCCATAATTTTGGCCACTACTATATATATACTGATTATCCCTCTATGCATAATTTAATTTTTCCTTATTCTGACTATTTAAAGAAAAATGCAAAGTTTAAAGACTGGTGCTTGCACTGCTCACTCTACCATGAAAACAACTGAGATATGAAAATGACACAGTTGGCAAGTTGAACCTCAGTTTCTCTTCATTAAAAAAAAAAAAAAAAAAAAAGACTAAATGCTTTTTCTATTTAGAGATATGGTTAGAAGACACCGTGAAGAGTGGGAAAACACACTCATTAGGAAAATAGATTAAAATATGAATTTCTTTTCTAGTACTGAAAGGTTTTGTTTTGAAGTGGGCCTACCATATTTAATTATATGTATTGAAAACAGGTTGGTTTACAGTGGAATTTTTGATCAATTTGTTTTAATAATTTAGTTTCTTGACTTCTATAAAGGCTTACTACACACATTCCCTTTATTTGTTTTGTTCTTGTAAGCACAATTGTGCTTACATGAACAAAACTAATAAAGAGAAACGGGTGTGTTCCTGAAACAGCAATGGCAGATAGATAGCTTGCTATGATTGAGTGCATTAAATCCAGGCGTTTGCACTGCCCTGGAATTTGGTTTCCCTTTTTTCCAGGCCTGAAATGTCCTTGATTATTTTTGTGAAAAGTCCTAGGATTTTTATTTTTTTTTCTTGCAATGAGTAAAAAAAAAAAATTGGTTGAAATGTTCGAATTAATTGCCTTACTTTGTGCTAGCTCACAGTGACATCACTTTCACTGAAGGAGGTTAATATTTATATACCTTCCCCACCACTAATGTGAGTGGATGAGATGGCTCTGGAATTGGGAATCTTCAGTGCCATGGCAAAGTTGTGTGTTGTATTGCTGTCATTGTGCTAACATGGCTGCCATTCTTCCGTCCTGGGGACGGATTTCAGTCTTTTGAAGATTTTGGAAACCTGTTATGATTGTGAGAATATTTTAAAATTGTGTTTTCTTTTTTCCTCCAAAACTTGTGTATTTCTGTAATCATTGAAATTGTGGAGTTGCACCAAAATGTTTTAAAAGTGATCAAAATGTTCTAAAAAGTTCGACACAATTGCATACTTGCTAAATTTTCCGGATTTTGGCTATTCTCTTCCAGTCGGAAAGTGCGTTTTTAGGGGACATGAGAATATTCCGTGATTTTCCGCATTTTGGATCTTTCTGAAGGAGTTTTTTTTTTTATTTCTCTCCCTGAATGTATTCCTTTTTTTTTTTTATGGTTTCCAATGATGTTCATTTCTTATTTTTCCGTAACCGTGCAAAATCGCGACCACATTTTTAAAATAATTTTTGCTTTCCTACTTCATAGTCTCTGCTTCAAAATAAATTGGTGGGACTCGCATTTTTACACTCCTCCAATTTTTTAAGTGAAATTAAATTTCAAACTCTGTTCTTAATCTTTCCGTGAAAGAATTTGTCATCTCAGTGACCCGTAAAATCGTTTTCACATAAAAGTGAGCTGCCGCAGTACCAATTTTTATAATTTAACTTAAAATGCATGTTTTGCTATTCCTTAGTCATCTCTTGCTATATCAAATCACATAGCAGGCATTTTGCCATTTTCTTAACGAAATTAAAGTTCAAAAGCGGAGAAAACGGTTGCGTATCGCAATATACGGCGACGGACAGTTGACTTTCCGATTTTGAACTTTAAATTTTGGTTAAACAAAAAGAAAAACGCTCTCACCTTTTATATCTTGATGTAGCAAACAGTGATTAAAGAAATGGTAAAGCATTCATTTTGAAATTTGAGTTTAAAACGCTATATTACTGGTTCTAACTCTGCCATGAAAAGAGCTGTACTGGTTACCTAAATGGCAGTATTGATTTTTTTTGTCTTATCAACCTATAAGAGGTAGTTAATTATATATATCCCCCCCCCTGTCACATTGATCGATTTAGCCCAATTCCTTACATTATTCTCAATTTTCAGTCTTGGCGTAAGCACTTTAGTGGCACCCATGTGCTAGTTTCCAGATTACTTATAAGTTTTATGCGGAAGTTTTGTAACTTACTGAAGATGTAACACACACTGAAAAACACTGTAACAACAGTACCTATAAGAATTAAAACCCTAAACTATTGATCCTTCAATAGTTTAAGGTTTTAATTCTATATAAGTAAGGAAAGGAGAGTTGCCATTAATTAAAGTAAAAGATATGTTGTGGTTATATTCTTTTAATTTCATTTAAGAGTGGCTTTGATTTGTATTTTTGCACCTTTTTTTTTTTTTTTAATTGTCTATTCTTATACCTTATAAACAAAAAGGCATTTATTTTAAGAATTAAATAATCTCATACCACCTTATTTTGCACAGTAAGAAAAAAAAACATTGTGTAAAAGATACAGTAAAGTCTCGATAATCAGAGTCCTGGTAAACTTAGTACTGCTTAATCCGAGGTCATTTGCGATGAAGCATAAAAAAAAAGTAATAAAAAAATTCCAGGCAATTTGCACATGAAAATTTTTGAAACAGTAGAGAGAGGCCCTTTTCGGATAATTTTGAAGCCAATGCCAGGGACTGTTGAATAAAACGTGCAACACTGTCGGTGTGAAACCCTGGAAAACTGTTGAAGCTGGAGACCATTAAAAAAAAAAAAGAAAAATAGAATAGCTTTTGAATGCCAACTGGGAAATCGTAAGGGTAGGAGAGGCCCCTAAAAGGAAGCTGAAAATAGAACCATTGTTGTTTTAATGTCTCTACCAGGAAGAAATTGCATGTGAAGCAATAATTTATGTGGTTGCTAATGAAAAGGATTCGAAATAGGATGATGAGGGAACTGACTGTGCACAAGAAGAAGAAAAATTCTCATGCTGAAGGTACAACGGTGCTAGAGACTGCCCTTAGGTAGAGCAGCAACTGGAATCATCGCCAGCTGATATTTTTCTAAAACGATGGTTCGCGAAAAGAAGAGGCATTAGATGATTTTTTTCGTCATTAATATGATGCAAGTCAGTCTTTGTTTGATTCATTTTTGCTAATATTTTCATTAATCGTTAAAAATCGTTTCTACGAATTTTAGGTTCATATTTAACTACTTTCGTTCAGGATAGTGTTTTGAAATTACACTTAATCAGAGTTGGTTCCGATCCCAATTACCTTGGATTGTAGAGACTTGACTGTAGTTGTAAGTAGAAGTTTAAATTGGTTGATTTTTTTCATGAAACAACTATCAATTTATTTTTCATCATTTCTTCTGTACCTTTTTTATTTCTATACTCAGGGGTGCTTATTTCCCCCAAAAAAATTTTTTTATAGAAATTTTGTACATTTTTCTCTTGGAAAATTTTTTTTAACCAAAGTCAAAAATTTATTTTCTTTTTGTATTTTGTAGCCACTGCATACTTCAGATTCTTCCGCAAATTCGCGGAATTCCGCTTTTTTGTCAACGTTTAGGGTATTCTCGAGATCAATGCAAAACTGAGGAGAATATTTTAAGAATTTGGTTGTTGGGGGTCGTCTTTTTTTTTTTTTTTTTTTTTTTTTTTTTTGCCTGAAGATGGTATTTCGTTTTTCAAAACTTACGAAAACGGAAGTTAACATTTCCCCCGCAATCTCGATTTTTTTTTTTTTTTTTTTTGCGAGGTTTCTTCTGCGCAGTATTATTGTTAAATATAATTTTATTCCATAAATATTTGTGTTTCAGCTTGAAAATGGAAGTAAAATTCCAAAAACAGAAGTTAGCGCGAAAAATTCTCTGATCTTCAGGCACAAGATTCTTCAGTGGATTTGAATAATTCCGCATTTTCCATCATTTCGATGGTCCTCGAGATCGATGCAGAACTGAACAGAAATTTGGGAGAGATTGGTGGTGGGGTCGTTTTCCGTCGGTGGGCGAAATTCCGACTTTCAAAGCTTTCGGAAACGGAAGTTAGACGGAGTAAAGGTTTCCCCCGTAATCTTAATCCTTTTTTCATGGCGATGTTTCTTCTACCCAGTAGTGTTGTTAAATATGTTATTCCATAAATACTTGTTTTGCAGTTTTAAAATGGAGGTAAACTTTCCTAAAATGGAAATTGGATAGAGCGTATATTTTGCTGGTAATCGTAATTTTTTTTCTCCGCAATGTTACATTTATCTGTTAAATGGAAAAGAAAGAAAGAAAATTATATATTTTGAATACAGTGGTGTGCTCTAGTTGTTCCTGACATCTCTCACGGCTGTTTGTGTTCCGGGTCTAACCCGGATTTCCGGGTTTGGGCGATCTTTCATGCCCGGAATTCCGGTTGTTTAGCTTTGAAGACATTTTTAAGACTGTTAAATTTTGAGTTCTAAAGCGACAAAGCAAAAACAAAAATTAATTAAAGCGATTCATGGTAAAAGCATTTACTAAAAAAAAAGTTTTTCACCAATGAATTAATGTGATAATAATATTGTCTTCTGCGCTGACTCGAGCTGGACACACGAAGCTGGCAGTTTGTGCTGTGGTTGTCCGTTGTTCTGTGGGAAGGGCATGTGCGCAAATTCTCAGTCATTTCGTCAGCGCTTCTGCTCCTCGGTACAAAAAAAAAAAAAAAAAAAAAAAACAAGTTTTCTCTCTGATGAGTGATGTGGGATTGGAACTTGGAGATGGCGGGGGAGGGAGCGAGTTAAAGCAAATAAAGTATGTCACTCGCGTGTCTGCACCTACGCACTGGAGCAGCCTGCCTCATTGTATATTAGTAAGTCAGTGACTGAGAGGAGGTGTCTTTGTTTCCCTGATGAAACGTTTGTGGTTTTTTGTTTAGGCATAAGTGATGGGGTTTTTTTTTGTGTGTGTGTGTGTGTGTGTGATGTATGAATGTTTTTAGGAATTTGAAAGTTTACACAGTTTAAGTTAAGTTCGTCATCAATGATGAAATTTTTAACCAAAACTGACGTTCTCAAGACATTAGAGGCTTCAGTCAAAAATAAATTCTGGTAGGATTGGCTAGAAAAAGACACCCAAAAGCAGAAAGCTAGGATATGGTGTCGGAAAATTGATACAGCTGTGTCATGTTTCTGCATATATAAATGGAGTATGTGCTACAGTTCTGCCTCCAAAACCTGTTGAAGCAATTATAACGGCTACTTGTAATAGTAAAGGTTCTCCTCTTCGGTACACAAACAAGACACTGCAAATGAAGGATGTTGGAAACGTAAGCGTCGGCCTGATAGCATCTCCGCTAAATAACAAATGAAGATTGCACACTTTTTAAGAAATAGTGTTATTTTATTAGTAAATATAACTTTAGATTAACACCACACCAGACTGATGGGGTTTTTTTTATTAATAAATGGAGCTTAGTTCAACATCCAATTTGCTAAATATACTGTTATTTTATTAGTAAATAGAACTTTAGGTTAATGCCACCTGACTGAAACTTAACGACTAAAATTTCTGTTAAAAAAAGATCAATATCCTATGAAAAAGAGTTGTCTTTCTAGTAACATAAAGACTTGTCTGCAGATTTTCTTTTATTTATTTGCCAAATGGGTAATTTTGCAATTGGAAAGAAAGGCAAAACTTTTTTAAAAGGTATGTTATGTGTGTAATTGGTTTATTTTATACAAATGCAAAATTTTTATTAACGTTCTTATATGTTAAAGACCATATCATGTAGTTGTCGAAATCAAAGTTACTTAAATTTCACTGAATTAATTTTTTTATCAACAAATTAATAGGAAACTATTTTATCTTTCAAAGTATTGGTAACAGCTTTGCTGATAAGTATAATAATTACAGGTACTGGTAGTAACGGAAATACTTTTGTTGTGCGGGGGGGGGTACCCTCACATGTTCATTTATGTCTTGAGTTTATGCATTGGCACCGTTGGGAGACTCCGATGATTTCAGGGTTTCGTGCCTTGTCTTGAAAAACACCTCTGATCTCTTTTATAAGTATTGTAGCTTTGAAGGGTGTAACACTGGAAATTTTATAAAGGCCACTGTTCTTTTAAATTATGAATGTAACACTTATATTCTGACTTTTCTTTTTTTTTTTTTTAATTATTGATCTATGTTAATTTCAGAATATTTAGGTTTGGTTTTAGGAAATTTGATTCCACACAATAAGCACCCCTGTATACTCACGTTAGGATATACTTATATTCTTGAAATTGCCCAGCATTTATTTTATAATAAAGTTTCTTTGGTATGTGTAAGTTTTAAAATCTTAATTGTTTTTGCAACGGAATATACTGTCATCAGGTTGAATTGTTTGAGTTTTCTGCATCAGATGTTCCCAAGACTGTTGTATATTTCTCTGTTGAACCTGTGTTATGTCTTTTTCTTATGAATATTTTTTTCATTTTTAGGAGGATGGGCATACTGATTGGGTATCCTGTGTACGATTTTCTCCCAACAACAGCAATCCAATCATTGTGTCCTGTGGATGGGACAAGTATGTAAAGGTAATTTAATTTTAATCAATTTTGCTTGTGTGTATATACACCAGCTCCAACATTGAACTCTTACTAAATGAATTGCTTGACTTTGGAGTGACAACAGATAACTCTTTCAGTAACCAAATACTCTGAGCTAATGATTAAGAAGAATTATATGCTGTGTCTCAAGCTGTTTCTGGTTAAAGCACATTCCATGTATGGTTGTAACAGGGTTTGCTCAGCCCCTAGAAAAGTCCTTAAATTTGATTTTCCCTTTTTTCCACTCCTGGGTAGTATCCAATTTTTCATATTTTTATGAAAGGTCCTGCAATTTTTTCTTGCAATGAAAAACAAAATTGGTTGAAATGTTTGAATTGATTGCATCGCTTCATTGTAGCTCCCTGTGGCGTCTTCTCAAAGTGGCATCACTTCCTTCCATGGAGTGTGAAGACATGATGCTGCAGTTTAAGATTTTTTAGTGCCATATTTCCAATGACTTGGGTTTTTGTTATTATAGCAGGCATATGCAGTTAAAAGGCAGAATAGCGTGTAAAAACAGACAAGTGCAAAATAGTCCTTTATTTTAGCGTGCACTTTTCTCACTGATTGCAATTGATATCTGGCCTACCTGCTGCCACTGTGCATGGTAAGTGTTTTGTATTATCATTTTGTTGAGCTCCATATGAGTTTTATACAGAGAAATTCTTATAAATGGAAATTTTGCCGCTTCATTGAAGATGTAACACACACTGAAGAACACTCTGTAACAGCAGAACAACATAGGACTTCATAAGAATTCTAAGTGCATGGTAAATGTCATCCCAATTTGCAAAATATAAAACAAAGCACTTGATTCTAGCAGAAATTAAAGCTGCTAAAAAAAGTTTTATTAACCCCTGGGAAAGTCACTGAAATTTTTTTCTATAAATCTGTTCGAACCATGTGGTAACGACTGTTGCACAGCAAATGTAATCTTAAGTTCCACTCCCAGAAAACTGAGTTGTGCCTTTTACTTGCACGGGAATGCACTGTAAATATGTTGCCTTCTGGTATTAAGTGTAAAAATAAGTTTTAAAGCTTTTTTTTTTTTTTTGTGTGACATATACCACTAATTTACATATCCGACATTCCCCCACATTGTTGTCATGTGATCGTAACTGGTCCAGAGTATAAAATGTGACATAATTTTGTAAGTGCTGAAAAAGCATGTGCATCATTCTTTTCTGGGGGAAAATATTGTATCGAAAAGCCTGTGTGAGTTTTGGTTTAGACTGTTTAAAGCAGGTGATTTTGATGTTAGCAATCGAGAACGTAGCGGCGCCCCACAGAAGGTTGCACATGAGGAACTGCAAGCATTGCTGAATGAAGATTCGTCTCAAATGCAAAAAGAACTAGTTGAACAACTGGGGTTAACTCAACAAATCATTTCCAATCGTTTATGTGCAATGGGAAAGATTCAGAAGGAAAATGGGTGCCGCATTACCTGAGCCAGAGGAACAAGGATAAGCGTGTCATGGAGTGTTTGAATCTGTTGAATAAATAAGTCTTTCCTGTGGAAAATCATTACAGGTGATGAAAAGTGGATATGGTATGACAATCCCAAACTTAAAAAAAAAATGCCCCTTGAAGCAACAACTTCGACACCGAAACGCAATATTCACTCCAAGAAGGTTCTGCTGTGCATCTAGTGGGATATGAAGGATGTGCTCTATTGGAACAGGGTCAAGCTGTTGCTGCTGATCACTGCAATTAAACCAGGAAATTTGTCGGGGGGGGGGGGTCCATTCACAGGCAAAGAATTGCATCCCATGAAATTACTGCATGACAACGCCAGGGCTCATCCAAAAAATAGGGCAAGAAAACGTTATCAACACTTGGCTGGGAGGTTTTGGAGCACCCGGCGTATAGTCCTGACATAGCCTCTTTAGACTATCATTTGTTCCGATCAATGCAACATGGTTTGTCTGCTGTACGGTTCCGGACATGTGACGAAGTGCAAAAATGGGTTGACTACTTCATCGCATCACACGGCGAAGTATTCTTCATGCTAGAATCCGTCAGCTGCCCGACCAATGGCGGAAGGTGACAGATAATGACTCTGCATATTTTGATTCGTAAAGATATTGTTGTTTTCTCTCAAATTACATGTTGTGTTTTCTTAAAACGCTTTAAAATTTACTTGTACTCCTAATATTTTAAATGTGTCATTGGCTGATGTTTTGTTACACAAAGAAGTTGATTTAAAAAGCAGTTAAACTGCTCTTCTGAAATGCTGTTGCTCCTTAAAGCAAATAGAGGTTGGACAGTATATTATGGTTATCTTACTTGTAGTTGGTATTAATATATAACTGCACTGTGTGCTCTCAGAACAACATGATACCCGTGAATTCTCCTTCCTCAACATGGCTCGTATGCTTTGTCCCAGTGGCACTGGGAACAGTATTTCTTGAGTGAGTTAGTCAAATAAGATTATGTAATTCCTATATGGAGTTCTTTTTAAGGGTTAGTTTTGCTAATTCAAAAATTGTTTTAACACTGCAGGGGTGAAAGAAATCTTCCGTTTTGGAAGTCATCTGGAGAGTACCAGAGATCGATGCAGAAATGCAATAAAACAAATTAGATCGTTATAGGTATGGGATTGACATTATTGGTTTCTTATAAGCACATTTACTAAAACAAAATTCTTATTCATTCCTAAAGAAATGTTAGGCTTTTTTTTTTTTTTTTTTATGTAGGCATATATGGTGCTTAGGGTAGTTAATAAATGCTGAAGGGTTAATTATTTTTGCATATTCCTATGTGGGAAAAGTTCAGCCTTTTTCTGCCATGACCACTTTCATGCCTGGCACTGTCACTTTGTAAGCATTATCAGGTGTGGATTCGACTTTGTTTGCGTAGAAAAGGTTCGAGGTTTTGAATTTCCACATGTTTAGTAGCTTTTGAAACCAGTCGTCTTATAATCCTCCCAAAATATTGTTTCATTATCATTTTCTGGTATTAATGTGTGTAAAAATTTGAGACTACTGTTTCTTGCAATTTAATCCACATATTCAGTGCATATCTTTCAATATCATATTACAATTTTAAAAAAAGTCTATAGTATGTGGAACAATTGTTTTCCTTCCTCTTTTTCAGAGTTAATAATTTCAGATTTTGCTGTTTTATATGTAAGTGATCTTAGTTCCCAATACATTTTGGTTATCATTTGGAAAAAGCACCTGGCATACATTTTCTAAATTCCCTTTTGAGTGAGGACTTCGTTGACTGGAAATCAGCTTTCATGTGATTTGATAGATAAATGGAGTGTTGTAAATATTTTCTCATCTAAAAAGCAACAGTCTATGTTATGTCAATTTATCAGTTCTGTAAGCTTAATTCTGATTCCTGGTTGTAGTAATTGAGGTGTGCCATAATGAAGTATTCATGACATTTTTTTATTTCAGGGACCTTATGCTGATGTATATCTGTAGCAATATTTTTGTTTCAAACATTTCTTTTTCAATTAGGTATGGAATCTTACTAACTGCAAGCTAAAGACCAATCATATTGGACATACTGGGTACTTGAATACTGTAACTGTTTCCCCTGATGGATCATTGTGTGCTTCTGGTGGGAAGGTAATTACATCAGCTTTTTAACTGTTATTGTTTTCCACTTCATGGTTTGTAAATTAGTGTACTACTACTAGTTACCATTTACTTCCATTTCATAACTGGAATCAACTCAGAATGCTTTTTTTTTCTCAACAAAAATCTGATGAAAATATTAATGGGTTTGGATATTTAAATATAAAAAAATGTGTCTGCAAATAAAGTTGCATAAAAAAATTGGATTTATGCTGCTCCCTCGAGTATTTTGTAAATATCAGATAATGCTTCCTATGATGATTCGGACATTTTCAAATTTCGGTTTTGCAGTTTCCCTGCTAGATAACCAAAATGTATTTTTATGTGTATCACATAGGTGGCACATCGTCTTCAGAAATAGAGTGGGGGCTCCAGTTCTTGATGAAATGGATAAGTCCTTTCGGTGCTTATTGCTCTAGACAAGTCCTTTTTAGTACCGGAGCTCAGGTTTTAGTCTGTATGTTCCCAAGACTTGCTTGAACTTCATGTGGGGGCGGGGGGAAAAATTAGAAGTGGATACATAAACTAACCTAGCATACTTATCATGACTATCACTGGTGCCTCCCCTTTGCATGGTTCATAAGCTGCTTGAAAAGGTTTGACTCTAAATAGTACTTTAAAAAAATGTTTTTTAAGCAATGATATTAAGGAGCATGTGTAAATTAAGTGTTTGAGGTAAAAAGTTGTATAGGAGATTTCTGTGTAGTTCTCCAGTAAAAGCACCAAACTGATCAAATAGTGCAGAATTTGTGTTCAACTCAGGGGAGTGCGTGGACAGCTGGTACCTTAGCTATGACACCACTACAGAGTGAAATGTCAGCCAATGGGAGTGGAATGGTGTACTCGTGAATCGTGATGGACTTCTATTGACTGGGGTTAGGGATGTGTTCTTGCTAGTGAGTGACTATGAAAATGTGCCCTTTCAAAATATTCCACAAAAATAAAATTTTTAAAAACCAAAACAGAGGGGCAATTCAAAGTTAATAGAATAAACCAGCAGGAGGGGGTGGGGTGGGGTGGAGCTGGAGGTAATGTGCAGGTCATTGGAGGTGTGTTTATCCCAGCTAAGTTTAATGGTTTGAACTTGCTAAAATACTTACCTACTAACTGACCAACACACACACTCACATGGTAGAATATGAACCTTGCTCTGAACAACTCTACCCATCACATCAGGACAGGAAAAGGAAGCTATTGTATAGAAGTGGATACCTATGGGTGCTCAAGTTCATTATCTTTCACAATAATGTACCAGCCTACAAATCATCAGTGCTGGAACATCCACCTTTATTCTCCTGGCATCAGCTGCTGTGATTATGATTTAATTTCAAGGTTCAAGCAGCAGGGGGCACCAAATTATTGGGGGGGCAGGCACAAACAGACTAGAAGGGCAAAATGATAAACTACAAGATTCGACGCATATTTTAAAACAATTGTAATTGCTCATCAGCTAATGAACAAGTTTTCATTCAACAGGGCGAAAAATATTGGGTGTGCACTCCCCACTGTAGTCAGTGCCTATGTCAAACAGCTATTGCAGGGGAAACTTTCATATGAGCAAGGATGTCATCGTTGCAGTCCGATGTTAAATGGTTAATGTTTGGTACGGCAATGCTGGACTCTGTATTCTTCCCCTGTTTTTCATAATCTCTTTGTGGGGCCCCACAAAGAGATTAAGAAAAACATATGTTAACTCATTCATTTATCTAATGTATACACTGCAATATACATGTGCATATGTACAAGTACATACGCCCCCGCCCCCTAGGAATTCCTGGATGTGCTACTTGCCTGTGATTTCAGTGGGTAATGGATTACTTGAGCAAATTCTTCTGTTAAATCATGCATACATTATTGTGCTTTTATTATTATTGTAGTGTATAAATTTTTCGAGATTAAAGGAAATAGATTGAGAACATATAACAGGGTTCTCGCCAGGGTTCCAGAATCGTGTGAAAATCTCCCCCAGGTTTTTTTTCTGGGGGTGATTTTGAAAAATCGGGTGAATTTTAAACAATCGTAAACTTAGAGAAAAATACTACATTTATGGAGGAAAAAAACGAACAAACACAAAAATAATATAAATATTTTATACATATCTTCTAATTTTGTTATTAAATATTTCAGCAATTTTGTGAAATGAAAAGCTTTCTAGTGTTACATTTGCTGCTGATATTCATATAAAAATTTTTTTATTTATTCTTTATCTGTTGCGAAATTTATCTTTTATTCGATTTTGTGTGCTAAAAGAACACACTACTGATGCACAACTTATTGGCACAACCAAAGCAATTTCATATAACACTGTTCTTGGATACACATCTTTATACCTGCAAATGAAAAGTTCTGCAACATCTGCAAATTTAAAACTAGCATAGCTATTTTTTAGCAGATAAATATATATGGATATTCACTCAACAGGCATTTCAAATCTTTGAAGTCATCTAACAACTTCAAAACAAATTTGCATGACACCGATGAGGATTTTTACTTCCCATCCCAAAAGCGTTTGAGCGATTTGGCTCCTTTCACAACAATGAATGATAAAATAAACATAGGGACCTCTACAACGTCGAAAACAAAAAATCCCTTTAACACTGTATGAGCCGTTGCTTTTAGCCCAAAAATTACGACAGGATAAAAAAAAAATCTCGGTATCAATACAAGCATGAGCCAAATTCTAGAAACGAGTTTTCAGATGAGAAAAAAACAGACCATTTATATATTGATAAAATAATAAATGGCATTAACTTACCTTTTACAAATAATGCTGGTTTTGAAGACTCCTTGCAAAATGAACAAAACATCAAAATTGTTTTATTTTCAACGGTTTCGACTTCAATCCAGTCGTACATTTTGGGCCATTTCTCTTGAAAGTTGAGATTTTTTTTTTATTTAGTTGGGTTTACAGCAGGAACAGCCTCACTACATTTCTCAGGCAATATTTCAGTGTTTAAAATCGTAGCACTCGATGCCGAACTTGCAGAATCGTCAGTAGAATCGTCTTCCTCTTTCTAATGAGGAACTTTTCCATTGTGTTATAGAAAGAACAAATATCAGAGCTGCCAACTTTTCAAAATCAAAAACCGGGACATCAACGCACGTTCAGCGGCACATATTTACACTTTATAAATAATAAAATTATATATTATAGGTTTCTCTATTTTTTATTACAGTTAATAATTTAATACAAAGAAAGAATTTGTATTTAAGTATAAAATAAGATTAACAAACCTTGTTAATGAGTTTCATTTTTAGAGAGTGAGACACTATTTTTTTCAGAGAGTCACCAATTTTTCTCCCCACCATAACAGGAGTCTTATCACATAAGGCAAGACAGTTCATCCACGGAATACCAAGATACTGAAATTCTTCAGACAAAAGTTTGGCAATATTTTCACCTGTTTAACTGGTTTTTAGGCATGGCAAGGAGAACAGCATGCGTCTCACTCAATTGCAATTATCAAAGTATGTTACCCCCCCTTCCCCAAAAAAACATTTTCCTAAATCAAAAATATTGCTTGAAAAAATCAAGATTTACTATAAAATCAAGAAGATTTGAGACAGTACCAGAACTGTTAATTTGATTATTTATTGTTAGGGGAGAGTGGTAAATATGGGATGTGCTAGCAGTATGTTTGATGATACTTTTATTCAATTATTTTTCTGTATCAGTCACTCATAGATGGAGTTCAGAAATTGTGATGATTTTCAAGGTTTTGAATTTTTTTTAAATTGAATGATGCAATTTTAGAAATAACTATTTCATTTAAGCAATGACAAGACAGTGACTTTTTTTTTTTTTTGTAATGCCCTTGGAAGACAATTTTATCCATCATGAATGCATGATAGCGCTATTTTATATAAAGGATGAATAGTGTAACCTTGAGCAGGGTTTAAGCTGGCTCAAAAAATGCTAAAATGTGGAAAAAAGTTGTAGCAAAATGCTAAAGAAAGTTAGCGGCTTTTGTCACTCAAAAAATTGTAATATCAAATTAATTGTCCGCTCCAACAATGCCTTGGACAGCAATGGAAAACTAATTAGCTTGGAAGATACTAACATATTTAAAAGAAAACTGTATTGGGCAGTGTAAGTTAATATACAGCTCCTAACAGGATAAGGATTTTTTTTTTCTAAAATCATTATTAAATAAGCATAAAATCCAAATCTGAAATTTGATTTTGTGAGTTACCATTGTCTTTGCATGAATGATTTAATTAATGACCAGTATGAATTGAATAAGTAAAATGCCAATATTGTTACTATTAATAAATTTAATTTGTGTCAAGAGATGCACTGAAAACCCGGGTTACGACATTATAAGCTGCTTTCGCGATCTTATTTTAGGTTAAAATTTATTAAAAAAAGACTATTATATATATAAAAAAAGGTATGTAAGTGTAAATAAACAAAAAAAAGTCTTTGAGCATATAATAACCCTTCTCAATCCAAGTATTTCTAAAACCAGTTAAATTTAAATTTTTATTAAAAGTAACAGCATATTCCTCAAACCAACTATTATTTTAATTACAATATAATAAAATATTACCATTTCAGCCTTCTAAATATTTATTTTTTAATATCGAACAAAGACAAAAGTACACATGGTTCATATCTCGAATTGGCAAAAAAAATGCGCTATGAAAATATTAGTCCTACAATTATTGTAGTGTGAGTATATGTGTATTTCTCACATTAATTTACAGGTACTTGCAAATGTTAAAAAAAAAAAAAGCTTGTGGTGAAAACATTCCTTTGTGTTCGCACTTCCGCACTTCTTATAGAAGAGGGGGTGGGCAAAGTACGGAGGGTAACGGCTACTTCACCGGATGTGGGATTTTGAATGTGCTTCCTCGTTGTTTTGCTCTGGGACTTTCCTCCCCCCTGTCATTTCTGCCGATCGCGGGCAAGAACTTATTTCGCAATCGGTCCTTCAGCTTTCATGGAATTCATGCTATTTTTGCAGAAGACAGAACTGTCTCTTTTGAATCGTTAACATAGCAGTGTTAAATGTTTTTCGAATAGGGAATTTCGTAATTGCTAACACTCAAGATTAATTACAATACATAAAAATAAATATTTTTAAAAAATAGCGTTAACTTTCTCAGTACTGCCGGAAAAGAGAACGAAAAAAAAATGACCACCTACCCCTTGCGATTGTTAATTACACTCGAACACCGTTTCTGGTACGTCCTCCCCTCGTAATCCATCCCCCTCTAGCTTGTAAAATATGTGATGGCAAACCACGTGGTGAAACTTTACTTGCCTGACAGACTGTTGAGTGTGTTTACATTTTCTGGGGATCGAGGCCGCCGGGATTCTTTGTTTATTTTCTTATTTCGGTCTTGTGTGTTTCCGCTTCCAGTATCTTAAGGTGAAGAGCGCGCCCTTAGCAGTTGTTTACAAGCAACTATTTCCTGAGGTTTTTTCTCCAGCTGGGAAGCCGTGGTTTCGGCAACAACTGAAATTAAAAACTTTTTTTTTTCTTCTGTAGTTACGCATACGCGGTATCTCTGTCATGCGCGATGGAAAGTTGACACATACTATTGTTTTGATGTTTCGATCAACCTAAATTGATTGATGTTTTAATCGCCCTAAATGTTTGATGCTTCAAACTCCTTCTGCGTAGGAATTTTTTTGATTAGTTAGCAGCCATGCGCAAAAACAAATATATGAAAATAATTGAAAATTGGGAATTTTCACTTAATTTATCACTTGCTAGGACGTAGCTTTTTTTTTTTTTTTTTTTTTTTTTTTTTTTTTTGCTGCAATGCACAGTTTGCAGTTTAAATATATTTTATCCCTCCAGTTAACTTGCACCCATTTGTAAAGGGTGCACCATTTTTGATCAAGTTGCTTGGAAGGTATATTAGATTGAGTAGCAGTTTTACTTTTAATTTTAAACTCATTCTTTTTCAGTTTTATCGGCACTGTCTTCGCAATCTTTGCGTTTCTTAATAATGAATTTATCCATTGTAATGAGGCACGTTGCATGATGGACAGCACCTTGAGTGGCGAGAGCAACTCCTAGCTTGCACTTATCTTTCCTAATATGTGTTCCTTCTCTATAGAAGTTTGAAAAGTCACTCCGGTCACGAATGCAGAGGTTGTTTATGGCCTTGGGGGTGGGAATGAAGCCGTAGACATCGCCGTCAGGGCATCGCAGTTGGCTTGAATGGGGTAAGTGTTCTAATCCCTCTAGCCTCTATCTTACTCTGCCAGCCTACCCCACCCTTTATGGGGCGCTCTAGAGTGTATGTAGGGGGTGGGGAGTGATTCAAAAGGTGCTGTAGAGACACAATAGGAACCTATTATTCCTTGAGGATTAAGAAAATAACATTAGCGGAGTACAAATCGCTGCCAGAATTTTGGAAACTTTAGTTACCACAAAAATAGAATAGCCTGAGTAGAATCCGCTGGTGGGTTAATATTTAAACAGCGGGCGCAATTTTGCGACAGGCACTCATTTTTTCTCGCATTTTAGATTAACTCATCGCATTTTGCGAAAATAGCGACCGCAGCTTAAACACTGGCCTTGAGAATATGAATACTTTTGAACACCATGCATCAATTCTTACAAATTTTCAGCTTCATCACTTTCATTTTCAGGAAAAAGAATTATGATGGGGGGCTTTATTTCCTTCCCCACCCCACCCTCTTCCTCAAGCTGAACTGCAAACCTTATTTTGGGGGTGGGGGAATATGTAAGAATACAGGATACATGTTCAGAACATCGTTGCATGGATACATGTTCAGAAAATATTTATCCCATACAATTATGGGATAAATGTTTGCTACGTCCCATTTCCATTTTCGGTCAGTTTCCCTCCATTTTCAAGTTGAAATACAAATATTTATAAAATAAAATGATATTTAACAACAATACTAGGCAGAGGAAACATCATCGCGTGAAAAATAAAATTACAATTATAGGAGAAATCTTCACTGCGTCTAACTTCCGTTTTCGAAAGTTTCCAGCGAAAAACATTCTCCTCCGCTACCAATTGCTCCGAAATTTCTGTTCAGTTATGCATCGATCTCGGGGAAAACTCCAATTATGACGGTAAAGGAGAAATTTCTCGAAGCAGTTGCACGCTCATGCCTGAAGATTGCAGGGAAATTTTTACGCCATCGAATTTCCGTTTTCGGAAATTTTCCCTCCATTTTCCGAATGAAACACAAATATCTTTGGAATAAATTGATGTATAACAATACTGGACAGAGGCAATATCACAGGAAAAAGAAATTGCGATTATGGAAATCTTTATTTCGTTTTCTTCCGTTTTTGAAAGACGAAATACCGTCCCGATGCGTATTTTTACGCGTTGGCAAAATTTTGATGCGTACTAGACGCGTAATTTTGCACTTTGGCTCTATTAGCACAACTATTCCATGAGGGAGAGCAAGGTTGAAAGATTGGCGAGAGGGGGTGTGTGCGCTCGCTCCCAGCTAGAAACGTGAGATAACAAAGTTCAATCGCTGAGATCATAATAAAACAAAAGCAGGAGTTTACACTAAGCAACAATAACAACGATATCAATTTCCATCGGTAAAAAAAAATCGCGAGCCATTTTGGCGAAAATCCGGAAGAAACTATCTTCCGACCGTAAAACTTTCGGGAAATCCGGAATACTTGGCAGGTATGCGGCCGTCATTGCACTGATATCGGCTTTGCCAATGCATCCAATATCCTCTGGCCGTTCTTCACCCCATATCCGTCCGATATTGGCTTTGCCGATGTATCCAATATCTGATTTTCAAAGGCGCTTACTTAGAAACGGGGCCAATTAATAGTTTTCGCATTTGTGCAAAAAAAAACTATAAATATATTCGCAAAATGCGATCGCAGTTTAAACCGTGATTTTAACAAAAGAGGGCACAAAATTCTGAACTTTTACGAAATACATTGAAATCCCAAATTCTTGCAACCTGTCCGTAATTCGGTAATCATGTGGCCGAAACCGTAATGGTTGGCACCTCAGAAAGTGCAATATGCATGGAACTGACCCTTCATGATGGTTTTACAAGTCAAATTCTTCGGAGTATTTCTTAAAGGCCCCATTCTGGGGTTGTGAACTGAAATAATAACTTGCAACACAACTTTTTTCGTTTGAAACATCAAATTACGGAATCGGCATTCAACTTGAGCGTTAGCAAACAAACAGCTTTCCATTCCACTCCCACGAAGCTCCGCACAATCGCCGTGCGCTCGTTGGCTGCGAGCACCGTGGATGTGAAGTCATAAGCCAGTACTTCAACTTTCCAAGCCTTTGGGGCACACACGTCCTTGGCGCTCGAAGTGTCGTGGATTAACAAACGAACATTTTTTTACTTTATTTTTTTGTTTCCGTTCGTTACAGATTCCCACAGCCAGCGTTGACGCTGGAGAAAAATGATGGCTGATAAGATTGGGGGGGAAACCATACATGATAAATAAATAAAAGGAAAAAAAGAAAATCCCAAAGCCGGATTCTTTATAGAAAAATCGGATTCCCGGGAAATATTTTCAAAAATCGGACAGGATCTGGGTCAACCGGGACACTAGGCAACTATGAAACATAAATCTACAAAAGTGAATAACTTAGCAACACGAGGACTATAAACCTAACTAACTCAGCAACACATGGGCTACTATAAACGAGAATAACTTAGCAGCACGTGGGCTTTCGTCTCGTCGTACTCTACGCGGATTATCCCGTAATCCGTCTATATACAACCGGAAGGGAAATACTGGGATTGTACCGTGACTTCATGAAATTGGCACACGTGACTGAACAATAGGATTGTACCGTGACGTCATGAAATTGGCACACGTGACTGAACAATAGGATTGTACCGTGACGTCATGAAATTGGCATACGTGACTGAACAATAGGATTGTACCGTGACGTCATGAAATTGGCACACGTGACTGAACAATAGGATTGTACCGTGACCTCATGAAATCGGCACACGTGATCTGAAACGGCATCGCCTTTGTAGATTTTCATGCCAATAGCTCACGGTTAAAATCTTTCTGCGCACGCCCATTTCGCGCGTCACTTCTTTTTTTTCTTGCACGAATTCAAACTTCTTTGCGCAAAACGTGAGTCTGCGCACGCTATCGGGAACCCAGATATAACCCCAAACCATGTTTCATTTCATCAGTCTGGTGATTTGTGTGTTTATTTTTATGAGCTTTTCAAATATATATTTCAATTTTTATGCACTAGCAGCAGGTTTTTATTTTTGTGATAGTGTTGTGGAAGATTTTTTTTTTTTGTTTGCAGTTCCATATCAGGGAATCTCCCTTCAGTCTAATTAAAATGAGAATTCACTATTTTCGAATAAATTTGAATAAAGTAACACTAATTCTGAAAATGTGGAGCATACAAACACTGAGCATACTGACAAAACACTATGATATATGCAATGCTTCATGTTAGTTTATTGCTGGTTACTATTTGATTACATTTTTAAAAAAAAGCCACCCTGTTGTTCACTGTTTTAAGTGTTAGCATCTGACCATTTGTCGTAGATGGGTCCAGGTTAAATCCTGGTGAGACCTGGATGTTGTGTTTGTCTTATGGCACTGGCTCTCTTTTTCCTGGAACCAGTGGCCCTAAGTTCGGGGTGAGCAACTCCTTGTATAGCTCATTGAGTTGCTTGTGGTGTCGTTAAACCCCCGAACAAAGATTGCATGAAAAAGGCATCCTTGATTGAATTTGACAGCACTTCGTTTAAAAAATTTTTAAGCAGAGACATAACTAAAAAAAGTTTTTCACAAAATCCACATTAATAATTTTATCTACTTACAGAATTTTTATGACCCAAAAAACATGCCTGCTTCTTTTGCTGTGGTTCATGACATTCATCAGCTTAATCAGTGACTTAGTTTTTCTTCTAGTTCAACTTGAAAAATCCTCTCCTACAAGTCTGTTGATGACAAAACAGTTAGCTTGTATAGAACTTTATTAATTTTAGAAACTCAGGAAAATCACCAGATTTTAAAGCCAATGCTTGTTCAGAAAACATTATGTATAACAGTTGATATTCCTGTAAAAATTTTAAATGCAACTCACTGCTCACACACTTTTGCCCATTCCTCATCAATCGGGATAATTGATGATATAAAATGAGCTTTCCGATTTCTTTGTTACGAAATTTTGCCAAAGTGATGCCAGTTGCCCAAAGGTGGCAGTTTGGAACATTAACTTCATTGGCTCCTTAAATATACTCTCAGCATCTTTTATTAAGATGCTTTACATGGCTTTTTAGCAGTTGTTGAATATCCTTGTTGCTTGTGTAACTAAATTGATATTTTTCAATGAAGTATTTAAAAAGTGCAATCACTGTTTTCCAATAAACTAAATCCTCATCACAGCAACCAAGGCCATGTGGTGCACCTATATGGCTGAAATTTTTGGTATCTTTTAGTAGTCTTACATCATCTTTTTGCCTTCATTTCTTTCTCATGGTCACTTAAGTATATTGTCTACAGTGAAAGTGCTGTTTCTTCTGCTTGCTTTCAGCACCTTTAAGAAAGTCACTCCTATTTTATTTTTTCAGACAACCTTTTTTGGAATGTATCTTTACTGCATGATACAAAGCTTTTGTTTGTGTATTTGCAGGAATATTGAAATATTGATTATATATTTTATGTATAGGATTGTAAAGCTATGCTGTGGGATTTGAATGAAGGAAAACACTTGTACACATTGGACCACACAGATATTATCAATGCTCTGTGCTTCAGTCCTAACCGTTATTGGCTTTGTGTGGCTACTGGACCTAGTATCAAGATATGGGTAAGTGTCAGCTTTCACTTGTAAACAAAAGATTACGAGTTCTTGATCTCGTGTAGTGTAATAAAGTGTATGTCATGTTCTGAGTCCAGAGATTTCTAGGTCTGTTGCAAAATTGTAAGAAATTCAGGTTTAGAAAAATGGCATTTTCTGATGTATATGTTTGTGTCAAATAAAATTATGCATACTTTTTTATATTATGTCACCACCACAGGAAATCTTGTTGAAAACATTTCCATTTTAGGTTAAAGAAAGTTATTTCTAGATTTTTTGTATATTTTAAGAGCTTTTCTTGAATGTTTCTCTGTTGTGATATCTTAAAGCTTAGGAAGCTATTAATTAACCTCTTTTAGTCAGAAGTACATTACAGTTTGCACAAACTGAAATAAATTTTTAGTTTTAATTCATTTGTCTTTCCAACAAAACTCTGCTGCAAAGTGCATAGAATCTGCTTGGAGGTTTAAATGAACGATTGCCACGTGGCAACTACATATAGCAAAGTGGCTTGTAAAAAAAGTTGCTTTTTTCTCCACGTTCAAAAGCTTGCCTGCCTGCCTACATGGGCTGGTGGTCAAATTATTTTTTTATTACTAAAGAACTTATTTACATTTTCTTACATCCAACTTACAGGTGGGAAAAACAGAGATCAGTAAAATAAAAGGGTGATGCCAATGTTGTTGTTTTTTCCACTGAAGTTGGGGTACAAAGTAACTATAATAGAATAAGACACCTGAGCTTTTTAGAGGTAACTCAGCATCTCATGCTGACTTCAGCAGTTCACTTTGTAAAGTTTCTCTGAAAATGCTTAATTTTCCATTGCTTAGTCACTTAAAGCAAACATTTTTTATTTCTTTTATTATAAAAAAATGAAGTTCAAAACAGGAACTCTACTTTTTATAAAAAAAATTATTTCACTCCCCGTACATCAATTTGCATTTCCTCTGTTCAAAATGTGCACGCACTAGCTTTTCTGGATAATAAATTTGCTTTAAACAAAATATAATATTTTTACATGCCCCTTAATAGAGCAAAATGTTACTGTTTGAAAAAATGGATTTTAAGCGAAATTAAATGTCAAAAATCGGTGCTGCAGTAACAATTTTGCGGGTCACAGAAATAGCAGTTCTGTCGTGCACAGATTTAAGTACCTATTTTTGAAATTGAATTTCAGTTATAAAAATTAAAAATTGCAAAAATGCTTGCTGTACTGATTGGTTTTGAAAAGACCATTAGAAATAGAAAACACCTGCACTTCATTAGAAATGTTTTTTTTTTTTTTAGAAAATACGGAGTTGCTCTTTTTATTATGAAAGTTAAGACCAAAGAAAAGTAAAACATAAATAAGAATGTTTGCAAAGCGAAATTGGTGGAAAGGAAAAAAAAAATAGTTTTTTAAGAAAAATTCGGAAAATCGGAGCATTCTCATCCACGCAAAAACAATCATTTTTGGGTGGTGAACAGCGTTAAGATGCCCAAAATATATGTCCTGTTATTTAAAACATTCAATAAACAATCCCAAAAATGTTAGAATCTTTAAACATGAAAATAAATGTTGCATAACATTATTTCAGAGATTTTCTATTTCAATTTTATATTCAATGTTTCCCATATTCTGTGGTAGACCAACAATTTCCACAGCAACTATGGAAAGTTTATAGCATGAGTGTCTGGTTGTAGCAAAAAAAAAAGGCTTGAAATTTTACAAAAATAAGATGTCCTTTGAGAAAAAAAGTTCCTCAACACTGGGTTTGAAAACCAAACATCTCAATTAAATCAGGACATTTAGCAGCATTGCGTGTGTATAGAGATGGGCTTAACAGTAATTTTTGTGCGACAGTGACAATGGGGACAGTTTCGCGGAAGTAACAGTGACTTTAAACAGTGATGACAGAGCTCTAACAGGATGACAAGTCAACGGCTTACTAGTAACAGTGAGTCGAACTTTTGTAAGAAATCATTTGCTTACAAATATTACGAAGCAAAATTTTAGTCAACGGTGAAATTATTTCCACATCTCATCTCAGTTTTTCTACGCTTGGCATTGGACATTCTATCTTCTCAAGAGTTGTAAAGGTTTATCAATGGTTTTAACACAATATTTATTAGAACACGAAAAATTACTTTTTTTTTTTTTTCTGTGTAGTAGTTGGGAATCATTGCAAGTGTATAAAACAAGGTGGCCACTTCCGTATTCCCCGGTCTAAGCTATGGTTGATCTGTGACTATGTTTCAGTACTGGCAATCGCACAGTACCAAAAAAAAAAATTCTGCATGAGATATGAAATTCATTTTTTGAAAACTATATAGCATATTTTTATTTTGACACCTAGAGAAACCTAACCAAAAGTAAAAGGAATGAAAAGAAGAAGCTCTTGTGTATTCATCAAGATATGGCTTTAGCAGAATGGAAGCAGCTTCAAAACGTTGTCTTAACATTTTCAACCATCAAATAACTCTCCACAGGGTGCGCACGCGTGCTTGAAAACCTGGAAAGTCCTGGAAAATCATGATTACGTTTTCAAGGCCTGGAATATCCTGGAAAAACGGTGTTTTTTTAATGCTGTCTTGAAAAGCCTTGAAATTTGAAATTAGTACTTAAAAAAATGCCCTTTTAGGAAATCGTGTTACTGTTACCCCTTCATTTTTTAAAGTTCCTTTTCTCTGTTCTCAAAAAAACCACAGGCAGCGGTTTCAACGTGCACCAAATCCTAATTTGGCTGGGGAAAAAAAGAAAAAAAAAGGCACTACTTCCAGTGCAATAAAATTGGATGATTACTAGTAGGTCGAAGGAGAGCTTGATGTCCGTCCGACAACTGAGAACGGAAGGGGAAAGAAGAAGCATTTAGCATTTTGCAGGGGGTCGCGTATGCACCAAGTCAGCTGGCATCCACCAGTGAGGAGTATGCCTGAACAACACATTCATCTTCTTCTTGTTTATGTGCATGATACCCTCCCCCTCCCCTCAAGAGACTTCCGCTACTTATGATAAAAAATAAGAAAACTATCTTTGCGAATTTTTCACGAAAGTAGCTGAAATTTTTACATTCACTGTAATTGGATTACAGAAGCTCACTTCCAAAATTCCAATTGAATCGGTTTAAAACTTTAAAAGTTAGCATTGGTAATTTTTATTATGTGTGCCTCTTTGGACAGAGTGAGCCTCCAGCAAAAGGGTGTTACCATAGCAACGGTTGATTGACAGCTGGGAGCGCTGATCTGAAGCCTTGGGTTGGGAAGAAAGCAAACACCTGTTTATCACTTCCACAGCTCAAAAGGACTAGGAGAATATTTTCAGAAATCCATTTTTCCGAATTTTGAAAATAACACAGTAAAATTTTTACAGTAGTTAAGATACATCACAATAAAGTTCTAGTGCAAATTTCGCCAAATTCCGTTAGGAACTTTAGCAGATGCAAAAAAAAAAAAAAAAAAATCCGTTGCATAATCGGATTGAAAAAAGAAACAGTAATTATAAATTACGGGAAAAGCAAGTGAATTATTTTTTTTAGATGCCATGGTTTATTTAAACAGAGTGATCCTTAAATTTTTTTTCTGTGATGATATGGACTCTATTTGAATTACAAACATACGTTTTTATTCAGACGTCTGAGTTACTGTTTTAATAAAAAAATCGTCTGTAATTAAAAAGTTTTCAATGGATTTAAGCAATATTCAGCAGATAAACAAACGTATTTCAGTAAATTGCAACATCATGACGTAAATTTGGTAATTTAATTTTGTCGAAAATTGGGGAACATTTTTTTTTTTTTTACAATTTCTATTATAGTTAAAGTGAAGGAGGAAATGTGCAACTTGACAGTTCAGTGAGCTGCAGGTGGTGATTTATGGCGATGTGCCAAATGAAAAGAAGCCATTCCATCAGGTCATTCCAAAGGTTGTGTGTGTGGACGCGTCCTCCTGCTGTTTGATCTTAATCGGAATGTTTTTGTGCAGGGGGGGGGGGGTTTGAGAGAAATATCCGTTTCAGCTTTACAGCTTTCACGGCTCTTTTTTTTTTTTTTTGGTAATAAATAAAAATCATAGTTGCTGCATTCACCATTGATCCGTGTTTGCATTTCTTGAATATAAACAGCAGACAATCTGAAACAGTGTTGGGCGGGTCTTGATGTTCTTCATTTTGCATATGCTGAGTTCAGTTCTGTGGGAATAAGGAATGACTTATACTGTGAATATATACAAAACTACATATTTTTGAGCTGAAAAATAGGTCTACTTGTACACAGTAGCTAACGTGTGAACTCAGATGAAGACAATCAGACATACGGACGTCTGATTCCATAAAAAAAAATCAACATAGTTTTTTTATTTACACTACAGGTAAAAAAGCAAAAACATGTTTTTAAACGTTATAAAGGAAAACGGATTTTGAAACGCAGGACTTGATGATCTTAATTTCTGAAAGTTTCTTTTTTCCACATCCTTTTTTTTCAATTACAATACTGTCATCATCATCATCATCATCATTGTCAACCATTATCAATCCACTGCTGGACGAAGGTCTCCCAAGTTTCCTCCACAACGGTCTGTCTTGTGCCAGTCTCCTCCATGTCACCCCTGCATACTTTCGAATTTCATCCACCCATCTCCCATGTGGTCTTCTTCTGGGTCTTTTCCTGTCCCTGGGAATCCAGGATACTATGAGTTATATCACTTAGTGATATGGCAGATTTTCGGTTGCTGATATCCGCGATCGTAAGCGGTAGTTGCATTGCGATTGTTGATGATGACAAGATAAATACTGGAGTGATGTAAAATGTTGCATAAACTAAAAAAAAAAAGCCTCCCCCCTGAACTTTTATTTGGTCATCATAGCTGATCAACCATTTCATTCCATGAACATCAGCACAGTTCAGTCATTTGAACATTGGGGGTATCTGAAGGAATTCAGCCGTGCTTAAGCGCATTTCTAGCGCAACGAAAACATGCTAATTTTGGACAGTTCTATTCCCTTCCTCTTTACCATCCCTAATAATTGAGAGTGCATACTGTATTTTCAAATATTCTATTTATGAGCTAGTTTTCGCGCTGTTCGTTATGCTTTTATTTTCGAAATTCCTAACACTTTTGAACTATGGTTGCAGAAACGTTTATGCTTTGGGTTTGTCTGTAGGATAATTCGCATGAAAGCGGTTGAATTTCGGCGAAATTTTAGTATGCTGTTGGGTACAACCTGGAAACCTACCCTCTTGAAAAAGGTCAAAATTAAATTTAAAGGCCAAGACATAAGAGCAGTATTTGTTCTCCAACCTTAGGAATGTTAACTCACATAAAATCTGTTTGATTGCGACAAAGTTTTGGTATGTTATCAGGGAGGAGAAACCTACCCTTGTAGAAAATGATCCAACTTGAATTCAAAGGTCAGGGCATAAGAACAGAATTTATTCTTTATGGTCTTGTGCTTGATAAACTTGATCAATTTGCATAAAGCACATTCATCCATTTGCATCTTTCATCATTTTTATTACTTAAAACTGAAATTACTTTACAGTATCATGTTCAAATTATTTTTTTAAAGCATAATAATCATCCTGGAATTTTTTTGTATATGGCCTGGAAAGTCCTTGAATTTTTTTTGTATATGTCCTGGAAAAGGCCTGGAAAGTCCTTGAATTTTTTTTTCCCCAAAAGTGTACGAACCCTGTCTCCAGGAACTGCTAGAGAAACTGAAAGCAAGTAGGTTTGAGTATGACACAAATTGTTGAAATACTGCTGACCAATATGCCAAGCAGTGCAGAAGATGAGTCTGGAGTAGCATGGGGAATATTTTTGATGACAAGACAATGGTCAAGCAAAAAATGACTTATGAAAATATGCAGCCAGTAAGCCAAAGTATTGCTTAAAAATTTTGACCCAACCACTGCTCTCAATTTATGGTGGGTTTTTTATTCAAAGGACTAGAAAGGCCAAGTATGAGTAATTAAATTACAAGGCCCATTCAAGAAGATTTATAAACATGTATGTACCACCCTGAACTACATATGGTTGTGGTCCTTTTCAAAGTAATCTCCCCCATAGGCAATGCACCTGTCCAAACATTGCTGCCACTCCTCAAAGATGTGTTGGCAGCCATCTTTCTGCAACTCTTTCAGAGAACATCGCAAGTTCTTTTTGAGAGTTGGGAAAAGATAAGCTCACAGGGTGCTGAATCTGGACTGTATGGGGGGGTGTGGAACCATTCCATTGCTGTTGTTTTTCGACCGAGAAGGTAGTGACTTTCTGCCCCACGTGAGGACAAGCATTATCATGATGGATTTTCCAACCATTTGGTGAATGTCTGGGCGCTTCTTACGGATATGTGTGAACAGCTTTGTCAAAACAGACAAGTGATAATCCGTATTAAGTGTTCTTCGGTGGCATGACATTCTGGTACACCATTCCTTGGTAATCAAATAAAGTTATTACCATTACCTTCCCTGTACAGACTTCTTTCCTGTGTTTGTTGCTGTTGTATCAAAGCTGATACACTTCACTTTATCACAAATTCCCCATTTTCCTGATGTATCATACATGGCCGATGCAATTATTTTCCCTTTTGCTGAGGAAAATAATTGCATCGGCCATGTATGATACATCAAGATACCAAAATGGTAAGACTGTCAATAGTTTCGGATCCAGCTATATCTTCAAGCAATACTTTGATGGTGTTTCACTCTTTGACAGATAATTGAATTTGCATTTACATTGTAAAGAGATGGATTTAGTCCAAGATTTCGTATTGTAGGGGTCGGGATTAAAACTGCCTGTCGATTGCTTACTTTTGCAACATCAAGACTAGCAGATTAATTTAATATCCAGTACTCGGTTGTTTTTCTTTTAATGGGTTTCTCTCCCAAAGTAGAAGGCTCTTCGGAAACAGTACAAGGACAGTTTTTTTTTGTTGTTGTTGTTTTTTTTTTTCAGAATCCGAATCAGATAAAAAAAATTAAAACCTTTTCCTCCCTGGATCTTATCTCTTCATATTCCATTTGTTTTCTTTTTCTGAAATGTTGTTCTCTTTATTTCAAATTCTCATTGGGGGCTACTAGCACCAAGTCAAACCTTTTTTTTTTTTTTCTTTTCTTTTTTCCCTCTCTCGTCCTTTCTTTTGTTGAGCCATAAGAAACAGTTTGTCTTCTTCAATCGTGATCATTTGTAAAGCTTTAGCGTGTGCTATATCAAAAAGATCTTCCAACTGCTCTTTCCAAAGATTTTCCTTCTTAATCAAAGCATCTGAATGCTTGTCTTTACTTTCTTTATTCTTTTTCAGCCCTTGCCATTCTTTAAAATATTTTTCAACAAAATATGATCTTTTCATTTAGTAGGAATTCGAGCTTTTTCCCACATCTCTAAAATATCACACGCAGTTGATTCTGGAGATTTTCTAACAGTTTGTTTCAAATCAAGTTTATAATGAAAAAATAATGCCATTGCCTAACTAATGGACAGAAGCTTCGTAGGATGAAGCAGTGACGGAATTGGCCAATTAACCATACTTCTGTACTTCTAGTAGAAATAGAACTTTCATAAGTTTTACTTGTGTTTGATGCCATTTAATACTATGTTGTTAACTGCTAGAATTGCAAAAATGTTCTTACTAGAGCCCTGAAAAATACATCCACTCTGCAACAGGCAGCCACTATCTGACTCAACAAGATAATGCTACAGTGCCACCTAGTGGTCGCCTAGCGCAACATGTTTTTGACTGTATTGCCAGCTGACGGGAGACCACAGTGCCATCTGGGGTGCAATACAATTACCACACAGATTCACTTAATGAGTAATATAGTAATTTCAACCCTGGTAGCGACCTCTAAATCTAATCTTTCATCGCCTGTAATCACAGACTTCGGGTAGTCCTCGTTTGAAGTAATTTCTTGCTTCAAAAATTCACATACCCTCTTTTTTTATTCGGGCATCAGTAACCAAGGAATCCATTTTGCTCTACTTGCATCTTGTTGTTTCTCACTGAGTAGTGTGGGTATTTCCAACTGAAATCTGTAAATGTTCTGCCATTTGTCTCGCTGTGTGCCGACGATCCTTGTGAATAATCGCAGCTGCAGTGCTTGCCATCTGATCAGTTAATGGCTGTTGGCAACGCCCCTGGTTCACCTTGTTTCTTAAACGATTTGTGATATTCGCAGAATTCTTTTCACCAACATTTTGTACGCCTCCACATTTGTTTTTCCCTAAACTAACAGAACTTCAAAGCTGCACACTGTGATATCCATGACTTGTCCGAGAGGTGGGTGCAAACAGACACTTCTTCATTGTTCTAATCAGGGTCGTGAGCTGTGGTCATAGATGCCAATTAGGATTTTTTTGTAATTTTACGGATTTTCGTGGTTGCTGTTACAAAAGTATGGGAATAGCGATGAAATTGTGGAAAATCACAGTTTGATTTTTCTGATGTCAAAAGCAATTTTCTCATCAACTTAAAATTTTTTGTTTGTTCCAAGTTTATCTGGGGGACGGAATAAATGCTGGGTTCTGCGTAATATAGATTTCTGCTTCTTAATTCGCAATCCCATAAACTACCTACCATGGCTGAACAGCAACCGTGTTACACTCTGGCTCAGCCTTTCGTCCCACGATGTTGCTCTCTGTACCCCCAGCTGCAACTATGCAGAAAGCAGCTGTATAACGATGGCTTTGAGTGGGCGCTACTCAGGCATTCATTCCGAACTCCCATGATGCTCTTCTTTCCTCTTGCTTGCAACAACACAGGACACATGAGTAGGTGTGAGTGCTTAAAGGGTTAAAGTGCAAATAAGTATCTTAACAGTATCTCTGCATAAAAATTCAGATTGCTGAAGAGACTTTACTGAACAGCATCCTATGTAAACTGCATTGAAGTTTGTTTTATTTCAAG
The DNA here is from genome assembly GCA_039090855.1 of Macrothele yani. NCBI lineage: Eukaryota > Metazoa > Arthropoda > Arachnida > Araneae > Macrothelidae > Macrothele > Macrothele yani. The sequence continues at coordinate 147,958,226 of CM077027.1, forward strand.
TACATTGCTAACTGTGTATCTCCATTGTTACCAGTTGCATAATGATGTTCTTGTTTGTGCATCAGCAGGTGGTAAACATTTTTCTATCTGCTCTAGCTCATTGTACTACACCTGTATACACAAATATGTTCAGTTTGGCATTGCATAGTTTGAAAAAGTCTTATTCCTGTTATTTCATGTGCTGTCATTCACATCTTGACTGAAAATGAAATTAATCATTCAGCTGCTTAACAGTTATTCTTTCTTTTTTTCTTTTTTGTAGGATCTTGAAGGAAAGAATATGGTTGATGAACTTCGTCCTGAAGTAATCACAAATAGTGCTAAGGCTGAACCTCCCCAGTGTATTTCAATGGCATGGTCAGCAGATGGCCAAACACTTTTTGCTGGTTATACAGATAACTCCATTAGAGTTTGGCAAGTGTCTATTAGCACTACTCGCTAAAGAACTGTATTAAAGAGGGAAAAAAAATAAATGAAAATTGAAAAAAAAAAACTTTTGTGCATAATTCAAGTAATTCTGTGTCTAATAAACAACAACCGGACATGAATTTCTGTAATTATCAATGCAATGAGGTTATTCCAGGTCGAGTAATCCAGTATTTAACTTTTAATCTCTTTGGTTTGCATGAAATTTAAAATATTATACCAATTAGTTTTTTGTTGTACAGAGACTTGAGAGAATTTTTATCCTACTATTGGGTTGGCGCAAATTAAATATCCAGTGCAAATGAGCAGTGGAGACACACACCCCACACACAGGTGTTACTGGCATGTCACACAGTTACTGTAAATAGCTAGCATGTGTGTGAGGAACAAAGTTCAGGCATGGTTTGTTTGGACGTAATGTGGCTTGCAATGGAAACGTGCAGACGCAGTATTTGGGAGTCATCATCCTGTATTTAAACCTGGCCATTCTGCAGGAATCGTCGCTCAAAGCGTTTGGGGATAATACAGGCAACAAAGACATACCTGCCGGGTTTTACGGATTTGGTGATTTCCTAGATATTTATTTTCGTTTTTTTTATTTTGCACCCGCTATTAAAACTTTTTTTATTGAACTTGATCCATTCAAAGTAAAGCGCCGATGTAAGTTACGAACAACTTTTCAGTTATTATAATAAGCTTATCCATAATGTGTTTATGTGGAAACATTTGCAGCGGTTTTCCCCCGTGTTAGGTTTTGTGTTGTGTTTCAAACATTAAAACTTGCGCCGGGTGTAAACTGATAAGGAAAGGATAACAACCGGCTGGGCTTGGTTTTCTCTTTCGCTTGCCCCCCGCACACATTTGGGAGCAGGTGTCTTTACTACTCCCAGTTCGAAAAGCGATCTCTGAACGTAGATATCGTAGAAAAAAATTTTCAAACTGATTTTAAATCTAATTTTTAAGCCCGGATTGACACCAACATGACGAAATTACGCAAAAGCTGTCAGTTTTGTGAAATTAAAAATGTATTGGGGCATTGTTTCGTAACTTCTGGTAATTAATTTGACCTAACGAAAGAATGCTACTATAAAAGGAAGTTAAAAGGGAAAAAAGTAAGTCCAATGTTCATTCAAGCCAGTGCTTCTCCAGCAATGATTTGTTTTGCTCGTCCATTAGTAAGTTTGTACACTTTCCAACCGTGTTTTGTTCGTTTGTCGATAACGTGCATAAAAATATCTTGGCTTGATTCAACCAAATTAATATGTTGCAGTACTATTTTTCCCTCTGCAAATTGCATCTCTTTAAACTGCTATTGTTTTAGTATAGCATACTTGCCAACTTTTACGGATTTCTGCTTAATTTTACAGATGGTCTTTTTTTACATATTTTTTAATATTTCGATTGCTCGATCGAAATATTCCATTTTTTTGGAACCATCCACTTAGATTTTCTACCAGGCCTTACGAGCGCTGTGTCACGCGTCTTTGATTCGCATCTTCATGACATCGTGCAGTAGCTCTCTTTCCACGGGAGTGCTCAAATGACGTTCCGACCAGAGTTTGCCAAAATGCGTAATTACGCTCCTAGTACGCATCGAAATTTTACCAACGCATAAAAATATGCATTTATACGTTTTCTCACCACGTAATGCTACGCATCAAAGAATTTTACTAATTCGTAAAAGTGTGCATCGGGACAGTATTTCGTCTTTCAGAAACGGAAGTAAACAAAAGATTTTTTTTCCGTAATCGTAATTTCTTTTTCCTGTGATGGCCTGTGTCCCTTATTGTTATATATCATTTTATTTCATAAATATGTGCATTTCAGTTTGAAAATGGAGGAAACATTTCCGTAAAAGGGAAATTTGGCGTCTGAAAAATTTCGGTGTAGTCTAAGCATGAGAGTGCAACGGCTTCGAGAAATTTCTCCTTTTGCGTCATAATTTGCGTTGTCCTGAAGATCGATGCATAAATTAACAGAAATTTTAGGGCAATTAGTAGTTTGGGGAGGGTGTTTTCCGCCTGAAACTCTTGAAAGCTGCAGTTAGACGCAGTGAAGATTTCTCCCGTAACCGTAATCTTTTTTTTCAAGTGATGTTTTCTCTGCCTAGTATTGTTAAATATTTTATTTCATAAAATTTGAAGCGAATTTCTTTAGTGCATACGTGTAATATGTACAGGACTACTGTGGTACCTGCTACGTATAATGAATATATGTATGTTATGTATAAATATTCTCACTTATTACGTTATTTATACAGTATTTTTAATCTACTGGATTGAGTAAAGTAAATTTTGCAATCTCTACTTTAGTCAATCCAGTATTCTTGTCAAATTCTTTTAAAATTTAAACTTTATCTGTTAATGCAAGTGACTTTCATTTTCTTGATATTTTTTACCAACAATCGTAAAGGCAGCAACAAGCAGTCGTAGAAAGGCAATTACCCAAAGGCACCTGAAATGGATGTGCTATATGGAGGGTGTCTTATCAACAAACCGGTCCAGTAAGGTCAGAAATCTGTCCATTCTTTTTCGACCCCTCTTATCTTTCGGCGATGTCCCCGGTCCTTCAAAGAAAGAACCTACACTTGCTGGTGGGGAGCAATCTGATCCCCCCTCGTTCAGTGTCTTCTGGTGAAAAAGGGGATCCCCTGTACTTCATGTACACCCCCTATCTTTTTAGCCCCCACTAGTCAATGGATGGTTCTTCTGTCTCTGCTGAAGAAACAGGCCTCGTCTGCATTCGAAAAGGATGTCGAAGAATGACTCGGATAAGAAATATTTGACCTCAGTGGCAAACTTCGACTGACGAATTAGGGGGAAATGACAATGTGTAGTCGTATAAACGAAATGTTTTACTATTAAAACGAATAGGAAGGAATCGGGGCCGACCTGAAATGGCGTATAAATGTAAAAGACGTATAAACAGTACTTTACTGTAGTTGTATTTCAACTTCAAAATGGAGGGAAAATGTCCAAAAACACAAATTTGACGTAGCAAAGATTTCCGCCGTAACTGTAATCCCCCCACACACACACACACACACACACAATGATCAGAACATGCATCATGTATTCTTAAATATTCCCCCCAAAAAAGTTTTGCATTTCAGCTTTATAGGGAGGAGAATCCAAAAGTGACGAAGCTGAAATTTTTTTAAAAATTGATGCATGGTTAAAACAATAACATTAACACGGCAGAAACTATATTTTTGTCATGCAAAAGTATTTATGTTTTCAAAGTTACACTTCATCTTTTATTTAAAATAGTGAAAGCTATCATGCATTCATGATGGATAAAATTGTCATCCAAGGGCATTGACAAAAAAAGCCTTAAAGAAATAGGAAGGGAAACAAAAAGATATCAGCAAAATGAAAATTTAAGCGCTGGATGCTGTGCAGCTGCAGAAAAACAAATGTGGCTGTGGAACTTGCTGAGAAGTATATTAGATATTTTTAGATTCCTATCCTCAAAAGTGCAACATTTTCACTTCTTAAACACATTGCTGTTGTTCCTTGTGATCATTACAAAACATGATAAATTTAATGTTATTGTTTTAAAATGTGAATATTATATTTACTTCTAAAACAAACAAAATGGATCCAAATTCTAAATACATTGAGCTGTAGTGAATAGTTTTTTTTTTATGAAAAAATCTGGATTGATTTTTCATAATTGCCTAGCATTTTCATAAGAATTTTATTTCATCTTAATTTTTCTAAAATGATCAGAACATGCATCATTGAATCATTGAAAATTACTCCCTAAATTATTTGAAAAGACTAAAAATACTCCTTTTAAAAAAAAACTAGTGCTGACGCATGCGCAGAGTCTGTGATGTTAGCCATCACATTTTATATTTCCATCGATCGAGCGGCCGTGGTATTTCAGTCTCTGTAGATGCTAGTTCGTCGTAGCAGTTGATTGGTCTCCTCTTGGGAGGGAAATCACAGCCAATGAAAAAAAGGGTAAAATCTGCATGCACAGTGTTTAGCAATGTATCGGCAAAAGAATACTTTTTTATGTGTTGTTTCTAGTGTGTGGTGGTGGTTTTCTTTGTTGTAGAGTTGAATTACTGGGAGGAGCGAGTTGTTAGTTTAGCTTTTATGCAAATCTATAAAGATGAGTACTAAGATTTATACCATCTCAAAGTTATTTTCAAACTTTTATGGAAGCCATACACTGCAAAGTTCCAGTGTATCAGGAAATCTAATAAAGGTGTAAAATTTGCATTTTGCGACATTTGCTAAAACGATTTTTAACATTGCCCATGGAGACGTCACTTGTAAAGAACGGGTAGCCCGTCAATACAACTGAAGCACTTGCGGGAGAAGTGTTGTGAACAATTTTAAATTCAAATTCATTTTGAATTTGAAAACTTACAACCAAGATGGAATGCAAAAAAAGAGAGAAAACAGCATCAACAATACACGCAGGTAAAACCATGTGAATATTTTATTTATTGTAAACCCAGATTTTAAAGAAAATAAGTAATTTTTTTCAAATCTATTTAATCTAAACAGGATATTTACTGGCTTTAAGGAAAACTACAAGGATAGCGATCATAGCTTTTAAGTTTAATTATATGCAACTGTAGCACTGTCTTCTTTAAATAAATTAGAGAGAAAGAAAAAACACCATAACATTATGTTAGTAGCACCTCATAAAGAAATCCCTTTATGCCGAACAAATCAAAACTTCAGCAACATTCAAGGAACTCGCTTAATTAAAAAGCTGGAAATTAATTCTATTAAATGCTCAGTTATTATTTGTGATAAATCGCTTAATAGAAAAGTTAAAATTATAACTTTTCAAATTCTTTTCCTTTCATTTCATCATATTTTAATCACTAAAGTTTGAGAATTTTAAAAATTGGAACCTTATTTAATGCAAGGAAATGCTTCCTTCACTCATTTTGCCATGTTCTTTAAGTAACTATTTTAACCGGTATTCTTTTCTTGGGTTGGTAAGACATTTTTTTCCTGAGGATTTGGAATTTAGGCCAATACTAAAGTGGAAAATGAATTCATTTTGTTTTTCGGTGCTATTAGAAGAAATAAAAAAAAATAGTTTTTCCAGATTTCAACTATGGGTTTTTTTGACGTCGGATTATTTTTGCCCCGGGTTATTTTGCAAACGGATTATTGACGTTGGGTTAATTTGACATCTAACCAAAAAACATAGAGGAATCCAAAAGAGAATTTTAGATATTAATCCAAGGGCATTTTATGTCCCATGTAGTAGCCACTCCCTCAACTTTGCTGGCCACCCAAAATGCAAAATACTGGACACAACAACAGATACAAAGATGAAACGATTGAGCTTACAGGCCCGTGCGACTTGCGGAACACGCAGACATCAATAGTTCGTGTGGCCCACATGGCTGGCAATAACGGCCGCAGCATCGAACGAAAGAGGCTTTGGATGTGGGCTTGGAGTATGTTGGTCCAGGTTGCTTCCACACGTTGCCACAATTCATCAGGCGTAGCCGCAGGTGGTGCTCGCCGGGCCACTGTTGCCGATCAGCGACCAGACGTGTTCGATGGGCGACATATTGGGAGAACAGGCGGGCCACGGCAGCAGTGACACCTGGTGGCCCATGAATTGTTGCGCAATGCGTACCACGTGCAGACGCTCATTGTCCTGTTGAAACGTGGCCGCTGCAGGTAAGGGAGGGCTACAGGCTCCTAAACGTCAGAGATGTAGCGGTGGCTGTTGAGTGTACCAGAGGGGTGCGGGTGTCATATCCAATTGCACCCCAAACCATAACGCCATGCGATGGACCGGTATGGCGATGCATAATGCAAGCGTCATACAGTCTCTCGCCTCGGTGCCGCCACACGCGGATCCGTCCGTGGTGTTGCAGGCAGAAGCGGGATTCGTCGGAGAAGACAATGTGCCATTCCGTACTCCAGGTGCGGCGTTCAACGGCCCACTGCCGCTGCACTCGCCGGTGGTGTAACGTCAATGGTAATCGGAGCAATGGGCGCCGTTCGACAAGTCCCTGCTCCTGCAGACGACGTCGAACGGTATGTGCTGACACGGTTGTTGCGCAACATACCCTAATTCCTGCGCTAACGTTGCTGATGTGGTGGTGCGAGCCATCAATGCCCGCCGCACAACATGCTGGTGCTCTCGTTCGGTAGTGTACCGCGGCTGCGGCAATCGCTCACGTTGGTCCGTACATCCCTCCTGCACCCACCGAATCCATACTCGCCTCACTGTGGCTGGATGTCTCACACGGGCGCCGATATCTCGGTACGATAAACCGCTGTCGCGATAAGCCACTATTCGTCCTCTGTCGAACTCCGAAACGTGCTGGAATGACTGCCGTATTCTGCGACGAAACATCAGGAAGCTTCCCACGCACAGGTCCAGCAGCACAACATACTTACACCCGCCTTCTGTGCACGCTTTATATAGTGCTCGGTGGCGTGCCGGGCGCACATGATTTGCATGTGCTCTGCAATGCTAATCGTATGCATGTCCTCTCGCGGGCGACGCATGCTGCGAATTTCAGGCCAATCGGATTCTTCCTTCTTGGTGTTGCATTTTGGGTGGCCAGCAGTGTAGATACAAACTTCTCATTTTCTCCGGAATTCCGGATAAAATTGGGGCTACGATCACCCCTGGTCTACTGAGAACATAAAACAGATGGGAGTGGTAATACCTGGAAAATCGTGTTTACTTTTCCCTTCTCTTGTTCTTTCTTGTAAAAAATATGCTCTCAACTGTTTATTTTGATTGAACAAATATGAAGACATGTTTACGGAAAGTTTCTCCCTAAACTCCGTTTTTAGGACAACAGAAGATACTGCAGTTTATTTTAAATTTAATATTAGCATTTTATGCTGTCTTTGAGGCTGAAAATCACTACTTTTCTGCTAAATGAGCTTTATTTCTCGTTGTGCAAATAATATTTTATGACGACCGATTTTTTTTTTTTTCTTTTTTTTGCTGCAATATCTACAGAACATATGTTTGCATATTGTGTGTGAATCAGGCTTTACGAATATCGGTTAGAATCATGCTCTACGGGTAATTTAACGTAGGGCCAACAGCTTCCATTTCTAAAAGACGATGGCTCAGTGCTGGGCCTACGCAAGGAGGTAAGAATAAGATATCTGGAGATGCACTTGTTAAGGGGGGTACCACTGTGAAGCCTGTAACCGTGAGCGCAGGACGGCAAAGTGTGGGAAAGCTGATGGTTTTCAAGGCTATGGACCTTATTCATGTGACGTCAGAAATGGATTTCTGCGGACCAACATGGCTGCAGATTCAATGTTTTAGCTCTTTGATCATCCCTTACTGTTAGCTTATTTTCACAATCTTAACGTCATAGAGTCTGCAAAGGAATTAATAGAGATACAGGGCGAAGAAGAAATTAATTTCTTAGAACAAATCAAGGTTGCAAAAATATACCAAAACAATTTTGTTTTCGATGTTTATTTCCCACGATGCAGGAGAACATCACCATTAATCATCATGAAGTTTCTAATGTAGCATTTCTCGTACACAGTATATTGAATTTTCATGTTCTTATTGTCAGACATTGGCGAAACATCTGAAACAAACTTCGGGAACCTTTCTTTGCAAAACAAGACAGCCGCCCCGGTGGCGCAGTGGTCTAAGGCGTTGGCCTCTGATCATTCGTCCGTAAGGGGTCCGGGTTCGAATCCCGGTCAGGCATGGATGTTGTGTTTGTCTTACGGCACGGGCTCTCTCCCTTCCCTGGAACCAGTGACCCTAAATTAGGGGCGGGCGACTGCTTATAGCCCATTGAGTTGCTCACGGTGGTCGTTAAACCTCCAATCAAAAAAAACAAAAAAAAAAAAAAACAAGACATTTAAAAGCTCAGACACCGCCCCGGTGGCGCAGTGGTCTAAGCGATGACTTCGGATCAATCGTCCGAAAGGGGCCCGGGTTCGAATCCTGTGAGGCATGAATGCTGTGTTTGTCTTACGGCACTGTCTCTCTCCCTGCCCTGGAACTAGTGACTAAATTAGGGACGGGCGACTGCTCCCCTGGAACTAGTGACTCTAAATTAGGGACGGGCCCATTGAGTTGCTCACGGTGGTTGTTAAACCTCCAATAAAAAAAACAGGAGCCCAGACAAATACGTTATATGAAAACAAACTAGGTTTTTTTTTATTGGAGGTTTAACGACCACCGTGAGCAACTAAATGGGCTATAAGCAGTCGCTCGTCCCTAATTTAGGGTCACTGGTTCCAGGGAAGGGAGAGAGCCAGTGCCGTAAGACAAACACAACATCCATGCCTCACCGGGATTCGAACCCGGCCCCCTTACGGACGAATGATCAGAGGCCATCGCTTAGACCACTGCGCCACCGGTGCGGCCAAACTAGGGGGTTTTTTTGTTGTTTTTTTATTGGAGGTTTAACGACCACCGTGAGCAACTCAATGGGCTATAAGCAGTCGCCCGTCCCTAATTTAGGGTCACTGGTTCCAGGGAAGGGAGAGAGCCAGTGCCGTAAGACAAACACAACATCCATGCCTCACCGGGATTCGAACCCGGACCCCGTTCGGACGAATGATCAGAGGCCATCGCTTAGACCACTGCGCCACCGGGGCGGCAACTGGGGTTCGCACGCTAGGCAATCTGCTTAAAAATTAAATGAATGCGAAACATTAAATAAAAGAAAAATATTGATATGTTTGTTTTGTTCATTGGGAAAGAACGTAGAATTTAATTCGTAATTTACCGATTCAAATATTCCATAAATCCTCTTTCTCTCTTAACCCCCCTCCCCCTTCCTTTTTTTTTTTTAAATTAAAATTCGAAGGAACATTATGAGGTTTTAACTACCTTTGATTGTCAGTGTCATAATACCCAAAATCTTCTTCGTTAAAGTGGAGAATGAACATTGGAATGGAAATTATCGCCGTTCCGACAGAGTAGTCGTTCCTTTGACAATTTCGTCCTTTTCAGAGGAAAATTAAGGAAAGTTGTTCCTTCCTCTATGCAATTTAGGTGGCAGGATTTATTACCACAACAATACGATGAGCAAAAGTTAGACATATCGTTAATAAATTTACGAAAACACGATTTTCCTGAACTCCTGCAACGTAACGCCGTGTTAAGCAGTGGGGAAAGAAATGTAAACAAACTATTGTTGGTCCGCGGCCACGGAATAGCTTTTCCATGATGCAATGCGAGGTGAATAAGGTCCATTGCAATGCATTTTTTTTTTTTTTTTGAGATTTAACGACCACCGTGAGCAACTCAATGGGCTATAAGCAGTCGCCCGTCCCTAATTTTGAGTCACTGGCTCCAGGGAAGGGAGAGAGCCAGTGCCGTAAGACAAACACAACATCCATGCCTCACCGGGATTCGAACCCGGACCCCTTCCGACGAATGATCAGAGGCCAACGCCTTAGACCACTGCGCCACCGGGGCGGCAACACAATGCATTTCAATGACTTTGATTAATTTTCTGTTTCCCGAATCGTCTTCTTTTGTCGCACATGTTTCCAATTTTGCATCAGAACCTGCTGTCGATATGTGAGAAATTGCTGAATTTATAAAATTCTTAATTATTTTGAAGCTTCTTCCCATTTTTATTTTAAATTGAAATACACGAGCGTTAGTGCGCATTCTAAAAAAAAACATAAAGTTAAAATTGAAAACTTCACTCGTGTAAGAAGTATAATTCATTCTGGTTTAATATTAACACGATTTCTGCACCCAAAAACCACGAAATTCCAAAATACACACAGTTGAAATAACATGGGTATCATGTAAACAACGTCAAATTCCCTCACGTCTTGCGGCATCACGGTTAAAAGACTCAGGGCATCTCCAGAAGTATTATTATTATTATTTTTTTTTTTTTTTTGATTGGAGGTTTAACGACCACCGTGAGCAACTCAATGGGCTATAAGCAGTCGCCCGTCCCTAATTTAGGGTCACTGGCTCCAGGGAAGGGAGAGAGCCAGTGCCGTAAGACAAACACAACATCCATGCCTGACCGGGATTCGAACCCGAACCCCTTACGACGAATGATCAGAGGCCAGCGCCTTAGACCACTGCGCCACCGGGGCGGCCAAGGAAGTATTATTCCAACCACCTTGGGCCTACGTTAGATTGCCTATGCTACCAGGAACGTATTTTACGTGTGCACAAACTTAGGTGTTCAGAAAAACGTAATTTGAAAATTTATTTGCTCAAGTGTCCAGAAAAATGGTCGAAATAATTTTTCCAGGGCCTACAGTCTTTCAACGTTTTTATATAAAGTATTTTTACTGGCTTTACAGTATTTTTACTGGCTTTACAGTATTTTCACTACAGGTCTGACTTTCCTTGCTTGCAATTTCAGTATTGTTTTTTATTGCTATATTTCTTTACATGATTCAATTGCAGCATAAAATTAGAAAATACATTTTTATTTGCCCTGATGAAACTGCTTGACACTAGTTGATCAATGTACTCGTACTAAAAATTAATGTGCGTGAGTAAAAAATTATTTCATTTATTTCTTCTCTAGTTAGTCTTCTTCTCGTTCCAGACATACTGAGTAAAAAAAAAAAAAAAAAAATTAATGAAAAATACCGGAGGCAAATGAAACACGTGTCAACAAAGTTAGAGTTCTACTAAGCGATATCAGAAGGCTGAATGATATTGCCCCGGGACAAACAAACTCCTGGTTCACTTGTTTGTTTAGCGAAAACAAACACGACTGCGGATGACATCTGATAATCCCCCCCCCCAGACGCTAGGAAAATTGAAAGAACACGAGGGGAGGGGGTACGAAATCCTACTCAAGGTATCGGACGCTACTGGTCGTCTGAATGTCCGGGCGTCTCGGGCGTTGTAGTAGCGAAAGGGTTAATTGGATTTTACTAACATTTTTAGAAGATGGGGAATGAATCTCATCTTTTTCAGCATCCACTTTCTTGTTATTAAATAAGTTATTGATGCTAAATTTAATAGATTCCACTGGGAAAACTACAACTTTTGTTTCATAGGTGTCGACTTGAAAAATTATTGGGGGTTCCGGAAATTTTTCATTGAATTACCCATGAATTTTTCAAAGTATTTAAGTCTAATTTAAATTTCAGTCAGTCAGATTATCGGGCACAATAAAACGTCTGAAATGATAAACTGAATCAAATTACAGAATTTTTGTTTCCTCTAGATAATTATTTATTTCAATTTTTTTTTTTTGGTTGGAGGTTTAACGACCACCGTGAGCAACTCAATGGGCTATAAGCAGTCGCCCGTCCCTAATTTAGGGTCACTGGTTACAAGGAAGGAAGAGAGCCAGTACCGTAAGACAAACACAACATCCATGCCTCGCCGGGATTCGAACCCGGATCCCGTTCGGACGAATGATCAGAGGCAATCGCTTAGACCACTGCGCCACCTGGGCGGCTTATTTCATTTATTTTGCTTTTGTATTTGTGACATTATTATGTTTGTACATAATAATGTCACAAATACAAAAGCAAAATAGTTGAGTTGGAAATTCATACAGAAACTGTGTGAATTTCCAACTCAATTGTCTTATAAAAGTAACAAAAACATGTAAAATTAATTTTAAGGTTTTTCTACTAGTTTTAAAAATGCCAACAATTTTTTTCTTCAAATGATTTCTGACTTAAAACAGGAGGTTAGAAGGGAGAAGACATGGCGTCAGCCGCAAGCCCTGCGTTTTCCGTGGACTCTACTTCGTATCAGTTGTGCATTTCCAGTATGCCCAACTTGGGCTGCTTCTGTACTTTTCTATGGCGTAATCATTGACTTTGAATAGGTTTTAGAGGCACTTGTGCTGCATGAACCCCCCGTCAGGAAAAAATGAAACCGAAATATACATGCACATAACTAAAAGTTTGCAAAAAGTTATAGAAATACTGTTTAGTATTTTCTAAAAAAATTAAAGGAAATTATGCTCCGTCGAGCGGAAGTGCATATTGCGTATTAACCAATCACGGCTTTGCTAAAGCTGTGGGAGCCTTCTTGACCTTTAGGGCTGCTGCAGACAGTAAGAGACGACCGCTATCAACCTGTGCTCCACCACAGGTCTTCAGCGGTCTTGAGTAAGTGACGTCACTTCACTGAACCCGAGGCTGACGAGAAAGACAGGCTTCGGTGCGGAAGGGAATCTGTAAGGTCACGTGACCAAGGTAGTGCTGTTGCCTCTGCTTGGGCTGCCGAGGGCAAACGGTGACCGAGTAGAGAGCTATTTTTTCCAACACGCAGCAAATATAAGGTGGCACATCTAATCATTGCATATTAATTTCAAACTATTAGAGAATAAAACGTTCAAAAGGAACATTATTAAAATGTGAGTTCTACTGAACTTAATCGTTTAACACTACTGAATTATTTTTTTCGTTTTCCGTGTAGTGTGGATTTTTGCGTTTAGCCATTCCTTTAGCAAAATCGTATCAAGAAACATATTCGAAAGTTTTGTTGCTCGATTTAATGAAATTAACTATATTTTCTTCGTTGTCCGTGTAGTTCATTTATTTTTCTTTTTGCCTTCATGATTTTCTAGCAACAATGAAAAGCAAATTCGTTTAATAAATAGCGTACAGAATATTAATAGCAAACGGAAAACGTCAAGCGAAATCATATTGAGGTCGAAGAAAAGTGTTCCCTCATATACATATCTCTGGCTAAAACGTTCCTTACTAAATTAAAAAAAGTTAGATTTTTTTTCTTGTTCTGGAAAAAATAATTTTTGGATATCATTGCATGTATTTTGTTTAATGGGGTTATTTCTAGGACAATGCTTCTGTACACTAAAAGTACATAATTTGGAAATAATTCCTTCTTAAAAAAATGCTTAGGATCCCTTTTAATACAAATCATGTCTGTGCATTAGTTTATTTTACTTATTTCTACTTGGGGGAAGAAAAAAAAATTAATCCTTATCTGTATATATTTCAACACTTTAAAATTATGTGACAACACATTCTGGCACAAGCTATTTTCTTGGTAATTGAAAAAAAAGTCGAATGAAGGATACTGTCACAAAAAATGCTCTCATTGTTTTGTGAAAAATTAATGCAAGAACTTTTTTTCATAAAATTATTCATTTTTGTCACTATTAAATTTTCCTTTCGTTTGTAAATTCACAATTACTATAATTGAACACTGTTAGGTAAGCCAAAAATTGAAAAAAAACTATTTCCATACTAGAATTTAATTCAAACTATAGCTCAGTAAACAGAATTCTTGCTTACCATTCACAGAAATTTAATTGTATTATGAGCCAATAAGCAATCTGAAATTGCAGATTTAGCGCTACTGACTAACTCTTTCATACCAGAAAATTTGAAAAATTCATCGCCATGGAGCAGGAAGCGAACCTGCATTTCCCGATTTCCATTCGAGCATGCTACCATTACACCATCCAGGATGAGGAAGTCCCAAACATCCGAGTGATTTAATCTGAATAATCTCAGATTTTCGCCAGTCAAAGTGAGCCCTGCTTCATCGTAGCTCAGCTATTTAGAGTCAGGTCGATGCTTAGCAAATTCCCAGTTATTCAGGTAAACATTGGGGAAGAAATATTTCTTCTTATTATACATGGGAAATATATATATCTCTATAAGTAATCTGAAATCACATATTTACTGTTAACGTAACTGAAATCAAACGATCGTCAATGGAATGGAAACATGTCACCTTTCCAACAAGGAAGACGTGAAAAGTCCAACTGTCTCTGTCTGCGGGAGAGGTCATGGCAACTGTGAATCTGTTGTTTACACAGAATTTCTGTCAAAAGAGATGACCATCAATAGTGACTCATATTGCCAAACACTATTAAATTTGCAAAATTCAATTAAGGACAGATGCCGGGGTAAGTTGAGCGAAGGTGTCACTCTGCTGCCCAACAACGCTACACAGCACGGAAAACAAAGGGAATTGCTGTAGTCATTCAAGTCGGAGGTGTGGCAACGTCCACCTTACAGCCCCAACTTATCCCCATGCGGCTACCATTTGTTCGGTAAAATGAAACAGGACGTTAGTGGACAATGATTACCAACCGATGAGGCTGTGAAAAGTGCTGTCCTTAACTAGTTGCACCAAACTGGACTTTTTCTGTACAGGTATGGGAAAGTTAATCGCACGTTCCGATAAATGTTTACAGTCCTTAGGCGCCTATGTCGAAAAATGAATTAATGTTGTACCTTTAAACCAACATACATCCCTTGAGTATATCTTTGCTTGTTTGTTTTATTCAACAGTGTAACTAACTTTTTGATCCACCCTCATATTATTAAAGCACTTTGCTGCAATTCAGAAATCAAATTTTTAGTTTGCTTTAAAAATTAGCATCAACACTACATTTGGAAAAAGTATCAACTTACCTATTGACTATCAATTTGTCTTGTATCTTCAAGCGGAACGAAGTAAAAAATACTATTAAAAATAAACAAATGGGTCCATTTTTTTTACATAAATGTACCTCAAATGTCTGTTTCAAATAGTTTGAAAGAAGGAAGTCATCACAAGCTGCAACTGTATTCAGCTTCAGATTGTTTACCCTAACTTTCCTTATGTGATAGCATCTGCAACAAAGTTATAGATACATACAACAAAATAAATAAAGAATTCTTGCTAACCAATGGCAGAAATTAAGACATCTGTTTCAAATAGTTTGAATCATCACAAGTTACATCAAAATTATCTCAGCTTTAGATCCTCCAGTATGTGTTACAATCTGAATATTTTATGTATGAGTTGTGTCCATTATTTTCTTTACCTAAAATCTACTTTTGTAATGTTCATACCTAACTGTGATCTACTTTTTTATAAAACATATTTGATAACACATTTTGGATTAGACAACATTTCAACAGTATAAATAATTATTTCCACACACATTTCTAAAGGAATTGGTTAATTTTTCATAACACTTGGTTAATTTTTCATAGCACTAGGGAACTTATACATTTTGCTAACATTCTTTACTAGAAGCCAAATTTGCTCGTTATGGTAAAATTAAATTTTTACTTTCAATATACCTACTATAAATGTCAAGCTAAGCACTAGTACACACACACACACACCAGTGCTGAGACAGGGCCGAACCCGAACCAGGTGCTGGCTGCGTATTACTTACTGGAGTTCGAGCTTGGAGGGGAAGAATTTTCTTCCTTTTTCTTTTAATGTGATTTTATATGATTTAGCACACGAGGCTTTTTTACACTTTCAAGTTGTTAAAGAAAATTCTTCAGCAACTGGGTCTAAATGGGGAGTAGGAATTCTGCAGGGCTATCCATTCCGGGCTTGGATAACAAAATACCATATGCCATGAATTACAGGATTTCTGCCAAGGATAAGTTTTAAGAAGTATAGATAGTAAGCTGATGGAATTTTGCTCCTCAAAGGGGCAGCTCCCTGCTAATTCTATTGAGCAACATGCGACATAGTTTGTTGTGCCTCAAGATGTTTCCTGATACCCCCCCCCCCCCAAAAAAAAAACATTTCAGGAAGAAATGAATGGTTAAAGAAATTATAGAAACATCCCTTACCCACTCTGCAGTTGAGAGAGACATTGGTTAATTGCATGGGTAGGAAAGAGTGGAAGTCTGGAAAACTTTTTAATGCCTATACAGGTTAATCATAGTTTTCGGGCTCAATCGGGCTGACATACTTCAGGTTCGGGCTCTTAAAATTGAGCCCGAACTCAGCTCTGACACACACACACAGTAACACTTCAGTTAACTTCACACAGGTGTTTTTATCAAAAATTTTATGGCAATGAAGTCATAGTGGCAAGTATGAAAAATAAGAGAAATTTCCTGGAATTTTTTAGTACAGTATTAAAACGTAAACAAAAATGCTACAATATTACTGCTAACATTTATTAATCTGGAAATAAGTGACATGGAACTCGTACGAGTATGGTGTCTTTGAGGGACTAGCCAGACCCCATGACGTGAAAGAGTACAGCATCATCTTCCACGGAAAGAAAATAGTCCATAGATTTTCAAATGAATTTGGACTGATGAAATCAAAACTGCTATTAAAATGAGGACCTCTGGCCCATTTTGCTGTGAAATGGCTTGGCAAATTAAGATGCATATCTTGGGATAGGAGAATATAAAAAAGGTATATCACAGGCAAATTGTGTGACACGGGCAACAACTGCACAAACAATATTAGTTCCAATTTGAAAAAAAAAAAGACACCACCAAAAATTAAATACAAATCTTCAGTACATAATGACACCACCACTCAGCATCACTATGTGAATAATATGTGATGAAGCAGAAAAATGATCGGAAATATGTTACGAGACGCTAACTGAAGTACTGCTATACGTGTATCCAAATGACAAACAAGTTTCAAATAAAATGAAACCAAATATGACATATCTTTACTTTCTAGTTTCAAAGATAACTTTTCAGAAATGTTATCTGCATTTACTACAGAAGAAAAATACATTTCAATGCTTTAACCAACCTGGCTAAACACTTTATATGCATATAAAATATTTGATAAGTTTGAACTCTTTTTCCTATCTCAGGACTTCGTGCACACTATGCACTAAGGAAAGACACGGAAAACTAAGCGTTCTGACTTTAAACTTCTTAATTTTTCTTTCACGCGATTTCAAATCATTTCGGTTATCATGTTTGGCTTTTACTAAGTTGTTCAAGAGTATTTTGCAGCTGAGGAGTTATGTTTTCCTATTTAATTTTCAAGCTACTCATACACAAAGATTCAACAGAAAATGAATAAAAAAATCTAAAACCAGAACTTTGTTTAAACGTATGCAGCAGATTTTGTATAAGACAAAGTTTGTCTTATACAAAATCTGCTGCATACATTACTTTGGTATGGCAAAAGTTGTAAGTCTCCTTTTCACTTCTATAATTTGACTTGCAGCCACTAACACTGCGAAATCGTGGCATGGCAATTCCTCTAAAAATAATTATACCTTTTAATACAAGTGAAGAACTAGATATGAAATTTTTAATCGAAAGTAGTTCCCTATGTTTTGTACAGTTAGAATAAAATTGATCATGCAGTTTTTCAACATAATCTGTCCACACTGTTCAGACAGCTTTAGTAAATTCAATCAGACAAATGCTATATCACAGTTACATTAAGTTACGAAATTAAAAAATGTCCTCTTTAATTCAGAGACACATTACAATGTAACAGTTCAAGCATTAATTTCGTAAAGAAAGGGCTAACGATTGTTGGAGATGCAAATGTTATACAAATTACGAAGGCTAATTCCCTGAAAAGTTGCCCTGATTTCTGGTAATATTCAAGCTCTATGTGAATCGGCATTGGTAAAAAATATTAATTATTCTATTTGAAATAAGAATTCAACACCACAGAATAACTCACTTCTTTATACTTCACAATTCACGAGACATGAACAGATTTCAACACGTGTGAAACTAAGATCTACTCATTAAACCTATAACTATCACTAAAACTAAATAAAACGTTTACTAAGAATTAACCTTATCTTCGAATTATAAAAATACCTACCTCACAAAACTATACGTGTATCCAAATGACAATAAACGGAACACTCACTCAATACAAATAACTGTGAACAAACGATGCAATGGCTGTTGAACCGATTGACTTGGCGACAGCACTAAGTTGTGCACGTGACTATTTCGCACCGTAGCCTGTCTTTCTCGTCAGCCTCGACTGAACCCTCCCCACCCGGAGGGCGCAAGAAACCAGATGATCAGATTTGACTTCACCAGCAGATGCTGATGCCATCTTCCCTCTCTCTCTTCTAACCTCCTTGGTGCTCGACTGTCCGAAGATAAGGTGGGTCACCTGACTGTAAAACATATTTCCGCCTTTATCACTATGACCTCGAATAGATTCTCGTCTCCAAGTGTAGAGCTAGACTTTTGTATTTCGTGGGAATCCAGAAGATAAACCGAAGAATTTTATTTTATAAAGGAGGCAGTTTTAGACGCTCATAAACAACGGCACTTGAGGTATTGTCTGTCGCGTTAAGTTTGATGAGCGCGAACAAACACTAATTCTTTTTTGAGGCACAATAAAGAGTTTGAGGGGTAAATTTCTATGCACACTTTCTATATACACTAAACGGGGAATGAATAATAAAAAAACTTGAAGAACTGATAACGAAAAACAAAATTTATGCATGTATGGGTACGTGTATTTTCCCCACGAAACACATGCAAAAATATTAGGGGTTCTTTTTTTTTTTTTTTTTTTTTTTTTGATTGGAGGTTTAATGACCACCGTGAGGAACTCAATGGGCTATAAGCAGTCGCCCGTCCCTAATTTAGGGTCACTGGTTCCAGGGAAGGGAGAGAGCCAGTGCCGTAAGACAAACACAACATCCATGCCCGACCGGGATTCGAACCCGGACCCCTTACGGACGAATGATCAAAGGCCAGCGCCTTAGACCACTGCGCCACCGGGGCGGCTATTAGGGGTTCGAGGAACCCACAACAAAATCATTGGGGGTTCAAAAAGTGTCTCGAACCCACGAAGTCGGCACCTATGTTTTGTTTAGTATTTTTCTTTTATTGGCGGTTTAACGACCACCGGGACCAACTCATTGGGCTATAAGCAGGCACCCTTCCCTAATTTAGGGTCACTTTCTCCAGGGAAGGGAGAGAGCCAGTGCCGTAAGACAAACACAACATCGATGTCTCTCCGGGATTCGAACCCGGACCATCTCGCACGTATGATCAGAAACCATATCGCTTAGACCACTGCGCCACGGGGCGGCCATTATATAATTCCATAGGCGTAGCCAAAGGGGTGGTCTTCCGGTTTGGACCACCGCCCCCCCCCGCCCGATGGAAGATTTAGTATGAATTTAAAGCGATAATATGTATATGTAGAGCTTTCACAAAGGAATTTACAATAATACTTCGGGAGATTTTTTTTTTGATTGAAGGTTTACCGACCACCGTGAGCAACTCAATGGGCTATAAGCAGTCGCCCGTCCCTAATTTAGGGTCACTGGTTCCAGGGGAGGGAGAGAGCCAGTGCCGTAAGACAAAAACAACACTCATGCCTGACCGGGATTCGAACCCGGACCTCTTTCGGACGAATGATCAGAGGCCATCGCTTAGACCACTGCGCCACCGGGGTAGCCTTCTGGAGATGCCCTGAGTGTCTTAACCGTGAAGCCGCGAGGTGTGGGAATTTGACGTTTTCAGATCACACCCATAAAATTGCGTTTTCTCAACTGTTTTTTTTTTTATTTATTGGAGGTTTAACGACCACCGTGAGCAACTCAATGGGCTATAAGCAGTCGCTCATCCCTAATTTAGGGTCACTGGTTCCAGGGAAGTGAGAGAGCCAGTGTCGTAAGACAAACACAACATCCATGCTTCACTGGATTCGAACCGGGGCCTCTTTCGGAAGAATGATCAGCAGCCATCGCTTAGACCACTGCCCCACCGGGGCGGTTTGTGTATTTTGGAATTGCATGGTTTTTAGTTGAAGAAATCATTTTAATAACAAACCGGAATGAATTATACTTCTTACACGAGTGAAGTTTTCAATTTTAACGTAATGTTTTGTTTTGAATTAAGACTAACGTTTGTGTATTTCAATTTAAAATAAAAACAAGTAGGAGTCTCAAAATAATTAAGAATTTCATAAATTCAGCAATTTCTCATACTCAAACATTGGCAGCAAGTTACGATGCGAAATCAGAAACATTTGGGACGAAAGAAAGCGATTCGGCCGACACAAAATTCCTTGCAATAGCCTTGAGAATGATCAGCTTTCCCACACTTTGACGACCGTCGCTCGCGGTTATAGGCTTCACGTAAAGCGGCACTGCTCTATTAACAAGAGCATCTCCAGATATCTTATTCTAACCTCCTTAGGCTTTCGCCAATGAATCAGAAATTTTTTCTTGTACATAATCACAATGAAAGTTGAGGATAATATCAAACAATGTAGCATTTTTTGGATGTGCTGCCCCCTATGAGTAGCATTCAAAATTAATCATAAGCAGTATTCTGCATGATAGTATTTTATTGCTATTTTGTCATGGAGGTATGTATTTTGTACTTATTTCACATGAAACCATCCTTCATATTTATCATATGTTTCCCGATGATACGGATGAAATCAGACAATTATGGTATAGGTCATCACATTCTTTGCTAATCATTGGCTTTACCATAATGTGTCAGATACTGATCAATCATGTCCTCATTTTGAACGAAATTGTTCTCAATTTTCCATTGAAATTGAGGACAATTTTTCTCCTGCTGCTCAATTTTCCATTGGTATTATTAACGTAAATACCACAGAGGTAAATACGTACTACAGAAAGTAATGTGAACTTTCCGTTCTGAAGTGGCAACATCATAGCAGGCAGCTGTCAAGCAAACAAGCATTTGAAGGAGAAGGATGGCCGATAATGATATGTTAGAAAGGCAAAGGGAGATTAGGAGAAGGAAAATTCTTGAAAATGCAGAACTACGGTTGAAAAAGATTACGGGACGTTTAAAGAACTCTACCTCAGGTTGCTAAATTTTTAAACTGATTTTGCGTATGATTTTTTATGTTAAAGTTGATTTCCTTTAGAGCGATTTTCCTCCTACTGCCTAAATTGTTTTGTAAACAAGATGGTATGATCCTTGTAGTCGCAACGAAATGTGTACATGGGTTATACCTTGTTATACGAATCTTACAGATGTGTTCAGTTGGTTTTTTTTCATGTGTTTACTTTTATGTGCTTGTCAATGATAACCATCGTGAAAAAAAGAGAAAATTATAAATATGCTTTCTACGCACAAATTTATCCTGTATAGTGTAAATTGCCAATATGAACCCAATCTTTAACACTTTTCGTAATAATTTTTGCAATTTATTTTTGGGTATGCTTGTGCAAAAATTTTCCATGGCCACCTTTTTTTTTTTTTTGTCTTCGTTAAACCATATGCTTTTGGTGGAGCGCATTTTCCCTTCCCTTTCAGCGTTTTGTTAAACCAAAATATGTAGAATGTTTGCTGTATCAGGGCAAAACATTAGTCTCAGGGATGAGGGAATGATATAATTACTATGTGTAAGTATGTGTTTCATTGATCATTTTTGTTCCATTTCCGGAGTAATAGTATATTTTTGTGGGGAGAAAGGAAATTTGCATGAGTACTGTATTACATGAACTTAGTATGGAAAAAATGTATGTGAATTAATAGCATCGTAAATAGTGTTAGTTCCAGAACGTTTTCTCGGGAGGTAGAGATCGAAATGTAGTTTTCATTGGGCCAAATATTATTTGTTTGAAATCCAAATGTTAATGTGAAAATTTTTAATTTCTATTTTAGAAGTTTGTAAAATTTTTTTGAAATTGTATGAAACAGGTAAACATTATTTTTCATCATTGCAATTTATTTTGTACACAGATCCTTCAGCATTTTGAAATTTCCTGTGAGAATCATGATATGTGGTGAACTTAATGAAATTCTTTGTAGCTCTTGGTTTTTGTGAAATTTATTGTGTCTGCAAGATCCGTTCCTTTTATTATATGGTTTGACTGACTTTCTTTGTAGACAATAAAGAAAAATTGCCTTTCAGCTTAGGTGTTATCATACAAGATCTAGTGAAGGGAAATAAAATAGTATGAATTCTGGATGTTCTTGAAATTTTACAGATTTTACCCATATTGGATGCTAAATATGGACCTGTACAGGAAAATGAGACTACCTAAATGGCAAATTAAAAACTGTGACTCGTGCAGTAATTTTTCCTTATACTGGCAGAGTATAACTCCATTGTATATATCCAGTTCTTGTATTGTTTGGAATCTGACTTCACACACTTGTTACAGACCTGATTTTAATCTGAGTGTGCCGCCCCGGTGGCGCAGTGGTCTAAGGCGTTGGCCTATGATCATTCGTCCGAAGGGGTCCGGGTTCGAATCCCGGTGAGGCATGGATGTTGTGTTTGTCTTACGGCACTGGCTCTCTCCCTTCCCTGGAACCAGTGACCCTAAATTAGGGACGGGCTACTACTTATAGCCCATTGAGTTGCTCACGGTGGTCGTTAAACCTCCAATCAAAAAAAAAAAAAAAAAAAAAATCTGAGTCTAGCCTGGAATTCCAGGTTTGTGAAGTTTTAGAAGAATTTGAAGTTCCTCAGTCATTTCATTTCTAAAAATGCTATGAAATGATAACTAAAATTTCTTTCAGTTCCATTTTCTTTGGGAATTACAGTGTTTGATTGAAAACACCACATTTCCGTGTGGATGGTGAATGTAGATAATTGATGGCACCTTGAGAGTTTGCTTTGTTATCAATAAGCTCTCAAGTTAACAGTATGCTGAAAGAAAGGCTTTTTTTTTTCATCATTTTAAATGTTACATCTATATCAAATAATTTAGTTATATTAGATTCAGTTAATCCAATGAGCTACATTTAGAAATTGAATGCAAACCAGTGTAGGCTTCCAGTAGAACTGATCTTCATAGACTGCTTAATTAATATATAATATGAAGTGCAAAATATGACTTCAAAAATGCCATGTCTGAAGGATTTCTAGCACACTGAAAGAAAATTTGGTAGAGAAAAAGATGAAGAGTTAAACTGCACAAGCACTAGTGTCTATTTGTTGCTTAGCTAGTTAACATGTGCAGGGCTTGACAATATGTTTCATATCTAGGAGCCAGGTGAAACAAAGTCAGCTTTTGAAGAATGATGTATAAACATAATGTGTGGTGATAAAGCTGGAATGAAAATTGATAAAGTATGTTTTTTATATATATCATCATCAATGTCAACCATTATCAATCCACTGCTGGACGAAGGTCTCCCCAAGTTTCCTCCACAACGGTCTGTCTTGTGCCAGTCTCCTCCATGTCACCCCTGCATACTTTCGAATTTCATCCACCCATCTCCCATGTGGTCTTCTTCTGGGTCTTTTCCTGTCCCTTGGAATCCAATCTAAAATTTCGGCTGTCCATCGATGATCTGTCCTTCTGGCAGTATGTCCAGCCCATTGCCATTTCAGGGATTTAACTCTGATCATGATGTCTTCCACTCTTGTCATTTTTCGGATCCACGAGTTCCTCTTCTTATCTCTCCTGGTTACACCAAGCATGCACCTCTCCATGCTGCTTTGAGTTGTCTGTAGCCTTTGTATGTCTCTTTTAGTTAAGGTCCACGTCTCTGCACCATACGTAAGCACTGGAAGGATGCATTGATCAAACACTTTTCTTTTAAGACATAATGGCATATTGCTCTTGAAAATTATGCTGTTTCTTCCAAAAGCTCTCCAGGCAAGTTTTGTACGCCGATTAATTTCTTCATCAATGTGACCCTCACTTGATATCTGCTGTCCAAGATAAACGTACGTGTCTGTTATCTCCAGCTTTTCTCCATCAATCGATAAATCTTCATTTCTTGTAAAAGCATTGTACATCACTTTTGTCTTCTGAAAGTTCATTTTTAATCCCACTTCTTTACTCTTGTCAGCAAGTTCCTGGATCATACCCTGTAGCTCTGATGGGGTAGTTGCAAAAATGACTACGTCATCAGCAAAACGAAGGTGGGTTAGATAATCTCCATTAATCTTTATCCCCTTGTTTTCCCAGCTCAGCGACTGAAAAACACCCTCCAATGTGGCATTAAAGAGCTTCGGAGATATGGTGTCACCTTGTCTCACTCCCTTTCCAATTTTTACGTGTGTTGTATTTTCAAACAGCCTAATCTTTGCACTTGCATTTTCATAGATGTTATTAATAATATTAATGTATGTATCTTCAATACCGCAGGTTTTCAGAGCCATTGTAACTGCTGATGGTTTCACCGAATCAAAGGCTTTTTCATAATCGATAAAAGCCATGCACAATGGAAGTTCATATTCCCTCGCTCTTTCAATTAGTTCTCTCAGCACGTGGATATGATCTATTGTGCTGTAGCCGCTCCTGAATCCAGCTTGTTCTCTCGGGTTGAGCCATGTCCAGTGTTACCTTCAAGCGGTGTGAAAGAACTTTAGTGAAGATTTTATAAACTACTGATAGGAGGCTGATAGGTCTGTAGTTTCCGAGATCCTCAATGTCACCTTTCTTATGTAGCAGGATCATTGTAGCGGTGTTCCAATCCTCAGGAATCTTTCCTTCATTAAGGCATCGAGTGAAAATTTGGGCGAGTACTGTTTCGATTTCTCCACTTGCTTCTTGTATGATGTCTACAGTAATTCCATCTTCTCCTGGAGCTTTTCCTCGCTTCATGTTCTTGATTGCATGTGCAACTTCTGCTGGAAGGACTGGAGGAACTCTGGTACTGGTATCTTTCATGATGTCTGGAGTGCATATATCATCCCTTTCATATAATTTGGAGTAGAAATCTTTCACTCTTGTCAAAATTTCGCCTCTATTTCTTGTTACAGAACCATCTTCTTTTCTCAGTGCCATAATCTGTTTTCTTCCCTTACTGAGATGTCCCTTTGCTATCTTTAGGCTTTGGTTGTTTTCAATTGCTTTCCTCACTAGTTCACAGTTGAATTTCCTTACGTCTTCAGTGATACTTTTTCTTACTGTCTTGCATAGCTCTATATATTCCACTTTGGAAGTCACATCTTCTTTAGTTGTCCTCATCTCTTCTTCTTTTTTGCATCAACATTTTGGTTTTTCCTGATAATTTGTTCACATGCAACTTGTTCTTAGACCCAGCTAATTTTGTTGCTGTTTCCATAAGAGCTTTGGTTACTTTTCTGTTAACTTCAGAGATGTCCACTTCTTCCGATGTTAGGCCTTCTAAAGCAGAGAACCTGTTCTTCAGTTCTAACTTGAAGGTATTATGGTGTTTTTTAAGGTTGGTTATGTCAATAGATTTTGTTTGTCTTATGAGCTTGCCACGTTCAAGTTTAGTGTTGAGGTGCATCTTACATCTCACCAATCTATGGTCACACTTATATATTTTTTCTTTTTAGCCAAGCCACTCATTACAAAATAAAGTTCCAGTTTGCTTCAGAATTTTCTTTTGCGTTTTCCACTTGGTGCTTAAAAAAATAAAAATAAAAATTTTGATTTTATGAAAACACAATTTGTGGAACATAAATTTTGTACATATTAACTCAAAGTACTGTATTTTCCTTCATAAAACCATTAAAAAAAGCCTTCCTAAGATGCGCGGCAGCGATGTATAACCTACAGACGGGGAAAAAAAAAATTGACTCGAAACCCATGGCGCTGTATAATTTGTAGATTGTGAAATTGTAAAATAGAAAAAAATAAAACATTTTTTTCCTTTTGTATAATCTGCAGCAGCAATGTGTGTTCAAACCATGAAATTCACAACAAAAAATTATAGTTTTATAATCCACACTTGTCACTGTTCATCCTGAACCATAATTTCTTAAAGGAGAGCCGTGGTTCACGGGATGGCCGACCCAGAAGTCAAAATTTTTTTAAAAAGAAGCGATCATCTTATTAAAAAAACAACTGTCATTTTTAAATACTTTTGTGTTACTTTTAAGCAAATAAAGAACTAAAATCCCAGGCTTTTGCAGCATTATCGTAGTTCATCAGTTAGACCTAAAAATCTGTAGAAATCCAAACAATACATAGTAGGTGTGTCTCTTTTCTGCATATGATTCAACTGGATAGGAAACAAAATTTATAATACGATTAGTGCAGGTAAACAAACGATGCAATTTG
The DNA here is from genome assembly GCA_039090855.1 of Macrothele yani. Classification (NCBI taxonomy): domain Eukaryota; kingdom Metazoa; phylum Arthropoda; class Arachnida; order Araneae; family Macrothelidae; genus Macrothele; species Macrothele yani. The sequence continues at coordinate 147,984,270 of CM077027.1, forward strand.
CAAGTGATTACTTGCCATGTAATGGCTCTGCTGGCTTCTGTTCTGACTAAAATTGTGGCTTCGTTGTGCCATATGATTTGTCAGAACGCTCGTAAGTGAAAAAAAAAACAGAAACATGTATATATTCTTTCAATCTCTTTGCAGTCCTCTATCTCTGTATTGCATTACATTTTTTTCTGTTACTGTATCTTTGGTACTTTTCCAATAACACTAATTCTGACAATTACCACTTGGATTTTTTAAAAGCCACAGAAACGTTTTTTTTTTTTTTTTTTTTTTTTTTGCTGGAGTTTTGTCCACAGAGCCTAAGTTTATAACTTTTTAACAGGTAATTTGTGGATTATATGAAAAAAATTACAATATTTACTGCAAATTAGGAAATCTGAAGTAAAAAAGCAGTAGGCACCAAGGCCTGATTTCTAGACCTATGCTACCTAGTGCCCGGGATTTGTTGAGCCCTACTCATGTGTAATATTTAATAATAATAATATATATAAAGTTTTTTCAAATTCTGGAATGAAACTGCTGACCATGTTGATAAGCATGTTTTTGCTTTGGTTCTGGACATTCTTAAACATATTCTTAAAGATAAAATTTCTCTTAAAGAATTTTCCAGTAATTTTGTTACCATCAGGTTCCTAAATAAAGCCTACGATAATCTCAATGTAAGGAAGCTGTTCTACAATAATGCAATTTTTTTTCCCATCCACAGGCACCAGTCTATTGTAAGTTTTAAATATGTTAAGACCTTAGGGTCAATAGTTAAAAACTACAAACTTAACTCTTCGAGCTACATTCCTGTAATTACTACATGTTCTTGTGATGAACATAAAGAAACAGTTCACTATGATAAGAATTACAACCATATTATCACCGGAAACTTGAGTTTTGTTGAAAATGAAAAGCTTAGGAATTTATTAGAGTATGGCTCTAAATTCAGACCTTCCTTCACAATTTCCAAAGAAAGGATTCTTGAGAGCTTCACTCAAGATGTTAATAGGTACATCGTAAAAACCAGTTTAACGTACAATCAGCCTATTGAGGCCTTCGCAGAATGGAAATATAATATAATCAATAGCTTCACCGGTGAGTTGGCAGGTCTGGACTTTTGTTTCGACAGAAATCTCTTTTTCTCTGGAGAAGCTAAAAGGTCACTCTCCAAACTACAAGACCAATTTATTTTTACCACTACGGATAAAGCTAGCAATAATTTTGCAATTATCTGTAAGAAGTTCTATTTTGAATTGTTAACTATGGAACTCAATAATAGAGTAACATACGAGCCCGTAAGTTATTCTACCAAGCAGTTAGAAAATCGGTTTAAGGCATTCTTCAAGAAACTTAAAATTCCACAAACTAGAAGATATGAGCCTGAATTTCCATTTCTTTTTGCAACGGTTAAGTTTCATAAGGATCCTGTGAAGTTCAGGTTCATAGCTAGTGGAGTAAGGAGTCATAAAAAGAAAATAGATCTTGCTTTTGAAGATGTCTTAAAGAAGGTTTTGAAACACATTAGAAACTGTTCTAACTTGATGTACAGAGATTATTGGATAATTAATAATAATGCAGAAGTAATTTCTACTATACTCAAAGTTTGTCCCCTAGATATTAATAGTTATGATTTTGAAAACCTATATACTAATCTGCCTCTATCAGATATAATCACTACCTTTAAAGAGCTGTATGCAGAATTTAAACTTAACCAATTTGTTGATGTAGGAACTTGGAACTTTTATCTCAATTGCTGCATAAAAAATAACCATATCTTATATAATAATACTCTCTATAAGCAAGTGAGCGGTATTCCCATGGGAACATCAACGTCCACGAATATCGCTAATCTATTCCTGTTCTTTAAGGAATATAAATTCATTAAAAATCACCCCACCTGCTCAGATAACTACCTTTACACTTTTAGATATATTGATGATCTGCTGTGTATCAATAATTCAGAAGTTATAGAGAGTGATTTTGATAATATCTATCCTAGCTCTCTTAACTTATGTAAAACCAACCACAGTAACCAGGAACTTGAGTTCCTAGACTTAAGCATTAAGCTCAACAGAGGTAACCCATCTATTAGCCTCTTTGATAAAAGAGTTAATTTTCCTTTCAAAGTAATTAAATATCTACACTGGAATAATAACATTTCAACCAAAGTAATTGAGAATGTACTAATTTCTCAGGTCCTAAGAATTTCAAGAATTTGCAGCAACAATTTGGACTTCAATTACCACATTAATATACTATTAGAAAGTTTTCTAGAGAACGAAATTCCTTCTTCCTTCATCAAAAGAACTTTAAGAAAAATTATTCTGAATAATAGAGTAAGGTTGGCAGATCTGCTTTAATTTTCTACACAGTTAATAATATGATTCTGACCAATCAAAGCCGTAAGGAAGTTGGCTAGAGGATGCCTATTAACTACCTAAAGGAACCTTAGTGCTATGGATATGACGGTCCTATTAAAACAAAAATTAAATAATATAAACAAAATCACAAAAAAAGCTTAAAAATCTGTTTATAAAAGAAAATAAAAACAAATAAAAAAGAAAACTAGTTATTCATCACTAGGATAGCTATACTAAAAATAGTAAAACCAACATTAAAATTAATAAGATTCTGATTAATCTATAGAAGCTCACTAAGGTGATTTAATACATGCAGAGTTTATTAAATACACTGCTCGTGTATTTTATAATATTTCTCATGTATTCTGGAGAGTTAATTCTGCTCTTTCTGATCATACTGATCCACAGTCTTAAGTTTATTTATTTTTCTCTGGTTAAAATCTCCGCGCGTTGGTTTCTTGCTGTATGAGGAGGCCATCAGCCCCACCCTCACTGCCCCCCAGCGTCTAGGGAGTGGCGAAAGAGGTCAGCCATGTTCTTCTCTTGTGAGGAGAAAAGTTTTTGTCACACAAGAGGTAAGCTCTCTTCCTTGTTTTTGGGTTCTAGGTTTTATAAGTTCAATGTTTGTACTTCATGTACTTTTCTCTGTCGTTTTTTAGCTTTTCAGCTTTTAGGCATTGGCTTGTCTGTTAACATTTTTGCGGGTTTTAACTCTTTCTTTTCTTTGTAACTTTGAGCGTCTTTTGGGGTACCTAGGAACAGAAGATGGCTAAGCTTGTTCCTTTTCTATGCGCTGTCTATGCGCTGTTTTTTCAAAGTAGTTAAGTTCTTAATAACTAATTAATTATGCACTTAAAGCACTGCTGAAATACTTTGTACATATTGCAACTAACTGTTTAAGGTATATAACTTTCACAAAGTTTTCTTTAATTAATTATTATCTTTTACTTATTCTCGTTTTCGTGCTGTCATAAGTTGTAGAGTAGGGGGTTTTAGACTCAAGTTTTCTTTCAAAAATCTGTTCGTTAAAAATTAATATTTCCTTTTTTTAATTGCAATGTAAAAATTTGGATTTCTTTTGCATTGATTTTCAGGTTTAAATTCTCTCTCAAACGAACTTGGAATTTCGTTATGGCTGAAAATCATTTCTAATTATTATGTCACTCTCACAGCTTGAGTTCTCTTTAATCTTCTTCTCTCTGTTTAATAGTAACAGATGAAGAGCATGGGTCGGGCCAGGAAGGTTAATGGATGCAAGCGAAATTGTTAACTAGTGCTAGGTCATGCAACTCTACGGAGGACATGACATATATATATTTTTAAACTATTTTAGGTGGGAATGTTACTTGCATCTATGGCCTTGCAGAAACCCATTTCCAACTAGGTCTTTGTGGAAGTGAGAAAATGCAGAGTTTTTGCTGGTCCTTGATAAAGCCAAGGCTCAGTATTCTCGACACCTTCTACATTCAGTTGTTTTATTTTATTTTTTTATCTTTTCTCCTTTTACTCACACAGGTATATACATAACCTTTTCTATGTTGTACTAGGTGTGAGTCAAAATTATATATGTATTTTTTTGCTTAGGTATCTTCTTTATAGAATGTGAATTCTGAATTTTCAAAACTGCTGCGTTGCGCGTTTTGGATTTTCAGGTTATTTTGCAACCTTTGTTTTAAATTCTAAAGTTTTTCCTTAGTCTTCAGTTTTGCTCTTAAGTATATATATATATATATATATGACAGCTGCCATATGTTCTGTAATCCTTTCGTTTTTCTCCTGGTTGATAATACAATTCTTTCATTTATCCGAATCAGTGTTTTCTTAAGTTTTTTAGATGTTAGCAGAGATTGATATGTTATGTTTTTTTAATTTTCTGATACGCAGCCTCTGGTGCTTAAAAATTTCAATTTCTAGATAGTAGTCTTTGAGTATCTTTATATTTGCATCTTATAAAAGAGTGGTATTTTTCTGTTCCCATGTTTGGTGGCCAAAGCAAAATCAATTCCACTAGGAGTTGGGAAATCCCACTGCCAATCTACCCCCACAGAGAAGAAGAGAAAGAGGTCCACTCTGTGTCTATTTTACTGGGAGAGATCCCCTACCATCCCCCATCCAATGTTATGTTTTTCATCTGTTTGCTTTACTTCATGGTTTGGTGCTAGGTTCCCCTGGAGCTACTCCAAACAAAAGAAGTTTCTCCACTTTCTTTTCCTGGCAGTACCTCTTTGCTTCTGTACCACCCCAAGGCTTAGTGGCCCACCCGCTCTACTGCAGTAGTCTATTCCCTTGCCTGCTGCTTTTGACCATCAGGGGTGCTGGCTATGTTTTCACCCTTTTTCCCCACCCCTGGTTATCCTTGCCACCACTGCTCCTGGTGAACAAGGTATGTAGATAGAGAAGTAGGCCAGAGAACCGGTTTTCAGGATGCAGTGGCAACTTGTGGGGAGGGAGCGCTGTTGTGATGTCAATGGTCTGCTGTGGGCAAAAGATCGCCATTGGTATTTCATTCTGTTTAGTCATACTCGTCGTTTGTTGTTCTTCGGCTTGTTACCGTGTTGATTATTTGCTAATACACACATATTACATGTGGTTGTGCTTAAATTTTCTTTGTGCATCTTTGTAAATATTGTAAATAGTTATCTTAACGTGCATTTAAAATATTCTTAGTTACATTGTATCGTACGTATAGTGTAAGTACGTGTTTGCTTGAATAACAAAATAAACGTTTTCTAAAAGCCATGCCAGGCTGCGCCGTTGCAAGTTGTAAAAACCACGACAAAACTGCTCCAGTTGTAAAAACCACCACAAAATTGCGCCTATCATCGTTTTCTGAAAGATGTGCTGCAAAGAAAGCCGTGGTTGAACGCGTGTCATCGTGAAGATGCTTTCAATGTTGAAAATGCAAGAATATGTTCATCGCATTTCGTGGATGAAGACTTTATAAGGGATCTCAAAAGTGAGTTATTGGGTGGTAATAGTACAAAACAACTGAAAAAAGGTGTTGTACCTCATATAAGTATTTGCCAAACGACTTCACCGCTTTTACCCAAATGCAAGAAATGAATGAAGAGGCTGCACAACAGAGAAGTAAAATGTTATGTGGTAGAAGTTACTGAGAATATTCCACCTTCCTCCAAAAAGACTAAAGTTATGTTCACCTACAGAAGATGTATGTCTTGAAATAGATCATAGTGATCATCCGCCATTTTCATTAATAGAGGATATTGAAATGAAAAACCAGGAAATTGCTGAACTGAATGCCCGAGTAAATGACCTCACTAAATCCAATGGCAGTTTAAGGAAACAGTGTTTATTTAGGCAAAATAGGGCACAACATATATATATATGAAGATTCGTATGATGTCTTCTAGAATTTCCAAATTACAAAAGATAAAACCCAAGAAAAATAACACAGCAAAAGAAAAGAAAAAAGATTTCAAATGAAAAATGAAGTAAATGCCCTGTTACGGGGAGGTTTTTTTTTTTTTTTCTGAAACTTAAGTGCGAGCGCTTTTAACGAGAAAAAGAACTAACTGGTCACCAGAAGATATAGTTATGGCTCTCACTCTGCGCTGCTTATCAAAAAGTTCATATTCTTTTATTCGAAGCCAAATACATATTCTGTTGCCTGGTATAAGTACTTTAAAAAAATGGGAGTCTCGCGTTAAGTTTGCTCCAGGATTTCTTTGGAGGGTCCTCCAAATAATGGCTGAGAATACCAAAAAGCTAACTCGATTTGAAAGATTTTGCGTTTTATTAATGGATGAAATGAGTATTGATGGAAAGATGGTGTACGATCACGCTGAAGATACGGTCATGGGTCCTCATAAATCTGTTCAAGTTGTCATGGTAAGGGGCTTGACATATTCATGGAAACAATCTGTTTTTTTATGATTTTGACTGCAGGATGACAAAAGATCTCTTATTTCACATCATTACAGAAATCGAAAAAAATTTATTCCAGATTGTAGCCATGACTTCGGATTTGGGTAGCGGTAACCAATCACTGGGGAAAACACTTGACCATCAACTTATACAAAACTTCTTTTCCAAACCCAGTGGATAATGCAAGGCCTATATTTGTATTTGCTGATGTGCGTCATCTTCTACAGCTGTTAAGAAACCACTTACTCGACAGTAGGCTAAAGCTTAAAACGGGAACTGTCATCAATAAAAATATTTTTTTTCAAACTCTCCTTGAGAAAAAAAGGAGAACTGAAACTGTGCCCTAAATTCAGTATTACTCATGTCAATGGTAGAGGTGCTGAACGAATGACTGTTTTCACTTTTGGTGCAAAGACAGGTTTCCGGGGGCAGCACATGCCCTTAAATTCTTTATATTGTACACTGTTGTTGGTGGCGAATATGAATGGTCAAACAAATAACGAATGCCCCCTGACAGTTTTGCTGAGTAGGCACATGCCCTCAGATAATTTGTTGACTTATAGCTTGTAAATGCTGAAAATTTCTCGATCGGACCAGAAATTTTTTATATTTTACACTTTTTGCCCCTCCCCTGCCCCCTTGACACAGTTTTCCTGAGTCAGCACATGCTCTCAGATAATTTGCAGACTTGTAGTTTGTAAACCCCAAAATCTTTTGTTGAGTTGTAGATCACAAACATTTTTTATAAAGAATTACATTAATAATCGCAATTAAGAAAATACGAAATTATGGAAACTTTGTATGACTCAGATAACCAACCTCCCTGGGTCGTGAACACGAAGCGGTCAAAAATTCAATTTTTATACGGCCCCTTAAAAATTGTCTGGCCAGTTCTCCTACACCCAGCTAACTCGAATGCGACAGTATCATCAAAGAATATCCCAGTAGCACATGGAACGACTACCAGAGTGTTTCGGTGAAATGGCATAAATTTTTCACAGCATTTACTCCGTTATAGCATAACGGAGTGAATGCGCATGTGCATCCACTCCGTTGCAAAATCAAAAATCTTAAATATCACCAGAATGTAACATCAAGGTAGCACTTATGTACAATGGAACCTATAAAGCAGTAATACCAGTGAATGAAATGTTTAACATAACCGTAATGTACAAAGAGTTATGTTCCAAAATAGATGTTGCTGAAACATAATTGTAAGATATCCCTGAAAGTGTAACGAAAATGAGAGATTGTAACATTACTGATACATATCTGAAACATTTTGTGCTGTATTGGAGAGCGACGAAACTTTCATGACAACGCTTTGTCTAAAAGGTTTGCAACCTGACTTGAAACAAAACGTCGGCACAGAATTTCCTGAAACTACTGAATTAGGATTTGCGAATATGAATGGTCAAACAAGTAACGAATGCATTCAGGATGTGGCATTGGGAAAAAAAGAGGAAGATGCTTTGAAATACATAGCAGGATACATATCCTTTTGCATTAAATTACCTTTACTGGCTAAAGAAGCAATTGAAGAGAAGGATATTAAGCATTGAACAGAGGACTTACAGAGCCATCTAATCAGTGGTTTGAACTTATCTAACGTTTTGAGGAGCACTTTACGAGAATTCACAGAGTCAAATTAAAAAACAAAGCGGAATCGTTAAATGCCTATTCAAAGAATTAAAAAAATTGTATCCTCATGTTGACAAGAAAGCTTTTAAAGCTGTATTCAAGGCTTCAAATTTTCATCTGAGTGAAGTTCTTAAATCAGACCTTAAAAATGCAAATGGCAAATAAAACAAAGTAAAAGGCCAAACAGTGGATGAAAAGTGCAGCTTTAGTGGATGAGAAGCAAAGTACATGAGGAAAAACAAGAATTCTTTATTTAAGGTACATTTCCATTTATGTTGTTTACTACTCATATGTTTCCGAAACTTTAAACAAGTTTTACTTTCATTACACTAGTGTTAGTGTCCAAGACTTAATTTTTGTAAAAAGTAAAAATAAGCATTAACTAAAATAAGCGATGAGTAGTTGCTGCCGCTATTATAGACAGGCACCAAATCAAAAACTTTGGTTAGCTATCAACAGAATAAATCTGGTTATTTTGTTTTGTGAACAAGTCACGATTTCGTCTGGGCGTTATTTACTACATCCCCTTTTTATTTCATTTATGCAGTTTGCCTTAATCACTCAGAAGAAATGTAAATTTTTAGGGACAAACATTGGTAGTGGTAAACTGCGTGGTGCCATGAATATGTTTTTACAGAAACTTCTCTCTGGTGAGTCAGACTTGTCCTGCTCCGAGTGCACTGTTGAAATCACGAGGGCACCGTGGAGGTCAGCCAATACCAGTTGACTTGCGGACGGGCCTGCCTCTCTCTAATCTATATATACCTTGCCTGGTGAAGTGTTATTTTACAGAATAGGCTCTGTTCCTGACATCTCGTGTAATTAATTGAAAACATTTATTTAACTGCAACTACTAGTTTATTCCATAGTTTTACTTACACCAAAAACTTCACTGTGATTTTATAGAGACTATGACTTGTTACGTGACTATACAAATCATTTAAAGTATAAACTGAACAAACTTTGTCATATACATTCCATAGTCTTTTCTGCACAAGAAAATGCACAGTTGACACAGGCAGGCAGGCATCAATTATGTAAGTTGCTTTTTTATTTTGTTTCTCAGTATTTTACTTTTTATAAGTATTATAGCTTTGAAGGGTCAAACACTGGACATTTTATAAAGACTACTGTTTTTTTTTTTAAATATCAGAACTTTGGAATAAATCATGAATGTAACACATATATTCTGACCTTTTTTGTGTGTGTGTGTGGGAAAGTATTGTATGTTAATTTCAGGAAATTTGGGTTTGGTTTCAGGAAATTTGATTCCATAGAATAAGTACTCCTGTGATATTCAAACCAAAAACCTACATGAATGACAAAGCACAAGATCAAAACACAATGAACATGAACCACAAGGACCAAATGCCCCATTTTATTTTATATAAAAAACAAAAAAACTTTTAATTTAAAAAAAAATTAATTTATATATATATATACAGAGGTGCCAACTATTACGGATTGTCCGTAATAATTACAGTTTCGACTGTCAGATTACGGAATTACGGACAGGTTGGAAGAATTACGGATTTCAGTGTGTTTTGAAGAATTTCAATTTTGTATCCTTTTTGTTAACCCCTCTAGTGCGACATGCCCGATTCGTCGGCCTTCGATTTTGATCCGCGTATTTCCAGAATCAGACGGCAGATGTCGGTGTCTATGATCATATCATTTTGAAATGGAATCTTCGTGAATCATATCGTCAAACAGCGATATTGTCGAAAGAATGGTAATATGCCGTAAGTGTTATATCGCGAAGAGTTTGTGCTTGCTATCGGCTTCCCGCTCGCTTTCTCCGTGTGACGGGTGAACGGCTACTTTAGCCAAAACTTTTCCTACTGCAGTTGAGGCAGGGCTGTTCACTTGGCATTGTCATACCTGCCAACTTTTACGCATTCCGCGTAAAATTTACGCATTTTAACTGTTCTTTACGATTTTATGCATAGATCGCTTTTTTTTTACGCATTTCCGTATATTTAACTTTTTTTTTTTTTTTTAATCTTCCTTGAGAAATATTTGTTTATGTTTCAGTTAAATCATACCTGTCAACTATTCCGGAATTTGCGGAAGTTTTCCGTTTTTATACAGTCTTCCGGTTTTTCGGCCGGAAGAACTTTTCTTCTGGATTTTTAAAATTTTCTGTATTTTTTGTTAAAAATATCCCTATAAATAAAATATATGACAGAGATGGGAATTTTGCGCCATTATGCACTTGAACACCTGTCGTCATCGTCGGGACTTCGGCAAAGTAATATCTCCTTGCACACTGTAATGCTTGACGCTGAATAAAGATCATGCGGTGGGAAGAAAGATTCAGACTCCAACTACTACGGATTTTACGTAGTTACTATGGAAATAGTCGGTCCTCTACGGACAGCGGAAAACATCGAGTATGCTATGGAAATCGTCGGTCCGCTACGGACAATGGAAAACGTTGAGTATGGTATCAAAATGTGATGTAATTTGTTTATATTATAAACATCTAAAAATTATGAAATGCACAAATATTTGCATTTAGTTTTACTTGTACATAGCCAAATTCATTAAAAATGTTGTTAGCGCATAGTTAAAAAAATAATTATAAATGTTTGCACATAGTTTAAAAAAATGATTAGAAATGGCATTCACGTTAAATTTTACACATTTAAATTTTCTCAGGTTGGCAGGTATGCATTGTCGGCGAATTATAAGACGTCGTACTGTCAGAAATAACTTTTTCGAGCCCCGTTTGAAGTGCAATAACGTGCAACTTGTGGTCCCGCGATGACGAAGTGTTTATATTTCTTGCAGACTTTTCGCCACGTGGGATACCGAAGTGTGATGTTTTATTACTAGAAGCTTTTCACATTATTCATTTCTTTTTCCCCAAACAAACAGACGCAATCACAAAAAGTTCGTGAATTACGAATCCCCCTCTTTTTCCAAACTCGTGTTAGCAGAGGATGACTTTATCAACAGCTTGTTCCTCAGACTAGCAGATGTGCTTTTTCCTACTGCGTGAAATTTTTTGTTAGGTTATTTGAAATGGCTTGTTGTAGTGAGAGTGAAAGTTTGCCAAGTGATTGTGGTGATTTTGAATCATCTGAGAGTGATATTGGCCAAGCAACATCAAGCCAGAAAACTAGCCACCGTGCCACGCACAGAATATCTTCTTCCGAAAGTGAAGATCTTGTTAGTGAATCTTCAGATCATGAAAGTTTTGAAAGTGAATGGGAGAATGTAATAAAGGGAAGTGATGAACAGCATTCTTTTGATTATCATGAAATGCAGGGGCCCAAACATGCTCCTGCAACTGATGCGGCACCTATTGCATATTTTGACTTGTTTTTTACCAATTTCATCCTCGGAATTATCATTTCTGAAACAAATAAGTATGCAAAGAGGTTTCTTTAGGAACTTCCAAATCTTTCCCCAAATCTCGAGCTAGGAAATGGAAAAATGTTACAAATGCTGAAATAAAGGTTTCCTTGCATGCCTTCTAATATGGGAGTAATCAGTAGCCCATGCAGGACGAGATCATTGCTGAAGGCATATCCAGTAAAAAAACACACAAGGATTATGTAAAATTAAAGACTCAATCAAAGCCTTTGGATAATTTTTTTTGCAAAAAAGAATGAAAATAGCGTGATAAATGCTGAATTGCTGTTTACTACATTCGTTGTGGAGCATAACCTATCTATAGCAAGCTGTGATCATGCTGGTTCCTTGTTGCATGCTATGTTCCCAGACTCTGATATTGATGAAGCTGGATATCCTAGAGCAGATGTGGCATGGAATGAAATATCTAAGATGAAGGATTCATATGGTCTTCCTAAGTATTCTGCATTGCCTAAACTAATGTTGGCAATATTGACTATCTGTCACAGCAATTCCTCTACAGAGAGAATATTTAGTATAGTGAGGAAAAACCTCACATATATATACTTCCGCCCAACAATGAGCACCAAAACATTAAGTGCCCTTCTTGTACAGAAAAGTAAAGCATTTTCTTCAGGTGAGCCATGTTATAAAAAGAAGTTTCCTGAAAAAGAATATATCACTGCAAAACAAGCAACAAGGGAGTCTTTATGTCAGCAATGACATGAGGTAAGTACAATATTGATAATTTAATTTCATAATTTTTTTGTCAGGATTGTGTAAACATATGAGGTTATTACACATTTCATGCATTAATTTCTCATGAAATACCCTTTCCATGCGTTAACGATGAGGCTTCATATGGTGATTACTGATTGGCACCTCATACAGGTTACACAGTAATACTGTAAATATTGTCCTTAACTTTGAAAAAAAAATGGCGTGTTACATTACTGAAAATATTACTGAAAGTTTGTGTTCCATTACTGAAACATTACTGAAAAATCCCCTGTTGATTACTGATACATTATGCTAGAGGTTGGCACCTCTGATACATATATATATATAGGCAAAAAACAGCAGGTATAATAACCTAAAGTAACCACCACCACCCCTCCCCCATAAAAAAAAAAAAAAAAACAGCTAGTAGGAAAACAAGCAGGAAAAGATTGCAGAAATTTCAAGAATGCTAGCCTTGGCTTTATCAAGGGCCAGCATGGATACCATTCTCTCGTTTCTACAAAAGGCATAGAAACATTGGATTTATGCTGTGGCATGCTTGTATTAGAGCAATTAAAAGAATTAAAAGTAACCCATTAAACACTCCACTTTTGAAATAACTTAAAACACTTAGAAACCTTAAAAATTAAAATACTTAAAACAATGAAACGATAATCCAAACATGCTGATCGCTTGCTCGACCCAAATGTAACATGAAATAAAAGGTGAAAAAAGCTACTTATGAAGAAATAAGCTTAACATAAAATGTACAATATTTACAGCAAATATTTCTTAGTATCTTAAAGCTTTGAACACTGAGAGACCAAAATGAGTGAAGCAAGCAAAAGCCAAATAACCAAACACTATGAATCCAGATGGCGGAAAGTTAGGGAGCAAACAACTAGAATTGCTAAACAAAATATTTTGAAGAAAAACCTACAGGCAAAAAAAGCTAGTTTCATTCATTTTGGTTGCTCAGTGCTTTAAGATTCTAAGAAATATTTGCTGTAAATATTGTAACATTCTATGTTAAGCTTATTTCTTCATAGGTAGCTTTTTTCACCTTTTATTTCATGTTATATTTGAGTCAGGCCAGCGATCGACCTGACCCAAATATAACATGAAATAAAACTTTTTATTTCAGCTTTTTTCACCTTTTATTTCATGTATATTTGGGTTGAGCTAAATTATGGTTGTGTTAATTTGTTCTGTGATTTATGGGTTTACTGATGCTTGGTTTTATATAGTAGTAGCACCTCACAATTGCCCCTGGGTTAGTAAGGTTCAAATCATTGACAAGGCATAGATATTTTGTTTGCCGTGTGATCCTGTTTTTCTGTAGTCAGTAGTTTGAGTGTTGCTGTATATAAAAAAGAAATTACCAACTGGGTTAAAAAATTATGAACAATCCAGTTTGTGAAGTGAGAGAAAAGGGATCCTAAAATACAGTGATCCTCACTGAATTATTACCACCTCAATACTGGCATAATGAGGTTGTGGAAAAGGGTCTGCCACCCCTGTCTCACAGTGATTGAAGCACTAGCTTACGACCATTCGTCCGAGATGGATCCGGGTCGAATCCCAGTGAGGCATGGATGTTGTTCTTCCTCTCGGAGTGTTTGACATTGAATCTGAAGATATAAAGGAACGTGTATTACAGAAAATATAGTAATAAGATGTCTTTACTATTGAACAAGAAATACAAACACATAATTTAATAAGCTCAGCCTGATATTATGAATGAGTGAACTCAAATGGATATTGTGTTTGTCTTATGGCACTGGCTCTCTCCCTTCCCTGGAACCAGTGGCCCTAAATTAAGGATGGGCGGCTGCTTACAGCCCATTAAGTTGTTCACGGTAGTCATTAAACCCCCAATCAAAAAAAAAAAAAAAGTGTCTTTAGTAGTGATGGAGACCATTTGTGAACATTCGTTCACATTGAATGACTTCACCATGAGTAGTGAATGGTTAGCTCTCATCGCTGTGAATGATCATTCAATTCCCCATTACTGTGACACACTTTAAAGTTACAGCATGCTTAACTTTCTTCTGCTTGCATGAGTTCAGAAATGAATTCCAAATAAGAAAAGTTATGTTCAGAATGAATAAATGTCAACCCTTATGCAAGTGAGCAGTCAGCTAGGAAACAATGATGAAACTTAAAAATGGGAATGATACATGAATGCCATTCATTTGAATGGTGTGCCAGAATCCTCTCATGGCAAATCCTTCAAAATGAATGGTTGAAGAGCTTATGCTGTGTTTTAAGCAGTTTGTCAAAAAAAAAAAAAAAAAACCACTGTGATTGATCATTTAATCTGCCATTATTACAACATAGGTACACTAAAGTCTCTGTGTGTTTAACTTTCTTCTGCCCACATGAGTTTGGAAATACATTCCCAATATAAAAAGTAATGTACATTTTTAATAAGTCTCAACATTATGTGTCAGTCAGCTAGAAAATAGTAATAGTGGTACTTAATAATGGGGATGGCACGTGCCTTTCATTTGAATAGTGTTGCTCTTATTGTTTCCCACTAGCTTGCTTGTGGAAAATTATTCTTTGTGAACTGTTGAAGAGCTCATACTCTTTTAGGTAGTTTGTCAAAAAGAGCTGTGAATGATTGTTCGATCCACCATTGTTGCGACACACACTAAAGTTGCAGTATGTTTAACTTTCTTCCGCTGCTTGATTTAGAAAATGAATTCCCAATAACAAAAGTAATGTCGATAATTAATACCTAAGTTTCGACCGTCATGCGAGTGATCAGTCAGCAGTCAGTCAGGAAATAATGGTAAAACTTAAGAACAGGAATTATACCTGAATGCATAGATGCCAACTAGTGCAGATTTTCCATAATATTACATATTTTTGGTTGGAATTACGGAAGTATGGACATGTTGATGAAATTACAGAAAATTGCTATTATCGCCATTTGATGTTTCCGCTTTGGAAACAGGCATGAAATGATTTTGACAATTTGTTGCCGTCTTCAACTTCAATTGCCATTAATAGGGATAATCATAATGACATTCAGCATTTGACAACAGAACTGAATGAGCCTGCTGCTAAGAAGACAAAGATTTTGCAAGACATACATACATACATGCATTCATATCACTAAGCCTTTCTCTGAGATTCAGAGGTTAGCTCCAAAAAGAAATACAACTACCAGATATTTTTATTTACTGTTGTTGTATCAAACTTCTCCATTTACAGCGATCTTGACATACAACTCGGGCTTCACTGATATCCATTATACGCCATACACAAGATCTTTTATACTTCATAATCATAAGCTTTTTCTCATGCAGATACTCCTGAATCTGATCCACCTATGTCTTCCTTGGCCTTCCTCTGCCTTTCCTTCTTGCCACTTGGGCTAAAAAGATTTTCTTAGTAAGCATCTCATCACTCATTCTTTCAACATGGCCAAACCACCGAAGCATATTGGTCTCCACCTTGCTAACAACATTTTACTTCACATCACACAACTGCAACACATCTTCATTCCTCACACAATCAGACCATGTCTTGCCACAAACCCCGTGTAAGTAACACATTTCTCCAGCACACAAATGATTCCTATGTTTCTTCTGCAGTACCCAGGTTTCACTTCCATACGTCAGAGTAGGAACAATTACACTTTCATACACAGCCATGAGGACTCTCCAGAGAACCCATCATTCCTGTGAAAACCTCCCAGAGCAGCTATGACTTTCAATGAAGAATTCACTCGCCTACTAATTTCACCATCCAATTTGTTCTCTCTGTCAAACATGCTTCCTAAACACACACAAACTCACTCACCTGGTCAACACAGTGCCATTTATACTTACATTACATTCAGTTCTACCAGTTCCTCTCTCAAACACCATAACTTTGGTTTTCCCTTATTTATACTCAGTTTGAAATTCATGCAAACTTCGTACATCCGAGACAACATACTCTGCAAATCACTTTCTCTCTCTGCCAACAGGACAGTGTCATCAGCATACAGCAATCTGCAAACACGGATATCACCAAGACATAAACCACTATCATCTGTTTTGGCATCACGCATAAATATATTAAACAGCTATGGTGACATTACACAACCTTGTCTAACTCCTGCACCAATAGAAAACCATTTTGATAAAACACCATTCACTCGTACACAAGCTCTACTACCCGCATACATGGATTTTACACTATTAAGTAGATTCCCAGTAACACCATATTCATTCAATACCTTTCACAAAAGTGTCCTATTTACTTGGTCATAAGCTTTCTCTAAATCTATGAAGGCAGCAAAAACTTTCTTACCAACATCCAGATACTTTTCAATCGTCGTGCATAATGCAAAAATCTGGTTAGTGCAGCCTTTACCAGGCATAAAACCACTCTAAACATCCCACACTTTCTCTGATGTAAGATCCCGTACTTTTTCAAATACGACATTACCAAACACTTTCCCTGGCACACTTAGTAGGCTAATACCACGATAGTTCTTGCATTCAGTCTGATCACCTTTTCCCTTATACAAGGGAACAATAATAGCATCCTTCCAATCCCGAGGGACCATTCGTAAGTCCCAGCACAACTGGCAAATTTCAGTTAACCAGTCAATTACAGAGTCGCCACCATGTTTCAACATCTCGGCAGTTATGCCATCAACTCCCGGAGCCTTACCATTCTGAAGAGATTTTAGAGCTTTACACACTTCTTCTCTTGAGATCCCTCCTGTGCTTCCATCCCTCACTGTGACATCATCCGTGTCTGTCTCAGAATCATCTTTGCTTTCCTGATCTAATAACTCACAGAAATATTCACCCCATCTTTCACTTAACTCATTGGGCTCCCATATCATTTCCCCGACCTTATTCTTCACACAACTTACAACTTTGTTTCCCCTATTTTTCCTGAGTCTCATGCACTGGGTTTTGTTCCAGAATCCTTAGGTTGAATGACCAACTAAAACCCTCAGCTGTGGGTTAATCCCCCACACTGATGTACTTACCTGATTAAAAAGACAAAAAGAAATCAATATCCGGACTCAAATGTGGGATATGGTGCACTTACCACACTTGAGAAGGACGGTCCACCACGGAATCGACCCGGACTTTCTAAACGGCGTATGAGAAAGAGATCTCGGCTGAGTGAATGTAAGATTAGTGTATGGAATACTAGTGGTATAAATGGCAAGATAAATAAGGTGATTGAGGAGATGAATAAGTATAGACTGGATGTGCTGTGTGTAAGTGAAACCAAAACGAAGGAAATTGGGGTAGAAGACGTGAATGGCACAGTGAGTGTGTGGTCTGGAGTATTGGATAATGTGAGAAGACAAGCTGGTGTAGGTGTGATTTTAAGTGAAAAGATAAAGAACAACTTGATTCACTATAGTTGCATAAGTGAGGGAATTCTCTGATTCATTTGAAAGTGAAACTTCAGAATCGTAATTGTTGTAGTGTATGCTCCTTGTGACTCGGAACCTTCTGAAAAGAAGGAAGTTTTCTGAATGAGCTAAAAGCTGTTTTGAGCCAGTTTGGTGCTAAAGAAAAAGTTATATGTAGTAGGGGATTTCAATGCTAGGTTGGTGTGCAGAATGCACACCAACCTAGCATTGAAATCTACTACATATAACTAGCATTGAAATCCCCTACTACATATAACTAGCATTGAAATCCCCTACTACATATAATACATATAACCAACACAAGGATCATTAAACTTAGTTTATCATTAACCTAAGTTTAATGATCCTTGTGTGAATGATAATGGTGAAAGATTAATTGAACTCTGCATTGAGAATGGTTTGTGTGTATCTAATACATTTTTCAACCACAAGTATATCCACACATATACTTGGGAAAATCGTACTGTTGGTCAAAAGACAGAAGAAGAACGAACATATGCTTTCTTTCAGCAGGATGGTGCAACGGCGCATACTGCCCTGAACAGTCTACATACTATGCATGAAGTGTTTGGGAAGGACAGAACTGTATCGAAGGGACTATGGCCACCCAGATCACCCTATCTCTCCACCTGTGACTTTTATCTGTGGGAAGCATTGAAAGGGGGATGTGTACTCCACTAATCTGCACACCCTTGATGAATTAAAAGTGAACATTACGGATGCCATAGCCCAGATTACTGCCAATGAGTTGTGGCGCATTACGAACAACATGTTCCGTCGTGCGCAGCTGTGTCTTGATGTCGGCAGCATTTTCAGCAATTGTTGTAAATGCAGGTAAATTACTCCTGTTTTCTGTCATTTCAACTATTCTTTACCATGTATGGTAATATTGCCTGACTGTTGTCGTTCATTATACTCTGGCCTCTTTTATATGGCACACCCCCTGTATCTAATACACAAGGGGTATGCAATTTAGCTAAATATTCCCAAAGGGTACTTGAAGAACAAGTTTGAGAACCTCTGCTCTAAGAAAAACTTGCATATTTATTAAGGCTAGTTCAGAAAGATTTTATCTTGTGACATGAAACACATACACAACAAAAACAACCAAACACGAATTTAATAATTTTATGTCCACTATTCTGTGTTTTACAAATACATTCTTTACGTGTATCGTTGTCCAAATTTCGGCAATTTGTGATGAACATATTTTTACGTGGCCACGATAATGTAACTTATTTGACATTAGATGTCAGTCATTGCTGTTTCACACGTCACGTAAGTTCTGCAATCAGGAGATTATTAAATGATGTTAGATACGTATGGGGCCAGTATCAGAGATTAAAATCAAGAAATAATGAACTATATATGTACTTACAATATCTGTAGTGGCTGTCGGGGCTTCATATGTATGCTTGTAATGAATCTACTCACAAGAGGTTGCCATAAGTATCCGATTCACTCAATGAATGTGAGCTTTTTGCAGTTGTAAAGTTCAACAATAAAATTCACGATACTGTGAAAGCTCACATTCGTTGAGTGAGTCGGATACAGTATCATGAACTTCTCAACTGCATAAAGCTCACATTCCTCGAGTGAGTCGGATACTTATGGCAACATCTTGTAAGTAGATTCATTACAAGTGTACATATGAAGCCCCGACAGCCACTACGGATATTGTAAGTACATATCATCATCATCATCAGCCATTATCAATCCACTACTGGACGAAGGTCTCCCCAAGTTTCTTCCACAACGATCTGTCTTGTGCCAGTCTTCTCCATGTTACTCCCGCATACTTTCGAATTCCATCCACCCGTCTTCCATGTGGTCTTCTTCTGCGTCTTTTCATGTCCCTTGGAATCAAATCTAAAATTTCAGCTGTCCACCGATCGTCTCTCCTTCTGACAGTATGTCCAGCCTATTGCCATTTCAGGGATTTAACTCTGATCATGATGTCTTCCACTCTTGTCATTTTTCGGATCCACGAGTTCCTCTTCTTATCTCTCCCGGTTACAACAAGCATGCACCTCTCCATGCTCCTTTGAGTGGTCTGCAGCCTTTGTATGTCTCTTTTAGTTAAGGTCCACGTCTCTGCACCATACATAAGTACTGAAAGGATGCATTGATCAAACACTTTTTATTTAAGACATAATAGCATATTGCTCTTGAAAATTATGCTGTTTCTTCCAAAAGCTCTCCAGGCAAGTTTTGTACGCCAATTAATTTCTTCATCAATGTGACCCTCACATGATATCTGCTGTCCAAGATAAACATACGTGTCTGTTATCTCTAGCTTTTCTCCATCAATCGATAAATCTTCATTTCTTGTAAAAGTATTGAACATCACTTTTGTCTTCTGAAAGTTCATTTTTAATCCCACTTCTTTACTCTTGTCAGCAAGTTCCTGGATCATACTCTGCAGCTCTGATGGGGTAGTTGCAAAAATGACTACGTCATCAGCAAAACAAAGGTGAGTTAGATAATCTCCATTAATCTTTATCCCCTTGTTTTCCCAGTTCAGTGATTGAAAGACATTTTCCAATGTGGCATTAAAGAGCTTCGGAGATATGGTGTCACCTTGTCTCACTCCATTTCCAATTTTTATGTGTGTTGTATTTTCAAACAGCCGAATCTTTGCACTTGCATTTTCATAGATGTTATTAATAATATTAATGTATGCATCTTCAATATTGCAGAATTTCAAAGCCATTGTAACTGCTGATGATTTCACTGAATCAAAGGCCTTTTCGTAATCGATAAAAGCCATGCACAATGGAAGTTCACATTCCCTCACTTTTTCAATTAGTTCTCTCAGTACGTGGATATGATCTATAGTGCTGTAGCCACTCCTGAATCCAGCTTGTTCTCTTGGTTGAGCCATGTCCAGTGTTACCTTCAAGCAGTGTGAAAGAACTTTAGTGAAGATTTTATAAACCACTGATAGGAGGCTGATAGGTCTGTAGTTCCTGAGATCCTTAATGTCACCTTTTTTATGTAGCAGGATCATTGTAGCATTGTTCCAATCCTCAGGAATCTTTCCTTCATTAAGGCATCGAGTGAAAATTTTGGTGAGTACTGTTTCAATTTCTCCACTTGCTTCTTGTATGATGTCTACAGTAATTCCATCTTCTCCTGGAGCTTTTCCCCGCTTCATGTTCTTGATTGCATGTGCAACTTCTGCTGGGAGGACTGGAAGAACTCTGGTACTGGTACCTTTCAGGATGTCTGGAGTACATGTATCATCCCTTTCATATAATTTGGAGTAGAAATCTTTCACGATTATAACTAGAGGCTTGCATGGATTTGGTAGTTATTGAATGCAGGTTCAAATATTCTCAGTAGAATCCACTGATAATAATCAGCCTTTGTCAAAAAAGTAAACAAAGTCCCATTTTGGTTTGTATCAATTTAAAATAATTCTATTATACACATTCTTTGTTTATTGTTTACTTCTGTTAATTATTTATTCATCTATTTATTTATTTATTTACTTATTTATTTATTTGTGTTTTCTCTTTATTGTACAAATTTTCCTCTTTGAAATAAATTAATTTCTTCTTTCCATTTACCTGCATCTTCCGGAAAACGAGAGTTTTCTTTTTATTCATTGAAATAAATTAATTCTCTTTTCATCCTCCTATCTTTTTGATGGAAAATGAGTTATGCTAGTTTGTTATTCTGAAACATACTAAGATAAGGTCGAAAGCTTCCAACTTACGAACTTTTGTAAAAGTTTCAGTTAACGTAACTAGCGTGATCAAGTTACCTTTATTTGTTAATATTGTTACGTGTTTTGCCCATAATCGTCAGGTATATGTACAAAATATGCTGTCTATACATGCGATAAAAGCAAACCACGTCTTCAATAAGCAAATTAAAATCAATTTATTTACAAATTAAAAAGCGGTTAAAAAGCAGACTAGCGCTTTCGGGGATCTCCCGTCCCCATCTACTGGTCAATGCGCCACGGGATCCAACAGAGTCAACCCTTATATACTTGATAACACGACTCATCATGCACCACGTCACCAACAGACCGTGATGTCACAGTATAAGCACAAATTGTAAAATTTCAATTCCAAAATCAATATAACATAAATATAAGAATACAAAATATTTACAAAAATGTGCTATTCCGATGTTTTAAAATTCCTCATGTGTCAGTCTCATTGTGGAGCAACCATTTTTCGCCAAGGTCTTGGTACAAATGTGGGGAGATCTAAATTACAACAGTTGTCTCCGTATGCAATAATATATAAACTTTCTGAAAAGAAAACAGTATTTTTGTTGACATTGGAGTTCAAGATTTTAACATTCTCCCAAACAGGGGTGTAACCACCCTGTTTAACAGCCATAGTAAAGGCAGTGTTAATAGTTTCTGTCCGGAGGGTGTACTTGTGTTCACCCAACCGGGTATTCCGAGTCCTAATTGTAGAACCTATATAAAATTTGTCAATAACACCCGAATCCTCATGGGCGAGCGGAATGCAGTATACACCATATTTCATGAGTTTGGGTACTTTATCTCTGTCATTTCTCAGTAAAGTAAATACATTTTTAGTGCAAACTCCAAATGTCAAATTATGCCTATCGCATATCTTCTTGAGGGTGTTAACTATTGGAGGGAGATAATCCACCTTTCCAATGTATCTAGTGATTTTATTGTCCGTGGACAAGGTCGTGAATCTCAACCTGGTGAACCTTCTCAATAGACCGGGAAAGTAGTGCTCTGGGTAGCCGAAGATCCGTGCCAAAGTTGAGGCCTCAGAGAGTTCGTCCCATCTTGCTTTGTATTCACACTCTTCTTCCAACAAAGCAAGACGCGCATTCACACACTCTTCTTCCAACAAAGCAAGACGGGACGAACTCTCTAAGGCCTCAACTTTGGCACGGATCTTCGGCTACCCAGAGCACTACTTTCCCGGTCTATTGAGAAGGTTCACCAGGTTGAGATTCACGACCTTGTCCATGGACAATAAAATCACTAGATACGTTGGAAAGGTGGATTATCTCCCTCCAATAGTTAACACCCTCAAGAAGATATGCGATAGGCATAATTTGACATTTGGAGTTTGCACTAAAAATGTATTTACTTTACTGAGAAATGACAGAGATAAAGTACCCAAACTCATGAAATATGGTGTATACTGCATTCCGCTCGCCCATGAGGATTCGGGTGTTATTGACAAATTTTATATAGGTTCTACAATTAGGACTCGGAATACCCGGTTGGGTGAACACAAGTACATCCTCCGGACAGAAACTATTAACACTGCCTTTACTATGGTTGTTAAACAGGGTGGTTACACCCCTGTTTGGGAGAATGTTAAAATCTTGAACTCCAATGTCAACAAAAATACTGTTTTCTTTTCAGAAAGTTTATATATTATTGCATACGGAGACAACTGTTGTAATTTAGATATCTCCACATTTGTACCAAGACCTGGGCGAAAAATGGTTGCTCCACAATGAGACTTTGACACATGAGGAATTTTAAAACATCGGAATAGTACATTTTTGTAAATATTTTGTATTCTTATATTTATGTTATATTGATTTTGGAATTGAAATTTTACAATTTGTGCTTATACTGTGACATCACAGTCTGTTGGTGACGTGGTGCATGATGGGTCGTGTTATCAAGTATATAAGGGTTGACTCTGTTGGATCCCGTGGCGCATTGACCAGTAGGTGGGGACGGGAGATCCCCGAAAGCGCTAGTCTGCTTTTTAACCGCTTTTTAATTTGTAAATAAATTGATTTTAATTTGCTTATTGAAGACGTGGTTTGCTTTTATCGCATGTATAGACAGCATATTTTGTACATAAACCGTTCCTTTACTATTTTATACGCTGTATTATGTGTGCAACTATTTCTCCGACATTTGACTCCGATAACCATTACTATTTAACTTCTTAATACCCAAAGTTCTATTCACTGAATACATTGATTCTGATAAAAAAAACTAGTACCATTATTACTTACAAGGAATTTTTCAAAACTGCTACTTCCAAAAACAAATGGGTCACAAGAACCTTTGCTACTATTTTTAAAATTGGGCTTTGGAAAGGCTTTTACATACTGTATCTGTTTAAACAACAACAAATTACCAATAAATATTTATTTCTTCACTCGTTTCTTGGGAGCGGACTAACAAAATCTATTGCAATATTTATAAAAGGTCTTAAAAGAAATTTCAAAACGTTATAGTGGGGCCCGGGGTAATCTCCAGTGTCCCCTTCTGTATTCACACTGTTTACAACTTTATACATAAGAAGCTACGTCAGCAAACATACCTAACCAATAATAATTCTGTTTTACTCTATCAAATGGTTTCTGTATTATATATGTCCAGACCGAAATGTATCATGACTCTAAAATAATACTTGAAACTTATATTCGTCCGGTAATACAACTCGTTTAACATAATGATCATTTTCAGGTTTTTTAGAAGTTGTCAAAATATGATATAATAATCAGTTTTTTAAAATAATATTGCTCCAACACTTTAACCTTTAAAGAATGGAGTTTTCTCCTCCAATACTTCAATTATTGCTTTTAATTTTGGATCTTTACTTTAAGCACTTCCTTTTATTAAAAATTCTTCATATGGCGCAGATGGCACAGTTATCATTTGTAGAACAGAGACTTCTCTTGATAAATAATAAGCTACAATATTAGCACGACCTGGTCAATGCTCTATTTAAAATTTTAATCCCTGTAATTGAAGCATCCTTCGAATTATTCTTGCGTTAGTAGGACTTAACTTCCTAAAATAAATTAAAACAGCCTGATCATTTTGAATAATAAAATGAACTAACTAGATAAAGTCTGAAATGTGATTCTGCATAAACAACTGCTAAAGCTTCTTTTTCCTTAGCGGAATATTTTTTCTCTGCATCATTCAGTTAACGACTTGCATAAAATATAGACTTTAAATTACCGATTTTATATAAACATCAGCAATCGAAGCATTACTCACATCACAACTTGCAATTAATTGTTTTGAAAATCTGGATGTATCAATATCGGTGCATCAATTAACTTTTCCTTTAAACTTTGATACGCATTGTCTTGCTCTTCTTCCCCAAATAAACGGTTGTTCTTTTCAGTCAACATCATTAATGGTTTAGCTATTTCTGCACATTGACTCTAAATATACCATAAAATTTGATAAGTTCAGAAAAGCTTGAATTCCCTTTACTTTAGTTGGTCTTTTAAATCATGCAATTACTTCCAACTTTCTAGGTGATGGATATACCCCTTATTCATCAATTAAATGACCTAGAAATATTAACGATTCTTTTAGGAAAAATCACTTTTACTAGGTTTAGGTTTAGCCTTTAAATTATACTGCTGTAACTTCTGAAATACCATTTCTAATTATTTTAAATGATCAGAGAGATTAGGTGAAACAACAAAAACATCACCAAAATAAATGAAAATACCTAAGGGTCTTGGTCTTCTCAAAACTCTTTCCTTTAGTCTTATAAATGTAGCAGGTGCATTACATAATCCAATTGGTAACATTTTAAATGCCCATAATCCCATTTTTCGTAATAAATGCGGTTTTAGGTACATATTCAGGTGTCATTTTAACTTGCCAATAACCATTCATAAGATCTAAACCCCTAAAATATTTAGATCTCGCTAAGCTACTTAAAATTTCATCAATTAGAGGTATAGGAATTTATCTAACTTAAAAACACTGTTTAATTTTCAAAAACCTACGACTAAACGATAGTCCCCACATTTTTTTTTTTTTTTTTTTTTTTTAGATCCGAGTAAACACACACTTGACCAACTATTATCTGATAGTTCTATTAATCCGGCTTCTAACAACTCGTCAATTTTCTGATTTAATGTAGGTCTTAATGCATAAAGTGTCCTGTGCGGTCTTTAACTTATTAATTTATCGTCCAAAAGAGGAATAGAATGCATTATGAAATCTGTACTGCCTAACTCTGTTACTTTTAACGCAAAATTATTCTTATATTTTAGTAATAACTTCTCTAAAGAATTTCGTTGTGACTGCAACACATGTTCCAGAGAAAATAACTTGAAGAATTCCTCATTGGATATTTCTTTAATAGCAGTAACTTTTCAGCTGAATTTACATTTAATATATTTATTGCCTGAACAGTAGCTACTTTCATGATCTTTTGAAAATAAGATAGGTTTTCATTAAAATTTGTTACTTGTACAGGCAATCTATTTTTTCTTATTATTGTTATTATTCTGGCTACAGGATACAAATACTGTTTCTCAGGAAATGATCCAATTAAAACTGTATTTTCTGGACATCTTAAATACACTATTTTTACCTGACATGGTTTAATTTTTCTCTCTTTGCTACGGTTGTTATTACAACCACAGTATTTAACATTTATCTGAATCAAATTCTACAATAGGCACAGAAATTTTCACTGCATGCGAAAACACTTTTTATGCACTAAATCCAAATAAAAAGCATGCTTTATCAAAAAATTATAACCCAAAATTATGGAATAATGTGCACTTAACTCATGCTGTACCAGGTAGAGGTCCTACTCCATCTTTTCCCTTCTGGTGACGTCTTTGAACATCATGATCAAAAGTTCATAAACGAGAGTCATCAAATTGACACTTCCTCCATGGTATCCCCCAGCTATTGGAACGGAGTTCCCAGTATTTTAACAATGATGATGCTCCCTCAGTTGCTCCCTCAAAGAAGCTGCTCCGTTAGTTTTTCTACTTGATCAAACATTATGCTGAATTATCTTTTCTTTTCCGGAATAAACCAGTAATCCTGGTCCTTTTGGCACCAGTTTGTTGTAGTGACTGGTTTTTGCCCCTTCACTCCCGGACACCACTAGGTCGTGATTGTCTTGTTTGCCAAAGTGCTGCGTCCGGAATTTAAAAGAGTAATGGTAGATTGAAGAAAAGCCTTGAATAAAATTCAGAGGATTAAAATTTCTTTATGAACTACTTGCCTGTATTTGGCTTTAAGCATGGTTAAATTGCACTAATGGCCAGATTGAATAAAAGACTACAATAAGTGAAGTCTCACCCCTCTATAAGTTTAGGACAATCACTTCCCAGGCCAGTAAATACAAAAGTCCTAAGTGTTTAGTGCGTAGGGAATAAAGATACGCACAGTGCGTGAATATCAGCCTCCCTCGTTGGAAATCCAGGACCCCAGCCGTCACCCCTCTAGTCTCTCTGGCTTACAGAAGGAAAGTCAGATACGTCTCGTGCAAAGAAAGTAAAAGAACTGAACTGCCTGCAAGCACCCAAGAACAAATGCTTTTAACCATCTTCATATTCGCCTATTTTGCAGTTATCTTTAGAAATGCGTCTCCTGCTTTCAAGTCTCAAGCAATCCTAATAAGATAACACTCAGTTTTGCAATATTTACAGAAACATGCAAAATACTGCAAAGGGCAAAACCCTCAACGAAAACGGTGACGGATTCTTCCTCTAGTTATTTTGGTGATTTCTTAGAATGAATTCTGCTTTGACTTTCAGAAGTGAATTCCCGTTTACTTTATCAGCTTTCCTATGGGAAAGCTAACCTTTAGGGGAAAGTCTATTTCCAATAAATTAAGGTTAATAATTCCACTTCACAACAATACAGTGAAATCTCCATTAACGGTAACCTCTGAGCAACAGCAAGTTTTGGTTGGTATCGAACAGCTTCCATAGGGTCATTAACCATAACCTCTGAACAATGAAACCTCTTAACAGAAGTCAATGGACTCCCCAGTTAGCCCCGAAGAAGAACTAACGGACTCGCCTTGGATTTCATGTAGTTCCTTCGGTACTTTGGCAAGAGGGATAATGAGATGAACAAAACTTTTGATAATCCTTCTATACATTGAGAAAAGGCTTTGACTAAAATCCAGAGGCCAGAAATGTCAGTAAGAAACCAAAGGAACTCAAAGGAAAGGAAGATTAAATTAAGGTTATTCAAGTGAAAATAGAATTAAATGAAAAGGAAGAAGGTGAGGACAATGAATATTTTTTATTCAAGGCATAATAGGTTGGATTACAGCTAGTATGCTTAATGAAAAGAAATTAGTTAAAAGTTTAGTTCTATATAAGGCAAGCTGCAGCTTACTTGTATGTTTCAATCACCCCCAGGGTGATTGATGGGACCTAAAATTTTTCCTGTTGAGAGTGATGTTTTTTGGTTTAGTCCCTGTGGGCTCAGTTCCTGCTTTATGGCATGTGGTGAGCTGACTGTGCAGTTATGCTTTACTGTCTAACATTTTTCTTTCCTATAGCATACCCAGGGTTCCAAAAATGTGAAAATGTGGTTGCGGCGACCCAAGAAAATTACCTGGGCCACCATGGAAAACATCTCTGAAAAACATGCATCGTAATTTTCGTCGTATAATCTGTGTATTACCTACTAAAAAATTTTTTTTTCAATTTAGGTTTTGCGGATTATAGCTGATTCAGATGAAACCTGATTTAAAAAAAATAAAAAATAAAAAAAGTTATTGCTTATTATCCCATGTTTTGGATCTCGTATGTGCTGTGCTGCTTGTGTTTAGTTCATCCTTCGACATTTTGAACGTCTTTGCTGCTGATATTTTTCGTCATTGCTATTTATGATGTCTTGGAAAGGCAACGTTTCAGTTACACTGCCAAATTTAAACTTCAAGTGAGGGGCAAAAATGAGGAGTGATCGTGTCATTACACGATAGTTTTGAAGAAAAACTATTTCATAATGACACGGAAAACTAGTGCACAGTGATACGCGAAAAGCTGCGGTCTGAAATGTGAACAAACCTGACGGCTAACTCCGCGGGAGAATTCACAGAAATACATCTCCCGTTTTTTACTGACCTGTGTGTAAGCTGACTCACTACTTTGAAACAGGATTTCTTCCAAAAACTTTCGACTTACCGGCGAGTATATAAGTATTCTATTAATTGTTATGTATCAGTAATGATGAAACTATTAATTCTATTAATTGTCCTGTATCAGTAATGTAATAACTCTAGAACTGCATTAGCAAGATTAAATTTTTTGTGCTGTATGGATGCCATAGAACACAAAAATTAATTACTACTAAGCTTTATTTATGTCCGGAGATAAAAAATATATTAAAAAAGTTACCTTTAAAAATTTATTTCTTTATTTAATAAGATCGTTTTTTTCTTACTTCTTCGGACTTAGTGGTCTATATGTCGGAAATTCTGCTTCCGGATCAACATTTGTGATGTGCTGCTTATACGTCGATTTTTTTTTTTTTTCTGAATGTCACGCACTGTGGATTATATGCCAGGGTAGATTATATGAAGATTAAAAAAAAAAAAATTAAATGTGGGAATCCCAGGGTCTGCGGATAATACAACGAAAATTACAGTAATTCAATAATTTTTGAGCCCCAGAAAAAAATGAGTGAGTATAGTTTTTTTTTTTTTTTTTTTTCCTGGGGAAGATAGCTGAGGGTAAAACATTATTTTTTTAACAAAAATGTACATGACTAATTGATATTATAATACACCTCTCCCCCCTCCCCTGCTGGTCCAATGTCTGGCCACCAAAAAATTTAGCAGGCCACCAGATTTCAGAATATTTTTCTACCCTTGAGCATACCCTAATCTCCTAGCTTGCTCTTTCTAAGGGCTGTTTAACATCAAGATGTCAGACACTGATTTATTAAAGTCCTCTACACCATGAATTATTTATCTATTATATTCAATTTTATTCAGCAACCCCAGTGGCGCAGTTCATCCGAGAAGGGTCTGGATTTGAATCCCAGTGGGGCATGGATGTTGTGTTTGTCTTACGGCACTGGCTCTCTCCCTTCCCTGGAACGGTGACCCTAAATTAGGGACGGGCAACTGCTTTTAGGCCATTGAGTTGCTCACGGTGGTCGTTAAATCTTCAATCAAAAAAATATATATATTATTCAGCAGATAGCATTTGTAAAATACCACTGCAACATTTTTTTTATTGTGCATAAGCTTTGTACATTTATTCTGCTTTTGCAGAAACGCAATGGCCTAGCAATGTTACCTTAGGCCTAACCTCCGAACAACAGCCACCTTCTAACAACAGTCACTTTTTCCCGGTCCGAGCAGTTATCGTTATTTGGAGGTTTCACTGTACACTTAGATTTTGAGTTATAAATGGCAGCAACAAGCCACACACACACACACACACACACACACACACACACACGCACACACACACAACACTGTGGAAATAGTCAACGTTCTGGGAAACCCAAAATGTGCATCTCTACTAAGTTGAATTTCTTTGTGATTACAATAGTGCACGAGAAAGTAAAAATCGAAGGGGGGGGTATAAAAAAGATATTTTCCAAGGATGACAGGTGAAGTGAGGGGCCCCCAAAACTGATGCTGTGTGCAGGGCCCCAGTGACTAAATCTCTTACTAACTCAATTAATAAAAATGATTCAATTACAGACAAGCAGTTGTCCTTGCCAGTCCCTAAATATAATTATTTTATGAGGAGGAAGAAAGAGGATATCAAGAATTATAGTGCTGAAAGCATATTTTTGATGCTGTACTGAATGTGCCAAAGGATAAGAGTGATGCTATCCTTTTAAATTATTTAGAGACAACTTTGAACAGTCTGGAAGCTGCAGGAAATATTCTGGCTAACATATTTTTAAAAGTAGAATAAATCTTTGACTAAAGTGTAGCAACCCAGAAGAGAAAGGCTTGATATAAAGATTTTCTGAAATAGACAAACGAGGGAAACTGGTCACAGATGAACTAGAATTTACTTGCAAGTGAATACTAATCCAATAATTATCATGTAGGCATCCAATAATTATTAGATGCATACATTATAATTATTTCCTGTTTATGACATCTCATGATAATTATTTCCTATTTATGACATCTTGTAACCATCCAATAATCATTGGATGCCTACAAAATGTCATAAATAGGGAATTAAAAGGAATCAAAATCAAGAAGGCACTCTAATGTCAATGAACAGAAGGATTTCTGCAACAGGAAATGTGTTCTTGAGCAGTTAGCTGAAACTTATAATAGTGATAGTGAATTGTAGTAATGAAAGCCTGCTGAAGAAGACAGGTCATCTTTAAAAATTTGCTAGTTAGAAAATTGTCCTGTAGTGGAAAATCCATGAAAAGTTACTGTCGAATGGTAGGTAATTTTGTTTCTTCCATGAGGAGATGAAGTTTCAAGTTTCTTTTCTTAGGAGCATTTCCTGAAGTTTGGCTCTCATTTAGTTGATTTTTTTTATTTCTTTCCTCAGTGTATATCCTTGGGTATTTGGTTATGCTTTTCTTGTTACTTGCACTTACAGTTTTTACGTTTGTCAATCAGGCTGCTGTAACCCACTCATGGTCAACTGATTGTAATTTCATTAGAGAATTGCTTGATTGTATTGGCACAATTAACTGTCTGTTCCCTTAATTATGGTGTTCTGTCATCAGAATGGCTACTTCCAAAAATGCAAACCATGTTTGTGGATCTGGGAAAGTATGACTTCATACTTAGCTTAGGTTTTGCTTTTAAACAAGATATGTCAAATACAGTCGAACCTCATTAAACCACCAAAGTTTGTTTCACGTGCTTTTCTGGCAGTGATGATGATTCTTTAAAAAAATATATTGGATGGGGGATCTATGTTTCTTAACTATCATTCATCTATATATAAAACAGATAAAATGATTATTTTTCCAATGATTAAAACTCTTTTTGAACAGTAGTTTTCAATATTTTCCCTCTTTTAACAAAAATTTGGAGAAACAAAGAAGACATGAATATTCTGAACATTTCAGTGAGAACACGTACAACCCTGTCCTGACAGGTGTCGCCACCAATGATGAGTGAAATAATAATTTAAAATCTTATTATTAGTGAGGAACCTTGCGTAAAGAAATCCAAATTGCAAGCCTTTTCTCGAATATGTAATTTCATCTGTAATGCCATCATGTTTGACACTTATTTAGACTTGCTCAAGCTTATCATGTTTGACACTTATTTAGACTTGCTCAAGCTTATCATGTTTACCATATTTTTATTTCTTCTACTGAGCATAATTATTTTTCCAAGCGTATCCACTTTCTTTTTTTTTCATATAGGATATCTCCCACTGTGTCTGCCTTTTAATACATTTTACAAATAAACATGGAAAAGTGTTTTCAATTTATTGCTGAGACATTTTTTTGCCTTATGAGTATGTATTCACAAATGAAACATTTTGACTATTGAAATTTAACAATTCACCTCTTGGAATGGCAAGGAAAAGTATGTGCGATAAGCTCCTTTACTTGTTTTCTGTGTAGATGGATGTTTAAAAAGAGTGTTATACATGCTATGAAAACATTGATGTTCTTAGTGTATGAATGATTAGCAGACAATGAGATGGCAGTTCATTGAGGAAATTTTCAGGATGCAAGTATTCAGGAAAATTCATTCCAGGGTTACAGCAAGTGAAAAGTGAGGGTGGCAGTTTAAGGAAGAGTGGTTTAAACAGGTTTGACTGTAGTTAAAACTATTTGATATGACTGAACTTTAAATGCTAAATTCTGCTCTCCAATACACAGCTTCTGAAACATAAAATTTTAATAATAATTTTGTAAGCATGAAATGTGCAAAACTTCATTCTTCTGCAAGTTACTAAAGTGAATGTAAAATTGTTGCTATTTTTGAAAGACTGCATACATTTTAGCTGCAGAGAAAATGGTTTTTTCTTTTAGAAACAATGTTGGTTTGTTCCATATTAAGGGGGGTCATAATTATTTTTTTTTTTTTTGGTGTAATTAAGCTCATAATAGTAATATTCAGATTATCAGTTTCATTTCTAAGTCTAGTTTCCCGAATTTAAGCAATCATTGAATTTAAATGTAACTCATAAATATGTGATTTTCTTTTTGTAGCACCTGATACATCTTTGGCTGAAGTAGCTTCTTTGACTGGTTGTCCATCGAGCCAAAATCCTGATTCAAGTTCACAGAAGACTGTGTTTGATTCACTTGGAACCTGCCTGAATGATAGTCAGAACTCGGCCTTCCCACGAACCTATAGTGATGGTATTCATTATAGGATTAGAACTGCTAATGAAACCAAACTTAGTTCCGAAGAACATGTGTCAAATTCTAGCTCTGTAAAGGACAACAATGATTACCCAGAATCGCCATCAGTGAATGGCACAGTTCGCCCTAGCTCTTCTGAAGTGTATGCATTTCCGAAGAAAGTGTCTGATGCAGAGACTCGCTCGTACGGCCGAAGTAGAGCTGACAACCGTCGCAATAGCACTTGTGCTCAGATTATGAGGGAATCATTGCAGCTGTCTTCATGGAAATGCACCACATTTCGTCCATGGATAGTCATTGTCATTGCTGGTTTCTTTAGGATCTGCTTCCTTTATAGTAACTTGATATTTATGCCAGAGGTAAATATTTAGCTTTTTCAAATGGTGTCTCAAATTTGTTGCAGTGTTTATATTAAATTTGAGCATGTGCCAGTAGAAAGGCCATTTCATGTAATATGAAGAAAATTTCATGCATGATTAATTACGTACTAAACTTCAGAAATAGTCAGATTTGTAAGATCTTTCGGCTGCAGCATCAGCCTTGTTTGCACTAAAAGCAAGCACTCACGTGGTTGACATCTTTCTTTAGCTGTTGCCAGTAGAGATTTCCAAACTATTGGAATATTGAAGGGTGTGTCCAAATCGCAAGTGGTTTTATTGAAGAGAATTTCGATGCTTTCTCTGTAGCGTAATGAAAATTTGTTTGAGAAGGGTGCAATCCTTTTGGTACAATTCCAGTTTGGAGAGGCAGAGATATCTTCAATAGTCAGAAGAGAGAGAGTGCAGAAGTCGGAAGACTTTTTCTGACATCTCTTTTACATTCCAAAATTCTGCAGTTTATTGTGCAAAAGGTACTACCAATATAGCATTTGTTTTGCCTGAGGAAGTAGACACAGGGATGAGGTATACCCCAAGACGGTGTAAAGGATCAAGAGGATCTCTGTCTTTAGATATTGATTGGGTGGTAGTGGGAGGAGGGTTGATTGCAAGCCTGAAACCAAAACTTTTGACAAGTTTGTAAGTTCATCATTCTTGTACTCACAAACTTGTCAAAATGTTTAAAAGTTTCAGTTACAGGCTTGCAATCAATCCTCCTCCCACTACCATCCAATCGATATCTAAAGACAGAGGTTCTCTTGATCCTTTAGACCGTCCTGGGGTATACCGCATCCCTGTGTCTACTTCCTCAGGTGAAAAATGTTATATTGGTAGTACCTTTCGTACAATAAACTGCAGAATTTTGGAACATAAAAGAGGTGTCAAAAAAAGTCTTCCGACTTCTGCACTCTCTTCTGACTATTGAAGATATCTCTGCCTCTCCAAACTGGAATTGCACCTAAAGGATTGCACCTTTCTCAAACAAATTTTCATTACGCTACAGAGAAAGCATTGAAATTCTCTTCAATAAAAACACTTGCAGTTCGGACACACCCTTCAATATTCCAATAGTTTGGAAATCTGTACTTGCAACAGCTAAAGAAACAATGTCAACGACGTGAGTGCTTGCTTTTAGTGTGAACAAGGCTGATGCTGCAGCCAAAAGATCTTACAAATATGACTATTTCTGAAGTTTAATACATAACAAATCATGCGTGAAATTTTCTTCATTGCTGGTTTGATCATGTGTTGTGGCATTTATATTAAATTTCATCATGTATTGCAGTATCTATATGAAATTTGCTCATGTAGCCATACAATAAATGTGGATTGTATATTTAATTCATTGTAGATCTTTAAAATTCCAGCTTTCAGATTATAGTGTTCTCCCTGGAAAATTGTGTTATTAGAGGGGTATTAGAGAAATGTTAACAGAGTTGCACTGTTGTTGCCTTTCTCCCCCTGAATTTCTTTCAGACAGGAGTGAAAAAGTGAAACAGCTTCTTACTTCTGAAAATGTCTTGAGTTGTGCACTCTTTAAAGTGTTGAAGAATGACTAAAATCACATTAATCAATGAGATGAAAAGAAAGTACATAGCTTAAAATATGAATGCACACACTTTTTAACTTCAGAGGCTTGAACATTATATTTCATGTAAACAGAAATAGTACTTTAAAGTAACAACAGTGGTGTTGCACATATTTTCATGCCTTTTTGCTTGTAGGAAGAGTGAAGGATAGGTCTCTCCTTCCAGAGTCGAGTGTTCTCGTCTTCATGCAGTCGAGGACACAGCATGTATGAAAATTCGAAAAGGGAGTTAGATGAGGTGACACCATAGCTCCCCAAGCTCTTCAATGCCACATTGCAGGACATCTCTCAGTTATTGTACTAGAAGGACATGGATATAATAATTATTGAAGATATATAAACACACCAAACAAAAAATTATGGAGTGTGAACTTTATTCTTTAATATGGAGTTATATCACCACCTGCTTTAATTACAGCTTTAATTTTGTTTGGCATGCTATCAGTATGACTGAGTATTCCATGTGTATCAAGTTTATTCCACTCCATGCTCAAAAGACCCCTTAATTCCACCAAATTTTCAGGGTGTTTTTTTTTTTTTTTCTTCACGGCCCTTTCTAACATGTACCAGATTTTTCAGTCACATTTAGATCAGGAAAATTTGCAGGCCAGATGAGATGTGGAACGTCTCTCATGTTGTTCTAACCAATCCAGCACAATTCTAGCTCAATGGACATGAGAGTTATCATCGTGAAACACAGGATACGCTGTGTGTCCTTGTTCCAAAAACTGGACAAATGGCAAAAATCATTATACATGTATAAGAGTGGCTTATACAGAGATGGCAAGTACTGCAGATCTTCCGTAGTTTCTACGGATATCATGTTCAAGCTATGGACTTAACAGAGAAGGTGTGAAAAACTGTGGATTTTTCTAAAAATCTCAAATATTTCTGGAAAATTTTATTTAAAAAAAAATTATGTTTTTGAAAAAGTATACCATATATACTCGTGTTCAGGTCGACCCCCTGATATTTATATCAGTATCTGTAGTGTTTGTATATCCCGTGTATAAGTTGACCCCCGTTTTTTATGTGAATATCTGATTTTTTTTTGTACATCTTGTGTATAAAGCAACCTTCCTACCACTTTTTTTTTTTTTTTTTGCAGGCGTATTTAAAGCATAAAACGTTTTTTTTTTTTTTTATTCTGTTCGAGAGCATCAAGTCATGTGGTCACTATATTTTGGGAACACCCAATTATACTGCAGGCAAATTTAACCTGGTTATGGATTGAAGGTTACAGATAATTTTTTATCCCATAGTTAAAGGATATGCCATGAAAAATAAAATGCTAAGTTCAAAATTTTTTTTTTTTTTTTTTTTCAAGCATAGTCAAATGTAATGATTTTTGCGGTAACGTCACGAGGCCGTCACACGACAAGCGTGGGTGGCCGACAAGCAAGCGGAAATGTTGCCTCGGACATCATTCTGTATGATCACATGACTTTGTACCTGGCTTGCAGTGGGATGGCATTTGCAACGCACAACATATGTTAACTTTTGGGAAAACCTTAACTGAGTCCTGAACTAATGTAAGCTGTTGGAGGTAGACTCGTTTCCACGTTGTTATTTTTTCTTGTTGTTAAGTTGAAAGTTGATTAGTTGTGGTGTGACATGAATTGCTCTGTAGTTATGAAGCGTGCTTCGGTGGCTTCCAGTTCCAGTGATGCACAAAAAATCAGAAATTTGCAACAGTACAAGGAATGTTATTTGTTGGAATTTCCATGTTTGTTAAAGTAGTCACATGTTTTTTTTTTTTTTTTTTTTTTGAATCATGTATTTTGTAGCATGTGCAATTGGGATTTTTTTGGTGGCTCATGGTGGACGGGGCGATTGCTGGAGGTATGTAATTTTGAAAAAACATGAACAATATTGGTTTTTTGAGAGAGTATTGTCCCCCATCCAGGTTAAAATGTTGCCAAAAATGTAGCAGTGTACTCTGGGAAATAGGCATGCTACCCTGCAAATTTTAATGCGGGAACTTGGCTTCACTACGGAGAAACTATGGGCGCCACTCATATGGACTACTCATGACTTCCTTTCAGATGTTGGCATCTCTGCTTATAATCCATAGATTTCATGTGATTGGACATCTAAATGAATGGTCCAACTCCAGTACTTGAAATACAGCCTCCAAACATGACACTTCTACCCCCTTTTTGCCCAGCTCTTTGGACACATTCTGGGTTAAATCAGACCTGTTTGTAATCCGGGTGTAGCCCGGAATTCCGGGTTTTGTCACATTCCAAACCCGTAAATCCGGGTTTTTAAGTTTTAGAAGAATTTGAGATGCTTCGGACATTTCATTTCTAAAAATGCTACAAAATGGTAACACTTCAAGTTCCATTTTCTTTGAGAATTACAGTATTTGATTAAAAACACTGCATGTCCGTGCGAATGGTGAATGTAGGTGATTTGTGACACCTTGTGCGTTTCTTTTGTTATCAAACAAGCTCTCAAGATAACAGCCTGCTGAAAAGAAAGCTTCTTTTCATTATTTTGAAAGTTCAAATAATTTAATTATTTTAGATTTGGTGTATAACTACTTTTAGAAATTGAATGGAATCCACTGTAGGCTTCAAGTTCAAGTAAAACTGATCTACATAGACTGCTCAATTAACATATAATATGAAGTGCAAAATTTGGTTTTAAAGATACAATGCCTGAAGGATTTTGCACAGTGAAAGAAAATTGGGTACAAGAAAAGATGCGAAGTTTAACTGCACAAGCACTAGAGCCTATTTGTTGTGTAGCTAGTTTATATGTGCGTATTATACATTATATGTATATTGGCACTGAGCTGAGAGTTTCAGGGTTTCTTGTGTCACCTCACAATCACCCCTGTTAAATGCTTCTCCAGCTTTCCACATGACCCTGAAACGGCCATCATTGGAATCCAGGCATAATCTGGATTCGAGCCATGCAGTTCTCTTCGTAGCGCTCTCTCTGAGACTGGTTTACTGGGTCCAGCATTGTACTGTTGAAGAAGTTCCTGATGAGTCTGGAAATGTGCAGTAGTTGCTAATCACTCAAATGCCTGCAATCCCGATTTATCGTCCTAGAGCTTCCACCAGAGTTGCTCCACTTGCAATGATAGCTTCCATACTTCTTCCACTAGAAATGGACACTGCTGACTTTTTAACTCAGACAGTCCAACAAACCACCAACTCTTGAAGGGAATGACTATGTTTTTGACCCTTAGCAAGGGCCGCCTTTTGTCACTCAGTAACGCGACCTTTACGTCCCATAGTTGTACCAGTAAAAGGAAATATAGATGGTTACAGATACTTTAAACACACACCTCAGACATCCACAATCATAATCCAGCAGTTTCACTCTCCATATTTATACAACTCATTACGTTCATCAATTTTATACTTATGTACATGTTTCAGTCAGCATTCCATCATTTTTTGTCCGGCGTGTTTATATTGAGCATGTCAGAAAGTTTGTAATATTTTTCATATAAAATTTGCATAACACATACTTGCTGTCCTATCAGAGAAAATTATCATACTATCATGAATGAAATACGGGATGACACCAAATAATATAAATTTTGAAGGTGGCAATCTGTTTTTTGGTGTAAGTATGACAAGGATGGTAAGTCGGATAATATCCGAAAACTTGAAATTTTCGTCGTCCTGGAGCAGGAATCGAACCCGCGTCTCCCAGATAGAGGCCAGGTATGCTAACCACTACACCACCCAGAACGACCAAGTCTCAAATTTCCGATTAATTTGAATATAACCATCACAGGATTCGATAGTCGAAGCAACCGGCATTCGTGTTTAGCGAATCTGGAGGTTAAGAATCGTATCCGGTGATTGCCCAGAGGAGCAGATAAATCATGAATGAAATACGGGATTACACCAAATAATACAAATTTTGAAGGTGACAATCCGTTTTTTGGTGTAAATATAACAAGGATGGTAAGTCATATTTACATTAAAAAAATTATGGTTATATTAAAATTAATCGTAAACTAGAGACTTGGTCGTTCTGGGTGGTGTAGTGGTTAGCATGCCCATGCGCTATCTGGGAGACGCAGGTTTGATTCACGCTCCAGGACGATGAAATTTTCAAGTTTTCAAATATTATCTGACTTACCATCCTAGTCATATTTACACCAAAAAACGGATTGTCATCTTCAAAATTTTTATTATCATAATATTATGGCTGAGTCACTGCTCCCTCAAGTATAAAATCTGCATAACAGACAGGTGCAGCAATTATTTATATTTGTCTGTATGTGCCAGTGTAAAGATGGCAGTAGATAAGGTGCATTTTTTTGTGAGTTTCAAAAAGAAATAACAAGATGGTTGCTGCTGAACTTTTGTATAGTGTTTTCAGGTCAGATGCCATTACTGTATATGCAGTGTAAAAATGGTTCGTGAAATTCAAAAAGAGAAATTTCAACCTGTGGGATGACTGGCGATTGGGAAGGCCATCAAAGCTTGACAGTGGTGTTCTATGCAGGGAATTGGAACACGGCTCTTACCTAACACCTGTAGAATTGAGATAAAAATATGTCGTTTCTCATTCCACCGTTTTGCAGCACATCCATAAGCTGGGATTTGTCTTAAAGTGTGCAAGATGGCCACACACGTTGACCGAAAGAAACCTAATGGACTGTCTGTAAGTATGCTCTTTCCTTGTCATGGAATGTGAAGACTATCCATTTTGGGGTAGGTTGGTTACTGGAGGTGAAAAATGTATACTCTACAGTAACTGTGAGAAAAAGAGCCTGCAAGCCTAGGCACTCTTCTCCCACTGCTTTGAAGCTAAATATTTATAAACAGAAGTGCATACTGTGCATCTTGTAGGACATGAAAGGCCCCAACCATTTTTATGAGACTGTGTCACCTAAAGAAACCATCACTTCAGTTAAGTTACTGTCAGCAGCTCTTAAATTTGGAAGCAACAATTGAAGAAAAGCATTACGTGTCGGCTAACAGAAAGGGCATGGTGTTTTTGCATGATGATGCCAGGCCGCATGTGTCCTTGAGGACATAGCAAAAGCTCACTGCATTAGGATGGAAAGTTTTATCATATTTCCCATATTTGCTGGGTATGGTACCATCTGATTTTTATCTGCTTCATTCTCTGGAAAAACATTTAGGAATGATGAAGTGGTTCTTATGTCACTAATGGAATATTTCAACTATAAGCCCTTTGAGAGAAAGAGAGATAGTTATATGCTTAGGGAATCGACATGCTTCTGTACAGATAGAGAAGTGTAGTGGAAAGTGTTGGACACTATATTGGAGATTAAATGCTTAATAAATGTTTATTGCATAGTAAGTTAATCTTTTACTTAAAAAACAACAGAACTTTCCAATACACCTGATGCATGTATGCATCCTTCCAGGTCTTACTTATGGAAGGAACTTTAATTAAAAAGACCTACAGAAGCTGCAGACAACTCAAAGAAGCATTGAGAGATGTGTGCGTGATATAACCAAAGAAGATATGAAAAGGAACTCTTGTGTCTGGAAAATGACAAATGTGTTTGACATGATTCAAGAAAAAACCCTCGAGTGGCAATGAGCTTGACATATTGCTAGCAGAACTGACCACCGTTGGATAGCTGGACGACTAGTAGACTAGGTACTAAGGGACATGGAAAAGACTCAAATGAAAAATCATGTGAGAGATGGGTGGATGAAATTCAAAAACATTTTGTAGTGACATGGAAGAGAACTGCTCAAGACAGAGTTGTGCAAGACTTCCAAGGGTAGACCTTCTTCCAATAGTGGATTGAGAATGGTTGTGGATGATAATGATGACTTATGATAACATGCATTCATACCAATGAGCGATAACATTGACATCTATCTAATAGAATGTTGAGCTGCCTTTTTCCATGGTAAGTGAATGCGCCAGGTATGGTGTGTTGCCTCCACAAACCATGAAGGTGCCTTCAGGTATTCTGAACCAGCTGAATGAAATGACATCCCAGGGTTCAGTGACTGAGCAAGGCAGTGGCATGGACTGGCAAGTACTGTGTTCCATTGAATCACATAAATGTTCAGTGTGATTTAAATCCGATGAATTTGGTGACAAAGGGAGCACATAATACTCAAACCATTCCTGCAGAATGGCATAGAGTATTGTCTTGCTGAGAGAGTCTGGTGTCATTTGGGTACCTGATCACTATGTATGGTGACTTGTGATCTGAAATAATATTTGGGTAAGGTCTGGTAGTGTGGGTATGTCCAATTAGGATAAGGGGATTCTGTGATACCCATGAAAATGATTCCCACACCTTGATGCTGGTGTGTCCAATTAATGGTATGTATTGTCCATTCCAGCAACCTGTTTCTATCGAGCAGTGTAGTCTGGTTACTGTTCTTCACCCACATGGCATTTAACTGCAGTCCTGATCATTGGCATATTGAAACTGGACTCTCAATTTTTGGACCAGGGGACCCTTTTTTCAGGAGGCATCTGATGTGCTGTCACTGTGCAGCCATTCCAGCTGTTGATGACGAGATGATCAACAAGTGTGTACAAACAATCTGCTGACTCCTTAAACTCATCTACAAGAGCATCTGGGAGATGGTGCACTCTGAAACATTTTGCTGTTAGCTGCCAGATTGTGAGCCATTCCTTGTCCCAGACAACAAGTGCAAACCACCATTTATGTCAATTTTCAACCAGTGGTGTCATCTCTTTTGGTCACAAGTGGGGTGGACATAAATCCTCTTTTATGGACTGTTCCCACCACACCCTCGTTGCAGCATCCTGCAAGCAACCAATAACATCTGCAGATGCTGACCCTCGCCTTCTTCACAGCAATGATTGATTCTCATTTAAACACCAAATCC
Source organism: Macrothele yani (assembly GCA_039090855.1). Classification (NCBI taxonomy): domain Eukaryota; kingdom Metazoa; phylum Arthropoda; class Arachnida; order Araneae; family Macrothelidae; genus Macrothele; species Macrothele yani. The sequence goes on from CM077027.1 coordinate 148,025,460, forward strand.
TTTCTTCTCCCCCACTGCACAGGCTTATACTGGCACGTTGACATGCCTTGTCAATGCCATCTCTCATGTTCTGTATTAGTCAGTGATGTCACTGCTTGTGCTGTGGTGCGATTATTGGGTACTCCTGCCCTCGTCACATAAAAAGCTCACTCCAGCTTGTAAGATGACGTGAGGGCTGTATAACTTAGGCAGACCAGCTCATCGAGCATCAGTTAGCATTTGATTGACAATACAAATGGGCAACACAACTGATCTGAGTAACTTTCAATGGGGTATGATAGTTAGCACCAGGCATTCCAGTTCAAGCACCTCCTGAATGGTCATCCTTCTGGGCTTCTCACTTAGAAATGTGGAAAGTGTTTACCATGAATGGTACAACAAATATAAAACTTACAGCAGTTGATGATCCTTTGGATAAAAACAGCTGGTAGATTAGAGAAGTCAATGGAAATAGGCAAAGATCATAAAAGCGAACAGACAGGCCACAACCTGGCAAATCAGTGCAGAATTCAACATTGGCATGACGAGGGTCATCTTTGAGCATACAAATGTCGCAAATAGGCTTTCAAGTGCCAATGTTGTCAGCGCAGAATATGAAAGTGTGCCTGCAGTGGGTGAGGGAACAATGACCCTGGTCTATTGAGGACTGTAAAAGGGACACCTGGATGGATGAATCAAGGTTTCTTTTACATCATGTGGATATCAGGATCCAATTTTGGTGTAAGCAACATGAGGCTGTGGAGTCACCCTGTCAGGTTTCAACAGTACATGCTGCTGGCAGTGATGTCCTGGTCTGAGGAATGCTTTGCTGGGGCTCATTTTGTCCACCGATACCCATGGAAGGATGTCTGAATGTTGCTGCTCAAATTCATCCCTTCATAGCTACAGTTTATCCCGAAGCAGATGGACATGTCCAGCAGGGTAACACACCCACTCACAAAGTGGGTATCACCAAACGGTTGTAAGAATATGCCCATAAGTTTTCCTTGCTACAGTGGCATGCACAGTTCCCAGATTTAAAACCCATCAAGCTCTCTGGGTTGAGGCGGAACAGTGGCGTATCTTGGGTCCGAGAACTGAGCTAACTCACACACACCCCCTGTTTTTTTTTTAATTGTTAAGTAATAGGAGTAACTTTTTTCTAAATTTTAGGTACATGCTATTGCTAACATGACACCAAATAATTATGAGGATTAGGATTTGAACACTTATTTGTACTTGAACACCATTCTTGTTCTGAATACTTTATTTGTACATGAATTCCATTCTTCTTTCCTTTTGTGTGAACTTGAGTGTTACGTTTTCAAAAAAAATGTTTCTTCCGAGTACTTTTTCATATTTAAAAAGAATGTTTTTCTCTATTGACAAAACAGCCAAGTTGCTCAAATTTACATGTCCTTGTGTGGCTCTAAGATATATCTTGATTTTTTTTAACACAGAAAAACTTCTTTCAGCAGTTGCACAGTTTCAGTTGATGGAAACTTTAATATTAGGTCTGCTAATTTTTACACCTCAATAAACATTATATCCAATTTAGTCAACTTTATGTTACAAGTAATGTCTCTTACTGATTTGTTTTGTATTCATCAAGGGAATAAAACACCTTCAGTTCATTTTTTAGTTGAGCAGTATCAAAATTTGAAGCATAGAGTTTTTTAAGTTCTGACAGTAGATGTTCAGGGGAGCTTTCACAAAATTTATCAAAAGAGTTAGAATCCAACAAAGCCACGAATTTAAAATATAATATCACTGGTATTAATTCATTGGAACTTCACACAAACTGAAACAACTCTTGTGAAACACCCGCTGTTGCACGCGAAAGCATGTGAGTGACTGAGGTAGTTGAAGTCTTCTCTTTTCTGATCGAACAAAACAAAGTAATGGCCCATTTCCCTCCATACGCTCATTCATGTTGTCATGGAAATGCTAGCAGGCGATCATTTCAAAGATCTTCGAAACAAAACAGCAAAGACTGGAAGACCTGCTTGCGTTATGCCGTTGGTCATCGCTCGCCAGACTGATTCTTTTAATCGAAAGAAGCGAATCCGCTAGTGTTTTTTTTGCACCGAAAGCATCAACATATCTTAATACTTATGTAATAAAATATTATACATCCATATCTATGAATAAATAACTTCCGTATTTAAGTGTAACTATTTATTTATCTATTAGCCAAGCTTTCACACCTCAATGAAGGGCTTTTTCAAGGCTTCGTACAACTGCTTCGTACATCTTAGCAGTTGTATGAAACCTTGAAAAAGCCCTCCGTTGAGGTGCAAAAGCTTGGCTAATAGATAAATAAATAATTAGTTGCACCTAAATACGGAAGTTATTTATTCATATCTTAATACCGTTGATAATTGACTTTTGTTTGTGTATATTTAATTTACTTTTATTTGTGCATTCTCTGGGCTTTGCAGCTAGCCTCGAATATATGCCACTGAGGTGGAATGTTCCATTTGGGCTAAACTGCGAAATCTTTTAACACACTACTAGGTAATTGTACCTAAAAAACTGGCATCTCGGTGTATGTATGTATGTAATGAAGAATTATTTGTATTTTCTTCAGTTATTCTGGTGAAGCACAAATCTGAAGATAAATCATATATCCTTATCAAATTTACAACTATATCTGTTGTGGTAACAAAAGAAATTGACAGATTCTCAGGTTTATTATAATAAAAATTGAAGAAATTGGTTCTTGGTTGCCCTTTTTATACTTTTCATTGAAAAAGCTGGTAAAGAGGTGCATGTTTTTCTTTAATCTTCATATCTTGCAAATTGCAACTAGGATAAACAGGAGTTCCTTATTTTTGATAAAGAGTACTGTGCTCTGTTGTCATATATGTGTCATTCCTCTGAATGTTTGAAAATAGTACCATCCTGAATGCCTCTTACATTAAAATAAGCACTGTATAAGAAAATCCTGTATATGACTGAATGAAGCATGTTTTTAATATCTTAATATCATGGTTTTGATCACTGTATATTCTGAATGAAGCAGGAATTCAACTTGCATCCCGTGGTTTCTGTTAGAATTATACCATTGTACCACCCAGGGCAATTCATTTTTAAGCAATATACACTATACTGACAAAAGTCGCCAGGCACCCCTTCAAAAGCAAATGAACAGATCTTCTGTGTTGTTCAGATACGCGGTACAGCTGCAAACGGTATAAAAACAAGCCTGCAGCTGACCCCGATTATATCGCACTGTGAGGTTGAGTGAAAATGTCGCGGCGGGAGAGAGCTGACTTTGAGAAAGGAAAGATTGTTGGGTGTTATATTAGTGGGTTGTCCATAAGAGAAACCAAGAACCATTTAAACATACCCAAGTCAACTGTTTTGGATGTACTGAATAAGTGGAAGACACATGGCATGCCTGAAGCAGCAAAACATACCGGCAGACCAAAGAAAATCAGCGATAGAGGACGTTGAAGCCTCAGGAGAGTCATTATAGCTAATCGACAGAGTACTGCACAAGACCTCAGCGTACAGGTGAGTGAAAATGCTGGAACCTCGGTATGTACACGTACCATTCGCAGAGACCTTCATTCCATGGGTTTCCGTGGACGTGCGGCTGCTCATAAGCCTTTCATCTCCACTTAAAATGTTACTCGTCATTTAGTGTGGTGTAAAGAACATTTATCGTGGACCGTAGATCAATGGAAACGGGTCCAATGGACTGATGAATCCAGATACATGATCCATCAGCTCGATGGCTGTGTGTGGGTATGGCACAGCCTGGGGAACGCTTATTTACCGCAGAGTACTGTTCCTATGGTCAAGTTTGGAGCTGCCAACGTACTCGTGTGGGGGTGTTTTTCGTGGTATGATCCTGGCCCATTGGTTATCATGAACAAACCTGTTGACCATCATGTCTACCTTGATATTCTGGACAGTTATGCTATACCAACTGTGTGGCAATACTATGGAACTGAACCTTATTGGCACCAGCAGGATAATGCACCAATCCATAAAAGAAGAACTGTTATGTCGTGGTTTGACGATAATTCTGTATCGTGTGTGGACTGGCCAGCACATAGCCCTGATTTTAATCCCATAGAACACCTATGGAATGAATTAGAGCATTGCATAAGAAATTTGGAACCAAGGCCTACTACTAAGCAACAGTTAGCTGCAGCATTATGTACTGAATGGAAGCGCATACCTATCGCAGTGTTCCAAAACCTTGTCAAAAACATGTCTCGAAGGGTCAGTGCATGCATTAAAGCCAAAGGTGGACTGACACTGTTCTAATGTATTTCAATAAATGACATGTTGTGTTTCTCTTCTAGGTGTCCGGTGACTTTTGTCAATATAGTGTATATGATGTGGAAAATGTGTGCTAAAATGTGTAAGCGCAATTTTCAAGTTTGCTTAGGAGTTTAACGTGTGCATGAGAGTTGAGAATGGCATTATTACATCAACCAAAATATTATGAACTTGCATGATCAAATTAAAATTAATTTCCATCTGTTTGAAAATTGAAAATGGGCATTTTGCTTTGGTGGTGTACATTTTCTACCCTTCTGTTGAAGCAGAGTTGCTTTATAAAGCATTGTTCCATTGTTAAAAATAAATTAATTAGTCCTTTAATTTGCATTAAATTAGTTTTTAAGTGTTATGTGTTCATTAATTGCAATTTTTATGAAACTTTATAAACATTTAAATACATGTATCTACTGAAATTAAAATTTTAGTGATCTGTTAACAAGTTTTCTGAAATGCTTCAAATTGTGTGTGTTTTTTTTTTTTTTTGTAGGTATGAAACTAACGTACATTTTGTTCCTCTTTTCAGAATTTGATTCTGCCATTTCTTTTAATTGAAACTCTTCTGTATGTGTGGTCTAAATTCGAAACACAGGTAGTAAATATTTTTTTATTTATGACTATGTTTATAACTGATAATTAATATGAAAAAAAGATCTTTAAAATGTTTGTAATTCTAAATATAATTAGGGTGTCTTACAAGGTCATGAAAGTCATAAATTGCCAAAAAGGTTACAAAAGTCATAGAAAAAAAAGTCACAAATTTGTCATTGAAGGTCACTTAATTTTTTTCTCAAAGAGAAAAGAAAAGGATGTTCCGACTATACGTGCAGCACAAAACTTGTTCTTCCTGTAGATATACTCAGTCAGACGGATACGGGTTAAGAATTCCAAAGTTATAGAAAAGGCATTGAAAATTACTCCTCATATTTATATAACAACATGATGCATATTTAAACAGAGCCAAAAACAGGAGAGAGAAAAATGCAATGCATACATGCAGGGAAAATAAGCAAAGAAAGCAGAAAATTTTGAAAACGCTGAGCTTTGGCTTTACCAGGTACCAACAGAGCACAACATTAATTGATCTCTACAAAGATCTAGTTGAACATGGGTTTTGGCTCTGCCATATATGCATATACAGAGATGCTGTTTACTACGGATTATCCGTAGTTTCTATGGTTGGTTAACAACCACATACTACAGACTGGAAAAACGGTGTTCAAACGGGTTTCTTATCAGTCCTCCGTGCGTCGCCGATGCTATTAAGAGGCCGCATGTTCCACATGTTCGATCTCAGCGCAGCTTAGGAAGTATGTTGCAGTGTGTGTGTGTGTGTGTGTGTGTGTGTGTGTGTGTGTGTGTGTGTGTGTGTGTGTGTGTGTGTGTGTGTGTTGCGAAACAGTACAAAGAGATTTATGGGTATTTAAAATTATATCTAATTCTTCGAGCGTCCGACCAAATCTAGGGACTCAAAACCAAATGACCAAATCTAGGAACTCAAAACCAAATGACCAAATCTAGGGACTCAAAACCAAATGACCAAATCTAGGGACTCAAAACCAAATGACCAAATCTAGGGACTCAAAACCAAATGACCAAATCTAAGGACTCAAATGTTAAAAGCTCTTTTGATAGAAAAAGTCAAAATGTCTATGTATGGTGAAGTATGCTTTGATAAAAAAAAAAAAAAATTCAAATGAAGTGTCATTGCATATAAAGCTCCTTATTATTTGTTTTTCCATTTTTACTCTACATTCAGTAGTTATTAAATTTTTCTTTGCTGTTTCAATTATCAACTAGTAAATAATCAAATGTCTAGCATGCTGTGCACATTTTAAGAAATTCTGAGATTATTTTGTTTACCTTTTTATGAAGATTAATTATTTTGTTAAATATCAACAAGTAAATAGGTAAGTTAAATGTTAATTTTGTTAAACATTATGTAGTAAGTTTATAGTTATTACACAAAACACTTGGGTTTTTTTAAATACCTAAATCCAAATATTTTGATTTCTTTATTTGACTACTGAAAAATTGTTGCAACTACTCAGTTTCTCCTTGTGCACTACTGATAACTTCAGTTGTTAGGTGGCATCTCTGCATGCATATAAAGTACTAATGACTTCCACAAAATTAAAAAACACCTTCTAAGCCAAGAAAAAGATAAAAATTAAATTTAACAATACATGCATGTCATACATGGCCCAGCCCACAATGACCCATCGTCAACAATTCCAGGAAAAACACATACAGAGCCAAAATGCAAAAATTAAAAAAAAAACTAACATTGCAGGGAGAAATGCTGAGACTTTATGCAAATGAAACTTGATCCAAGTACTGGGAAATTACTTAAATAGTAAAAGAAAAGTTGCAATATATGCACAATATTGTAAAAAGGCTTTACTTGAAAGTACAAACTCAACAAAAAGTTCTTTCCTCCAACACACAAACTTCAGGGCAGCAGAGCCACGAGGCCCTTCAACGAAAAGCATGCGACCAGAACAAAGTCAACAGGGAAACAAAAGCCAAAGAAAGAAATCCAAGCCTTTTCAAATAAAAAACTACACCAGTGTGTTGAAATTATAAAAAAAGAACACAAACAAATGCCAGCAATGACAAAAACGTGAAAAAAAAAAAATTCCAAAAAGGATCAAAGAGAAATTTTAAATCGAAACAACTTACCAAGGAGACAAGCACAGCAAAAGAGTTTTTGTGTGTTAGAGGAAGAAACTTTTTGTTGAGTTTGTACTTTCAAGTAAAGCATTTTTACAATATTGTGTGTATATTGCAACTTTTCTTTTACTATTTAAGTAACTTCCCAGTACTTGGATCATGTTTCATTTGTATAAAGTCTCAGCGTGTCTCCCAGCAATGTTAAACATATTTTTTTATTTTTGCATTTTGGCTCTGTATGAGTTTCTCCTGGATTTGTTGACAACAGGTCGTTGTGGGTTGGCCATGTATGTCAAATCATCATCAACCATTATCAATCCACTGCTGGACGAAAGTTTCTCCAAGTTTCCTCCATAACGGGCTGTCTTGTGCTCGTCTCCTCCATGTCACTCCCGCATACTTTCGAATTTCATCCACCCATCTCCCATGTAGTCTTCTTCTGGGTCTTTTCCTGTCCCTTGGAATCCAATCTAAAATTTTGGCTGTCCATTGATAATCTGTCGTTCTGGCAGTATGTCCAGCCCATTGCCGTTTCAGGGATTTAACTCTGATCATGATGTCTTCCACTCTTGTCATTTTTCGGATCCACAAGTTCCTCTTCTTATCTCTCCTAGTTACACCAATCATGCACCTCTCCATGCTGCTTTGAGTTGTCTGCAGCCTTTGTATGTCTCGTTTAGTTAAGGTCCACGTCTCTGCACCATACGTAAGCACTGGAAGGATGCATTGATCAAACACTTTTCTTTTAAGACATAATGGCATATTGCTCTTGAAAATTATGCTGTTTCTTCCAAAAGCTCTCCAGGCAAGTTTTGTACGCCGATTAATTTCTTCATCAATGTGACCCTCACTTGATATCTGCTGTCCAAGGTAAACATACATGTCTGTTATCTCCAGCTTTTCTCCATCAATCGATAAATCTTCATTTCTTGTAAAAGCATTGAACATCACTTTTGTCTTCTGAAAGTTCATTTTTAATCCCACTTCTTTACTCTTGTCAGCAAGTTCCTGATACTCTGCAGCTCTGATGGGGTAGTTGCAAAAATGACTACATCATCAGCAAAATGAAGGTGGGTTAGATAATCTCCATTAATCTTTATCCCTTTGTTTTCCCAGTTCAGTGATTGAAAGACATTTTCCAATGTGGCATTAAAAAGCTTCGGAGATATGGTGTCACCTTGTCTCACTCCCTTTCCAATTTTTATGTGTGTTGTATTTTCAAACAGCCGAATCTTTGCACTTGCATTTTCATAGATGTTATTAATATTATTAATGTAAGCATCTTCAATACCGCAGGATTTCAGAGCCATTGTAACTGCTGATGGTTTCACCGAATCAAAGGCTTTTTCATAATTGATAAAAGCCATGCACAATGGAAGTTCATATTCCCTCTCTCTTTCAGTTAGTTCTCTCAGTACGTGGATATGATCTATTGTGCTGTAGCCACTCCTGAATCCAGCTTGTTCTCTCGGTTGAGCCATGTCCAGTGTTACCTTCAAACGGTGTGAAAGAACTTTAGTGAAGATTTTATAAACCACTGATAGGAGGCTGATAGGTCTGTAGTTCCTGAGATCCTCAATGTCACCTTTTTATGTAGCAAGATCATTGTAGCATTGTTCCAATCCTTGGGAATCTTCCCTTCATTAAGGCATTGAGTGAAAATTTGGGTGAGTACTGTTTCGATTTCTCCACTTGCTTATTGTTTGATGTCTACAGTAATTCCATCTTCTCCTGGAGCTTTTCCCCGCTTCATGTTTTTGATTGCATGTACAACTTCTGCTGGGAGCACTGGAAGAACTCTGGTACTAGTACCTTTCATGATGTCTTTAGTACATGTATCATCCCTTTCATATAATTTGGAGTGAGAAATCTTTCACTCTTGTCAAAATTTTGCCTCTATTTCTTGTTACAGAACCATCTTCTTTTCTCAGTGCCATAATCTGTTTTCTTCCCTTACTGAGATGTCCCTTTGCTATCTTTAGGCTTTGGTTGTTTTCAATTGCTTTCCTCAATAGTTCACAGTTGAATTTCCATACGTCTTTAGTGATACTTTTTCGTACTGTCTTGCATAGCTCTATATGTTCCACTTTGGAAGTCACATCTTCTTTAGTTGTCCTCATCTCTTTTCTTTTTTGCATCAACATTTTGGTTTTTCCTGATAATTTGTTCACATGCAACTTAGGTTCTTAGACCCAGCTAATTTTGTTGCTGTTTCCATAAGAGCTTTGGTTACTTTTCTGTTAACTTCAGAAATATCCACTTCTTCCGATGTTGGGCCTTCTAAAGCAGAGAATCTGTTCTTCAGTTCCAACTTGAAAGTATTATGGTGTTTTTTAAGGTTGGTTATGTCAATACATTTTGTTTGTCTTATGAGCTTGCCACGTTCGAGTTTAGTGTTGAGGTGCATCTTACATCTCACCAATCTATGGTCACTACCTGTGTTGAACTTGTTTAGCACACTGCAGTCTTCTATGACCAATATTTTGTTACACATAATAAAATCAATTTCACTTGTCTCATTTGGATGTCTCCATGTCCATTTCCTGTGTGCTTTTTCTTGAAAAAGGAGTTCAAGATGAAAAACCCTTCTGCCTCTGCAAACTCAACAAGAGTATTTCCACACTGGTTTCTGTTGCAGTGACCGAATTTACCTACTGAAGTTTCATTCTGTTGCCGTTGCCCTATTTTTGCATTGAAATCTTCCATAATTATCTTCAAGTGCAGCTTACCTTTATTATTTAGATGATGAATTTCCTCATAAAATTCTTCAATTTCTTCTTCAGGATGACTTGTGGTGGGTGCATAAGTTTGAATAATCTGAGCCTGGTATCTTCTTGAGAGTTGGATAACGAGTCGTGCAGCTCTGTCAGAGAAACTTTCAACTTCTACAACTTTATCCTTCAGTTTCTTGTTTATTATAAATCCAACACCACTAGTTCTGCCAGTATCTGTCCCACGATAGTAGAAGAGATGTCCATTTTTCAGTTCAATAAGATATTCTCCTTTTCTCCTTACCTCACTTAGTCCGACGATGTCCCACTTGATCCTTTGTAGTTCCTCTTCCAATTCAAGAAGCCTTGAATCAGAAAATAGGGAGCGTCCATTATAAGTAGCCAAAGTCAGCATCAGATGGCTGGTATGTCATATATGTATTGTTAAATTTAATTTTTACCTGTTCTTCGTTTAGAAGGTGTTTTTTAATTTTGTGGAAGTAATTAGTACTTTATATGCGTATATGACATAACAGAAACCCATGTTCAACTAGGTCTTTGTAGAGATTAGTCAACTTCTATGCTGCTTTTGCACACTTAGGTTTTCAGGTCTTAAAATTTTATTAAATTATTATTGTTAACTTTGAGATGAATGTTTACAGCTATATATATATATACACACACACACACACACACACACACACACACACACACACACACACACACACACACACACACAGTGGAGTCACATTATTGTGACCTCCTCCTACTTTTGACGTCAATAGCGTGCAGCCAATGAAAGAAGGCGTGTCGTGAGCTGGCATGGAGGGTATATAAGGTGTGCTGTAGACATTCTGAAAACATGTCACTCATTGCTGTCATGGATAAAAGGAGCGATTTATCAGATTTGCAATAAGGGATGATTATTGGCTTTCGGGCCAACAATGGCAGTATTTCTGAAACAGCGCAGTTTGTGAACTGTTCGCGTGCTGCTGTGGTTAAGGTGTATCGTGTTGGAGAAATGGCAGCACTGCGAATAAGTGATATGGAAACTGTGGAGCACCACGTGTCATGGATGTGAGAGGTGAACATCGGCTTCGAAGGTAGGTAAGAGCTGATCGAAACGCTGCAGTGGAGTAACTCACTGGCCGAGTGAACCATAGGGCTACGGAAGTGTGTCTAAAACAACAGTTCGGCAAACCCTGCTGCGTATGGGGCTCCGATGCAGACGGATGGTCACTGCACCTATGCTAGCGAAGGTGCATCGGCAGAAAAGGCTTCCATTTGTGTGGCAATATTGGATTTGGACCTCCACTGATTGGCAAAGGATTGCCTTCTCCAATGAGTCATGTTTCCTGCTTCATCGAACGAATGGATGTTGGTTTATAAGGCAAGAAACATCAGAGAACAAACACTCTTCAACCATTGCTGGAAGAACACAAGCTGGTCCCGGTGAGGCATGGATGTTGTGTTTGTCTTATGGCACTGACACAGTGACCCTAAATTAGAAACAGGCAACTGTTATAGCCCACTGAGCTGCTCACGGTGGTCGTTAAACCTTCAATCAAAAAAAAAAAAAAAAAAAAGAACACAAGCTGGAGGGGGCAGCGTGTTATGGTCTGGGGAATGTTCTCATGGCATTCTCTGGGTCCACTCATGCCTGTGGAAGGCACTATGGATCAAATTCATTATGAATCCATCCTTGCAGACCACATACACCCATACATGCTGATTGTCTTGCCTGGGGCAGATGGGATCTTCTAGCATGACAACGTGGCATGTCACACAGCTAGAAATGTCCAAGAGTGGTTCGAAGAGCACAATGAAGACTTCAAAGTTCTTTCCTGGCCCCCTAATTCCACAGACTTAAACCCAATTGAGCATCTGTGGGATCACCTCAATCCACCACGCACCCTCCAGCAGCTGTCAGATGCACTGCAGTCAGCATGTCTCCACATACCTGTGAACACCTTCCAGCACCTTATTGAGTGACTCCTAGCCTGTCTAGCTGCTGTCCGCGCTGCACACGTCGGTTACTCTGGATATTAGCTGGTGGTCACAATAATGTGGCTCGACTGTGTATATAAACATAAAATGCATTTAGTCAAAGCCATGTGCAACTAAGAATTTTGGGGTAGTCCAAGATTTTCTGGGTAATTAACTCTTTCCGCTAAATTGTCATTCCTGGAATCAGGAGCACTAGAATTAGAACCACATGTTATAGTAGTTTTTCAGTCTGACAATTCCCTGCTACCATTCATGTACACTGAACTGTATTCGGTGACATGCAAAATTGCAAACCTTTTTTTTTTTTCTTTTAAAAAAAAAGGGGGGGGGCAGTCTACAAAGAATGGAGGCTTCTGATCATTGGTCTGCCTAGATGGGTGCCAGTTCAAATCTCAGCTAGTCATGGATGTTGGTGTTCGTCGTGTGGCACTGGCTCTCTCCCTTCTCTGGAACCAGTGACCCTAAACTAGGGACGGGCGACTGCTTATCACCCATCGAGTTGCTCACAATGGTCATTAAGCCACCAAACAAACAAACAAACAAAAAATGGAAAAATCAAAGACAATCAAGTGGATATTGCATCTATTGATATTGCACGGTTCCTGCTGTCCTTAAAAGTCCTTAGAAAGTGCTTTTTTTTTCCCAGGGTGCTTAGAAGTTCTTATTTTTTGCTGAAAATGACAAGAAAGCGCTTATTTTTTCTAACTGGCCGTGCAAAATCCAGAAGTTATAATGTAGTCCAGGCTTGTCAAACTCAAAATCCCAACTGGGCTGAATAATCTGGGTGTAAGGTCGTGTGGGCCGCAAAAAAAAAAGAAATAGTCATATTATATAATATATATTCTGTAATGTATGAATTTACAGAAATGCATATTGTTTGCTAGTAAGAAAAAACAACAATAACACAGATAAAAGTTTTCTTCCTGATATCTGACATCTCTTTTCTGTCACCAACTTTCCTATTTCGGGAGAAATATTATTGGCTGCGGCAACTTTTAAGACTGAACCAAGATGAATGTCTGTCAATCTGCATCTACCAGGAGACTTGTTTCCTTTCATTAATGAGAATAATTGCTTGCACTGGTAGGTACTTCCGAACAGTGGCGTAGGAACGCTTTTGATTTAGGGGGTACAAGCTCATGAACCTTACATCTCAAGGATTAAGCCATCTATGGATGACCCCCTGCGAAAAAAAAAATTGGGGGGTGGGGGTAGTATATTAATAGAGTTTTTATAAAATATGTATACTGATCAAGAATTCATCCGAATGAACATTGTTATCATCATATTATTAATAATTATTGCCATTATTATTTTTATTGCTGACAAAAAGTTCACATTATTAATTTCTTATGAGAAAATGAATGGAGAAGATTTTTCTTTGTGTTCTCTCTTGTTAATTTTTGTACTTTTTTTTTTTTCCATTAAAATATTGAGCCGGGACAAGTCAACATTAGGATGAATTTCTGTCAGCAGGGTTTGGAAAAGAGGGATTTCTCAGGAAATGTTATATAACTCTTTACAAGAACGAATTAAATTTCTTATCATTTTTGTTTACGTTAATAAAGTAAAACTGCAGTAAGATAAAAACTGCTGTACCCGCAAAGATAGCACCATTGAAGCATTATGAAGTCTATATTAAAAACTTTGAACGATACATAGGCTGACAATTGATGTAAAAAGCACATTGGTCTGGTGCAAAGCTAAATGATGGTGGAGATATCGAGGAATTGGAGTTCTATGAGTGGTATGTGAAATCCGTAATGAACTTGTTGTATTGCTACAGATCTTAAGACAGAAAACAATTTTAGTGCCGGGGCTGCGGCCGTTGAAATGTCCACTTGTGCATTAATTTTTTTTTTTTAAAGTGCAGAAAGGACGACCTGATCCAGATGCATGGAATTTTAAGAGAAAAGAAACACTGATCACAAGTATGTTATCTAGCCCTACCATATGCTGTTTGAAGTTATTAACAAAAACCTCGCACTCGTCGTTTCCCTGCAGAACTAATTTGCTGGAGTTTCCCAGATGGTTGGCCAGTTTTTGGTGGATGAAAAGCCTCCCACTACAAGCTTTGGATATAAAAAAAAAAAAAAACAGATGACCCATGATATTTCTTTGAAAAAAAGAATATAAAAAAAAATAAGTAGCATATAAATTTTACAGTTCACTCTTTATGAATGATTGGTTTGTGTTTGCTCATATCTGGGGGTACAGTAGATATTAATATGTACCCCTCTCCAAAATTGGGGGTACATTGTACCCCTGTACCCCCCCCCCTTCCTACGCCACTGCTTCCGAACATGGAAATAATTTCACACATGAATTTGCGAGTTTCTACAAATCACGCAGGCAAATACTTGTAAAAATCAGGAACACCAACCTGGTTGAATTTGTTCTTCAAATTTGAATCGCATTGAATCTCAATCAGCTCCGTTTGCATATGATCTGCTGTTCATCTTTGGTGAATCCCCAGCATTGTGCGGGGCTCCAAAGAAGCAACCTGCCAGGTGGTTTGGCAGTTTGTCGTATGTGAGTCTGGAGAATTTCAAGGCCACTGTGGTGCAGTGGAAGCATGTCCGGCGTGTAACTGGTAGACCCTGGGTTTGATTCCTGGTGGCAGCTGATGAGAATTTTTCTGTGACTCACTTATAAAACGTGGAAAGAGCGATTACTTCTATTTGATGTTCCTAATCCACGTCAATTGTGTATTTATTATTCATAGCTTTAACTACAATTTGGCAATTTACATACGTTTTATTGGATATGTGATTATTCTCTGAGATAGGAAAACTGATTTGACCAGCAGAACTGTCTTTTAAATTTCATTAATGCTAATTTATTAAAACCACATACTTGTATGGTTTTAATAATTAGAATTAAAATTGTATGGCAAAAGATTACAAACTTCATCATCATACTTCAATATGCATAGTTAAGTTGTGTGTAAAAGCGTATTTGCACACACACCACTACAGTCAATAATTGTTGCATATGTAATTCATGTGGTCCCTGAAAAGTGCTTATTCATCCGAGATGGGTCCAGATTCGAATCCCGGTGAGGCATGAATCCACGTTGCGTTTGTGTTATGGCAGTGGCTCTCTTCCTTCCCTGGAACCAGTGGTCCTAAATTAGGGACAGGCATTGAGTTGTTTACGGTGGTCGTTAAACCCCCAACCAAAGAAAGAAAAATCTTATTTTTTGTGGGAGAAAATGAGTTGGAACCTTGTATTAGTTTTGAGCCAAAGATGCATGCAACTTTGCAAAGGAATTTAATGTGATTAAATTCAGATAAGAATTAAGGGATTTTTTTTTATTTGTTATATTTGAAACAAATTGGACCAAAATATTCATTTCCACCAGATAGGCACAATGGTCTAAGCGCTGGCTTTGACTATTCATCCAAGATGGGTCTGGGTTCGAATCCCAGTGAAGCATGGATGCTGTTGTGCTTGTCTTACTGCACTGGCTCTCTCTCTTCCCTGGAATCAGTGGCCCTAAATTAGGATGGGTGGCTGCTTATAGGCCATCAAGTTGCTCATGGTGGTTGTTAAGCCTCCAAACAAACAAATAGAAAATATATTCATTGCACAAACTTGTCTATGGTGAAAGGTGCATCACCTTTGTCACCAGTTGTGATGTTGGATAGTTCATTATGAGCATCTTGAATCATCACTGCTTTGAGTAAATTTACGTCAAAGAATTAAGTTGTTGCAATAGGAGCTGACCAAATAATAAAAAAATATATATATTTGCTAATCTGAAAACAGACAGGTATTGAGGAAAAGTTGAAATCCTTTGATTTGCACAAGAACAGATTAGATGTATTTTTCATTAAAAAATATATCTAATCTGTTCTTTTTTATCCATATTAATGATTTATGAAATCTTGATATCAGAATGGCTTCACTTGCAGGAGGTATAAGGTATCAAGGGGGAAATATTAGTGCTTACATAGGAAGCGAAGCAAGAAAAAATAACATAATGGATTTTTAATTTTTGGTTCAACTTGAATTATCAAAAAAACATTCTTAAAAATGGAAACTAAATACAAGCAGTTTGTTCAGAAAAGGAACAAATATTTTTTTTCGTTCCATTTGTTTACTTTCTTTAAATTGTGGTAGCACTTTCTGGTTTTAATGTTTAGAGATGCGCACCCTCATTTGAGCTTTCCATGTGAAGCAGTTGCTTTTCTTTCAGGCATTCTGGGTTTGAAGAAAAGGGAAAAACAAATATTGAATATGATGTATAAAATTAATTTAGTTGACTTGTAAGAAGGTAATAATTTTCCAATTTATTGATTTATTTTAACAGAATTAATTATTGAAGTCACTTTAATACTGCATTTAATACATCATATTTATGAATTTCTTTTGGAACAGTGGGTATGTATTAAGTTATTCAGGTACATTTTATTTGAGTCCTGATTCTTTTGAAAAGTGCAGCAGAGTTTAAGGGTGATTGATAATATGTATTATGGAAACATAGAATGCATTGAAAACTAATTGGAATTATTGCTTTGTTTGAAATGACATCATAAATGTATTTTTGTAATTTCCATGTGTGCCCATTGGTTATTTACCAAGAATTCAGGAATTACAGTGTGACTGTTTGGTTTTCTATTATACTTGTGAATAGCAATAATAACAATAAAATTTACAGCATTGGGCTTCACAAGTGTGATTTAATTAGTTTTAGTTTAGAAAAACGTCTTTCTGCTATGATGCATGTTACAGATAATGTCAAATATAAGTGCATTTTTAATGCAACTGCTTTCAGGTTAGTGGATCAGCCAGATCTTTCTCAGATACTTTTTTTGCTATCAAATGATTGCTTGAAATCCAGGTATTTGTTTAGTGATATGGATTGTTATGTTTGTTGTGTATTTCTACATTGCCTGCTGGCCACTGCCGATATTTTATTAATTAATTAATTAATTGGTGAAGAAATGAGAGTAAGAAGCTTTTGTTGATATGGTGTTCCTTAGAAGCTGAGTTTTATCTTCCATATCAAAATGTCTGTTGTGCTACCCAGAGCTCACAAAATCTTTTGGTATGATCAGCTATTTGTTTGGTCTTCCATTATTAAGTTGTTTCACTTCTGTGAGAGATATGTTCCTGATGCAGACAGTGGTATCCATTGTTTGTATCTTTCAATTCCTTTTGAGAAGTTTGCAAATATTTTCAAGATTTTTGAAATTAATTTTTGTTATTAATAAATAAGGAACTGTACACCAACTGTAATCAAAATAGTGTAACTATACTAATGATCAGAATTTTCTTAGTGTAGAATAGAAATCAAAGTTTCCAAGCTTTCGCACATCAACCAGATGGTTTTTTCAAGGAAGGTAGACAGTAAATGTGCGAAAGCTTCGAAACTTTGATTTCTATTTTACGCCAAGAAAATTCTGATCATTAGTAACATTATGCTATTTTGAGTTAATTTTAGTTCTTGGAAATCAGTTGTGAATGCCAGTCTGTTTTGAAACATCAGTATGAAATAAAAATAAACATTCTTCAAGTGTGGTTGCTTCTCTCTTAGTAGTTCTGATACTGATTGTTGTAGTAATATTGTTCTAAAATTTTACATGTTCAAAAGTTTTATTTTCTTCATGGAGAAAATTAAAAAAAATAATAGTAATGAGTGCACAAATGAGTGAACCTTTTTTTTTTTTTAACCTGAAAGTTTGAGACGTACGATACCCTACACATAATGAATCCTAACCACAAGAGGGCTAAAAAAAATGGGAGCATTCCTGTCTTCAAACAGTCACAGTGATTTTCAGTACACAGCATTCAACAGTTTAGACTGGTACCAAAATCATTCTGTTTAATGTGCCTTTTTTAAAGCCTTTAGAATGAGATCTTGTGGTTGTCAAAAGGTTTTTAAGGTTCAGTATTTGTTATTTATAGCTTCATTTGCATATATAATTTGAGAGAAAAATGGCCCCTATCAATTCAGAATAAGGTTCAATATTTGTTATCTGCAGCTTAATTTGCATATATAGTTTAAGAGAAAAATGACCTCTATTTATTCAGAAGAAATGAACTTGTAGATGTGAATTCTTTTCTGAGAAGGTGGATACATTATGAACTTGTTCAGGTATCTTTACATATCAATTTCATTAGGTTGTTCAGTTGTTTAATGTGATGAATTTGATCTGCATGAACACACAAATGGATTTCCTCTATTGAGTACATTTTCATTTCTGTGGCTTGCTTTATGAAGCTGATCAAGGACATTTGGGTGGGGGAGGGGCAATGCTAAGTTTTTCTCAGCTTTTTCTAGGACCCACTGATTTTTCTTCAGTTGAAGTTTCCTTCTCTAACAGCTGCTGTTTAAAAATTTTTGTTTTCTTTCATTGTCATCCACATTTGCATGAGTACTATTAGTAATTTTTTGTGTCTGTTTTTCTAGAACACAGTTGGTAATTCATGTTTTGTTAACAAAGAAAGGTAACTTGATCACGCTAGTTACGTTAACTAAAACTTTTACAAAAAGTTCGTAAGTTGAATTCAAATGTAGAATCTGGCAACAATTTTAGTCCTCCATTGGCGTGATGAAGACCTAAGATAAGGTCGAAAGCTTCCAACTTACGAACTTTTTGTAAAAGTTTTAGTTAACGTAACTAGCGTGATCAAGTTACCTTTCTTTGTTAATATTGTTACGTGTTTTGCCCATAATCGTCATGTTTTGTTAAAGTGCAAGTGAACTTTCATTAAAGGGGACCCATAACATAGTTTATGGTTGTATTATTAAGATGATGTAAGACAACTGAAATCATCATGTTGGATGAGGCTGATGGCACAGTTCGCTGTTATGCCTATATCAACCAAATGACTATCATCTATGTAGTCATTGACTACACATCACCCTCTAGTTAGCGTTTACTTTGTATATGAATTTCAAAGTTTATGTATGACATAAAAAAATAAAAGGGAGCATGTGATCATTCAGATTGGTTAAATTATTGGAATATTTCATGAAGGAAGTGATTCTGAGATGTAATCTCAAGTTGTGTGAAGTCCCAGCTTCCAGTAATCATACTAAACAAATTGTTTGCTTTGTTTCCATTAAACCCATCATTTTGTTGCTTGTAAATATCAATTATAATTTTCAATTGTACTGTGTGGGACAAGCCAGTCAACAAAGGTTTTAATTCAATATTTTTTATATGTAAATTATGCAAAGAAACACTATGAAATGCAAGAATTTCATTTTCACTCAGGCTTAGCTTTTTAATTTGATAAAATGATAATTTTGTCTTCATAAATACCAGTACACTAAAATGCAACTGGCTGTTTTGAATGCAAAAGTCATGTCTTATATTCTATAATGTGAAAAAATGTTTTGTTTTCCTTTCAAAATTGGAAATTTGGATCCACATTGGACAAAAGAGTAAAAGACACTTTTTTGAGTAAAAAAAGAAAAAAATTCTTTTTGTTGGATTGTTTTACACTTTATTAGAGTTCAATGAAATATATTTCATGACTTTGCAGTCTAGGTAGAAAAGCTAATACACATCACTATTTGCAATTTTCTTGTTTTGTTTTTTTTAATTGACAGCTCTGCTTTTGCCAGTACTAAAAATGATAGGAAACTGTTATTGTCCTCGTGTGCGCAGTTTGGAAGTGCACAAATATGGCAAAATGAATTTTTTGGGAAGGGGGGAGGAGGAGGACCATGAGATTTTTCTTTTGCTTTAGAAAAGATTGCAGGAAATGTGGAAGCTCAGAGAAATAAAAGTCAACAGAAGAGCAAGCACAAAATTAACACAATATGCTTAATTTTATGTGGTAGAAGTGTAAAATTCATCTAATTCTTAGAAGACAGAAGAGTTGACAGTAAGCTTGGCTAATCTACATTGATACACCATAATAAATGAATGCGGCTTAACAGAGTTTCAAGGTTGTTTAAGGGGAAAATATCATAATCCCACTTCTGTTTTAGACTTATCAGTGGTACATATAACTGGAAATACAAGGGGTGTACAGAAAGTAATGCTTCAACAAAGATATCTCTCTTAGGAATTGGGACCTTGAAGCAGAGCCTTTCCCAACTTATTCATTGTTCCATGAGCTTCAATATGCAATTAGGCATGCTTTAGTAAATGTATTGGTTTGCATTGTATTCAGGTGAAAATGGATGTTTCTCCTTCATCCGTGGTGAAGTGCATGAAACAACAGGCAACCGAATTCATTTGGTTTTATATATCAAATACACTGGTGTCCAAAATTAACATGACAAACATAAAATCGTGATAATGCAAAATCCACATGACAAATTTAATGAAAGTTAGTATAAACATATGTATATCAATAACACAGCAATACACAACAGAAAAGGAATGCTATCACTGCATGAGGAGAAAGCATGCGTGTGACAGCATGGCAGTCCAAAAGTGATGCAGCAAGTGGTGCAGATTTTGCGGGGCTAATAGGGAGTGTGATTACCCTGAACTGCAATACAACTTGCACAATGAGCCCTCGTGCTGTTTACAAGGCTGTGAAAGAGAGTTTGGGGCAATAAGTGTCAGTCTTTCCCAAAGACATGTCAGAGTCCTGGGAGGGGACTGCTGACTTTCAGTTGCTCTACCCAGACTTTCTCTATCGAATTCAGGTCTGGATATCTCACGGGCCACTCCATCCTGTGAATAGCCTCATTCTGCATGCATTCATTGTCTAGCGAAGCCCTATGGGGACGAGTGTTATCTTCCATAAAAAGGAACTGGGAATCCAACAGCTACCCTGAAAAGTCATACTTAGGGAGGGCTCTAGGATAACATTCATGTAGTGTGCAGTAGCTAGGGGGCTTTCTGAAAACGCATGCAGAGTTGTGCGTCCATCCAACGTAATGCCAGTCCAAACCAGGAATCGTCCACTACCATAGTGGACAATTTCCCTAATGTTGGAGGGAAGATTTCAGCTTTCCGCCTCTCTCCCAATGTACCCACATCAAGAATCCATGTTTAGGCTGCACTGCGACTCATCGCTAAAGAGAACACGGGCCCATTGGTCACGGATTCAGGGATTGTGTTGTCAGGCCAAATTCAGATGAACGCTGTGCAATGCAGCAAGTGGAATATTGACCTCTCTCATGGAGTTCTGTGAACTGTTTAACTTGATATTGCAGTTCCCATAGCAGAGAAGAGCTCCTGCGAGAGTTGCCTGGTTGTCAAGTCCCTAAGTTGGTGAGCTGTTAGAGACAAATACCAGTTGTCTTGACTTGTGCCTTGTGGGTGTCCTTGTCCCAGCCTTCTGGTTATTGTTCCGGTTTCCTGGAACTGTCTCCAGAGATTGGGTACCACTTCCCTCGACACATGCAACCGTCTTCCTAATTCAGCTTGCAATTGCCCTGCTTCCAATCTGCTGATTGCTCTCCACCTTAAAGAGTCTGCTAAGCGATGGTGCAAATGATATATGAAATACTTAATATATCAAATTACTGCAGAGCTGTTCTTTCACCAACAGTCCAACTGAAGCTTCAATTGCCACACCCCACTCAGAAGAGTGTTTATCAAGGTCATGTGCCTGCCAGCTTGATGACATATGGTCAAGATTTGTCCTAAATGATATATGAAATACTTAATTCCTCAAATTCAGAATGTGGTGATTTTAAAGCTGGAGAAAGGATAAAAAGTGGTGAAACTTTAGACCATGTATACAAATCCCTCTTTTTCATCTACATCACTGACTCAACTTATAATATTTCCAAAGGTGACCAACAAAGTCCTGCACTGAAGTGCCAAAAAACTGTGATACCTCTCTAGTATCGCGTTGATCCTCCTTGCAATAGACACCACTGTCCACAATCATCCAATCAGATAATGGCAAAACCGTAATGGGGTATGGACTCCATGAGCTTTCTACAGTACTGTGGAGACACTGCACACCTTGCTTCCCAAAGAGCACCCCACATTTCTGTAATATTCGCCGGTGGAAGATTGATTGCATATTGAACAGCATCCCACATGTGTTCGATGGTGTTTAAATCTGGCGAGTGAGGGGGTGGGGCCCAGTCAGGATCCCAAACTCTGTTAAATGTTCCTCCTGCCATAATTGAAGGACTGTGGACGTGTGCGGTGGCACCCGTCAGAGTGGTTGCATGATATGAATGGGTGCAAGTGATCCCCAAGGATGGTTACGTAGCCTCCACCTGTCAGAGTGGTATGAGGTGTCCTAATGCATGCTAGCTGAAAACACCCCACGCCATAACAGAGCCACCCCCAGTCTGCACTGTCCCTCATAGCCACGCAGGCTCCGTTGCCTCATGGGTTGTCCGCCATCTGCAGAAACAGTTGGTACCATGATTCGTTGGACCAGGCTACACGTTTTTAGTCGTCATCTTGCATCCAATGGTAGTGTTCCCAAGCCCAGGAAAGGTGCACAGCCTCATGTCGTCAGGTCAGTAATGGCATCCAGGTGGGCTGTCAGCACCGTAACCCCATAGAACACAGGGAATGTTTCACTGTCCAAAAGCTGATGCTACTACTGGCCACAGCATTGAATTATGACATGATTTGCAGCAATGTTGCCGCCGGGTGGATGTTATGATGCATTCTAGGCACCACTGTCCACAATCATCCAGGGCTTTTCTACGGCCACACTGGTCTGACACTCTGGATTTCCCACCTGAGTTTGTGTAGCCAGGGTACACCCCTGAATTTCTTGACCGTATAAATCCAAATTTCGTGGTTATTTCTGAGATGTAGTGACCTATCTCCTAAGCGCTGACTATTATACCATGTTCAAAATCGCTTAAATCCTGATAAGCTGCCATCTGAACTGCGAGTTACATGCCACCACACCCATGCTACTACTATAGCATGCAGAGATATCTGCCTCTATGTGTATGCCGTTTAAGGATAATACCATTTACTGCATGGTTGTGGTGGCATGTAATGGAAATTGTGTTGCCCTTCCCAGTTTTTTTTTTTTTTTTGGCACCTCAGTGTATATATGGGTATGTAAAAATGAAAAAAAGAGCAAGTAGTACTCTTGAGATGTCAAAATTTATGAACGTTTTGTTGTATTCAAATAACTGACAGGTCAAACCAGTGTAGAGATGAAAGAATGAGGCATACAGTATTTTCAAGAAAATTTTTAAATATTAGAAAGCTTTGAAAACTCGGATTTGATGGCACAGCCAACATGAGTAGAGCATGTAATGGGCTGCAAGCATGCTCAAGAGAGAAGAAACAGCCTTTGGTTATTATTTATGTGTGTAGTGCTTCACACACAATTTAAACTTCATAATAAATTATTCAGGGACACAAATAATTGAAATCTAATTTTTATGAAAAAGTAAACTGTACTCATTTTTCACCAAAAGCAAGAGAAGGTTGCTGCTGAAGGTATCAAGTAAAACTTCTTCAACATTAAAACAATTATGTTGAGCTCACTGGTCATCATGAGCTGACTACTTGCTATCACTCAGAACACTGTACAAAGATGTGATGATTTTGCTGACTTAAATTGTTAGTTAGTTAGTTAATTGATTTTTGTGGCGCAAGGGCCAGGCATGGCCAAAGAGCGCCAGACACATAACTATCAGTTCAAGATTTTTAAAAATAAAAGTTAGAAAGGAGAATGATTAAAGTTGTGAAGACTAGTTAGTTAATTAGGTTTATATATAAATTTATTAATTTACTATTATAATTATTATAACTTTTTTTTTTTTTTTTTTTTTTTTTTTTTTTTTTGAACAGCTGTCCCTTCGGTGATGTAATCGTTCAAGACGAAATGACAAAATGATCCATCACAAGGTCAGCTCGGGCCGTGGGGGTGCCGCTCCCCAAATAACTGGAAAGCCAGTTATCCCCGTGCGGGGACTTAAATTGTACTACAGGGAAGCAACAAAATGGGAAGTAATGAAGTACTGGGATTGAAGAATTATTTCTAAATGACTGATAGTATTGGGTTGATGCATAAGTTCATGCCGTTTTTTTCACAGCACTACAGGAATGTATTATATCAGTATCGGAAGGCAAAACAGAATTAGTCAACTATGTATACCCCCCCCACCACCACCACCACCACCCACCCACCCACCCATTGTTTACGCTGAATAGGTCTGCAATGCCATTCTTGAAAAAAATGTGCAGATTTTGTTGCGAAGAAATCATCAAGAAAATTCAGGAGATTAACATCATTGTTGAACGTTCTCCCATGGAGTGCATTCGGCAGAGATTGGAACAGGTGATAATCTGAAGGAGTGACATCTGGGGAATAGGCCGGATGTGGAAGGATCTCCCATTTCATGTCCTGAATAACCATTTTGGTCATGTTTGCACTGTGAGGGCGTATGTTATCGTGTTGGAGAAGGACACCGTGGCGCTGATGTGGCCGTTTCTGCTGAATTGCTCCCTCCATGCTGTAGAGTTGCTCGCAATAGAGTGCAGCGTTGATGGTCCAATTTCTCGGCAGCATTTCCCAGTCAATAAATCCTTCCGTGTCCCACCAGACACACAACACTTCGCAGGATGAAGGTCATGTTTTGGACGTGCAGTAACCCAAGCACTAACTTTGTTTTTCTAATTTAACTCTTACTGACAGTAATAATTATTTTTATTTTATTATTATTTATTTTTATTTTATTATTATTTATTTTTTTTTATTCTCGATTCATTTCAATTTATTCTTTTTTTTCTTTTTTTTATTCTTGACAGTATTTATTTGGATTTTATAAATTATGCTGATGTGAAATTGGTTACGATTTCAAAAATACGTACTGACACATTTTTGTGTAAACACTGACTCACGCTCTCCTTGTTATAGGAGAGCGTGAATCAGCATGTTAGGGGGAGAGAATGGAGGAGAGGTGTCATGTTCTTCAAATTAAAAGACCAAGTACTTTCATTTTTTGGAGCTGAAAGAAGTGCCTGTGGAGTGCGGACTACTTAAAGATCAAGGGTGGGTTTGTGACTTAGCGTTTTTAGTGGACACTATGCATCATTTGAATATTCTTAATAGAAGATTGCAAGGTAAAGATTATTTATTTCCACTCATGTTCAGTGAAGTCAACAGTTTTAAATTAAAGTTGAAATTGTTTTCTAACAATTTAGAGCAGGGCAAACTTGATCATTTCTCAACCATTCAGCAATCTTAAGTAAGTGCAGTAATTTTACCGTGGATCATTTAAAATACAAATCAGCTGTTACATTTTATACAAGTCGTTCTTAACTCAATTTTCTGCTTTGAATCTGAAAGGAGAAATATAGACTTATTCATAAATCCATTTTGTATTTCAGAGTCTGTTGTACATAAATATTCCCCATCAATGCAAATGGAAATATTAGAAATCCAAAGCCACTCAGGACTTAGTGTTAAGTTTAAAGAACAATGTGAATCACCCATTGCTCCTAATTTGACTGAGTTCTGGTAATACATCCCTAAAGAACGGCTTCCAGAGCTTCACGACCTTGCTCTGAGGTTCATTTGCAGATTCGGATCCACATACATTTGTGAACAAACATTTTTCATCCATGAATGTTGTAAAAAGTAAATTTCGTTCAACTATCACAGATGCACACCTTGGTGATATGCTTCTTTTAAGTACATCGAGAATTACACCCAACAATGACAAATTGTTATGTGAAAAGCAGGTTCAAAAATCATATTAGTGTTTGCAGGTGTGTAAAATTCATAGGAACTTTAATTTTTTAATTAATTTTGTCTCTTTAATTTAGTAAAAAAAGTTTTATTATATTATAACAATTCATTTTTTACGTAATAATAATTTTATATGTGAATGAGATAATAAAATGACTGTTTAAAAATGTATATGGGTTTCAATACTTTACAAAAACTAATAAAATAACCCCATTTTTAGCTGATAATACACTATCTACCAAAAAGTAATTGGAGACCCCTGCAATCGACGATATCTGCGGTCCTGATACACGTCACGGCCGCCGCCGTTAAATATCATGTGGGAAACAACAATGCAACCAGTCGCATGCAAGATGCCACGCAGTTCGGAGCTCTCTGATTTTGAGAAAGGTGTAATCGTCGGGTATCACAGAAATGGCCGATCCATACGTGACGTATCCAGTGAGTTGAAGTACCCTCAATTGACAGTGGCCTACGTGATTGGCAAGTGGAAGATGAGAGGTGACTGTGGGAATGTGCCCCAACCCGGCAGACCCACAAAACTGGGAGTTAGAGACTGACTGGTGCTGGCCAGAGAAATTTGGAAGAACCACACCAAATCGATGGGCCACA
This sequence comes from Macrothele yani, assembly GCA_039090855.1. Classification (NCBI taxonomy): domain Eukaryota; kingdom Metazoa; phylum Arthropoda; class Arachnida; order Araneae; family Macrothelidae; genus Macrothele; species Macrothele yani. The sequence continues at coordinate 148,051,349 of CM077027.1, forward strand.
TTCGCGAGGAGTTTCAACAGGCATCCGGGAGTGTTCTTTCGATGAATACCATCCGTAAGAAAGCCCATCTGCTCGGTTATCATGGACGTGCTGCCACCCACAAGCCTTTGATCACCAAGTCCAATAGCGCTGCTCGGCTAACGTGGTGCAAAGAACGTCGACAGTGGAAACAGGTTCTCTGGAGCGACGAATCAAGGTTCACCCTCTACCGTTCGGATGGCAGGGTCTAGGTTTGGCGTCTGCCTGGAGAATGCCTCCTGCCGGAATGTGTTGTGCCAACTGTGAAGTTCGGCGGTGGTGGAATTATGCTATGGTTGTGTTTCTCCTTGTATGGCACGGGACCCTTGGTCGCAATTCCTGGTAAACTCAACGCTGAGACCTACTGCACCATTTTGTATGACCATGCGCTTCCTACGTTGTGGCAGTTTTACGGGGTGGACCCATGTTACTTTCAGGATAACAATGCCACCTGTCATGTTGCGAGGTCCACCCTGGCTGGGTATGGTGACAATGGGGTTAATTGAATGGACTGGCCCGGACCTTCACCCTATCGAGCACCTCTGGGGCGAGTTGGAGCGTCGACTTAAAGGGTGCCCCACCGTTCGAAATCGGTGAAGGAACTGACCTGTCTTCTCCAAGCCGAGTGGAAGAAAATACCCCTAGCCGTCGTACAACGCCTGGTTGAGAGTATGCCCCGGAGAGTCGCAGCTGTAATCGCCGCTCGTGGAGGCTCCACCAACTATTGAAGGTGAATAAACTTTGTTTTCCTTTGCTATCACAGGTGTCCAATTACTTGTTGGTAGATAGTGCAGTTGTCAATATTTAAGTGGGTTACGGTGGCCCTTCAACTGATTTCTAAGGATTTACTGCCCAGTTTCAAAAAAGGTTGGCCACCCCTGCACTAGAGGATTCTTCCATACATTCTCCTGGTGCTTATCACAGAGCTAGGTGGATAGCAAAACTGATTTGCAGTTTAAAGATATACTTGCTTCAATCTCAGTTTCAGATAACCGCTCGAGAACTATTCAGCCTTCATGAGTTCAACTTGTTTGTCGTACATGAAATTGTGATTCCCGCACCAGCACTTGCTCCAAAGATGGATCTTGAACTCTACAGAATTTTGTTGCATACAAGACCATAAATGAAGCTGTTGCAAATGCTTCAATCAAAAGCTTCTCTCACCATTTGTGGTATTTGAGTGAAATTCTAGTTGGCCTTTCATTTTTCAATGAAACAGTGCCCATAGAGATGAAAGTGGCCATGATTGCATCCTTAGACAAACAAGGGAAGGATCCTGTTCTTTGAAAAATAAAGATTGGTGAAAAACAGATAAAAGAAAGTAAACTGTCAGACTTTGTGACAAAGAACACCAAGAAACTGTTTGTGGCTTTGCATGTTTCTGAAAACTTTTGTCAAGCTGATCAGTGCTTGAAGAGGAAGATGAATAATTCACTGAAGCCTTTCTTCAACCTGATCAGCACTTGGGAGGAAGATGAATAATTCACTGAAGCCAAACGGAGGGTCAAGAATCTCAAAGCTGTTAATGATGCAGCAGAAAGGGGTATTTCGGTAATACAGTCCTTTAATACTGTATTAACTAACCAAGAAGAACAGGAGCAGTATCTTCTGCAAGTAGTTGAAAAGCATCACCTTCAAAAAAAATTTCAAAAGCCCTATGAAAAAAATCTGATTTTATTTATTTATTTAGTAATGTTCATTACTAATAACTTTTATGAATTTATTTTAAAACTGGTCAATTTGAGCAGTTTTAAATAAAAGAAAGAATGTTACGTGGTAGTGAAATGTTAAGAATACTAAATTTTTATTTAAAGACCACTATGCATTCTGCACGATTCCAAATATTAGTGTGAATAATGCATACTAATCACATTGAACAAATGCAACTAACATACTCACGTCAACTCAGTGTGACTAATGCACAGTGTTTTTAAGATTATGAAGTGCTTGCATGATATTCCCTTTATGTTGTCCATAAGGATGCAGGGAGACTTCCAGAAGGTTTTGAAATTTTTTCCTTGTTTTCAAGCTGAAATACAAAATACTTATGTGGTAAAATGTTATTTAACAATAATACTGGACAGAAGTAACATCGCAAGAAAAAGAAATTGTGATTACCAAAATAATATTAATTCCGTCGTCCTTTTTTTTTTTTTCAAAAGTTTCGTAAAGATAGAATTCGGTCCTCCGAAAATCGTCCCTCCATCACCACAAGTCCCCCCCCCCCCCCATCAAATGTTTGCTCACTTAGATGTCAAATGCGTGAATGGCTAAAATAATAATGAAAAATGTGGAATTCTTCGAATTCGCAGAAGAATCTTATGCCTGAAGATTATGGGGATTTTTTGCGCTGTCTAAAACGACCCCCTTCCCCCAATTCTCTTCAGTTTTGCATTGATCTTAAGAATGAACTAAATGATGACAAAAAAAAAAAAAAAGAGCGGAATCCAGTGAATCTGCTTATGTATCTTGTGTATATCATAAAATAATAGCAAAATTAAGAAATGAAAATTCCTAGAATCAGTAGTTTCAACAGTGAGTTCCGTAGTCAGACAACTAAATTCGTAGAAACTACGGGCATTTCGCAGTAGTTGGCAGGAATGCACATGTTCTCAGAAAAGACAAAAAATAGGACTTGCTTGATAGGATCACCATAAAGTGCAAGTTAGTGTATTTATGAAAGCAGAATTAGATCACCAATAAGGCATGTTTCACATTTATTTCAATAATAAGTCAGAGCGGAGTAGAAACTTTTCGCTTGTAATGTAACTATTTACTTATAGTTGCATACCTCATTTCCATGTTTCTTTGCTATAAAACACCCTAGTCTAAATCTCTCAGCTTCCCATTTGAGAAGCTGAGAGATTTAAAGGGCAAAGCTGACCTTATATTATTAAAAGGCTGCATATACTTCATATTAAGTCGCTCCTTTCCAAAACTCCTCTTTGAATATTACGATTTTTTTAGAAGGGCTCATCACATTCTCTGGTACCTTTCCTGAACTGCATGTAGCTGGAGGATGAGACATCCAGAAGCTTCCCTGTGCTGCAAATCTGTCAGTAGTGTTAATTCATTAACAATCACAACACGAGTATCAAAAATGTACTCTAAAAAATAATTTCTGTTTTTTTCAGTTGTTATATTTTTCTTTTAATAATGTGTGGTAAACTCCTAAGTTCATTTATTACTTCATGTGACAGTCTTGAGTATACAGTAGACTCTCGCTAATCTGGCCTCTCCATAATCCGGCCTTCTTCTCTTTGCGTGGTTTTTGGTTGCAGAAGTTGTGTTAATATCAGACCGGAATGAATTATACTTCATGCATAAGTGAAGTTTTCAATTTTAACGTTATGTTTTGTATTGAATTGGCACTAACGTTCTTGTAATTCAATTTAAAATATAAGTAGGAAGGATCCTCAAAATAACTAAGAATATTACAAAAACCATCTTCATTAAAGCAGACAAAAATATGTGGCATGTTTCGAAGCGACCACACTGAGTAGAAAATTCAAGATTTCATCTGTACTGTATGTCAATTGTACGTTTCTTTTACTGTGTATATTATGTACACATACATATTGTGCTTCACTGTACTGATAATATGAAAAGATCATTTCATTGTTGTAAATGAGACAGTACAGTACATACTGATTGTGTTCTTTTACTATTATCATATGCTGGTCTCTTATTTATATTTTTTTAAATACATATGTACTACACATAATAAACTTGTAATTGTAATATTAAATTTAATGAAGAATTAAACTGAATTTTTATGCACTCTCAGTAATCCGGCACTCTCGCTAATCCAGCACCCCTCTGTGGAAGGAATGGCCGGATTAGCAAGAGTCTACTGTAGTTGTATTATGCATAATATTTAACATTTCTTCTTTTACATTAGTCATATGTTCTCTTCTCCCTTCCCCCCAATGGTGTTATGCAAAATGTATAAAAAATTTTCTTTGACATCGTTTTTTTTTTTTTTTTTTTCCTTTTTTTCCCCTCTTTTTTGTTTACCAGATTTCTTCTCGTCAGACAACGGTAGTCTCTCTTGTACCTGGACTTCTCGTGTTATGCGGTGTGCCACCATCTATTGTCACTGCATTTACTGACGTATGTAGCAGCTTCTATAATATTGGACAGGATTTTGCAGTCTACCTGTTTTCATTTGTCCTCTTGCATATACTCTGTGAGAACTTTACTACTGAATAATGTTTCAGCATGTGCATAAACAGAATACACATTATTTACAAGTATCTTTTTCTTAGAGAGAAACTTGTGTGTGGCAAATGTTTGTCATAATTTTGTGTAAAAAAAAATAAATACTATTTGTTAAGAAAAGTCCTTTTCTTTTCTCACTACTGAGCACAAAAACTTCTCTTACTTGCCATTTTTTAATATTTTGAAACAAGATGTGTAATTTTCTTTATTCATGAACTTATACTATTTTCTAAAAAATCTCTCTTTCCCTGGTCAAAAAAAATCATGGACCAAAGATTACGATAGCAAGTGGACATGCGTCAGAAAATTTGAAATTTTATCGTCCTGGAATGGGAAAGGAACTGCATCTCCCGTTTTACAGTTGAGTATGCTACCATTACACCACAAAGAAATGAGGAACCTTCAAGCACTGAAAATGTGTCTTTTGCAGTGGCGCGTATATTCGAGGCTAGCTATAAGGCCCAGAGAATGCACAAATAAAAGTCAATTATCAACGGTATTAAAATATGTCGATGATTTTGCTGCGAGCAAAAACCAACGGCATAACGCAAGCAGCTCTTCTAGAGTCTTCGCAGTTCTGATGTGAAAACCTTCCATATCATCGCCTGCTAGCATTTCCATGACAACATGAATCAGCTGGTAGAGGGGAATGGGCCGTTGCTTTGGGAAATGGTTCACTCAGAATAGCGAAGACTTTGACTATCTCAGGCACTCACATACTCCCGCTCATAAGAGTGTTTCGCGAGAGTTGTTTCAGTTTTTGTGAAGTGTCAATGAATTAAAATCAAAGATATTGCATCTTAAATTCGTGGCTTTGTTGGATTCGAACTGTTTTGATAAATTTTGTGAAAGCTTCCCTGAACATCTACTGTCAGAACTTAAAGAACTGTATGCTTCAAATTTTGATACAGCTCAACTAAAAAATAAACTGAAGGTGTTTTATTCCCTCGATGAATACAAAAACAAATCAGTAAGAGACATTATGTGTTACATAAAGTTGAATAAATTGGACATAGTGTTTAGTGAGGTGTACAAATTAGCAGACCTCATTAAATTTTCCGTCAACAACTGCCAAAAGTTTTTCTGCGTTAAAAAGAACCAAGATATATATTAGAGTCGCACAAGGACATGCACATTCGGAAAACTTGGCTGTTTTGTCAGTAGAGCAAAACTTTTTTTTAATATAAAAAAGTACTCGGAAGAAACATTTTATGACAACGTAACACTCAATTTCATACAAAAGGAAAGAAGAATGGAGTTCATGTACAAATAAAGTATTCAGAAGAAGAATGAAGTTCATGTACAAATAAGTGTTCAAATCCTGATCCTCATAATTGTTTGGTGTCATGCTAGCAATGGCATGTACCTAAAATTTAGAAAAAAATTACTTCTATTGCTTAGCAATTAAAAATTAAACTTCACAATTTAAAAAAAAAAAAAACAGTACTGCTTTTGAGATAGCCCAGGTCTCCTACCCAAGATATGCCACTGGTAATTGATAACAATGGTGGGACATTTGTGAACAACTAGCTCTTTGCAGCACAACTGGCCTGGGCATGGACTTTTGAACATTAGTCGAAGATGGTCCCAGGTTTGAGTACCAGATGAGGCATAGATGGTGTGTTTGTCTTGCAGCACTGTCTCCCTTCCCTGGAACCAGTGGCCATAAATTAGGAATTAGTAACTGCATGTGGCCCATAGAGTTGCTCACAGTAGTTAAACTCTGAAATATTTTGTTGGACCTCAGAAAGGTTTACCTTGGGAACTTTCAAGTAATCAAGTTCTCCTTAACTCCACAGACCTTACCTCTCGAACCCAACTCAAGGACTTCCAGGGGTCTGTAGATCATACACACATATCACTAAGCTGTTCTCTGAGATTCAAAGGTTAGCTCCACAAAGAAAGCTAATCAACCAGATAAATGTTTAACTGATGGAACTAGAATTTACTTACTATTGCTGTATCAACGTTTCCATTTACAGTGATCTTGGCACACAGCTCAAGTTTCACTGACATCCAACACACGACATACGCAAGACCTTCTGTACTTAATACACATTATCTCTCTCATGCAGACACTTTTGAATCTGATCCTCCTATGACTTCCTTAGCCTTCCTCTGCCTTTCCTTCCTGCCACTTGGGCTAAAAAGATTTTCTTAGTAAGTTTCTCATCACTCATCCTTTCAACATGTCCAAACCACCGAAGCATATTAGTCTCCACCTTGCTAACAACATTTTGCTTCACATTACACAACTGCAGCACATCCTCATTCCTCACACAATCAGAACGTGTCTTGCCACAAACCCTCCGTAAGTAACTCATTTCTCCAGCACACAAACGACTCCTGTGTTTCTTCTGTAGTACCCAGGTTTCACTGCCATACATCAGAGTAGGATAAATTACGCTTTCATACACAGCCATGCGGGACTCTCTTGAGGACCCATCATTCCTATGAAAATCTCCCAAAGCAGCTATGACTTTCAATGAAGAATTCACTCACCTACTAATTTCACCCTTGATATAATTGATCTGCAGTATATTAAAAAGGCTGCAGATTAATTGTTGAGAAATATTGATCTAGGATGTGCACTGTGGGCTCCTTATACTGCAGGGTATGTATGGATTGGAGTTCCAATGAGAAATGGATGGGGTTTTTTTTTCATTCTAATGGTAGTGGTTGTTGCCTTCCGTGGGGTAAAATGCCTCAAATTAAGGATGGACAATGGTCTCCCTTGCATCATTGGATTGAGACACTTGTGATGGCTTTAGCTATTCATTTGGTCATTGGGTTACAAAAGGAAAAATAAAAGAGTAATGATAACAGTAAGAGAGAAAAGTAAAGTTGAATGCATGCAGTTTTTTTGTTGTTGTTTTTTCCTATTTTAATTGTCGCAGACTGTGTAAGCCCAGAGTGCAGTTCTGCATCTTTTTGGATCAAGTTTTAGAGTGCTTGATTAATGAAACATTTCTCCCACCCCTCCAATATGAAATGTAATTTGTAATTTTTTTGCTCACGAAACTGTACATGCATGATGAACAATGTTGAATGGATCATGAAATTACTTGATTTGTCAGATTCAAAATGAAATCATATGCATTTATTGAAGCATAAAAATGAGAAGATTCTAGTTCTAAAAGAAAGCTTTTTTCAGTCATAATAAGTACATCCCAAGGCAAAAATAAGAAAAAACCTATAAAAAAAAATAACGAACGATGTGTATAAATGATTAAACAGCAGTACATATCTTAACTGAAATCTAAAATCTTCATAAATTTTTGACGTATGCCAGTCCACAGGAAAGTAATTACTTTCAGAACTGCTGTTATTATATTAAGGCTCTAAATCAGCACATTTTGATTAACAGGCTGAAAGTCTCAGTTTATATGCACTGGTACATATACAGTATATGTATATGGACAGAATAATGTGAACACCTAGGAAAAGAAGGTTTTATGTACCCAATAGGGTGTTGGACCATCTTCGGCATTCAAAACTGCCTGAATCCTCGGAATGGACGCATACAAATCCTGGATGGTGGTTAGTGGGATGTTACACCATTCTTTATGCAGAAACAGCTCCAGGTTCTTGAGAGATGCAGGAGGAGGATAACAGTATCTTGCACTGTTTTCCACCACAGACTAAGTGGCTTGATAGTGTTTAAGTCTGGTGATTGGGGAGGCCAAAAAGGTGTGAAAGTTCGCTCTCATGTTCCTCAAACCATGATTGGACATTCCGAGTTCTGTAAATTGGGGCGTTATCATCTTGATAGATGGCATTCCCTGCAGGAAATGATGCCACAGCCAATGGTTAGACTTGGTTGGCCAAAATGGTTTCATATGCCCTGCCAGTCATCCGTCCTTTCAAGGTGATCAGGGGACCTGATGAAAACCACGATATGATCGCCCAGAGCATGACAGAACCACCACCATGCTGCACTGTTGGGAGCAAACATTCTGGTTTGTGCGCTTCTGATGATGTTCTCCACACATAAATATGTCTTGCGGCGGGGATAGTGTGAATGTGGATTTATCCGACCACATTACACGCTTCTGTGCATCGGCAGTCCATGTTGCATGCTCCTGGCAACACTGCCGTTGCCGTCGTGCATTCACTTAGGTAACCAGAGGTTTTGCAATAGCAGCTGTGCCATGAATATCTTGTTTATGCAGTTCCCTGCGTACTATTTTCGTTGATACTGGGGTCTGGAGATGCAGATTGAGCTCCGCTCTAATTATTATTGGCTCCATGGTCTTATTACGGGTAACAATTCTCTAATGCTCTCCTGTCTATCACTTAGGGTGATTTCCTGGCTGCTCTTGTGTTTCGCAGAAGAGATTTTGCCTCTAACACGGTATACTGTCATGATGCTAGACACAGTAGCTCTTGATATCCCACTACCCTGGCGGCTGTTGTCATGGAGGCACCAACTAGCCGGCCACCAACAATTAGCCCTCTTTCGAAGTTCGTTAGGTCGCTAATTTTGTTGTCACCCTGGAAGAAATTTTGCAACAAGACACTTTAAATGCACTTAAACAAGACCTTGAGGTTCTAAACAAAGCTATTAGAAAACAAAAAGTGATAGGATGGATACCTCTACGTATTGGAACGTACACAACTGCATTAAAAGTCACGTCCCTGAGCGTGGTCACATTATTCTGTCCAGCCCCTCTATATGACCCAACAACTGGCTATTGGTTTAGATCTTCACTAAGGTACTGTCACATCTCTTGAAGGAATTGCTAGACATGGCTCAACCAAGACTGTATTCGGTAGTGGCTACAGCATTATAAGTCATATGCATCTAACTGTGAGAACTAACTGAAAGAGCAAATGAAAATTAACTCCCCTATGTGTGACTTTTGTTGATTATGAACCAGGGTTTGTTGATTTAAATCGAGAAAGTGCCTTCGTTATCCAGGAGCTAACGCCTTTGATTATTCGTATACTGGAGCTTCCTTTTCTGCTATCTTCAAGGAACGAAGGAATTGGTTCAGGGCATCACATTCTGTTTTACTTGAATTCCGTGACAATTTTAGCAGAAATACCCATTGCGACCATTAACACTTGTCAATTGGCCTACATGCCTATTTGATTTTTCTGTGTTAATTTCCCTCCTATCAGTGAAGTTTTAACATTCCAAGAAGTGGCTCCCTATAATGTCATTTTGCAAATTAATAAGGAGGAACTGTACACCAACTATACATAAAATAGTAAAACTACACTAGCAATCCGATTTATTGGCGCAGAAATGCAAATAACAAAATGACATAAAGGCAATTTTCTTTCTACCTTCCGTTAACAAGCCACCTGGTTGATGTGAGAAAGCTTGGAAATGTTTATTTACATTTTTACGCCAATACATAAGATTACTAGTATTGTTTTACTATTTTATGTCATTTTGCAAATTGCCGTCTTGACAAAGGTGTTACCATTCGCTTTGGAACTTTTGCGATTCATGAAACGCCCTACTGCGTCGACCGACTGTTTAGCCTCATCCTGTAATACAAATTTTTGTTTAATGCACGAATATGCTAGCATTACGCCCATATAGGGGGCAAGAAGGGGCATTTTCCCTCCCCTGGAAATTGTACCATCCCTTTTCTGTCCTTAGAAGGTGTCACAGAGATTTTCGCGATAATGCCATTTCTGATTGCTAATTTTTCTGCAGAACTTCTAGATGCGTGTATACAGTAAAAATATGAAAAACGTTGGGAATTTACAGTAGTTGCCAAAATTGTGGAAACCTTTTGGAAATAGTGTATTTTTTAGGTTTGATGGCTCATAACACCACTTTTTTTTTTTTTTTTTTTTTTTTTTTTTGGAGTAATACCATAAAATTATATATCAATGGAATGATAATTTCATCAAGAATGTAATGCAATAACTTTTATGAAGCATTTTGTATTAGAACAGCAGTTATAAAGAAGAAGAGTGAAACACATGGAAAAAATGAGATATACAATAATTCTCACCATGTCAGTTAATACTTAGCAGGGTAACCTTTACCGTTAATTACGGTCTTACAATGCCTTCCCATGGAGTGAACCAAATTTTTTAGTTCTGCAGCTGTTATAATGTGAAACCAAGATTGAATTATTGCTTCTATTAATTGGGGTTTATTGATGGGTTGCTTCTGACTAACAAGTTTCTTTAGTCGGCTCCATAGATTTTCGATAGGGTTAGGTCTGGGATATTTTCAGGCCATTCCAGCAGTAGAATATGATTATCTTGAAACCACTTTTTGCACACAGCAGCAACATGACATGGAGCTGAATCTTTTTGAAATATAAATGCTTCATTACCTTGGAAAATATCACGTGCGGAAGGCTTCAGTTTGGGCTCAAGTATTTTATTAATGTATTTTTGGCCATTTATATTCCCATTAATCACGCAAATTCTGCCCACACCTTTTGATGTCATACAACCCCAGATCTTAACACTAACAGGGTGTTTCACGGTACATGTAATGCATGCAAATCTTCTCCGATTCTTCTCCTTACGTATTTTATGCCATCACTACCAAACAGCAAGATTTTGGTCTCATCATTCCAAACAACACTGTCCCATTGTTTCGCTGTCCAGTTAACATTGGTTTTTAGCCCAGTTTAATCTTTTCAACCTTTGTTTGAGAGATAAAAATGGCTTTTTTCGTGGAATTCTAGTTTTTAGCCAAATTCCTGTAGTCTGCGCCTAACAGTCCTTGCACTCAACTTCACATTGCATTGTGCCATTTCATCTTGTATACACCCAGATGATTTTCTTCTGTCACCTAGACACAGTCTCTTAATTCTATTATCACTTGCTGTTGTGCACCTTTTCCTGCCTTTACCAGTCTGGTTTTGTAGTGACTGAGTCTCCTTATACCTCTTCAAAAATTTAGAAATGCCATCTTTGGTTAAGTTTCCACCAATTTTTCTTCAAATTTCTTCATGACTGAAGCCTTGTTCACTTAATAGTACTATTTTACATCGCTTTCTGGGTGACCAGTCAACTCTTTGCGCCATTTCTTTAATTTTATTACGTTTTACAAGCTAACTAAATAAAAGAACACACACACAAAAAAAAAAAAAAAAAAAAAACTTGATAACAATCGCATAACACACTGACAAATACCTTCCTCTCAGCTCCAATACATGACATTGATAGCTGAATCCTACCGTGACCTGATTGGCTCATTGCCAAAATAAGATGACACCTGATTGGCTCTCTAAACACTCATGCTCATTGGCTACATTCAAATGAAGGAAAGCTACTTCATATCAACCTAAGCAAGTTATGCTTCCTTTTTCTGGTTATTTGGCTATAACTTTTCATAGAATACAGATAATTGAACAAACTTTAGTGCATTACATTCTTGATGAAATTGTCTTTCCATTGATATATAATTATATGGTATTAATAAAAAAATGTGGTGTAATTAGTCATCAAACTCAAAAATACATTTTTTCCAAAAGTGTATTTTTGAGGTTTGATGGCTCATTACACACTTTTTATATATCAATGGAAATATAATCAAAAGGTTTCCACAATTTTGGCCACTACTGTACAGTAGAAATTAATAATGAAGTTTCTCATTGCATGTCGGAGAGCAGCGTTCATACGTACAACACAGAAAGATATGAAAGATGAAAAACTTATCACTATATCATACTATGCTACAGCTACTCGCTACTGTTCAAGATCTAAACAAAGATCTCACGAAAAACTTTTCAGAAACTTGTTTTGAGGGTATTTTTATTTCTTGATGATCAGTTGTGTAGTCTGGTGTTACGTGGAGTTTGTGACACAAGTGGACAAAATGATCAAAAGAGCAACAAAGGAATTTCCTTATTGTTGTAAAATGCTGTTCAAATTCATTTAGCAATCTTTTTCATGTAGTAGTTTATGGGTCTTCTGGTTTTGAATTAAATTTGCGTGTTTAGAATGTGGGAAATAATGTTAGATAACAATAAAATACCTGAAATTTTTTCTTGTTTGGGTGTTTAACGACCACCGTGCACAACTTGATGGGCTGTAAGCAATCGCCCGTTCCTAACTTTGGGCTACTGGTTCCAGGGAAGAGAGAGGGACATCCATGCCTCACCGATATTCGAGCCCGACCCCGTCTCGGAAGAATGGTCAGAAACCAGTCTTTATTAGACCATTGTTCCACCAGACTGCACACAAGGAAATTTGCATATGGTGTTTGTATGTGTTATTCGTAGTTAAAATTTCTGTTTGCCCCCCTCCAGAAAACTAACCTATGTTCTAGTTTTGTAATGATTGTTATTTTTCTGTACATCTTAGGGTATTTCGTTGAATAAACAAATTTGCCGTACTTATTCAAAAGAGTAATTTCTTTTATCCTGCATGCAGATCAGTTTTTATTTATGCCAATATTCTTTAAAAAATGCATACATTCATACATTAATTTAACAGTAAGCGGAATATATAGCTTTTGGGCCTCGGGCAAATTGTTTTTGCGGAATTACACGCACAGTCTTTTTCTATCAGTTCAATTGATTTGTCAGATAGAAAAAAGAAATAAAAACAACTTGATTCATGTTCAACAGGAGCCTACTCACTGTCATTGTTTCCAGGCAGAGCTTCTTTTTGCAGGTCCTCTATTTCTTTTCAGCTTCCTTTCTTTTCTGAGCACCACTTTTCAATTTCTATCATTTTTTAATATTGCTTGTTGTGTTGGCAGTACGAACAAACTACAAAATGGAATGTTGATATTGTCTTTAAATTTCATAGTGCCCTGTTTTTTTTTAAACCTCAGACCAGGGACGTCGCTACACTTCGAAATCAGAATTTGCGAAGGATAGGCAAGTATTAATTTTGCTGGGGCAAGTTTGATAACTACTTTACTTACAAAACACTGAAAGAAAGATTTTTTTTTTCCTTTTTCTACAGGCTGCAAAAGTATTTGCAATACTCCCTCTCCTAGATACATACTCATTAATTTTGGAGCTGTCTTGAAGTTTTTTCGCTTTTTGGAATGCAGAAGAATCTAAAGTTTGGAGTCCTTTTTTGCTAATGTTTAATCCATCCATTTTTAATAAAATTAGTTACATACAGGTATAATAAACATGGCTCTACAATTCTCCGTCTAGACATGGCGCACCACACTCCAACTTTCTGACAGTGAAGTCCAACCTCATGCAATGCATGTGGATTCTCCACAGCCCATATGCGAGTGCTTTGGCTATTGACATATCCATTCAAATGAAACCATGTCTCGTCACTGAAAAAGGTGTTAAGCTGGTTAGTCCATTGTTGCGTGTGGAATTCTTAAACTATTGGTAGTAAGTAGGCAATGCGCTTTTCCGAGTTCAAAGGACGTAGCTCTTGCACTACTCGAATTCTGTACGGCCGTAGCTTTAGATGTTTAGTAACCCTCTGGTAGGCTGAATGCGAGCCCCTAACTCTTGAGATAACCGCCGAAGTGACTTCCGGGGAGAGCGCTGCAAAGAAACGTGAATTTTCTCCAGAAACGTGGTCGTCACCACGGCCGGCCAGTTGCTTTTAGGCTTATCCTGAATACTGCCAGTCTCGCGAAACCGGTTCACAAGGTCATACACAGTTGTTTTCCCTGGTATAGGAGCATCAGGAAATTTCCTTTGAAAGAGTTTGATACAACGTTGATAAGATTTTTCCGCAAAATAAACTTTAACAAAGCGACTCTCTGTTCTTGCGTGAGACTCATGGCTGACTGAACGTTACTGCTTGCCAGAACCCGTGTGCCACCCCGGTGGCGCAGTGGTCTAAGCGATGGCCTCTGATCATTCGTCCGAAAGGGGTCCTGGTTCGAATCCCGGTGAGGCATGGATGTTGTGGTCAGGGCCGGTTCTAGGGTGGTGCGACTACACCGGGCGTCATCGAAAAGGAGGTGCCGAGCTACGAACCAAGAAACCGATTTTTCTCTACTTATATTTATAGACATGGACGCGGCTTGTTGGAATTCTGTTCACATAAAAAAAAAGCGACAGGCTCCCTTCAAAATCCTCAAGCCCGTGTGGAATTTTTTTACCTGCGCGAACCGAAAAAAAACTTTTCCGCTGGCACCCAGTTGTCTGTCTCACGTCAAAGCAAAGACCGAGGACAAAGACAGGCGGAATGTTTTTCGGCGAGGATCAACTGAGAGCGCTTCTCGTTAGTAAAGGGCACAAACGCCTGGGGATGGGTTGATGCGGGGGGGTCGTGAGAGTCCGATCACAGAGAACATCCAAACGGAGCCTGTGTGAACAGAAACAGATTGATAGAAAAATGTGTGTGTTTTGTTTGGTGGGATGGGGTGTCAGACTCTCAGACCGACAGTCGCCGGCTCTCTGTTCATAACCTTAGCTGACACCATAGTTCGGCCATAAATTATCGGCAAATCAAAGGGTCTAGTTAGTAAAATTCGTTTGCGCCAATCGACATAGAACTAGCGATTGACAGCTACCCATAGGGGTTCAAAGTCACGTCGTGCATCCCGCCTTGCTGGTATTGCACTATACATAAGGCGAGGCGGATTCGGGCGAGTTAGTAGCGATTCATTTGTTTTATTTCTAATACCATAGATAGGTCCTATGATACATAAAATTTGAATATTAACAGTTGAATCTAATAATATGTCTGAAACTCGTAAGAAGTTATCTGGATCTGAAAATTTAAAACGAAAATTGAAGAAGCAAAGAGAAGGTAAGGAGAATGCCAAGAAAATGGCAAAATTTTAATTCTCCAACCTAGAGACGAAGGTAAAGATTTTGTGGAGGAAACTCATACGGAAGTTTCTTTCGAAAAATGATCAGCCAATTACGAAAGATGGAAGCGTTCAAGTTGTGGATGCATCAACGCATTCGTTTCATCGAAATATACAATATGAAGATATAGCAAATTGAGTTTGAACCTTGCTGCGCCGCCCCGGTGGCGCAGTGGTCTAAGCGATGGCCTCTGATCATTCGTCCGAACGGGGTCCGGGTTCGAATCCCGTGAGGCATGGATGTTGTGTTTGTCTTACGGCACTGGCTCTCTCCCTTCCCTGGAACCAGTTACCCTAAATTAGGGACGGGCGACTGCTTATAGCCCATTGAGTTGCTCACGGTGGTCGTTAAACCTCCAATTAAAAAAAAAAAAAAAAAAAAAAAAGAACCTTGCTGCAAGAGATGATGTCATCATTCGTGGACCTGCCGCCCCGGTGGCGCAGTGGTCTAAGCGATGGCCTCTGATCATTCGTCCGAAAGGGGTCCATCCCGGTGAGGCATGGATGTTGTGTTTGTCTTACGGCACTGGCTCTCTCCCTTCCCTGGAACCTGTGACCCTAAAGTAGGGATGGGCGACTGCTTATAGCCCATTGAGTTGCTCACAGTGGTCGTTAAACCTTCAATTAAAAAAAAAAAAAAAAAAAGAAACTTGCTGCAAGAGATGATGTCGTCATTCGTGGACCTGCCGCCCCGGTGGCGCAGTGGTCTAAGCGATGGCCTCTGATCATTCGTCCGAAAGGGGTCCATCCCGGTGAGGCATGGATGTTGTGTTTGTCTTACGGCACTGGCTGTCTCCCTTCCCTGGAACCAGTGACCCTAAATTAGGGACGGGCGACCGCTTATAGCCCATTGAGTTGCTCACGGTGGTCGTTAAACATCCAATTAAAAAAAAAAAAAAAAAAAGAACCTTGCTGCAAGAGATGATGTCATCATTCGTGGACCTGCCGCCCCGGTGGCGCAGTGGTCTAAGCGATGGCCTCTGATCATTCGTCCGAAAGGGGTCCATCCCGGTGAGGCATGGATGTTGTGTTTGTCTTACGGCACTGGCTCTCTCCCTTCCCTGGAACCAGTGACCCTAAAG
The DNA here is from genome assembly GCA_039090855.1 of Macrothele yani. NCBI lineage: Eukaryota > Metazoa > Arthropoda > Arachnida > Araneae > Macrothelidae > Macrothele > Macrothele yani. The sequence continues at coordinate 148,067,399 of CM077027.1, forward strand.
TAGGGATGGGCGACTGCTTATAGCCCATTGAGTTGCTCACAGTGGTCGTTAAACCTTCAATAAAAAAAATCAATCATTCGTGGAATTATTATTGGAGCAATGTCTAACGAGAAATAGCGACGGACGTCATTTTTTTAACAATCACTTTCAAAGAGTAATAGGCCGCCTCGGTGGCGCAGTGGTCTAAGGCGCTGGTCTCTGATCATTCGTCCGTAAGGGGTCCGGGTTCGAATCCCGGTCAGGCATGGATGTTGTGTTTGTCTTACGGCACTGGCTCTCTCCCTTCCCTGGAACCAGTGACCCTAAATTAGGGACGGGCGACTGCTTATAGCCCATTGAGTTGCTCACGCTGGTCGTTAAACCTCCAATCAAAAAAAAAAAAGAAAAAAAAAGGAGTAATAGCCAACGGTGAATTTTTTAATCGGCGATGGCTCGTTTATTCACATAGAGCAAATACAGTTTATTGCTTCTGTTGTAAGTTGTTTTCCGGAAACTCTCAAACCAAGTTAGGTAACGAAGGCTACAATGATTGGATTCACTTATCATCTTGTCTAAAAAGTCATGAAACTTCTTCAGATCATTGTAGAAACATGAAAAACTGGATAGACGCCTCAAATGGGCTTAAAGAATTTAGCGGAATTGACAAAGTGTTGCTAAAGCAAATAGAAGACGAAAAGTCTCGATGGGTATCAATTTTGGAACGCTTAGTATCTATCGCTATTTTCTTAGCAGAACATAATTTACCTTTCAGAAGAAATTCAGATAAACTCTTTACTCGAGGAAATGGTAATTTTCTTGGTTTAGTTGAGTTATTAGGGAAATTTGATCCTGTAATGATGGAGCACCTTCGCCGTCTTGTAGGAAAGGAATCTAGCGTCAGCTACTGCAGTAAAATAATTCAAAATGAATTAATCAGTTTACTTGGAGGAGAGGTTCGGAAAAGAATAATATCTAAAGTAAAGAAATCTAAGTACTTTTCCATTATATTGGATTGCACTTCGGATGCAAGTCCTACCGAGCAACTTTCTTTTACGATTCGTTTCGTTAATACAGAAGACGAAGTGAAGATTCGAGATTGTTTCATAGGCTATACACCTATAAATGATTCTTCAGGCGAAGGACGTACTGGCCTTTTTTCTGGACAAAATTGTCAATAGTTATAGTTTAGATAGGAATTTCTGTCGTGGCCAAGGATACGACAACGGTGCCAATATGGTAGGAATCAAAAAAGGAGGTCTAGAATTTTAGAAAAATACCCTCGTGCTTGCTTTATTCCTTGTGGATGTCACAGTTTAAATTTAACCGTGTCAGATGCTGCAAAATCCCCGATGAAATCAGTGCCATCATTTGGAGTGCAACAAAGATTATTTGTATCATTTTCAAGATCACCGAAACGGTGGGACATGATCTCGAAACATGTAAGTGAATTTTCAGTGAAAAAAGTTTCCGAAACACGTTGGGAATGCAGAATTTCTAGCCTTTGTTCAGTTTGTTACCAGTACAACGAAGTTTATTGTGTTGTTAGAGAACTCTACGATGATGCTACTCACTCTGTAGCAGCATCCGAAGCGAAGTCGATCATGCAATTCATGGAACAATTTGAATTTATAGTTACCTTAGTCGTTTGGTATGATGTTTTATTTGAAGTTAACATAGTAAGTAAAGCAATGCAATAAAAAAGTATGCACTTATCAAATGTTTCTGTGTTACTAAAAAAGTGTTCAGATTTTATGAAAGAATACAGAACTTCGGGTTATTCATCAGCTTTAATAACAGCGAAAGAAATCGCAGACAAGTTGGAAATCGAACCAGTGTTTAAGGAAACACGAAGCCGAAAGAAAAAAAGATGTTTTCTTATGAAACCGTTGATGAATCACCGACAAATGCCGAAGAATTATTTAAGGCAACAGTATTTTATCACATGATAGATACAATTCAAAATTCATTGAGCACACGATTCGAACAGCTCTCAGAAATAAAATGTAAGTGATCATTTTTATGTGACATAAAAGAAAATTTGGAGAGAACACATCTAAAAAAAGGTTGCGAAATTTTAAAAGTACTTTTGACAGACGGAGACAAATGCGATATTTCATCAGATGAATTAGTCGGAGAAATTTTAAGTATAAAATCATTTTTAAAAGACTCGGAAAAACCACTAAAAGTACTACAGTTGATCAAAGAAAATAGTTGGCAGGACATTTTCCCAAATTTATGGACTGCACTTCGAATCATGTTGACAATTCCTATCACAGTAGCTACGTGTGAACGAAGTTTTAGTAAACTTAAATTGATCAAAACCTTCTTTCGTTCAACTATGTTAGAAGAAAGGTTATCAGATTTAGCAGTTCTGTCTATAGAGAATGGCTTTGTCCAGTCGTTATGCTATTCAGACTTAATTACAAAATTTGCGAATACAAAAGCAAGAAAAATACCTATCTGAGAAGCTATCGCAAGCATTCCCTGTTTTGCGGTACTCATAGTTTATATCACTACTCTGTGGTTTATATAGCTCAGCGTCACGACGACGCCGCTACCTTCACAACGGATTCTGTTTACAAACCAAGGAGTATATAATAAGGTGAGAGAGCATGTGCTCTCACCATTGAAGCCAGCTAAGTTGCGTGGCCGCCATGTTACATTTACCCTCAGTTGCTCATTTTTGCTTTGTAAGTTAAGGAAGATTTCAGTTTTTTATTTCGTGTGAGAAGGGCGTTTGTTTATGACTGATTTATAGAATTGTTCATTTGAAGTTCAACTAACATTAAAAGCTGAAGAGAGATCTATTGTATTTACGGATCAAAAATTTATTATGGAATAGCCAAACATTTCTAGTACGAATTAGAAATTTGTCCAGTTGTTAATAACTCCTGGTCAAAGATCACATTCCCGAAAACGTTTTATTAAAACTTCGTAAAAAGCATTCGTTTCTCGCGCACAATAAAATCCGTGTTTTTTTTTGTTTTTGTTTTTTTAGTTATTTTAAATTCGTAAATTATCGCATTTCTTATTAATATATAGCAATATATCAACGCTAACGGATTTTATTGTGCGCTACAAACGTTTTTCAATTTGCATATTTCGTGTACTCTTCGTTAAAATTTTGTAAATTATCAAAGTTTAGCACGAACTATTATTTCTAAGCTAACATTTTGTTGCGTTTCTGTCTTTAGAAACATTCACTCGATCACATGAAATAAATCGGGTTTTCTTCTTCACTTTAGAGTTTGTGAACGGCTTCATGCATTACTTTAAACAGCATGTACTTTTCGTGTGACGAGTTAAAGGGATTTTCGTCGTACGCAGCAGTAAAACGTGACTTAGCAGTGCTTTGAAAGGAAAGAATAGAAAACAGTGGTGATATTATAGACTACATCCATAAATGTACATGTTATTTTTTTTTTCGCAAGAAGGCTTTAAAAGTGTTAGCCTGCCTATGTTGTTAGGTACGTAATTCGATGGGAACGCAATCAGAAGGGTAACGGAAGATGGCTACCGCTCAGAGCGTCGGCTTCAGAGCTTAACGTCGGGCTCAAGGAGGTTATATTACTGGAGACACCACTCCTATCCACGCAGTATTGGCGCCATAAGTCACCGTCTGTGCTGCAAAGACGTCATGAGCAGGCACGACACAGCCGCAGAAGAGAAGCTGCTTGGAAACCAATGGAACAAAAGCTTCTAAGCGTATAGACAGATAAAATGAGTAATTTAATAATCTTTATCAATGATACACAAGCTTAGTATTTTATCAACGGTATAATTAGTTCGTTTTTTCCTGCTTGTGACGTCACACCACAGATAAGCTGTGACCTATGGCGGCAGAGCCAGTGATGTCTCCATTAATATAACCTCCTTTGTCGGGCTTGCTTGTTATGATCACTCCCGTTATCTATCCTCCTTGTTACAAACACGGTAAGCAGTTTGTCTTTGTTATGTTCTGTTTCTAAAATACGTTTTTGGATCAACTGTTCTCTCATGTTTCCGCATAATATTAAATTAATGGACAGGTTATTGCAAATTAGATAACCTTTCTTGAATCACTGTAATTTAAAATATCTGGTCATTAAATTCGAATTAGAGAAGAGAAGTTTCATTCCATTTAATTTAGACGTATTCAGAAGGTCCCATCATTTTTTCTTATCTTACTTTTTATTCTCTGTGTAAATTAGTTTTAATTATGACATATATTTTACCGAATGAAACAAGGTCAAATGCCGATTATCTGCAACCTTAATCAATTGAAAATTTTTTGGTCATCAAAAATTAAGGTCTCTAATCATGCATCCCTAATTGAAACCCAATGCCATATGGTAACAAGAATGAAAACAATGCGTTATTAGTTGAGAACAAAGACCTTTAAGATACATAGACTGGAAAACCGTAAGTTAATCGGGCGACATTTGAAGTTCAGCGTTGTACGGAAAGAATCTGTCACATCTCGTTCTTTACTATAGGCGTTCATGTGTTTATATCAATTACATCCATTTTTTTTAATCTATAACCAGTATGATTTATTGTTTTGTTTTTATAAATAGTGTGTATATATTGTAATATAGCCAAATTTAATGAGCTAAACAGATTTTTAAACGGTTATATCTTGCTCAGCATACGGATGTACCAATAAACAAACAACTGGCCAGACACTTTCATTTCGTAGGTTTCCTCATAATAATTGTGATACTTTGGGGAAATGGGGAAATGCTCTAAGACGTGCTAACTGGAAACGAAGCCAAAATCTGACGATTGCCATTTAGCAAGAGGTATCACACACTTTTGCGGTCTCACTATACCGGTATCAACTGTCTGGAAATAGAGAAGAGAAGTGCAACAACCAAGTTGTCCCCAAGAAAAAAAGCGTGAGAACAAAAGAAAGAAAACATATTCATATTTTCATCCAGATTTAAGTGCTAGTCACAGCAATGTTGCTGTGACTTGCAGTTTCAATTTAGGCTTCTCACCTTCTATTCTAATCTTTCTCTGGGAATAATAGAGGTGTTTTAGTATTTTAAGTGTAAAATAGTTAGCTAGGTAACCTTTTGCACTTACTTTACCCCTAAATATTAAATTGAAGGACTTAGTTTTTACTAGACCCTTGTCTCATTTACAAGACTGTGTATGGCTCTAAAGGGAAGGTTCCTGGTTAAACCTACATATGGTTTGTTAACTGGTGTTTCTTTTCCCAGAATTTTCATCCTCGAGATTTGTAATGGTCTAAACTCTGAATTATATGAAGAGGGCATTTCTTTTCTATCATATTTAATTTTACTTATTTTTTCTCCCGTTGAGTAGCTATTACGAATTCATAATACTGCCGGAAAAACTTCCAAAATTAAAAGTTTTGCTCTCGGAAATTTCTCTTAAGAATAAACAAATGGCCACATTAAAATGATTTTTGACATTACTTAGAGTGTGAAATACGAATTTGATGCAACTAGATCACGCAGTTTGCAAGCAACTGAAGCCGAAATATATTTTACAGGTAGGACAAGCGACGCTTCCCTTGTTATTTAATGTCCCCCAAAATTACGATAATGATGTTTTCTTTAAGGCTGTCTTTGAATGAGTGTTAGGTTTCATCTTCTGCGATAGATGGCGCAAAATATCACTCTTTGGGCGTGGCTTTTACATCTTGAGGGATTGTCCCAGAAGTTGGCGTCAGCGAATGACTGAAGACCTTACCATATTCAGAATGGAAGCGGTCTCTCGTTAGCTCCACAATGAAAAGACAAAATGTGCACTGTTACATTTTAACCAATGACATTGTTTGTGGGAGGAGCTTAGCAGATAGGCGTAGTTTCTGTCTCAAATTCAAGTGTTTTCTGGTAATGTACACATTTTCTCTTCAAAAAATGAACGTACAGTAGAATTTAAGATGATCTATAGAAGACAAGATTCCAATCTCACTTCAGTGCCCATTCTTTGATTTTTATTTGGCCTAGATAATTAAAAAAATCAGACAGAAATGAGAGATTTCGTTTCTTCCACACAGAAACACTGCCAAGCTAACTTTTAGCGCCATCTAGTGCCAAATTAGAATACTTTATAGAAATAAAAATTGAATTTTAAAAAAAATTCTAACAAATTTTTCGGAAAAATAACTGCGACACGTATTAGATATGGGTCGTTTTTATTTGTGCTCAAAATTTCAAACTCTACAAAGTAATAGTTTTCGAGAAAATGTGTACAAAAAATTTTGCATTACAGATATAAGGCAGAATTTCTGTTACACTCATTCAAAGACAGCCTTAATCGTAAGTTAAAAGCCGCCATGTCTAATTTATACTCCATTGAAAAAAAATTAATACACAGTATTGAAACAATGTAAAATTTCTTCTTTCGCGCAGGTAAAAGAGCTTAATTAACATTGCTCACATATGACACACGCCGTTTTTGCCGTACAAGCTCTGCGATCAAATGACGTCCCGAATCAAACAAAAATGTTTTGCAGTAAAAAAAACGGAAGCAAGTAACTGATTATTTTATGATTGAAATGGTAATAGTACGTATATATATATATATATATATATATATATATTACAGTGGCGGCCGGTGACTACGTGTTGCCGTGCTGCAGCACGCCAAAATGTTTTGAATTCATATTCGTATTGTAGCTGAAAGCCTGAAAGTGCATGCATATGTTATTACTCAGTACTGTTTGAGGGTAACGATCTAACAGCAAAACATTCACAGAAAACTGCTTACTCGCGATACGTCGTGCCGTCAGTCAAATGAGAGGGAATTGTGTTTTCATGAATACTTTTGGAAGCTTCAATGTTATAAATTTTCAAACTTATTGTAATGTTAATAAACACTTCGCGTGTTCGCTTTTTCCCCATACAGACTTACACTACGTCGATAAAAATAAATAACAGGTACTTACTTTTTCCAGTCTCCTGTAGTAGCATAAAAACAACAACTTCCAGTTTGTCTAGATTACACAATTTATTTGCCACAGAAGTTCATTTAAAACGTTCTATACGTACACAATTTCAACAGAAATATGCTCTTCATAGATACACTGACGGAAAAAAATCCCAACACCAAGAAGGGGTTGTGTTAGATAAACGACAGTTGGTAGGCGGTGAGAGTACATCTGTAAGATGATGTCTATGCAAATTTCGCGCTCGGCGCATACGTGTGGCGCTAGTAGCGCCCCTCGGAACATGCAAAGCAGGTTTGCTGTAAATACGCGCTGTAACGTTCGTGAGCGTTACTTATAGTTGAAATTCGACGTAGTGTGTTGATGTTAGTCAAGAATGCCTTTAAGAAGACGAAGAAGCCATTATCAACAGCTCACGTAGTTTGAACGAGGTCGTGTAATAGGGCTACGAGAAGGTGGATTTTCTTTCCGCAATATTGCAGAACGACTTGGCAGGAATGTAGCCACCGTGCGTGATTGTCTGCAGCGGTGGTCAAGGGAAGGTACTTCCTCAAGAAGACCGGGTTCCGGCCGGCCACGTGGCACTACTGAGAGGGAAGACCGCCGTGTATGGCGTATGGCCGTGGCGCATCGTACTGCGTCTGTGGAAGCAATTCGAGCTGCAGTTGCCACCACAGTGACACAACGAACTGTTACAAATCGGTTACTTGAAGGACAGCTCCGAGCCAGACGCCCTGTAGCGTGCATTCCACTTACTCCAAACCACTGCCGTTTGCGAAGTCAGTGGTGTCAAGCTAGAGCTCATTGGAGGACGGAGTGGAGATCTGTTGTGTTTTCTGATGAAAGCCGGTTCTGCCTGGGTGCCAGTGATGGCCGTGTGTTGGTTAGAAGGAGGCCAGGTGAGCGCCTGCAACCAACCTGTCTGCGGCCGAGACACACTGGACCTACACCTGGAGTTATGGTGTGGGGAGCAATTTCCTATGACACCAGCAGCACTTTCGCGATTATCCCACGCACCCTGACGGCACAGTTGTACGTCGGTCTGGTGATTCAACCTGTTGTGCTGCCATTCACGAACAGCATTCCAGGGGTGTTTTCCAACAGGATAACGCTCGCCCGTATACCGCTGTTGTAATCCAACATGCTCTACAGAGTGTCGACATGTTGCCGTGGCCTGCTAGATCACCAGATCTTTCACCAATCGAGCACGTATGGGACATCATTGGACGACAACTCCAGCGTCACCCCCAACCAGCATTAACCGTCCCTGTATTGACCGAACAAGTGCAACAGGCATGGAACTCCACCCCACAAACTGACATCCAGCACCTGTACGACATAATGCATAAACGTTTGCGTGCTTGCATTCAACATTCTGCCGGTTACACCGGTTATTAATGTACCAGCATTTCACATTTAAAATGGCTCTTCTCGCGCTTACATTAAGCTGTGATCTTGAAACCTTAATCGATTAAATATGTTACCTATACAAACGTATTGCCGCCATTTCATTCCTCTACAACTTTTTTTTCGTGGTGTTGGGATTTTTTTCCCTCAGTGTATATTGAAATCTATTAGTAAAACGGAACAAACAAACAACCAAAAAAGGAATTTATGTACAATTTAATAAGAAAGAACATGTCTACAAAAACAGGGTCTAAATACACTGGCGGAAAGTGAAAAAAGAACACCAAGAAGGAATTGGCGGACGAACATGAAATTTACATATGTTAATGGGGTCGAGTTTACGTAGGTGTGATGTTAATTTCGGGACCAACCGGTGAACGCTTACGCCACAGCACGGCATAATATGCAAATTATTGTCAGTGGTATTTAAGGAGTACGGCGAAGTGAATGTAATCAGTCGTCTGCGTACGGACACGTGCGAAGACCCTGATGAAGCTGCAATGCCTGAACATGGAAGACGTGTACGATTTCAGCAGTTATCGGACTTTGAGCGAGGTCGTCTAGTCGGACTCCGCGAGGCCGGGTGGTCCGATCGTCGTATTGCGGAGCGAATTGGACGGGAAGTATCGGTGGTTGTACGATGGTGGCGTAGGTGGTCCGAGGAACATTCCCACACGAGAAGACGTGGAACTGGGAGTCACAGACGGACTGATGAGCGGACCGATCGACGCATAAGAAGAGCGGCGCTGTCAAGCAGAACATCAACTGCGAGGCAAATCCGAGCTGCCGTTGTAACTGAGGTGACTGTGCGAACAATCCGCAACCGTCTACTGGATGCAATACTACGTGCACGTGTGTATCTGACTCCAGCCCACCGTCAGGAACGGCTGCAGTGGTGTCGCCAACGTCTGCACTGGAAAACGCAATGGCGATCTGTCGTGTTCAGCGATGAAAGCAGATTCTGCTTGGGAGCCTCCGATGGCCGTATGCGTGTTCGCAGACGCACAGGGTAGCGTCTCCACCCTATTTGCATCCGCCAGCGACACACAGGGCCTACACCTGGTCTCCTAGTGTGGGGAGCGATCAGCTATCACTCCCGCACACAACTAGTGTTTGTACCGGGTATGTTAAACAGCACCTCCTACATCAACAACATTATTCAGCCCGTTGTTGTGTCATTTGTAAGGTCGGCCCATCGTGGTGTTTTCCAGCAACATAACGCACGTCCACACACGGCACGTGCATCGCAACATGCACTTCTGTGTGTGATACAACTTCCATGGCCTGCGCGTTCACCGGATTTGTCCCCCATTGAGCACGTGTGGGATTTTATGGGACAATGACTTATCCGGTCTCCACGGCCAGCCACGACCATCCCCGATTTACGCGTCCAGGTTGAGGATGCTTGGAACTCAATACCCCAAACTTACATCCAACACCTGTACGACAGACTCCATGCCAGAATTGCAGTGTGACGCAGTTCATGGCGGTTCAACCATGTACTAACCATGCTACATGGAAATATTATTTTTCAGTTTACCAGCAAATACAGTTGTATTTTGCCATAATGTTTTGATCACGTTATCCCCTGTATTCCGTTATTATGCTGTATAAATTTCGTTGGTATCGGACGTCTCCTTCTTGGTGTTCTTTTTTCACTTTCCGCCAGTGTACATTACTATTGCAGATAAAAAAAAACGTGGCTAATACATCATTTCTTTAACTATCATTTTAGCACTATATTCAAGTAACAAACAGACATGGCATATTAATCTTAGTACCATCTGATGAAAAAATAGGTAAAGCTTGAGAGCTCAATCAATAGCCAAAGCATGTGCTGTCTTACAAATGAATAACAATATGTAAACAAACTATATACAGTATGCAATTTTAAAAAAATTCATAACAGGTTCATTGGCAAAAATATATTGAACTTTTAAGTAACTAAAATTTTGTTTCAATCTTCTCATTTATAAAATGAATTACTTAAAGACTGCCACTCAGCATCACTTAAGTGGTCTTTGTAGCACCAAACATTCCACATAAATAACTTACATTTTTGCAGTGCCACACATTTTAATTAATATTAATAAACAATATGCAATTTTTAAAACTTTTTGTTAAACAAATGAGATGCATTATTCATACATTACTCGGATTACAACCTCTGTGCACATTTTATTCACATGTGAGAAGCAAAGTTCCATTCTGATGACGGTAACCGAAGCACGAGAATCAAATAATTTTAAATTAACTTAAGAAAGGAGGTGAAAGTTATGAAATTGAAGCATTTTGCAAGTCAAACAGTATAGGTGCTAGAATAGTGACACAAGTCATGAAGGTAACACAGTTCTGTATCATGTGTTCATGAAGCTAGCACAGTTGTTCTGTATCATGTGTTCATGAAGCTAGCACAGTTCTGTATCAATTTGGTTACCTCTATGACTTGTGTTACTATTCTAGCACGTATACTGTTTGACTTAGAAAATGCTTTAATTTCATAACTTTCACCCCCTTTCTTAAGTTAATTTAACATTATTTGATTCTCATGCTTTGGTTACAGTCATCAGAATGCTCCTCACATGTGAATAAAATGTGCATAGAGTTTGTAATCCGAGTAATGTATGAATAATGCATCTCATTAGTTGAACATTTCAGCACCTTACAATCGACCATATTCTTATGGTTATAACTTTTTGTTACTTAAATCTATTTGTAAATATACGTAGCTAAAACAGTATGAAGTAATTAACCTGGAATTCTTTTTATCTCTAAAACATAAGATGAATCTTTTCTGACTACTATAATGATGGCATATTAATCTCAGTACCATCTGATGAAGAAATAGGGCCGCCCCTGTGGCGCAGTGGTCTAAGCGATGGCCTCTGATCATTCGTCCGAACGGGGTCCGGGTTCGAATCCCGGTGAGGCATGGATGTTGTGTTTGTCTTACGGCACTGGCTCTCTCCCTTCCCTGGAACCAGTGACCCTAAATTAGGGACGGGCGACTGCTTATAGCCCATTGAGTTGCTCACGGTGGTCGTTAAACCTCCAATAACAAATTTTAAAAAAATAAAAAGAAATAGGTAAAGCTTGAGAGCTCACTCAATAACCAAAGCATGTGCTGTGTTACAAATGAATAACAGTATGTAAACAAACTATATACAGTATGCAATTTTAGAAATTTTCATAACAGGTTCATTGTCAAAAATATATTGAACTTTTAAGTAACTAAAATTTGGTTTCAATCTTCCCATTTATAAAATGAATTACTTAAAGACTGCCACTTAGCATCACTTAAGTGGTCTTTGTAGCACCAAACATTTCACATAAACAATTTACATTTTTGCAGTGCCAAAATTTTAAGTAATACATTTGTATTAATAAACAATATGCAATTTTTAAAACTTTCTGATACTTAGATCTATTTGTAGAAATATGTAGCTAATACAGTATGAAGAAATATTAACCTAGAATTATTTTTACTTCAACAAACATGGCACAGCCACTGTTTAGATGCATCTATTAAGACCTAATTGACTACCTTGTCTTCACGGCTTTCATCATGCTCTTTTTCAACTTTTGCCAAGCCTGTCTGCTCTTAATCATTTTCCACGTTTTTAAAAATCTGTGGCTGATGGTTCTTTGTCTGGCGCTCTTTGGCCAGGCCTGGCCCTTGCGCCAATAAAATCCAACAACCAACCAACCAGCATCTATTAAGAACAACTTACTGACTCGTAAAGCAACAGATCAGTTGGTGAAATTAGCAACTGCACAACTATAACCACAGAATCGTAACCAGAAAGAGATTGTGGGAATGGTTAGCTTGTGTGTGTGTGGGGGGTGGGTTATGAAATGCAATATTAATATTCATTATTAAAAAAACAGGATGTGCAGCTATACATCACACTTTACCCACTTGATTCATCAGCAGTAATTCTGGAAAATACCACAGCCCATTGTGAGCCACCAGCCCTACCAGACATGGACAGACATTAAAAATAAATTAAACAGGTACTAAAATTAAACAACAGGTGCACTCTTATGGGTTAGAAAAAGGTGGTGATCCACCCTGCTGGATCTACACTTTAAAACATGTAATCACAAAAATCTGGAATTAAAAATTCTACAGACATGAAACCTACAAGAAATCGATTACTGATTTTTAAAAATTATGCTGCGATTCAAAGACTGACGTATATGTGTCTTGTGCAGATTTAAATTAAATGACCTGGCTACAAAATGACATCTAATATTTAAGAAATTCCAAATTATTTTGTGACGTACCTGCCAGCAGGACGCACATGACATAAAGGCAGATAGGAATCAGAATACATGTCCGCGTAGCTTAATTGGTAGAGCAACTTATTCCGGAATGAGTGGACCCCGGCGCGGATAAAAATGACGGAGAAATTCACTTCGTTATAATGGCGCCCGAACTACCCGGATGACCCGACCGTTTAAAATATCGCATTGGTGTGATGTTATTTCCACACCGCGAGATAGGAAAAATCAGAGAATCCCTTCTCCAGTGCTTCGAAAAATAAATGTGTGTGACGTTGCATTCCACACACTAGATTGACTGGGAGTTCTCAAGTGCACGTTCTACAGTGGTTGTCTGCCTGCAGCGATTCATGGTCACGGCTGATCCGTGGGCCATGCCCCCGGCCCTCTTTCGGGGGGGGAGATGTGACGTACCTGCCAGCAGGACGCACATGACATAAAGGCAGATAGGAATCAGAATACATGTCCGCGTAGCTTAATTGGTAGAGCAACTTAATCCGGAATGAGTGGACCCGGGTTCGAACCCCGGCGCGGATAAAAATGACGGAGAAATTCACTTCGTTATAATTTTCTTTAAAAAATCATACTTATCACAGTTAACTGTGCTAAACAAATCTCTTTTTGCTGCGAGAGTGGAAAGAACTTCAGTCTCAAGTTTCAGGCCCCAACTAGATGTTCTTTTGGTAACATCACGAAGATGACAGTTACACCTTAAAATTTTCTCGATAATCCTAACAGTTCTCATTAAGTCCTTTGAATGATGTGCAAGTCCACCATTATCTTTGATCATCATTAAAAGGTAATCAGATGTGTTTGCTACTAGTGCTTCACGACAAACATCACAGTCAGCTTGCAAAATGCATTTTTTGGCCACAAAACCACTAAATTATGCCAGCACATTATACACTAAAGGAGAAAATTGCAGACCCTCCACGTTTAAATAGCAATGATCATATTCATGTGATTTAAGAACTGATAATGCAAGTTTGCCTGAGCATTTATTTTCATCATCAGTTACTCGTACGTGGCTGATGTCAATCAGAGCTGTTGAATCTAATGGTACAACTGAACCATTTTTACTCGGTGTCACTCCACAGCGGCAAAGCATTTTTTTATAAATACTAGAAAATTCTTTCGTTGTTGGGTTGTTGTTGAATCTTGCAGCTTTGCATATGCAACCAAAAAAAAATTCCGAATGGTTTTGTGGCCACTTGTAGGTCAACATGTATTTAAATGGAGAAACTGCATTCAAAAGATATGTTTCAACAAACCAGATGGTACTATCAGTGTTGACTGTTAATCCTATGAATGCAGTTATCCTTCTGCTTAAGTGGAGTGGTTGCCCATTGGGCATTTTAAGGGATATCAGGTAGCTACGAGCCTTTAACAAGAAATATTTAACATATGTCCAATTTTTAGTTGAAATAGGTGCTTTCAAACCTTTGGCAAATAGACTCCTACTGTTTAAAATATCAAATAAGTGATCGACTATTTCTATAAACTCAACTGTGGCATCACAGTTTCTGAAAGTACGGTATCCAGCTTTTTGACAGAATTTCAGAGCTGCGGCAACTGAAGAACTTAGTACTTAGGCTGCAAGTTTGACTTTCATTTTGTTTTGGTAAAAATGAACATGTTCTTTGGTTAATTTATTGGCCAGTAAAAGGTTGTCAGATTCTTGTAATGCCTGTAGGGCTGTAATGTATTGCCATTCAATAAGTCCAGTATTAGATTTAAGAATTCGATAATCAGAAAAACAGTTTCTGACCAGTTTTATCATATGGCAGGTATCAAGGAATATGGGTATTTTTATTGTAGATTCTTGTTTCTGAATTGAAATAATGGTGTCTATACTTTCTGGTGCTAAATTTGCAAACATTTGTTGGTTGGATGCACATCCATCACAAATCAGCCCAACAACATTTATGCCACACTCAATTAGATTCAGTAATGTTTCTCTTACCAAACAGCTTAACATTTTCCCTGTAATTTTGTCAATCAAAAAATATGATAATGGCATTTTCCAATTTACTAAGACTCCAACAGCCGTAACAACCAAAGCCTCTGATGCAACAGGAACAGAATCACCATCAACATTTACAGCTCCATAATCCACTAGACCAATCATTTGTTGCTTGTTGTGGTCCCATTGAACATGCTTTTTGATATCCATGCTATCCACCATAACAGTGCAGTACATAAATGGCTGCTCACCATTTTCAACTTTTTGTTTGATGACATCAAACACCTGTTTTGTAAGGCCTGGATTACCATTGACACCTTCCATCCATCGTCTTAATGTGCGCTTGCATGGCAAACTAAGAACCTTGCGAACGTAATCATGTGATTTAGGAGAGTACAAATTCAAAGTACAACCAAACTTTTTCACTTCATCAGAGTACTGACTTAGATGTTGTGGACTAAAAGATTTTGCTGTAAGTCACTAAACCTATGCTCAAGTACTAGTTTATGGTCATCTAGCAACAACTTCTGCTCCTTTAGTTCATCAAGTAGCTTATCATTGTACACTGGTGTGAAAAAATTAAGGACGAAGAGGAGAAATTAGCATAACAGCGGAACGAGCAGGCAGAACGGAGTGAAAGATCACTCAGGAGATAGACTAGGGTCCGGTACGGTACGGCATGCGCATATATGCAGCATGACGTGGGGGGGGTTGTCGGAAGGTTATAAAGCACACGGGCGGTGTACGCTCAGCAATTCCGTGAAAGCTTTTGCACGGCGCACATCGGTTTGAACAACGTCGAGTTGCTGCCACCGTGTGATATGGCCAACATGCAATCCAGTAGACGACATCTGGATGACTTTACCCGAGGTAGCGTCATTGGGAAGTTGGAAGAAGGTCGAAGTGTGACCGAGGAGTTCGGGATCGCTCACAGCATCGTTTCACGAGCCTGGAGAGCATGTCAAACTACAGGAACAGCTGTCCGAGAGTTTAGCAGTGGTCGTCCACGAGCAACCACGGCGGCGGACGACTGATATATTGTCCTAAAGGCGAGAAGAGACAGACGGCAGACAGCGGGAGAAATTGCATGGCATATAAAGCAGACAACTGGACGTCCGTTATCGCGTTTTACCGTGTCCAGGAGCTGCACGATCGTGGTCTATTTGCACGACGACCAGTACGTTGTGTGCCATTAACGCCTGCTCATCGGAGACAGTGGTTCCTGTGGTGCCAGGAACACAAGAACTGGACACATGAACAATGGGGTCGAGTTCTCTTTACGGATGGGAGCCGATTTAGTCTAACGAGCGATTCTGGACGTATACACATCTGGAGAGAGCAGGGAACGCGCAAGCACACCTCCAACATCATCGAAAGGGACCAGTTTGGAGGTGACGGAGTTCTCCTGTGGGGCGGTATCATGCTTGATAGCCGTACTGACCTCCTCATCTTCCAATGAGGTTCAGTCACTGCTATCCTCTATTGTACCGAGGTTCTCCTGCCTCACGTGCGTCTGTTTAGAGGTGCTGTGGATTCTGAGTTCCTCTTCATGGACGACAACGCTACACATCATCGTACAGTGGCTGTCGCAGAGCTGTTGGAGAGTAAAGATATTCGACGGATGGATTGGCCCGCAAGGTCCATGGACCTAAATCCAATCGAATACGTGTGGGACCTTCTCGGGAGATTCTTGGCAGCACGTCACCAGCCGCCAGGAACGATTCCGCAGCTGCGATTGGCTCTACAAGAGGAATGGGCCGCAATGCCTAACAGCTCCTTGACAACCTCGTTTTCAGCATGGACAGACGTTGTAAATCCTTCAACGCAGTCAGGAGTGATCATATCCCCTACTAAAGACTGGATTTTTCTTGGCAGCCGCCTGTGACATGGACGTTTCTGTCTTCTGTCCAGTTGTGCTCGAAGCTACCTTTTCAACAAAGTGCCTTTGTATCCTTTGGATTCCTTGTTTGGACGGATTTGCTCACTTGTCCCATATTCTTACATTTTGGGGATCTTATGGTATGATTTGAGTTGATGTGGAGCACTTCTGCACGACGTTACATTCGAAAAACCGTCTTTTTCACTGCGTAGTTTTTTTCTGATGACATTACCTCTCTCTTCAGACTGACTAAGCTGTCGTTTTAAATGAGTTACCTCATCGGTTGCTATAGAGTATGTGTAATAATGCGCAATGTACACACTTTTTACTTTAGGCTTAGGAATTTTAGTAGTGTCCACCTGATTATTTTGTCGTGACATTATGTTTACAGGAATATTAAAAACTGATGGTACAGCATTATTTCTTAGTGTCCTGCGCTGCTGAAAAACTTTAAAATCTGCTGAAACAAAATGTTTTGAATACAAGTAAAAGAACTGTGTTGGCTTCCAAACAGAGTCTTCCTTTTTGCCTTCTTTTTTTGTTGCAAGAGCCCATTCGTGTCTTAATTTCTCATTTTTAGGGAATCTGAAATTATAGCATAAAATAGTTTCTGAAAAATAATACTGTAACCAATCAATTTTCTCTAAATACAGCATTAAATATATTAAAAATCTAATGACGCCAAGTATTCATCCGCCATCAACACTGAACAATATGGCATAACAAAAAAAGCGTCGATTTCAAAATCTACGAAAAGCAATAAAAATAAGCCAGCTGAACATATGGTAAATTACTTTTTTTCACTAAAATAATGAGTATTATCCAGCAAAATAAAAACTTTATTTCGTCGTTCTGCTAAAGTGGTACTGAAAATTTATGTTGTTATACTTAGCAACTAGACATTATCATTCCCAGCCACCAACAAAAAACTTTACCTAGGAATTTTCCCACCACAATGAGCAGAGTTTTATCAGAGTAGCGCCGCCCCGGTGGCGCAGTGGTCTAAGGCGTTGGCCTCTGATCATTCGTCCGAAGGGGTCCGGGTTCGAATCCCGGTGAGGCATGGATGTTGTGTTTGTCTTACGGCACTGGCTCTCTCCCTTCCCTGGAACCAGTGACCCTAAATTAGGGACGGGCGACTGCTTATAGCCCATTGAGTTGCTCACGGTGGTCGTTAAACCTCCAATCAAAAAAAAAAAAAAAAAAAAAAAAAAAAATTATCAGAGTAGCACAACTCACAAAAAAACCTGCTAGAAGCACATTGGAGCATAGAGAACATTGGTGATGCTTTTCACTTGTGTGAAGAAGCATATACCCTGAAAAATGATATACATCACATTCCTGAAGTTTGTCACCTAGGTGAAGAAGCATATGCGGTGAAAAATCACTTTTATGAACAAATTGTATTGAGCATTCATGGTGATGGAAAGATGTTTTACTTTTGTGAAGTGGCATGTCTGGCATTAAACCTTTAATAAAGTAAATCTCAATATGTTGTTCGAACTATTGCAATGTTCATTACAAACTGTAATTAATGCTAATTAACTAGACTTTAACGCTATTTCTAATTAACAGGTGGTATATTCCACTCAGATAAATCTTACACACTACCACTGGGTCAACTTCATATTGGACAGACATCTTAAAATTCGTAAAACTGACTACAAATACTCACCAGTGGCGGCTTTTCAGGGAAGTAGGTGAAGTGCCTCTTCACTTATTTTACTCAAAATAAAGTTTTATTCAGTATTTTTTTATAATATATTATTTTTTGCCTTTATTCAGTTCCAAAATACTCACAATTTTAAATAGATATTAATTCACATGGCACGCTTAGTACGGAAAACAAATCCTTATACGCAAAACAGTGCAGGTGAAGAGCCGAAATGAGAATGCTTGGAAGTCTGCAGTTTTCCGCCGAGTTGTCATGGTAACCATGACGTCACGCTCCCCAATCTGCTCGCTCAAGTGAAGTGTTTCAGCTTCACGCGCCTTACCTCTACATCTTTCAGTTTTTGAGCGTAAAGTCGTGAGAGATCACGGTGGATCGGGCGGACTACCAGGGTACCTTGCAATCTGCTAGGGCTTTTTCCTTGTGGTGCTTTTTCCTGGGGCTTTTTCCTTGTTGTTGAAAGCTTTAACTGATATTTTAGGTTTGTGTACAATTTAACTGATAGTGATAGTTTTTAGTATGCATCCTGTGGACGACATTGTAATTTATTGCAAACTCCATTTGATCTGTGGAAAGAAGATAAAAGAGACATTTTGCTTCAAGGACGACCGACGGATTCACTGACAATTGTTGCCAAGAGCGAAATCAAGAAGAACGGTAAATCTAACAATATTAATTTTAAAAATTGTTGGTTTACTGAATATAAGTGGATTTGCAGCACTTCTGTGTTAATTTTTTTTATGGCTCTGCTTACTTTTTAGTAATAAACATTCGGCGTGGAATAAAGACGGATTCTCAGATTTATTAAGCGTAACACGGTCACTTCATAAACATCGTGATTCTAGCGAACATCTGAAATGCGGATTAATGTTAAGGAAATTTGAAACAATTCAAAACACCATTGCCGATGTCCTCAGGAAGAATGCTAGGCTTTTGAAAACGCATTGTAACAAAAACGTTCGTTTAAATAGACTTTTCCTGCAGACAGTGATTGATGCGGTATTAGTCTATACTGTATTTGAGCAAACAAGAACTAGCATTCCATGGCCATGACGAAAGCATGGGCTCGATAATTCGTGGAAATTTCGTTGAATTACTTTCATTGTTGATATGAAGAAGTTCTTTAGAAATTAAAAATCAATACGAAGGGATAAAAAAAATATTCAAAATGAATTAATTGAATGTATTTCTGAATATATAAACGATCACGTAAAAAATTAAATAATTTTTTATTGTTGATTCGGAAGGTGTATTTGGTTGAGGGATTTTTGGGTTTTCATGATGTGAATGAAGACAGAACGTCAGGGGCTTTATACAAAATGCTAGACAAAATTTTGGAACAGTCTGATTACCAACACAAATAAATAGGACAATGTTACGATGGGGCAAGTATAATGTCTGGACACTTAAATGGGCTACAGAAAAAAAAGTCAAGGATAAAGTTTCTCAAGCTATTTTAGTTAATTGCTTAGTTCATCGTTTGAATCTTGTATTACACCAGAGTTTTTCTAAAATTTCTAAAGTGTCGAATACTTTTTGCAAGCCTCGGTGGAATTGCTTCGTTTGTTCATCATTCTGCGAAGCGGTTTTATACACTTATATCAACAACCGTAAGACGCAGACCAACCATAACAGAAACTCGATGGTCCTCTACTTCGAAATTAGTAAGTGTAGTTGTTGAAGATTGGGATAAATTGAAGGAAGTGTTCGGATTTCTGACGAATAGCGAATAATCAGACAAAAAATCAATTCATCTTGCCAAGGGTTTCTTGAATGATATGAACACTTTCGAATTTACATTTTTGGCTCCACCGATCTATTATTCGAACTTTTGAAGAAAAAATAACTAAACATAAACTACTGTGTAACTCAAATTAAAAAAAAAAAATTCGCGAAATTTTGAGCCATAAAAGGAAAGATGAGTTATTTGAAACACAGTTTGGAAAAGCTAGCAAAATCACAGAAATAAGCGCGGGGATATGTTGCTCTTACACAGGAAACAATTTTTCAAAATTATAAACAATTGTATTTTGATATTTTGGACCACATTCTTATTGAAATGGATATAAGATTTCAAGACTGTAAGAAACTTCAATTTGTCTGACTTGCTGACACAACCAAATTCGAATAATTTAATGCATGCTTTCCCGCTCGCGCTCTTGAAAATCTACATTTTTACGGAAGCATATTTTTTTAACACCAGCGCCTTAAAAATGAACTGAGTCTTGTATCTGCCGATGAAAAATTAAGGAATATATTGACTCAAGAACTCCTTCGAGTGTTTCACGGAGACAAAGACATTTTTACAGAAGATTATAAATTGGTTTTCCTCAGTGTAACAATTCCATCTACAAGTGTGCCAGTGGAAAGAATATTTCTTAAAAGAATACAAACTTGCTCAAGAAACACTTGTTCCCAAGATAGATTTGCTTCTTTGGCAAATATTTCTATTCAGGAAGACATTTTATTGATGCTCACGAAGAAACAACCATCTAACCATCTTATGACAACATAATCGATAAATTTGCAGCTTTAAAAGGAAGAAAAATTGATTTAACATACAAAAAATAAGTAAGTCCTCATTAAGGGATTTTCACTGTAGACAGTAGATATTTTTTCATACTGCTCTTGTACCTCCTCACCTATTTTTCAACCACGAGCCGCCACTGATACTCACCTGTGAAAGGATATCCCACTTTGTTTGCTCTTTTCATTATCACGAGCACTGCAATTTATCGCAGAACAGGCTTACACCATATCGGATATCTCATAACATACATAGACGTCACAGAACAATGCACAGCCCTTTCTCAAACCGCTGAAACTGACCCGCTCAATGTGGGTCGTTGATGCCACATCGTAGAATGCAAGGAGGTTAGAAGAAAAGGAGGTGAAGGGACCCCTTTTGAGTGAAGCCAAAACAGATCAGCTATTTCTGTCCTCTCTCTGAGGTGGTGGGAGTCTGCGCTGCGAGAGTTCGGGAACATAACGTCACTTCCTGTGGCTTAAGCAGTTTTGCTTAGCGCATGCAAACCAAAGGTGGAAAGAAGGAATATTTCGGACTTCTTATTTCTTAACATTAGGATTTTGGTTATATTTTAAACATGGTTACTTGCACATGGGCAGTATGCAAGTAACCATGCGCACTATGCACTTCCGCTCAAAAAATCATTATTTTGTTAATTTTTTTAAAGAAATACCAACACATATTTTCCTGTTTTTTCTGGAAATTTTTTATTATGGGAATTAATATTTCAGCCTCAATTTTTTTCATGGGTAGAGTAAGGGTCCGAAAAACCCGTTCAAAATCGCGATTTCCCCATAGAGATATACAGGAGATTCTCAGGTTGGGAGCATTCGGCGTAGTCAGCCGTTCAGTCTTTCGTGCTGCAAATTGAGTAGCACGGCCCCAACAGCGTGTCATTCCTGCCTCCTACACCACACACCTTTTGGGGGTCCCCTTGTCAAGCCGGTCACAAGGGTTTCCAGCGTGCTATATTTCTCACAGCACGATATAAGATTGCCGGCAGCAAACGGCCTTGAAACCAAAGACTCATATTCCCCTCTTTCTCTCATCGGAACTGGGAGTAGGTCAGTTGACCAATAGAATAGAGGGAAAACTTAGTGATTTTTTGTTTGTTTCTGGGCTCTCATAACGTTTGCTTGACCAGTCTGTTAAAATTTATCTGTGCTTTTAATTTTTTTTTCTTTATTTTGTGGCTTTCGTAATCTTTTAATTTCATGAATGGAGACTGCTATTAATTCAGTAGATTCTTTGTTGAAACTACCATTTTCTTCAATAACTTTAGAGGGAAAAATTGAAGTAAATTCTTTAGGTCGACTAACACCAGATTTGATTATAGCTCAGAAGGCGAAATGCGGGAAAGTGCATAAAAATCGCAAATAATAAAGGCGCAAGTGTGATTGACTGAATTGTATATTGAAGCACACTGTAAAAAAGTTTTGTATTAAAAATATGAAACAATAAAAACCTATTTCAAAAAAATAAATAAAAATAAAAATAAATGAGTAATGTTTTCTGGGCAACTGAAGTCGGGGCAGATTAATCAAGCCGTATATTTCGCAAAATATTAGGCTTAATACTGTGTCAAGTATACGATTACAAATTTAACCATTAACGCCAAAGAGGTGAACAAAATGAATAATCATATTAATTTATATGTAATTACGAAAATCTGCTCTTGGGTATTTTCCCCGATGACCAAGATGATCCCATTGCCCGATTCCTAAGGCCTTTAGTGGTGGAGGGGGGGGGCGCAGACCGCGTGTAAAACGGTAAGTCGCAGCACGTACACTCTCAGGAGCATGAGCCGCCACTGATATATTATATAGCATTTCAGTCTGTTTTTATATGCTTGCAACAATAGCTACAGATCTGAATACATGATAGCACTAGTGTTATCGTGTATTCAGATCTGCATATCGGTAGGATTTTTTTCTGCAAAATTTTGATAATCCACCCGCGAAACTCGCGTCATCCTAACAGCGGATACCATGGAGTTGACTATGTATGTTAATTTTTACATATAATTATAATATTTCTATCTATGAATTTTATTATAGCTGTTTTCTTTTTTTTTAGCTTTTGGAAAACAAAAACTTATACCGGCTTGGGGGGGGGGGCATGATGAGACATTTGCACCACCTTAAAAAATCACAGGAACCGGCCCTGCTTGTGTTTGTTTTACGGCACTGGTTCTTTCCCTACCCTGGAACTAGTGACCCTAAATTAGGCACGGGCGACTGCTTACAGTCCATTGACTTGCTCATGGTGGTCGTTAAACCTACAATAAAAAAAAAAAAAAGAAGAGCCCGCGTAAGCGTTGTGTCACGTGGTGATAGCTTGGCGTAACTCGTTCCCCAAGGTCACACACAAGAGCCACAAGCAGCAATACTCGGATAACTTTTATGGTTTTAGCAAATACGTTTTGAAAATAAAGTTCGGGGACTTTTGAATCACTGTGTATATACATATGTACATATATATCACTTTAAATTTGTACTCAATCCCCTTCAAGGGCTGTATGGATCCGAGGACAGCCCCCCGGCTACGCGTATGCTTGGTTGTGCAGGTCGTTCATAATTATATTTCATCTTTATCTTAATAATTTTTTGTGACTCTGATGATACAGGGGTACTGTAACTGCAATGTTCGAGGCCCGCTATGATGCGGGGTCTGGGCAAGGAGGTTAGACTTATACTTCTTTTTTTTTTTTGATTGGAGGTTTAACGACCACCGTGAGCAACTCAATGGGCTATAAGCAGTCGCCCGTCCCTAATTTAGGGTCACTGGTTCCAGGGAAGGGAGCGAGCCAGTGCCGTAAGACAAACACAACATCCATGCCTGACCGGGATTCGAACCCGGACCCCTTACGGACGAATGATCAGAGGCCAACGCCTTAGACCACTGCGCCACCGGGGCGGCAGAATTATACTTCTGGAGATGCCCTGAGTCTTTTAACCGTGAAGCCGCAATCGGTGTGGAATTTGACCTAGTTTACATGATACCTATGTAATTTCAACTGGCCGCCCCGCCCCGGTGGCGCAGTGGTCTAAGGCACTGGCCTCTGATCATTCGTCCGTAAGGGGTCCGGGTTCGAATCCCGGTCAGGCATGGATGTTGTGTTTGTCTTACGGCACTGGCTCTCTCTCCCTTCCCTGGAACCAGTGACCCTAAATTAGGGACGGGCGACTGCTTATAGCCTATTGAGTTGCTCACGGTGGTCGTTAAACCTCCAAACAAATAAAAACAAAAAATTTCAACTGTGTGTATTTTGGAATTGCGTAGGTTTTTTTTTTAGAAATTTAATCTAAGTGGCTCAATTCATTTTTTTTATGGTTGGAGGTTTAACGAAAACCGCGAGCAACTCAATCGGCAGTCGCCCGTCCCTAATTTAGTGTCACTTGTTCCAGGGAAGAGAGAAACACAGTGCCGTAAGACAAACACAGCATCCATGCCTCACCGGGACTTTCGGACGAATGATCAGAAGCCATCGCTTGGACCACTGCGTCACCGGGGTGGTATTATACTTCTTACACGAGTGAAGTTTTCAATTTAAATCTTATGTTTTGTTTCGAATTCGTACTAACGTTCGTGTATTTCAATTTAAAATAAAAATGAGAAGGAGCCTCAGAATAATTAAGAATTTTATGAATTCAGCATTTTCTCACACATCGGCAGCAAGGCACGATGCGAAATTGAAAAAAAATGCGACGAAAGAAGTCGATTAGGCTAACACAAAATACATTGCAATTTTCCTTGAAAACCATTTTCCCACGCTTCCCTAATTGTTCCTTACATAGGTCGGCCCTGTTCCTGTATGTATATGTGGATTTTATACGATGCATTTCGTTTGTTCCGTGGATTTCTCGTTGAATCCCTTTCAGATAATTCTGTGCGCGCTATGTTTTTGGGGTATGTTATGTGGGAACAAAACCCCCTACTTTTCAAAAAGGTGGCTAAGTGAGGGAGGGCAGCAGCCCGATGCTGTGCGCTGCGTCCTGGAAATCATAAAACCTCCTCACTGGTGGCACAGTGGTTTATGCGCTGGATTCTAGCCATTTTTCGAGTTATGTCTGGTTTCGAATCCCGATGAGGCATGGATGTTGTGTTTGTCTTACGGCACTGGCTCTTTCCCTTCCCTGTAACCAGTGACCCTAAATTAGGGGCGGGCGACTGCTTATAGCCCATTGAGTTGCTCGCGGTGGTCGTTAAAAAATAGCCCAAATACCTTTAAGAGACATCTTAAAGGTTTTTTGACATAGCCTATCATCGTAAAATCTCCAAGCAAAAAGAAACAAACAGAAAAAAAAACTAGAAATCTGCCGATGAGAAAAAGAAAAAATGGAAGCTGGCAGATCGAAAATTTGTTTAAGAAATTTTCAGAGATCTAAGAAAATCTTAGAAGGGCCTATTTTTATCATAAAAAAAGATTTTGAACGAATTTAATGAATAAAATTTCTCTAGAAACAAATCTTATGAGCGTCAAATAAGGGTAGTTGAACGAATGTTTAATCATAGAACTTGGAAAGCAGTATCTGGCTGTCTTTTTCAACAGATTGCATCCGTCCGAGCAGCGAAATTTAGCCAATTGCAGTTAACCAAGACGTCACGTGACAGACATTATACAAATTTTACATTTTTTTTTTCTTCGTTCTTTCATTCATTCAATCCTTGCGGCTGTACGAGGGTTGGTGTTTTTGTCAGCTATTTAAGAAACGTTAAAAGCAGAATACACAATGGCAGCTGATGGTCAGCAATATTCGGAAGACAATTTTGCGGAAGATCAACAATACAGTGAGTATAATGAGCAGAGTTACGGTGATCAGCAAGACGGCATGATGGCAGGGAGTGGATATCAAAACTGGCAAACACAAGAAGCCGTTAATGGGTCCGGTGATCAAACTTTACCGCCAAAAGCAGCTTCTGACGAAGATAGGTAAGTTTAAACTGTTTAAATATATTTGTCGTACGTGTAGTGTTTTTTCATAGCTGTTCTGGAATTTAGTTAATGCCCACTTGTTAATACCCTTGTAGTATCTCATTCGTGGCAAAATGTCGCCTGTTCTATGAAGCTTCTGGTTACATTTTTAACATTGATTTCCGATTTCTAAAGTAAGCGATTTTAAATATTTTTTAACTATACTGAAATGTGTTACGTTAAACTAGGAATCGTTGGCCGCGTGGTCTAATGGGCTCAGGCCCCTTATCCTGCGATATGCTCTGGTTCGAGTCCCTGATAAGCATGGGTTGTCCGAGTGACTGATGAATTTGCCCCATCTCTTCTGTAGAACCAGTGGCTCAAAATTCTGGACGGAGGGGGGGGGTGCTGTTAGCCTTCGGAGTTGCATATGGTAGGTTTTAAATCGAGGAACAAAGAAAAGTAGCTTTGGTGATTCTGTGACTTGTGGAAGATTTGATATGTGAAACAAATATTTAAGACTGTCTTGAATTCAAAAGGAAAAAAAAAAAAAAAGTAATTAAACTATCCTGTGGAAAATATATGTTCGAGACTAGAATGCATAACATGTAATAAATTTTTGAGTTTAATAATTTTAAAGTAGCATTAAAATCATTATAATGTTTTTTTTAAGGGATTCAAGAAAATAGGATATAATGATGTACTGTACATGTAGCGTAAAATACAGCTTTTGGATTCCTGCATTAAGTGTGACATTAAAATACACCCATTGTTCTATTCTGTAATTCAATGCAAATGGTAAAAAAATGTGTAAAGAAGTAAATTACAAATCGCTGAAAACCAAAGCAAGCATCCTATACCAAAAATTTGCTTAGGCAAACAGTGTTGATGAGTAAATTGCCATGTGAACAGAAATTAGAATATGAAATTAGTTGGTTATCCCAGTGTTACAAGTGTTAAGAATAAGATGCAGTGTTGCTGCAGTTTCTTTGTATAGTGCTTTTGTCATTATGGCGCTACACTTTCCAGCAGAAAAATTTCGCACACTATTACCGTGAAATATCGGAAGAAGTTGCTATCTCTAACAGTTTGGCATTGATTGATTTGCTAGTGAATGGCTCATTTTTAGTAACAAGTTGTACCAATTTTAGTTAGTTGAAGAATTCGAAAGAAAATATTGTGACAATATGTATTTATATGCATGTCGTAGCAGGGAGTGTAAAAGAATGGGAGCAATTCTGAAATTTCCAATTGAAATAATCATATAAAAGCGTGGCCAGGTACATACTTTTTTGTCGTATGATTAACAAGGTCTTGGGATAATGAAATAGCGAGTAGTTTCAAATAAGAATGCTGGGGCCACGCTTAGCTGTTCACTAATAAATGCAGGTCAGCCGCCCCAGTGGTCTAAGTGCTGGCTTCTGATCATTCATCTGAGATGGGTTCGGATTCGAATCCTAGTGAAGCTGGATGTTGTTTGTCTTATGGCACAGGCTCTCTCCTTTTCCTGGAACTATTGGCCCTAAATGAGGAATGAGTGACTGCTTATAGCCCATCAAGTTGCTCACGGTGGTTGTTAAACCCCCAATCAAAGCTAAAACAGAGGAAGTGGGTCATCTGGTTAAAAAAAACACAAAAAAACTGGCATCTTGTGTTAAGGGTCTATCACCAGCTGAAACTGTACTTTTGAGTATGCTACTTCTAAACAGTGGCGGTGGAACCGCCCAGGCGCGGTCAGTAATTTCTACAATTTCAGCCAAAATATTTATTTGGCATATGTGTGCTTGTTGTGATGTGCCTTAAAAGTTCCTCTAGATAAGTGGTTGGGTGGTCCTAATTCTCAACAGAGCTCCTTAGGCATTGTTTTTTTTTTCTGTTTGTTGCGGAAAGGTAGAGGGTGCACCACGATTCGAAATTTCTGGCCTGGTCAACGAACTTCACTTTCCGCCGCCCCTGCTTCTAAATATTTGGTTAAGTGAGGAAACAGGTAGTGAATATATATTCAGGTAAAAAAAAAAAAATCTCAAACTTGGTCTCAAACTGTAGTGTCAAGGACAGGCCATTCTTTGGCTTTAGATATATAGTACTATCTGAACTATTATAATAGACTAAGACATTCCTGTTTTAAAAACTGATATGCAATTACAGAATTTTTTATAGCTACCATCTAAAATGTGAAACCACCATTTTTTGCTTATATGCAATTACATATTTTTCTGTAGTTGCTATCTAAAATGTGAAACCAGACTGCCAATTAATTTGCTGCAATTTTGTTTTAAGGAAGTGTTCTAAGAATCCTCTATAAACTTAAGTCTGTAGTATTGATTTCTGAGGGATTCCTAAAGAGTTGAGAATATGCATTTATAATGCAATTCAAGGTAGTGTTTTTCTGCAGGCTTGTTGATCTTATCACGTGAGCTTCTGCTTGGTACAGCAAAAGGAAGCTTGCCTGCTATGATCAGCATATCCTTTAATTTCTTATTGGATGGAGCCAGTTTCTCAGACTAACGTTTGTTTGCTTGTAAAAGGGCATAAGACTGACTTTAATAGCTTTTAAACATTTTGGTAGATAGGGTGTTGAATTGTAATTCATGTGGTCAATTGTAGTTTGTGACCTTGTGTAGAATTCAGGACAAAGCCCCACACAGTTTTTAAGCTGGCCCAAAAAATGCTAAAGAAAGTGAGCTGCTTTTGTGTTACTCTGTAAATCGTAACATCAGTTTAATCACTCGCACTAGCAACACTTCGGTCATCAGTGGAAAACTATTTTGGAACATACTAACACATTTAGAAAACTGTATTGGGCAGTGTAAGTTGATATACCAAAGCTGTGCCAAATTTATTTTCAGTTTACATGTTTTTTTAACACCCCCCTCCCATTAAACTCATGTGTTAGGCTAAATTTGAATATAGCTTTTTAAGTAAACCCATTATCATCCCAAGTTACAACTCACACAATCAAATACCAAACATATAAAGATAGTTTTAAAAAAAATTGAATTTTTTGGAGCTTCACATTTTGAAAAATTTAAATTTTAAAATTTGAAATGATTTTTAATCTTGACCCCTATTGTGTTGTACATCAAATAAAATAGCATAAAAAATACTACAAAAAGATACCTTTCTCATCTCTGTCTTAATTGGGGGAGCTGCAATCATGATTTAAAAACATACCAATCTTCAGATTTTGGGGTGTTTTTGGACATTTTATATTGCTGCATTTTCAAAACCGGTGGATACATGACAATGCAATTTAGTATTTTTCTTAATCTATATGAGGCCACCTATGTACCAAATTTCATTAAAATCTGAGATGGTGAGGTAAAAAATGTCTTCAAATTGTGTTGAGTTGATAGGGAAACACTGCCATCTATTGACGTGGAACTCGATAAATAAATGTATTTTTTATCATAAATTTTATTTCCCCGGTCATTACTGATGGGCATTTATCTAGTTTTCAATAATTTTGCTGGTCATATTAACCAGCAATTTTTTACATTCAGTGACAAATTTGTCCTTGCATTCAGAGGCACCACTTTTTTCATGTAGCTCCTGGCAGCAATTCCAATATCAACTTCATTTTTTCTATGGATTTAATGGAAGACACATCTATCTTCACTAATTTAAAGAGAGTGGGAGCTTCCCTTAGTTCAAGTTTGACAAATCTTGCCACGATTTGTCTTAACAGATTCACCAAGGAGCTGTACAGAAAATGAGTCATAGGTGAAGGACAAACTATTTTAGAAATGGCTCCAAAATAGCAGCAACTGATATAACATAATATAATTGCCAAAATTAACTTATCATTACACGCATCTTTGACGTTTCCAACAGATATGGCTTGTGGTAAAATCTTTCTTTGCTGGCTTGTGGTAAAATCTTTCTTTGCTGTTTCAAAATAGTTTTTAACACTAGTGAAAACCTCCACAGTGCTCTTTCAGCAACCCTAATATTTTCCACCCATCTAATTTGGCAGATTTTCATTGGAAAGACATGACTGTTTGCTAGGGCTATGAAATCTTGCATGCCTTGCTGGACTGTCTTTGAACAAATCTATACATAGCTTGAAATAAGAAATTTAACTTCCACATTGTTATTTTGTTTCCTCTCTGGAACACTCCGTGAATTACATATAGACTACATGTCCCAATATCTAATAAAGAATGACCTTTGCTTTCTTTAAGTTCATCACAAATGTCTCCAAAATTTAAGATTCACATGTGGACCATCCATAGAAATTTGTAAAAGATTTTCCAAATTTAAATCTGATGAGCCTTCACAAAATTTTTCATATAAATCCTGGGAAGTAGAATGGCCAAGGTAAACTGAATTAAAAAAAAAATGAACTTTCACTTCATTATAATTTTCAGGCCAGCATACTTGCTAACTATCAGAAACCGAAATCCGTAAAAAAATAAAATAAAAATAAAAAATAAAAATTGAAAATTTTTGATATATTCAATGAGATTACTTGTCGCGCATATTGATTAAATGTACTTAACACAAACAAATATCAACTTTTAATTGATATGACTACAAATGTTTGAATTTATTGGCAAGTTTATTTCGATTAAAATATGATCTATACATAATTTCTCATTACCATGCTATCATTATGATCTATAAACAGATAAAAATTTGGGTGCAAAATCATCAGAAAAAGGAAAATAAATCTCGGGAAATCGCCAAATCCGTAAAATTAACATTTTCCTCGTAAAACAAGTCTTGTTTCCATAAATTTTACGGGTAAATCGTAAAACCTGGCAGGTATGGGCCAGTATCTAATTCTTATAAGTCCATTTACCCTTTTTGGGCAACAACATTCAGAGCTTCATCAATACATAGTACAAAATATGACTGAAGTTTCTTTCAATAGCAAAGAATGAAAATGTGGGGCCAAATGTAATGAAGTATGCCATTTTCGTGCTCCTCAAGGTGATATTCTTTGCTGCCTCACTATCAGGGAGCATGGCTTGAAATATCTGTGCTGCATCCTTGATTGCAGGATGAGTGTCATCACTCATCCTGCAATCATTGAATTTATTGGCAAGTTTATTTCGATTAAAATATGATCTATACATAATTTCTCATTACCATGCTATCATTATGATCTATAAACAGATAAAAATTTGGGTGCAAAATCATCAGAAAAAGGAAAATAAATCTCGGGAAATCGCCAAATCCGTAAAATTAACATTTTCCTCGTAAAACAAGTCTTGTTTCCATAAATTTTACGGGTAAATCGTAAAACCTGGCAGGTATGGGCCAGTATCTAATTCTTATAAGTCCATTTACCCTTTTTGGGCAACAACATTCAGAGCTTCATCAATACATAGTACAAAATATGACTGAAGTTTCTTTCAATAGCAAAGAATGAAAATGTGGGGCCAAATGTAATGAAGTATGCCATTTTCGTGCTCCTCAAGGTGATATTCTTTGCTGCCTCACTATCAGGGAGCATGGCTTGAAATATCTGTGCTGCATCCTTGATTGCAGGATGAGTGTCATCACTCATCCTGCAATCATTGAATTTATTGGCAAGTTTATTTCGATTAAAATATGATCTATACATAATTTCTCATTACCATGCTATCATTATGATCTATAAACAGATAAAAATTTGGGTGCAAAATCATCAGAAAAAGGAAAATAAATCTCGGGAAATCGCCAAATCCGTAAAATTAACATTTTCCTCGTAAAACAAGTCTTGTTTCCATAAATTTTACGGGTAAATCGTAAAACCTGGCAGGTATGGGCCAGTATCTAATTCTTATAAGTCCATTTACCCTTTTTGGGCAACAACATTCAGAGCTTCATCAATACATAGTACAAAATATGACTGAAGTTTCTTTCAATAGCAAAGAATGAAAATGTGGGGCCAAATGTAATGAAGTATGCCATTTTCGTGCTCCTCAAGGTGATATTCTTTGCTGCCTCACTATCAGGGAGCATGGCTTGAAATATCTGTGCTGCATCCTTGATTGCAGGATGAGTGTCATCACTAATTTGAGAGCCCACAAAATTTCGGACAGTTCTTTTCTTTAGTACCATAATTCGCCACTGAAGAATATGCTGTAGAGTTTGACTCCTCTCTTTGTATTTTTTTTTATCACTTTCAACACTAAAAGCACTAATAAATAAGGTAGAAATAGATACTTTGTACTCTTGATTGACTTCCGGTGCTCAACACTTTTCTCGTGACTAAATATAGCTTGTCTGCCCACGTTGCTCAAGTTGAACGTTCTCCAGCATAGTCGACAACATGCTGTATTCGGGCCTATATGTACCACTTTGATCCAGTTCGCCCATTGTGGATTCAATTCTTTATCGGTCCATTCCAAATTGAAAACAATTTTTGTATTGCTCATTTTGAACTAAATGCTAATATGCAACAATGTAAAAGAAGCGTGAAGATCTTTTAACTCAAAGCTCATGTCGTACTTACGGTTGTGTTCTAATTCGTTGGAGCAACTTCACGTCAACAAAGAGCTGGAGGGGGTAAGGGAAGCGCTGCTAGCACTGGCATTCCCTTCTTTCCTATCCCAAGGAGACAGCAGAGGTGCTGGAAATATTCGCCTCAGTGTAGATATTGTGCGCTCCCTCTGCTCAGATAGCGGCACGTGACCTTGTTTGTTTTTTAATTTGAGGTTTAACGACCACTGAGCAACTCAATAGGCTATATAAGCAGTTGCCCATCCCTAATTTAGGGCCACTGGTTCCAGGGAAAGAAGAGAGCCAGTACTGTAAGACAACATCCATGCCTCACCGGGATTCGAACCCAGACCCCTTTCGGACGAATGATCAGGGGCCATTGCTTAGACCGACCACTGCGTCCCTGTGGCGGAGTAACTGTTTCTCCTTCGGACTTTCAGGTTCAGCAGAGAATGAAACCCAGCTAGCAAAAAGGAGGATTCGAGTACAAAATACGACAAAATCTTAACACTTGGCAGGTCCGACAAAGGATTGCTCATTTTCCAGGATAGTTATTAAAAAGAACAGCAATTATTTTTCCCTGACTGTTTTGGACAAAATAAAATTTCCTGACAATTCCAGGTTTTCCCTGACCCATGGGAATCCTGTTAATTTATTTTCCTCGATGTTACAGGAACTTACAGCCCCCCCCTAAAATTAAAGCTTCATGACCAATGTTTGAAAAGTGTAATCTACTCTAAATTTTCCTAAGTACATATGAATTTATCCTTTGTGTTTTTATAAAGAGAAAGGGAATATCCCCTTTCGGTAAATGTGTACTTTAGCGTCCTAAATTATTTCATCGGAAAAGTGTGACGTACAATTTTTTAAGCATACAAAATAATGAGAAAAGGTGCAAAAATATAGTATTTGTAGATAAATAATTTTTCCTAAGTATTAACATGCAAGTACAATGGTTTGTTTGCAGCAGTTGGTGTTGGAGGCTGAAGTGATGCTAACGCCTACCACGTAAAGGTTCCGTGCATCGAAACAGAGTACAAGTTGGTAGTGAATTCGCTGAAGAATGCAACAGAAGTGGGATGTATTTTTCGAAAGAGTGTGATGTGCCGTGTAATCGTGCACAAGTACAAAGTAGTTCAAACCTGTTTTTTTTTTCCATATATGAATGAGCAGAATGTAATTAGTTTCACAATGTCTCCAAATGAAAAGAAAATAAGGAATATAAATGAATTTATGTACAACAGAAGTTTTGGTTCCGGTTGAACCCAAAGTTGTTTTGTTATGGTTTGGAAAATGTGCAGGGGTAGGTGATTTCTTCAAGCACTTCATTTGTAGTTCTGCTATTATTCTGTACATCATAGCTTACATTTCCCCCTCGGGGAAACTGATATTTTTCAAAATAACCGATTTTCTTCAATTCAGATTTCGTACTATGGCAGGGAGAAGACCTACAGCTTCTTGTATTGTGACGGATAATGAAATTTTAAGCTCTGACTCAATCCGAAATAAAGGGTGAAGACTGATGCTGTACTTCCACTTTCTCAAAATTACCATTAAAAGAAAGAAAAAACTTTCAATGCTGCGTAAGACCGACCTCTTTCCTTCCGCATATTCCCACAAGACGATTCGATAACTACGGCGGAAGAATACAGAAGGAAGCTCAACCGCTTTCTTCTGTATTCTTCCGTCCGTTACTTGCCCTTCTCAACGAAGCTTCCATTCACCAAACTGCACCTTACGCTGTCGCCGCTCTGTCGTACTCTTCCAAACCATCGTACTCGCAGGTTAGTGCTCTGGAAAAATTATTTCCTGTTATCTACAAATACTATATTTTTTCACCTTTCCCCATATTTTGTGTACTTAAAAATTTTTGTCTCACTTTTCTCACGCAGTTAAATTTTTACGGCAAAATAATTTAGGACGCTAAAGTACACATTTACCCACCTTTTTATGTCGTGAATTAATGTTTCGGACATTTTTTTTTGTTTCGTTGCCGATGAATCTTGTCCTTGATGTTACAGGAGCCAATACATCAAACATTTTAACAAATATTATGGTTACTTGATGTTGAATTAGTGAGCTATAACCGATATATTGAACTGCGATTAATTAATTGTGCCCACAACTACTGCAGATGGGAAAGATGTTAATTCTTCAGCTCTTTAGCAAAACATAGAAGTTTTCACTATTACATCGAAAATTTAAACCGATGCACGAATGTTTTCGGGAACAAGTATCCACCAATGTGCCTATCTCTACTTCAGTTAGCCCTGGAAAATGCATGCCGGGGGGGGGCTCCCATAAGGCTTTGGGGTTTCTTTTAGCGAGGTTTGTCTCAGCTGCTGCTAGTGATGAGTTATTGATAGGCAACTGTTAGGGACTGTTTTACTGAAAACAGTTTATAATAACAAAAGAAAAGCCGCCCCGGTAGTGCAGTGGTCTAAGCGATAGCCTCTGATCATTCGTCCGTAAGGGGTCCGGGTTCGAATCCCGGTGAGGCATGGATGTTGTGTTTGTCTTACGGCACTGGTTCTCTCCCTTCCCTGGAACCAGTGACCCTAAATTAGGGACGGGCGACTGCTTATAGCCCATTGAGTTGCTCATGGTGGTCGTTAAACCTCCAATTTAAAAAAAAAAAAGCACAGCTAAACACAATATTCAAGATGCCTGTCGCACTAAAATATTTTCTTTAGATAAAATTTTATTGAAAGCGAAGACACAGTTGCAGTTCAAAATATTTTTGTGAAGATACCGTTCAGCTAAAATATTTTTATGAAGATACCTCCCAATGGTGTTAAATGCCACCTGGATCAACCCCTGCTTTACAAATACGTGCAAGCTAACTGGGCGGATAAAAATATTTTAGCTAAAAAATATTTTAGCTAAAAAAAATTTTTTTGCGAATTGTGTGTTGCAGCAAGAAAAAGCAAGAACAGTTGGAACATTCTCACGTTAAGACAGAATTAAATTGCTGTAAATAAAATTCTTATTTTTTAATCTACAAGCCAAAACTATGGTAATAAATTTGGAAACTACATGTGTACATCTATTTTCTGCGACTCTGGACATCACCAGTCACAGAATATATGCGGATAGTTTCCAAATTATTAGCAGGTTTTGCAGATAGTTTTAGCTTGTAGATTAAAAAAATAAAAATGTTATTTACAGCAATTAAAATACTTAAGGGTTTGCTCAGATTAATATATTTAATTCTGTCTTAACGTGAGAATGTTAAACTATTTTTCACATCCTCCGATAGTGAGTTCTTTTTGTTTTTACAGACGTTTCTGGCCTCTTGATTTTATCAAGGCCTGTTCTCAACATATAGGGACTGTAACAAAAGTTTCATTTACACAGAAAGACTTTAAATTTTATTGCCAGATTTCTCTTGCAATTGCCAGTTATAAAAGTCTTTTCCTTTTTGTATTTTATAAGTCTACTATTTTTGAATTAAGTTGTTAAATGCTATTTATAATTTTTGAAGATTCATTAACGAAACTGCTTTTCTAGATATAAAAACTTTCTTTAATTAGTATCTTGTTTTGAGGTTCATAGTTCAATATTTTAAACTTTTGGCCTTAATGTCCATTTTACTCACATTTCTACACATTTAGTCGTAATGTACTTTTGTCCTATCTGGAATCTGTAATGTTCTAATAATTTGTTATATTAATTTTTCTTTAAATTATCTTATTCTATTGTTATCGTGATTTGCGGGTTTGCAGCAAGTTTTCTGTTTTAATGGTTGTGTACGCAGATACATTTTATTTTTATACAACTCTGCCGACCCGCGGGATTCGAGGAAAGAAACGTATTGACATATAGTCTTTCCATTATTTATACCTATTACACTTCTGTTATAATTTAAAATCTAACTTAACCATGATGACGTACTCTTGTTAATAACAAGGAACTGTACACCAATTACACTTAAAATAGTACTGGCCAAGAATTTCTGATCACTAGTACTATTTTAGATGCTTATATTGTAGATTCCATTGAAAATAGGTTTCTTTTGATTGAACCAAAGCCAATTAATTGAAAACTAGTTTTCTTTAAACTGTGTAATGCTTTTCAGCTGATAATGCAGTTATCAAAATTGAGACCCAGATTAGATGCCTACTAGATGGATGTAGCTTTATTACTGATGTATTTTTTATTAAAATTTCAAGGAAAGTTTCATCTTTCATGTAAATATAAAATTTTGTTGGCTTCGTTTTTGCATTTAAATTTAAAGATTTCATATTTCTTTGGACAATTATAGATGTTACATTGACTTACACAATTTACTGTTTGAATATTGTTTCAGATGTTTTTGTCAGTATCTGAGTAGAATTTAAAGCTTAAATGAGTATAAGAACTGCTTAAATCGTTTGTTTATTAGCTTACAAGTTTTAATATGTTTGATTCCGCTAAGAATAAACTATTATTACTGTGTGCTGCTGGTGGTTAAATCAGGCTCTTTGTTTATGGCTTGTTGCAGAAGTAGGTTCCATGACCCTATCTAGAAAGTTCTTCCAGCTTTCCCATCACAGATCTGATATTAAATCATAAACTGTCCATAAAAATTTGCAATATTGACCTGTAGCATAAAAAATTAATCGCCATGCAGAAGGCGATTCTTTTCTATGCTGCCAAAGCTTCATGTGTTTGCTGTTGGAGGCATGTTTTTTAGCACTTGTTTTACTAATGAAGGTAGTTCATCTTGCATTCTAAAGTAATCTTCAAGCTGCTTAACTTCAGAATTTGGTTCAAAATTCAAGATAATAACCAAAGAAAAGCTGTTAAAAGAAATCTATTACTACTCTGAAAACTGATTTCAAAATATCTGATTGGCAGTTAAAATGAATAGAAATGTAATCAAATGTAGTGTTATCTTGAAAGAAATTCTACAACTGCATTTTAACTATTGAAAATGGTGTAGTATGCCAAGCAGAAATGAAATTTAATGCCTTACCTAAAGTAAATCATAGGACTGAGGTCATATCCAGTTTTTATAATAAAATGTAAAACTAGTCAATGTGTAATAGCATGTTGTAGTATAAATGCTAGTGATGCAGAATACTTGAGATAAACATGTTTATTCAGACTTGTAATGAAAGCAGGTAAAATTCATATTTTATTTGAATTGTTTATAAATGTTAACAGCTGTAACAATTTTTAATTTAATTTTTTAAATAAAGTGTATGACTGTATGCTATATAAAGTGTTTGAATTGTGCAGTGGCTAAAATAATATTTAGGTTAAACAGTAAAATATTTGTCTTGGCAAATGAACTTAATGTTTGTAGAGAAGTTTGATTGTAGTTTTCCTCAAAATTTCCAAATTGTCAGAACATACCTTGGTTACCAGATTTTTATGAACCTGAATATGATTTGTTGTTGCAGTCTATTATCTTAAATTAAAAAACTTGCATGTTTTGTGCTAAGTGTTGAAGAATTTTCAGGGAAATATTTGCAGGTTTTGAGCTTCAAGTAAATCATAGCTAACCTGAATGAAGTTTGTTTGGCTGTTTTCTTCAGTTGGACATTGTGTTAATGATTAGCTTGCTTGTTTTGTCCAATAATGCCTTTTTTTGATAGGTTTTCTTGTGTGACTGAACGGGAAGCCTCTCCTGACAACAATGGTACTTGTCAGTTGGTTTTACTTATGTGATAATGTGCTACATAAATATTGTAGCACATTTTAGTTTATAAAGGCCTTACAGTTAAGACAAAGCTAAATTTTCAGGCCTATTTAAGTATATAACTGCAGATAAGTTCTGCTTTTGTAAACTTGAAAAAAAAAATAGTGTTTCATGTTGATAGCTATAAAATATTACATAGATTTTTCTCCTCTTGCAGGAAACTGTTTATTGGAGGAATCAGCTGGGACACTGAACAAAGTAAGTACATAAATGAATAATCAGCTTTCCTTAAATTTAGTATGCAGTAATATAAATTATTAATGGGTGGGAGCAGTGATTTGTGAACTTGACAAAACTGATATGTTACTGTTAGATGGTCAGGATTTTTTTTTTTTTCATGGATTGGCATTTTCATTAACTGCATATGAGATGTAGATTAATCCCCAGGAGCAGAAAGTACTTAAAACTGCAACGTATGTCGCAGAACATAGTCATTTTAACTTAGATTTCAGTTTCCTTGTAGGATATTTTTATTTGTAGAACATGTTTTGTTAAATCCCTTGCAAAACATTTTTGTATCTTAAATTTGTGAGTCGCTCGCTTACCCTGATCTGCCTGTAACTCCTTGTCTACACTGCCCTGCCCTGCCCTTTAGCCCGGAGCACCAAACAATCCAAGGTACTTTAAAGGAGAGGTAGGTCCATCACAAACCGCGCCGTCGTTGCTCTGTGACGTCACTGCGGCCATGAGCAAAGCTGTTACGCGCATGGAGCGACAACGAGAAAATTTTGTATCTGTGAATTTTCAATCTAAATAACAGCCAGTTTTGAGTATATACTGGGCAAAAATGGGAATATGACGTGAAAACTATTCGATGCTTCTTTACTGAATATTTTTTTCCCCCAAAAGTACACTGCAATGGCTACTTGGAGCTGGGTAATCTACAGTTCATTATGTCGAACCAGTCATTTACCAATTTTATAAAATTAGCAATTTATTTCTTTCAGGAAAAAAATACTCTACAGCTTTGCTTATTTTGTTAGATAGCATCTAACTAGCTCTGTCTCGTAGGGCTTCTTATATTTGTGTGAATCCATTTAATTTTATGAAACACCTTTAATTCTGAGCTATTACGGTCCAACAGTGATGGTTCCACACTACAGCATGTTCTGCGATCTAATATATGATTTTGAAGAAGTTTAATTAGATGTGGCACATCAACAAACGTCCATATTTTTCAATTTTCATTTACTGGATTTGGAAAAGACAGCATTGGGGTTATTTCAAGCTGCCACCAAACCTTGATAATACCCCATTCGAAAAATCGGGTACCACTCCATGCACTAAATAACCTGACTGCTCAATGGCTCGAATTATGTCAGTTAACAGCTTTTAATCCACAAGCTTTCTATAAGCCTCAATTAAACCATCTGTAAATACAAATTTACCACACCACCGTTTTATAGAGGAAATGCGTGAAAGCGGTATGTGTATTTTATGTTTGATGAAAAGATGTGCTTTTCAAGAAATAGCATGCAAAACAAGTACTTATATCTTGTTCATTCCATTTTTCTGGTCTCTTTTTTGACATGAGTTTGAATTTACATATCAGAGAAGCAATGGCCAAGTAAATTTATGATAGCTAGCCACCTTTCACTGTTGCTCAGCAAATTTCTATTCTTGCATTTCCATTTCAAAATATTAATTTCCACTTTCAGACTTTTCTCGAAGCAAGAGCGTTGTTTTACAATTACCAGCTGTTTTCTTACGTTTGATAATTCTTCCCTTAGCGAATTATTTTCACTCTTCATTTGCATTATAGTATTTTTGTTCTGACATTCGCACTTCTCACGTAAAGTTGACGAAGAAATGTTGGTCAGGAATGCTATCACTTTCATTGTGACCTGATGTGATTTGACGTTTAATTGCAGATATACTTTCAATTCGATCTAATGCATTTTTTCGGACCTCTCTGGTCTTAAACTGTTCACTTCGAACAGAAGTTTGCTCCTCCGTCTGATAAGGTAAAATTTTTTTGTAGGCATGGCATCTTTTCTCAGTTTTTTTTTTCTGGGACTGAAGTTCAGCAATTCATTTGTAAGATCCCGCTCGTAGTTAGTCATCAAAATGTTCTGAACACGTTCGAACTTTCTTTGTATCGAAAAAAATCCTTTCGACAGCATTTCTCTACCCTGTTGCTTCAATAAATCTTTATCCGATGAGAAAACATGGTGTGCAACATCTAACTTCCTTTTCTTTGAACTGTGATTACTACAAAGAGCAACAGTGTATCGAGGAATTTTCAAGATAGTTAGTTATGTGTTACACAGAAAACAAATGGAAAAAAAAATGAATGAAAAGAACAAAGCAGGCCTAAAATTGACAAAGAAATGCAGCGAGTAATCGACGCTACAGCACAAGGTCCGATCCAAATGCTCGAGAGATCA
The DNA here is from genome assembly GCA_039090855.1 of Macrothele yani. Lineage (NCBI taxonomy): Eukaryota > Metazoa > Arthropoda > Arachnida > Araneae > Macrothelidae > Macrothele > Macrothele yani. The sequence goes on from CM077027.1 coordinate 148,107,431, forward strand.
TTTATGTTCACTGTGATATCACACCAGCGCATAGGGAGGCAGCCCACTGGTGGCACGGAAACAAAGCCGATTGGACCTACCTCTCATCTTTCAAAGTACCTTGAAACAATCCCCTCCTTTCCCACACATCCATCCACCCACCCCTACCATTTGGGATGGTAGCTGATTGTTTCTCTCTTCACTTTTTGAAAGACCCTTTTCCTCCTCCCTGCTTAGTATGTTGTGAAAGTGGGAGGCACCAAAGGGTGTTTGTTAGGTGTCCATCTTGAGGCGTCCGAATATATCCATTGTTTCCGCAAAACTAAATATTGAAGTGAATATGGGTTTCTTTGAAATCCCTTTAGCCTCCTCAATAAACCTCCCTGTGACGTATGAACTCAAGGTAGCAAATGCTTTTATTGCCACTAAAGCATTTATTTATTGATAATTCCCTTCACCGCAAAACTAGTGACGTTCAAAGGAAAATAAACATTGCAGTGAAAAGCGCGCGCTGTGTTAAATCTATGGGAAGTCAACTTACTTTCCCTCCCCAAAACCGCAGTCACTTTTAGGAAGTTGGAAACTCATTTTCAGTAACAATATAGATAACTCATCTTCAAGTGTCGCGAAGATTTTAGAAAGCGAAATATGAAGCCATGATTATGACTTAGTTCGGCGGCACCTGGGCTACGTATTGTATGACGCTTTTCGGTAGCGCGCGGTGGTGAAAGTGTTAAACATCATGTATCATTAATATTAAAATACATTAACACACATACAATGCATAAGAAAAAACCACAGCCGTGATCAGGATTCGAACCTGGGTTTATAAAACTAATTTACTTCACAATTTCTCATTTAAATTTCATTCTAAACCCCAAATAATTTCATTTGCCATCATTCAATTCATTTCATACTAGAACAATTTCTGTATGCCTCTGGCATGCAACAAATTCAGTGCTAGTTTTTGAACTCTTTGCTAAGAAAAAGGAAAAACACATCTTGTGGAAAAATAGTAATAACCACGCTCTGAAATATATATATAGAAGAAAAATTAATCCAATAAAATTGTCATGGTGGCATTCATAGCGAAACAAATTTAACTTCAGTTAGCCCCCATTTTTTTCAGAATCTAGTTACGTTCGATTCACACCATATTTTATTTGTACCTAAGTCGACATATTTTTGATGGGTAGATAAACGGATCAAAAGTAAGAAAATTAAAAAAATTACTGCATTATCTTCTATACTTCATCTATCAAACTGTAGCTTGTGACAGTGCACTGTGTTGTGGCGCTGCACTACACTTTCCTATTTAGGTGAAACTTCTAATAAAACGAGGTTTTCAAAACTCCCTTTGGTGCCACCTGTTTGATACTCGTGATATCTGCTGTACATGTCATGGAAATGGAGAGATATATCATCCCCGATGAAAATAAATGAATTCCGTCGCTGTCTTGCGATCTCTGAACCAGTCTTTCTGTTCCTCAACCCTGGAACCGACTACGGTCCACAATAAAGCGGGTAGGGAAAAGCATTCCGCATTGGTTTTTTTTTATTTTTTTGTTTGTTGGTTTTTTTCCTACTGTCTGAGAGGTAGATGCTTCACACTTCAGCTGGTTCGCGTTTCCACAAAGGTTAAAGGTTCTTTCGAACGCTAAGCATAACGAAGGGTTATTCCTTGCTGTCTCTCTGCTAAATTTAATGGGAAATCACCATCCGTGTTTTTATAGCAGTCTCAGAAAACTGTTTCAGCTCTGTTGGGGTTGGGAAGGTGAAGAGGGCAGGGCACGAAAAATCTCAAGAAATTTTACCAGTCCTCTAGGACAATTTGTCTGAAAATGTACCCGTCGGACTCGCATGAATACCATAACTACGTAATATCGTCATTCTTTTTTAGTTAAATCCATTCAATATTGGTTTAACTGTTGGAACTTTACATGTTATAGTTCCCTTGTGTGAAATGTAATTTCTCAGTTGGAAATTAGTATTTACTGAGAACAAACACCTCGGTAATCAAATGTAATTCAAGGAAAAACTTTTCATGTACCTCTCAGTTGTAAGTGGTCGATGTTTGAATCTTTGTATGGCTGTTCTCATCAGGCTCTTGAATTTAGACTTTTAAGAATTTAATTGGCACATTTTCTTCACGGGTCCCGGAATTGAATAGACAAATTCATTGAACAAATTAATTTGTCTATCCAATTTCGGGACCCGTAAAGAAAATGTGCCGACTAAATTCTAAAGTCTAAACTCGAGCCTGGTGAGAACAGCCATACAAAGATTCGAACATCGACCACTTGCAACTGAGAGGTACGTTTTCCTTGAATTACATTTGATTACCGGGTATTTCTTAGCAGTAAATACTAATAAATTCCAACTGAGAAATTGTATTTAATTAAACCACTATTGAATGGATTTAACTGAAAAAGAATAACGTATATAAAACATATTTTTTTAATCTCTATACGTCTAGCAATACGTGCCTATTAAATATTGTCACTTTACTTTTTTTTTTTTTTTTTTATGTGCATTCGGAAAATAAAATAAAACACATTTCTGCTTTCATATCAAAAAGCTTGTTACACGAAATCCAGAATTTTCAATTGCAAAATGGCAAAAGATGAGAGAGAGGGAGAGAATAGTGCGGTAAGTGTACATGTGGCATTAGGTACGATCGTCGTGAAGGATGCCAGGAAACGTGCAGAAAACGGTATTGCACGGGAAGCCAATATTACGGCAGGCATCACACGTGAAGGGAAGAAGCAACCGTTGTTTAGTTGCATTGGTTAATACTGGGTCACTCCAGTATTAACAAATGAAACTAAACAAGGGATGACTGGGGGCGGAGATAGACGGGAGAGAAAGGAAGAAGATAAAAACATCTGTGAAGTCACTATCCTTACACACGTACGCACGCTTCTGGCGTAAAATTCACACGGGAAAACTTTGAGACGGAATGAGAAAGCAGGTCATTGGCTTAGTACGTTAAAGTTTTGGAAGGAAGGGTGTCGCCGCAGAACCATTTTGCCAAAACAAAGAACAGCTAATCGCTTAAGAGAATGCGTAATTTCATAAAACTGTGGCACTTGGCAAGCAAATTTTAAACTGGCAAAAAAAAAAAAAAAAAATCTAAACACAATCCTACTGAAAGCTAGTGAAAAAAAGGGCTGTACGCGCGGACGTCGTGGTCGGGAAATTAATCGTCTGCGATGAATTCTTGACCGCCGCGGACTGGCGGTTTTGCGCTCCCTGAGGCATGGTCCAGCCGTAAGAGCTGCCAAAACCGCCGAACAATCTCGGGCACTGAAAATTCTTAGATGTTGTTACATCTGTGTCCCAGTACAGACTACTCACAAACTTTTGCAAGTTATCCAATTAAACGCGTCGACCACACCCAAATGGCGCAACCTGATTGGTCAATCACCACATTCCTTCTAGTAGGATCATAAGGTTAGTTACTTAAAACAAATATATAAGAAAAAGTATATCCATTAGCAAAAAACTTAAATTTTGAACTTCACTTTTTCACTAAAAGGAAACTCATATCTCAATATATATGAATCAAACACAGTATTTAGTATTTTCATACACATTATCATGTGCAACTGATGAGTTTGTCTCATACCCCTTTCCTGTTTCTGATGGCGCAGTTTAAAATCGTTATGATTTTACATATAATAAAATGCACTTTCAATCGAGTTTCAATCACAATTACATTTTGTAACCGTTGATCACCAGAAATTTAGGTAAAGTGCCTATTGTTGCAAAGATATGTGTGGAATTTCAATGTACAGGTACACATACCTTTAGCGTTTCAAATGCGCGTTTCAGGATTCCATTCAATATTTTTGCTGAAAGTTAGGAGACAAGTTAAATTACTTTAAAATTTTCAAATTTAGCCCTCTAGGTTCAAATTACCTACGTTTTTTACGCGTTTGAATTATGTCAGAGAAGTTTGTGATGTTTCAAAGTTATTTACACAAACATGTCACCATTTTCTGCTATTACTCTATGCATGGAGTTAAGGTGGGGTCCGTCTACGATAGCTACAACTACAAGTTCACATGCTATTGTTCGTGGAAATACTGCCTGATAGGACTCGCACTCGCCAAGTCGCCAAATGCGACTAAGTCTGAAAATGGCAAGAAAAAAATTAATAACAGTGAAAATGGTGGTGAATGATTTTATGAAACTTGGGCAATTTTTGACTCGTGGGTAAACAGCAATTTGCAGTAATTTTTGGGCTAAACTGCAGCTGATGTGATTTCAAAGTTTGATTTTTCCAAGGCTGTGGTACTGCCTGGTGCAATTTTTATGGAGTACCGTGAAACGCCTATTAAGGCTGCTTGAGTCATTTGGGGAATCAATGAAAATAAGAGCAACTGAAAGTGGGGGGTATCGATAGGGAACTCTTCTGTAATTTATAATGTGCTGATCCAGAGAAATGGGATAGCAGAGGTTAAGCAGTCTGTAGCACATAGTCCAGTGTTGGTGTTGCACTTTGACTTTCCTCAAAACTGTTCTGTAATTCTACCTGATGAAGTGTAAAGTTACTACTGGCAAATAATGTCCAGATCTCACTCTTTACATGCATTGTGTACTTTCCAAATGAGACCAAGTCTTTTGTGGTAGCATGCAATGATATAGGCCATGATACAGCACATGCTGTGTGCCATTCTGCTCATAAAAAGTGAAATTGCTAAGACTTGTCCTTTGGAAGAATTTAAAACAATTGTTTACATCTCAGATGGAGCAGCCGGGCACTTCAAAAACAAAATCAGTTCTATGAACTTATGAAGGGGGACACAAATGTAACAAGGAAGTGGATCTTCTTTGCCACAGGCCAATGCAAGAGTGCCTGTGATGGTGTGGGTGGCCTGTGCAAACATTTTGCCACTAAATTCAACTTACAGAAAGAAGCTTCACAAGCTATAAGAGACGCACCTTTATTTGTTGAAACTGTATCCCCCTTGATCTCAAAAACTAAACTTCTACGCCTCACAACTTGTGAAGTTCAATCCTATCAAACCAGCAAAGTAAAAGAGTGGGATGCAGTAAAATCTGTTGTTGGAATACAGTCGCATCATTCCTGGTTAGTACAAGGAAATAAACCATCAATGGCCAGAACAGTCCGGCACGCACATACAGCAGTGCAATTTTCAAGCCTACAAAAAAGACCCCATTTTCTGTGAATGATTTTCAAATAGGAGAATTTATAGGATGCATTTATGACTATAACTGGTGGATGAATGGGACAGATTACAAACATATCTAAAGAATTCGAGGACATAACAGTATCTTTCATGGACCAGCCAGAGGTTTTTGGTGGCCAGAAGAATGTGGCAAGAAAAACAGGTCAAGTGTCCAGTGCCCTTAAGAAAAATGTGCTTCTAAAGGTGAATGCCCCAACTCCTGTTGGACGTCCTGCACGACTTCATGCCTTTTGATGAGAAGGAAATCAATAAAATCCAGCAGCTTTTCTCAGTTTGAATAATTTGTAGTTGTGATGGTAAGCTCATAATTTTGTTGTTGATGGGTTCCATTTCAACTCAGGCAGGGTCGTACCATCATGGTCTCAGATTTCTCTAAAAAAATTAAGGGGTGTTCCTTGACTAAAATAAGGAGACCTATATTTTTTCTTTCGGCAAAAAAAAATTTTCCCTTCGAGATAGACGGTTTCAAATCTTGCACCGTCAAACAAGCTCTCTAGAAAACGGTTATTTTTCCTAACTTCAGCGAGTCATTGCAGCAGAGTTAAAAAAGATATCTTGTTCTTGTATTTTTTTACATTGTGTGTATAACATATAATAATATATGATGCTAATATTTGCTACACATCGTATGATTAAAATTTAAAAAAATCGCAAACTTTGTGATTTTTAAAAAAAAAAATTGAATTTTTTAAGTTTTTTTTTAAACAGGTTTGGATGGAGTTTTTTCTATATTCGTTTTTTTTCGTTAAAGACATACAAATGTGCCACTTTCTTTGTAATTTTTTGTGTGTCTGTGAAACTGCTAGTTTCCGCGTTTCGGCAGCGTTAAAAACAGCCGATTTTGAAAAATCTCTAACTTTGCCAACGATTTTCTCAAAAAGGCCATTTTTTAAAATTCTGAAAATAAAATCCGTTTCATTATCCACAGGAGAATATCTGTGTAAATTTTCACGGACCTAAAAACGCCCGTTTCCGAGTTAGACGCGTTTGAATTCGGTTTGAAAGCCTACGATTTCCCGTGTTCTAATGGCGCCATTTTGGAAAAATCTCAGGCGCAAAGTACGTACGTTATCTCTTACCCGAATCAAAGCGTTAGATATTCTTTACCCGAATGATGGAATGAGAGCATTGGGTCAGCTGGCCCTGGTTGGATACATCCACCTTACACTTCCCCGAGTGATGACATGCCTATAAAACTGTCGGGGGTGGGGGGTAACCAATACATAAAGAAGATTCTTGCTGCTCCACTAACAAAGTTGAGTTGCGAAAGACAGCAACAGTTGTTTGTTTGTTTACGTTATATACTTAAACATCGCATAAGAAAAGACTATGAAAGAGTAGAAAACTGTTGAAAATAATTTTAAGAAAAAGAGTGCAGGCACGTGTACCGTAAGTTAATTTTCGATGGCTAAACAACCTCGAAGTTTTCTGGGAGTTGCTAATTGTAGGCTACTGTCAGAAGAGAGCAGTTACTGTTTTGTTATAGTTGCTAAAGTTAACCTCAGTTTTTCGTAATAGTAAAATATTCGCTCAGGAGAATTTTGTCCTCTGCGAACGGGGGGAGAAGGTGCAGTGCTCTTGACCTCGCTGCTGGGTTGATAGCGCTGGTCGCTACCGAAACTCTGCTTACCTCCTCTCCAAAACGTAATGGCAATTGTCTAATCTACTAAATAAATAACAATTAACACATACGCGTGCATGCTTATTCATGAAATGTAAGTTGAGTATATTTCCTGTTCAATCAACTGATTTTGCAAGCAGAATACATATACAACTTATGCACTTATAATGGTGTAAAGATTTTTATCTATTTAAAACATATTCATAAATTTCAATTTTTTTAAAGGGGGGGGGAGTGATTGTGTTCTTAGTGATTTCCACTTGGGCCACGATAAACCATGCACTGCCCATGGCTTCTGTTCCCTTAGAAGATAATCCTGGATCGATGGGAGACCAGCGGAGTTTTGATCCCCCACCCCACCCCTCACGTGTTGGTGAGGTGTCTCAAAGATAGGTAGCTTTCAAAAATGTTTCAACTTAGTTGGCTGGTAACAAGAGAGGGATTCCATTTCAACTCTGGCAGGGTCGTACCATCACGGTCTCAGATTTCTCTAAAAAAAATTAAGGGGGTGTTCCTTGATTAAAATAAGGAGACCCATATCTTTTCTTTTCGGCAAAGAAAAAAAATTTCCCTTTGAGACAGAGGTTTTCATATCTTCCACCGTCAAACAAGCTCTCTAAAAACGGTTATTTTTCCTAACTTCAGCGAGTCATTGCAGCAGAATTAAAGATATTTTGTTCTGGTATTTTTTATTACATTGTGTGTATAACGTATAATAATAAGTGATGCTAATATTTTTTACACATCGTGTGATTAAAATTTTAAAAAATCGTAAACTTCGATTTAAAAAGAAAATTGAAATTTTTAAGATTTTTTTTTAACTGGTTCAAATGGAGTTTTTTTTTATACTCGTTTTTTTTTGTTAAAGACATACAAATGTGCACTTTATTTGCAATTTTTTTATGTGTCTGTGAAACTGCTAGTTTCTGCAGCGTTAAAAACAGCCGATTTTGAAAAATCTCCAACTTTGCCAACGATTTTCTGAAAAAAGCCCTTTTTTAAAATTCTGAAAATTAAATCTTTGTTTTATTATCAACAGGAGAATATCTGTGTAAATTTTCACGGACCTAAAAACGTCCGTTTCCGAGTTAGACACGTTTGAATTTCATTTGAAAACCTACGATTTCTCCGTGTTCTAAAAGGCGCAATTTTGGAAAAATCTCAGGCGCAAAGTATGTATTCTCTTACCCGAATGAGAGCGTTGGATCCGTCCACCTGACCCTAACCTGGGCGATAACACGCCTAAAAAACGGTCTTGGAAAAAAAAATAACAAATCTATATATATAGATTTGAATGTATGTCTGCTAAACAAATTTACAGTTTTCAATTTAAAACCACCAAACTTGGTATACTATCTCATGGTACCTAACTTAAACCGTAGACGGTTTTTGGAAGGGGTCAGAGCCCGGGGTCAAGGGGCTCCACACAAAACTTCCATAAAATCTAGTTTTCAATTTAGAACCACCAAATTTGGAATACTATAGCATGGTACCCTAACTTAGACCGCAGACTGTTTTTGGAAGGGGTCGAGCCCTGGGTCAAAAGGGCCCCCACACAAAATTTACGTAAAATATACTTGTAAACTATAGTGCCCTAACTGAGACCGTAGATGGTTTTGGAAGGGGGTAGAGCCCTGGGTGGGTGGGAGCCCGTGGTCAAAGGGCCCCACGCAAAATTTCCGTAAAATCTAGTTTTCAATTTAGAACCATCAAATTTGGTATACTTTTTCTTGGCACCCTAACTTTGTAAAATATTTTACGAAAATTTTGTAGGGGGGGGGGTCTTGACCGGCTTCGACCCCCTTCCCAAAACCGTCTAGTCAAAGTTAGGGTGCTTAAGAAAAAGTATACCAAATTTGATGGTTCCTAAATTGAAAACTAGATTTTACGGAAATTTTGCGTGGGGCCCTTGCTGACCCGGGCTCCCCTCTTCGAAAAACCATCTACGGTCTAAGTTAGGGTACCATGAGATAGCATACCAAGTTTGATGGTTCTAAATTGACATACATTCAATTCTCTCTATATATAGATTTGTTATTTTTTTTTCCCCAAGACCGTTTCTTAGGCATGTTATCGCTCAGGGTAGTTTGAGGTGGATGGATCCAACACTCTCATTCGAGTAAGAAAACGTACTTTGCGCCTTAGATTTTTCCAAAATGGCGCCATTAGAACACGGAGAAATCGTAGGTTTTAAAACCAAATTCAAACGCGTCTAGCTTTCGAAAACGGGAGTTTTAGGTCCGTGAAAATTTACACAGATATTCTCCTGTTGATAATAAAACAGGGATTTAATTTTCAGAATTTTAAAAAAGGGCTTTTTGAGAAAATCGTTGGCAAAGTTGGAGATTTTTCAAAATCGGCTGTTTTTAACGCTGCGGAAACTAGCAGTTTCACAGACACATAAAATATTGCAAATAAAGTGCACATTTGTATGTCTTTAACAAAAAAACGAGTATAGAAAAAATACTCCATTTGAACCAGTTAAAAAAAATCTTAAAAATTTCAATTTTCTTTTTAAATCGAAGTTTACGATTTTTTAAAATTTTAATCATACGATGTGTAAAAAATATTAGCATCACTTATTATTATACGTTATACACACAATGTAATAAAAAATACCAGAACAAAATATCTTTAATTCTGCTGCAATGACTCGCTGAAGTTAGGAAAAATAACCGTTTTAGAGAGCTTGTTTGACGGTGGAAGATTTGAAAACCTCTGCCTCAAAGGGAAAAAATTTTCTTGGCGAAAGAAAAAGATATGGGTCTCCTTATTTTAATCAAGGAACACCCCCTTAATTTTTTTAGAGAATTCTGAGACCGTGATGGTACGACCCTGCCAGAGTTGAAATGGAATCCCTCTCTTGTTACCAGCCAACTAAGTTGAAACATTTTTGAAAGCTACCTAGACACCTCACCAACACGTGAGGGGTGGGGTGGGAGGGTCAAAACTCCGCTGGTCTCCCATGGATCCAGGATTATCTTCTAAGGGAACAGAAGCCATGGGCAGTGCATGGTTTATCGGGCCCAGGTGGAAATCACTAAGAACACAATCACCCCCCTCTTTAAAAAAATTGAAATTTATGAATATGTTTTAAATAGATAAAAATCTTTACACCATTATAAGTGCATAAGTTGTATATGTATTCCACTTGCAAAATCAGTTGATTGAACAGGAAATATACTCAACTTACATTTTATGAATGCATGCACGCGTATGTGTTAATTGTTATTTATTTAGTAGATTAGACAATTGCCATTACGTTTTGGAGAGGAGGTAAGCAGAGTTTCGGTAGCGACCAGCGCTATCAACCCAGCAGCGAGGTCAAGAGCACTGCACCTTCTCCCCCGTTCGCAGAGGACAAAATTCTCCTGCGCGAATATTTTACTATTACGAAAAACTGAGGTTAACTTTAGCAACTATAACAAAACAGTAGCCTACAATTAGCAACTCCCAGAAAAACTCGAGGTTGTTTAGCCATCGAAAATTAACTTACGGTACACGTGCCTGCACTCTTTTTCTTAAAATTATTTCACAACAGTTTTCTACTCTTTCATAGTCTTTTCTTATGCGATGTTTAAGTATATAACGTAAACAAACAAACAACTGTTGTCTGTCTTCGCAACTCAACTTTGTTAGTGGAGCAGCAAGAATGATCTTTATGTATTGGTTATCCCCCCCCGACAGTTTTATAGGCATGTCATCACTCGGGGAAGGGTGAGGTGGATGTATCCAACCAGGGCCAGCTGACCCAATGCTCTCATTCCATCATTCGGGCATATCTAACGCTTTGATTCGGGTAAGAGATAACGTACGTACTTTGCGCCTGAGATATTTTCCAAAATGGCGCCTTTAGAACACGGGAAATCGTAGGCTTTCAAACCGAATTCAAACGCGTCTAAACCCGGGGGCGTTTTTAGGTCCGTGAAAATTTACACAGATATTCTCCTGTTGATAATGAAACAGGGATTTAATTTTCAGAATTTTAAAAAATGGCCTTTTTGAGAAAATCGTTGGCAAAGTTAGAGATTTTTCAAAATCGGCTGTTTTTAACGCTGCCGAAACGGAAACTAGCAGTTTCTCAGACACACAAAAAATCTCAGACGCACATTTGTATGTCTTTAACGAAAAAAACAAATATGAAAAAACTCCATCCAAACCTGTTTTAAAAAAACTTAAAAAATTAAATTTTTTTTAAAAATCACAAAGTTTACGATTTTTTTTAAATTTTAATCATACGATGTGTAGCAAATGTTAGCACTATATATTATTATATGTTATATACACAATGTAAAAAAAATACAAGAACACGATATCTTTTTTAACTCTGCTGCAATGACTCGCTGAAGTTAGGAAAAATAACCGTTTTCTAGAGAGCTTGTTTGACGGTGCAAGATTTGAAACCGTCTATCTCGAAGGAAAATTTTTCTTGCCGAAAGAAAAAATATGGGTCTCCTTATTTTAGTCAAGGAACACCCTTAATTTTTTTAGAGAAATCTGAGACCATGATGGTACGACCCTGCCTGAGTTGAAATGGAACCCATCTGTTTTGAGGCCTTTTTTCTTATGTAAATGGAAATTGAATCTTAACTGCAACTGAGATAATGTATTGTATGTGCACAGACTATGGATTTAAAAAATTAGACATGTACATAGGTGACAATTATTAAAAATCATAAAAATGACTTATAGATTGACACTGCGATTTGGAATATATACTCAGATAAACTTTTCAGAAATATCTTTCGAAGTGTTTTTTTTTTTTCCAATAACCCAACCGTGAGGTTTGAACAGGAGAGAAGTGCATTTTCAAAAATTTGTAGGAAAAATCCAGTAACCTGATTCCCTCAGTTAACTACCTACCATTAGGATATTATTTGGTCAAAATTTCAGAATTTTTAAAAATGGGGTTTTTGAGATATTGCAATTCTGCAATGTTGATTTTTGAAATTTTGCATATTTTAAAAATTAATTTTATGAGTTGCGTGCATCACAGGATAAAATTAAAATTACTGCTAAGACAACCCTAGTAGGAGTGCAGGTTGGCACACTTACCCACCTAATAAGTCTTTTTCTTAAAATCCTAAATTTGTGCAAAATTAAAAAAATTTGTAATATATAAATATAGACTTTTTTTGCCATCTAGCAATATTTGATTTCTGTGAACATAAAGACAGGCCAATTCAGTAGCTTCAAAATAAAAATTCAAGTCTCTACCTGTTATATAGTACAGGAGCAGTGTACATTTAAAAATTTGGTGTTTCACATTATTTCCGTCACGGGTGTATTTTTTGCCTATTTTCAAAATGCTGTAGCTCAACCAAAAGTTTTTTTCGTGAAAAATCCTTTTGCAGTACTTTATATTAGGAGTAGCTACCATAATTTTTTCAAAAAAATTGCCTGAATTGAGATGGAAAGGGGTCATAACATACATAGTATATGTTGTCCCAGATGTATGAAGTTTGTATGTAATTCAAACTCAGTATAAATAAGGGAAAAACTAAAGTTATGGTTGATAAGTCTTAATGGCAGTGATTGACCAGGTGAATGAGTTTGTATATTTAGGAGGTATGTTTGACAGAGAACAAATTAGATGGTGTGAAATTAGTAGGCAAGTGAGTTTTTCTTTAGAAGTCATAGCTCCCTTAGCAGGAAGAGACTGTAGGGGCTGTCAAAGCACGATCAAATTAAACTTGTTACAAAGTGCACACACATTTCCAAATTATGGTCTAAAAACGTGTTTATTTACAATTTAAAGATATGGTTGTTTAAAGGCTTTGGCAAGCACTTTCACTACCACTATGGTCGCATCTTCAGGCTGATGAGTGAAATTATGTTAGAGCGGCACATGGTTTAAATAGTAACAGGCAAGAGGGGGAAAAAAACAACAAAAAAAATGCATAAGTCACCGCCATTCACCACAGTTTAAAGTCATCAAAATTATGTTGGTGGTTTCTCCCATGAGTATTGTATTGTAAAACGAAATTTCTTCAGGAACTGGGGATGTAGACAGAAACGTCTTCATTGCAGCACTTAGGTCCTAATTTTATAATATATAGGCTCTCAGTGAGGAGCAATAGAGCTTTTTGTAGAATCTATTGATAGGAAGTTCGTATTTTCCCAGTCAGGTCTCAAATCCCTTTCAATGATGGTCTATGACAATGTCGAGGTAGTAGCTCCTTTACGGATGGCATATTTGTGTTCAGCCCACCGAATTCCTAGGCTTCAAAAGGTCGAACCCGCAGATTGTCCATTAATGTCCATCAGGGGGACTCCATATACACCAAAGCGGGAAACAGTTGGTATTATATCTCTGTCATGTCTAATAATAGAAGAGAGGTTTTGAGTTTTGACACCAAACTTTAAAGAGTATTTCTTACAGGTGTTTTTTTTTAATAAGGTAACTGATTTTTGGTAGGGCATACTTTCCACATATTTAGTTGTAGGTACACTTCTAGTTAGAGTTGTTGGAGTCTTCCATTTATGTTGCTGTATAAGTTGTCGTACGCTGCCCGTGGGGTATTCATGTGCATTTGCAATCTCGTTAATTTTTCCCAATTTTTGATTTCGGTATACAGAATTTGAAGAGTGAGTAAAAGCTCTATTCACAAGGAATTTTAAGTGCCGAGTATTTGTATGAGGTTCGAGTACATGAGTTGAAGGGGATCATTCGGGATAGAGGTTGGTTTCTGATGGACAGAAAAGTCAAAATATTCATGATCTGAGGAATGAGAGACCAAAAAGTCAAGATAGGGTAGTGATCCAGATTTTTCTACCTCTATAGTAAATCTTATACCGGGAGCGATTGAAGATAAGTTTAAAGCCATATCGTGCAGTTCGGAGACAGATGAGGGCAGATAAGGAAAACATCATAAAAATATCGTATGTATAATGACTGTTGAACAGTACAGGATTTGAAGTATTTATTTTTTAAGTCCTGAAGCAGGATCTCTGCAAGAACAGGTGACAAAGGAGAACCGATTGGTGCCCCCTCATTTTGTTTGTAGATGGTTTGTTGAAAACGGAAAAAACATTGGTCCCGGGGTCCTCTACAAGTTTCAAAGCTTGAAGGGTTGTATCAATTTCAACTTGGCTGTAATGGTTCTGGGTAAGCAAGATTTTTTCAATGAGAGCATAGACAACTGTACGAGGAATATTGGGGAAGAGGTTTTCCACATCTAGCGAGGCAAGGATGAACTGAGTCTTCGGGAATTGACAAGATTTTATTTTGTTAATAGCTTCTATTGTACTATTGACTGAGAAAATAGATTCAGTGGTAAATGATTTCAGGAAGGCTGCAAGAGATTTTTCCAGGTTTAGAGTATTCTCTGTGCTCATGTCTGTTACTATTTAAACCACGTGCCGCTCTAACATGATTTCACTCCTCGGCCTGAAGATGCGACCATAGTGGTCGCAAGAGTGCTCGCCAAAGCTTTTAAACAACCATATTTTCAAATTGTAAATAAACACATTTTTTTAGACCATACGTTTTTAGACTATAATTTGGAAATGTGGTGTGTGCACTTTGTAGCAAGTTTAATTTGATCATGCTTTGACAGCCCTTAGTCTCTTCGATTTGTAGCGCGAAAATACCTCTGATTTGTATCCCTTAAGAGGATTTCACAGGAATAATGGGTTATCAAGGAAGTCCCAAATGGCTGTGTGTGAAAGTAATTGTTTCTCCTTGAACTCCTTTGTTGTACGGCAGGGCTCAATTTCGACTGGTAGTTAGTAGCAAATTGCTGGCAAGCAAATGCGTTTTGCTAGTGGAAAAATTTTGAATGTTTTAATGTGAACTCTTAAAATGCCACTGCATTGCACGTGTGGAATATTTTAGACATATACAAAAAGGAACGTGTGCTTTCTGGAAACGAATGTTTCTTGAAAAGTACAAACATTATAAAAACATTTTGGCACTAGTAGAAATATCCAGTATATTTCCTGTATCTATCGCATGTGAGGTTATGTTCAGTTTCATGAAGAGGATCCAGGGTGATTGGGTGGACAGTTTAAAGTAAAAAACATTGAATGCTCTCATGAGTATTGAGGTTGAAGGTCTGTCCAAAGACAAGTTTGAGCCCATGCCTGCTATTTTAAAGTGGTATGAGGAAAAGACCCAAAACCCAGATCGTAAACCATATGGAAAAAGATTTTGAATAGTGTTCTTGAATTTTGTGAATAAAGTTAAATAAAAAAGTTTTTTAAATATGCATTCGAATAGAATTGTTAGACTTAATGTCAGGTCATGAAAAGGTGAGTTATATCTAAATATTTTTAATCTTTTCGGCATTACAATGTGGCAGTTACAGAGGTGAAATAAATAAGTTTGTCATGATTGACTAATGGAGGGAGACATGTTTCTTTTATGTAATGTTAATAAACTTTTGCAAGTAGATAATGCAATTTGCTAGTAAAAAATTAGGCCACTAAGCAAGTGTTGCTACTGATAAAAAAAAATCGAGGCCTGGTTGTGTGTGTACATGACAGATGTTACTTACGGGGGTTGTAGTTAGGCACTTGCTGATCATGTGAGGAATGAAGATGTGTTGCAGATATGTAATGTGAGGTAAAATGTTGTTAGTAAGTGAAGACTAATATTCTTAGGTGGGTTTGGCCATGTTGGAAGAATGAGTGATGATATGCTGACTAAGAGAATTTTTTAGCCCAAGTGGCAGGAAAGAAAGCTAGGGGAAAGCAGAGGAAATCATGGGAGGACCAGATTCAGGAATGTAAGTACAAAAGGTATTGTGTGTGATTGATGTTAAAGCTTGAGCTGTGTGCCGAGATCATTGTAAATGGAGACATTTGATACACCAACAATAGGTAAATTCTTGTTCTATCAGTTAAATGTGTACTTGGCACATGGTCTTTCCTTGAGGAGCTAGCCTCTGAATCTCAGAGAACATCTTAATATGTATGTATGTATGTATAAATGGTTTAAAGATGGTCCTGAAAGTGTTGAGAGTTGCAAACAGTCTGGGAGGCCTGCAACCATCAAAAGTGAAAACGATATTGAACTTGTGTGCACAACCAGGGGTTAAAATGCAGTGCGGGATGGTGGGTTACCCGCCGAAATAAAGTTACTTACGAAATTTTAAGAATAAATATATATAAATATAAAATCTTGGGCCCGTTTTTAGACCACTCGCAAAATTTGTGCATTAAAAACGTATCCTTCGTAAAGATACGTGCATTTAGAAACTGACTGTTCAGATTTCCGAAAATTCCAATTTAATACATACATCGCTCATGTCTGGAAAATAATCAGTTTATGGACAACGTGAATCGGCTTCCATATGCAGCCGCATGAGCAGTTCATTTTGCATATCTCGGACTTTTACCGAGTCAGGCATGAGATTCTTTCTCAGATTCGTGGAATATCTCTTTTTTCACCATATTTCAGTTGTATTTGAGATCAATGCAAAAAAACAACTGAAGATAATGTTTTATTTTCGGAGGATTAGTGTGTATGTGGACAGGGGATCGTTTTTCGCCTGGGGAACAGCATTCTGTTTTTCAAAACTTCCAAAAACGGAAGTAAAATTTCTTTCCGTGATAGTAATTTATTTATTTTCTCATGAAGTTTGCTCTGTCCAGTATTATTAAATATCAATTTATTGCATAAATGTTCGTATTTTAGCTTGAAAGTGTAGTCAGCAATTTCCGATTACGGAAGTTCAACGGAGCAAAAATTTCCTTGTAAACTTTAGGCAAGAGTCTCTTCCGCTGATTCGAGGAGCTCTGACTTTGTTGTCATGGTTTGTTTGCGGCGTTCTGGAGCAAAACTGGAGATTACTTTTTGGTGTGTGTGGTGAATGGGGGAGGAAGCGTTTTCCGGCTGGGGACAGAATTTTGTCTTTCAAAACTTTCGGAAACGAAAGTTAGACGAACTGGAGCTTTGATATGTAATCGTAATTTTTTTGCAATATTCCCTCTGCTCAGTATTATTGTAAAATATAATTTTGTTCAATAACTGACTGTGTTTCAGCTTCAAAATGGAGAGAAAATTTCTGAAAACAGAAGTTGGGCAGAGCGAAGATTTTTTTTTCGCGATGTTCCCAGTGTCCTGAATTAATGTTATTTTCCCTCCATAAGTAGTTGCAAAGTAAAAAACTCCACATTCCTCATACCAGAAGAATGGCTGAATCAACCAAGTCTTATGTGAACTGCTCATATACATAGCATTCGAGAAGATACTTCGTTTTTCAAAGTTAAAGGGAAACATGTTCAAAAATAATAAATTAGTTGACCCTTGTAATACTAAACTTGCACGTCACAATGTCAAGTAAAGGTTTATTTTATCTTTTGCAATTTAGATAGACTGCAGATTTCCTTCCTCCACATTGGAACTCTTTTTGGGTTCTCCCGGTGGCGCAGTGGTTTAAGCGATGGCTTCTAATTACTTGTCTAAAAGGGGTCTGGATATGGATGTTGTTTGTCTTACGGCACTGGCTGTCTGCATTCCCTGGAACCAGCGGCCCTAAATTAGAGACGGGCGACTGCTTATAGCCCATTGAGTTGCTCGCAGTGGTCGTTAAACCTCCAATCCAAAGAGAGAAAAAAAAAAGAAAAAGTTCTTCTTGAAGTTTGAGTGTGTAGAATCTGAATCTGTGAAGCAACACATGCGCGCACGCACACACACACAAATTTTGGTACAGTCTTTCAAGAGCCCAGCAAACCAGTTTTTTTTTAATCCTTTTTGTCTTTTTTTTTAAATTAATGAAGATGCAGTTATGGAATATTTATTCACTATTCAAACAGCCTGTGTATGAAAGAATTTAGCATTGTGAAGTAACATGTTAGCATATGACTCATTTACCAAAGTTTCACATTTTTATCATCTTTTTAATTTTCAAAATTAGATTTTTTTTATATATTTTTTTTTTCAGTATTTATGTGCTTACAGTAAAGATAAAATGGAAACACAGGCAAAGCATTTTTTTTTAACGAGCGTACTAGAAGGAAAAAACCACCTGTACTTGAATTTTCAAGGTGAAACTGTTCGATTTTCTATAAAAAAATTAATTTGTGATTTTTGTTTTGTTTTGGTAACATTTTACGTTGACATGAGCCACAGTGGCATAGTGCCGCCCCGGTGGCGCAGTGGTCTAAGCGATGGCCTCTGATCATTCGTCCGAACGGGGTCTGGGTTCGAATCCCGGTGAGGCATGGATGCTGTTTGTCTTACGGCACTGGCTCTCTCCCTTCCCTGGAACCAGTGACCCTAAATTAGGGACGGGCGACTGCTTATAGCCCATTGAGTTGCTCACGGTGGTGATTAAACCTCCAATCAAAAAAAAAAAAAAAAAAACAGTGGCATAGTGCATTTTAAAGCTGCCAAATTATGCTTCCTAAGAAAGAAAAAATCTCATCTATAGCTTTAAAATTTCAAGATTCCTAATGATCAGCCATTTCCTTCTGCCATAGAAACTTCATTGCAGCACACTATTTTTAAAATGTCAGAATTGGTTTTTTTTTTTAGAAGGAAAAGTGTTTTCTGTTATATGCCTGGGGGCTTCCCATACATTTTTTCAAAGAAAATTTTTTGAAGGTCACTTAACAGGCCGCTGTGATTTGAATTGAAATGAATAGGCTGTTTCCTTTTTGATTGTCATAAAGATGCATTATTTTCCATTTTGTTTTAACTGATCAACAGCATGCCCTAGTTTAAGATTGTTTGAAGTTATTTGCAACCGCAGCATACTGTGCCCCCAGTGTTGTGACAAATAAGAAATACTGTGTAGCAAAATATTTAGTTCATTAGTGTAGTTAACATGTCTGCAGTTCTACTGTTCAAAGCTGCAGTAAAATAATGTTAGTTTCTAGTGTAGACCTTGCCATTTTGTAGTATTGCTCTAATTTCCATTAGTGTCCTATAAAAATATCTTTTTGGCTACTTTTTCAACCATTGTTTTTTGTTTGATATGGCTGTGCTCTGCCCTGTAATTTATTATGATTACTAAACAAGTAATTTCTTTTGCAGAGGATTTGAAGGAATACTTTTCCAAATTTGGTGAAGTAACAGATGTGACCATTAAAACTGATCCAAATACTGGAAAACCAAGAGGATTTGGCTTCATAACCTTTGCAGCTGAAGAAGCCATTGATAATGTAATTACATTCTTTAACTATAAAATTCTGTTTTAATTTCATGAATCAGACTCAAAGCGTTGAGCAATCATCCTTTAAAGAAACCATTGTGTAATGTAAAAGGTGATTTAAAACATAATTAAAAAATAGTAATTATATTTTATTGTAAAGTGAAATTTTAAGCACTTGCCTACCTGTTTTCAGTTTGGAGTGTGATATCGCTTAAACTGGAAATATTCTAGTTGGATAATGCTTACCTAAGCATTCTGTTTCTAGTGATGATTCAAAAACGTGGGAGAAAAGTGAATCATCGCTAGAAACGGAATGCCTAGGTAGCATTATCCAACTAGAATATTTCCAAATTTTTTAAAATAATGCACCTAAAAAATTAATAGTTTTTTTCCCCGATTGATTTCTAAGTCGGAATATGAATCGCTTAAACTGTCGCTAAGTAAGTGAAATTTTGATTTCCAAACATTTTTAATGTTTTCTTTTACAAGACTATTTGTTTATTGGCAAGATTCGGGACCTGAAGTTAAAACTAAAATTTGTAACTTGTGATTTTCGAAAAATGGTGTAATGTTGCTGCTTTAAATCCATGTCAAATCAACGTGGCTCACAACCTTTGATTTCTTTGGAATTTGGAGTGATTGTTAGGCATGTAGCAGAGTTTGCCAAAATGCGTAATTACGAGTCTAGTACGCATCGAAATTTTACCAACTCGTAAACATATGCGTGTGGAATATTTCTCGAAGCGGTGAAGTACACGTTGGGAATTTTTCTCTACGTGTAAAACTACGCATCAAAGAATTTTACCAATTCGTGAAAATACGCATCGGGTACGGTATGTCTTTCAGAAATGGAAGTAAACGAAATAAAGATTTTTTCCATAATTGTAATTTCTTTTTCCTGTGATGTTGCCTCTGTCCAGTATTGTTATATATCATTTTATTCCATAAATATTTGTATTTCAGTTTGAAAATGGAGAAAAACAATTTGAAGACTAAAATTCGGCTGCGAAAAAATTTTGCCGTAATCTTTATAAATGAGTGCGACGGCTTCAAGGAATTTCTCCTTTTCCATCATAATTTGGGTTATCCTCGAGATCGATGCATAACTGAACAGAAATTTTGGGGGCAGTTAGGATGTTTTCCGCCTGAAACTTTAGAAAGCGGAAATTAGACGCAGTGAGGATTTCTCCCGTAATCAATCTTATTTTTCATGTGATGTTTCCTCTGCCTAGGATTGTTGTTAAATATAATTTTATTTCATGAATATTTGTATTTCAACTTGAAAATGGAGGGGAAATGTCCGAAAACGGAAATCGGACTTAGCAAAGAGTTCCCCCGTGACTTTATTTTTTTCCCGACGATGATTAGAAAGTGTATCCTGTATTCTTTATTATTCCCCCGAAAAAAAGTTTTACATTTCAGCTTGATAAACAAGGGGAAGGGGGTTGAAAAACGAAAAATTTGTAAAAATTAATGCATGGTTTTTCAAAAGTATTTATATTTTCAGTTATACTATTTTTCTTTTAATCTAAAATTTTCAGTTATACTATTTTTCTTTCAATCTAAAATAGTGTAAGCTATCGTGCATTCATGATGGATAAAATTGTTATCCAAGGACATTAAAAACCCCAATAAAGAAAATGGGAAGGAAAATAAAGATATCAGCAAAATGAAAATTTAAGCACCTGATGCTCTGCAGCTGTAGAAAAACAAATGTGGCTGTGAAACTTGCTGAAAAGTTAATTAGATATTTTTTTATACCTATAAGAACCTCAAAAGTGCAATGTTTTCACTTCATGAACACTTTACTGTTCCATGTGGTCCTTACAAAACATGATAAATTTAATGTTATTGTTTTAAAATACGAATATTATATTTATTTGTAAAACAAGAAACAAAACGGATCCAAATTCTAAATACGTACATTGAGCAGTAATGAAATATTTTTATATGAAAAAATCTGGATTGATTTTTCATAATTGCCTAGCATTTTCATAAGTATTTTATTTCATCTGTTAATTTTTCTAAAATACTCCTGACTTTTGAAAATTACTCCTAAATTTTTTCAAAGGAGTAAAAATACTCCTTTAAAAAAAATTTCGGCAAACTCTGGCATGTAGACATATATACATAAATCCAAAATTTTAGCTGTTCACTCAATGGGTTTCGAATTACAGTAGAACTCACTTGTAACAAGGAACTCTGGATCGATGGAAACTCTCGTGAAATCCAGGTGCTTGTCTGTTTTTGAGTGAAAATTCCGACCATTTTAAAAATATGCTTATTATTATATACAGTAGTATATTATATCCTTAAAAATTTTATATTCTTGAGAAATTTAATTGCCCACATTGTACTATAGTTTATTAAATATTTCGTTATTAAACTTGACGGCTATACGAGACTGGCCGCTGTTTAGCGCTTGGGTGTTGAAAGGGGGAACGGATACAATTCCAGGAATTCTTGTCTCCTGTTCCTCCTCTGGCAACATCCCTATTCCATTACTTCCCTATCCTTCTCTGCAGCTGTTGCCCATGAATCCACTTGTAAACACGTGCATGCGCCCTACCCATACTCTTTTTGCCTAGGAGTTGGTGGCCTGTTTTGAACTGCTGACACGATACATCCAAGGCCCTTGGAGTGGGTGGTGGAGATAGTCTCTTGCACAGTTTGCGTGTTGAGCATTTGATGTAGTCCTTACCCATTTCCTTTTTTATCAGCATTCTTCCACTAGCACACCTGGATTACCTGCTTTGCAGAACACAGTTTGCTGTCTTGTTAAATATGGAATTTTTTAAATTTGGTTACTTTGCTTGTTAAAATTGATTATCTTAGCTTTTCTCTCCTTTGTTAAATCTGGGGACTTTATTAAATTTTGTTCATTAAAAATTATCAAATTCCTTTTTGAGTGTTAACCTTATAGCAAGCAAAATATCCTATTTTGTTCCTTAAATCTGATATCTTGCTAAGTATGTGCCCATTTGTAGGTGGATTCTTTACATGACATTGAAAATTAGAAAATCATGATCATCTTTATTTCGTATCAAATCAACATGGCTTACATTCTCACCTTTGATTTTCTGGCAATTTGATGTGATTTGGTAGGCATGCATAAATAAATCCCAAATTTTAGTTCTGTCCACCTTCTGAGTATCAAATTACATGACATTCAAAATTAGAAAATCATGGTCTTCAGACAATTTTGTAGTAGTTGTATCTTGAAAATATAGGTTGGAATTTGTCTTTTGTAATGTGTTATATGAACTTTAATATCGTGCGCTGAAAAAAGAACTTTAAAAAATTGACCTTTTCAAAGTAACAGGAAATAAACTGACCTTGAATATTTTACGAAACTAATTTTAAAAATATGAAAATTACATGGCATCCTTAAATTTTTGATTAGCAGTATGCCAACTTTCAAGTTGGAACATCTGTGGGATCATTATTTGTAAAATATTGAAATGAAATACACCCTCACGAAAAGTGGCCTCAACATGATAGTGAAAGGTGAAAGTATTTTAGGGTTTAATAGCCAATATTTGCCTGTGGGAATGCGGTCTTTAACTTTCCTGGCTTTAGGTTTGAAGTTGATAAAAATTTCCATTTCCTTTACAAGTGGTTTGCCTTTCTTGCCATGTAATTGGAAATACTGAACTAATCCTGCTGCCAGTTTTGCAAACTCCAATTATGTTACTACAGTAAGAGTTTGTAGCTTTTAAGCTCTTCACTGTGTATTGAACTTTTCTTGAAGATGAGCAACAATTCCTGTTTTCTAGGTAGGTCAGTTGTTGTGGGAATTCTCACATTAACATATCTTTTGTGGAAAGCATATAATTTTTTTCACATTTGCCTGAGGATATTTTTGTTCATGCAGTCTTAAAAGTGACAAAATATATAGTGGAAGAGAGGCAATTTTAAAAACCCAGTGCATGGTTGACACTTGACAATAAAGAATAAAATGGTGCATGGAAAAGAAAAATCTAAACCTTGCTGATGAAACAACGTTGTTTTTTAAGCCTGGTTCCACTCTTAAACGTTACGTTTAAATTTAGCAATTATTAGTTTAATGCTATTAAAAAAATCTGTTACAATTGTTGAAAATTTGCAAATAATAAAAAAAAAACCACCATTATCAGATGAAATTTCTTTCAGCAACATATTTCTGGCAGAGCTCGGAAAGTAGATTTTTCATGTTTTGCAGAAGCTAGCCAAAAACAGCTAGCAATTAGATCCTACAGATGAAAGAATTGATGGCTAATGGGCGTTTACGAAAAAAGGCTCCAGCACGTTCAGCGAACAGCAATGGTCTGTTTCCCTTTCTCCGACATGACACAGCAGGTAATGGGCGAAGTTGGTTGGTCAAATTAATTGTAAAATAAAATATATTGGGTGCTGATTAAATTTAGAATATTGTAGAGGCAAAAATAGAATCTAATTTTGAAAAAAAAAAAAAAAAACCCTGATGCGTTCTTTTGAGCTTGGCCCACTTTGGCGAACCCTGGTTATGACATCAGATCACATTTGCATGTTGTTCTGTGCACTTAACATGCCCAAGATCGAGCAGCCCGCTGACTGTGGGATGAGGTCCGTAATTCAATTTTTGAATGCAAGAAATGGAAACCGGTTGATATTCATCGGCATATTTGTAAGGTCTACTGGCAAACTGCCACAAGTGATGGAATAGTGAGGAAGTAAGTCAGACAGTTCAACAAAGGTCATGGTGGATACATCAAAACAGATGGATCCACCCCCACTGCTTACAGCCCAGCCCAGACCTAGCACCATCACATGTTTCTTGCATTTGAAGAAGTACCTTGCTGGTCGGTGTTTCTTCTACGATGATGAAGTGAAAAGAGCAGCGCAGAAGTGGTTGTCTTCATAAGCAGCCTCGTTCTGTAACAAGGGGATACAAAAACTGGTGCCCTGTTGTGATAAATACTTTAGTAATTCTAATAATTAATGACTTCATGGCTTCCTCTTATTACTTTCAGTATTATAAATATTTAACGGGAATTATCGAGGATAAATTTATTAAGGTACATTACCTCTCAAATTTTTTATCTCTACATGCCAGACCTGTGGAAGTAGTAAGACGCAAGAACTCCTGAAGAGGATCTAGTGTATAGATCGAAAATTTGCGAGTTAATGTACCTTAATAAATTTATCTTTGATAATTCCCGTTAAATATTTACAATACTTCAGTAATTGCAGAAACTACATAGAAAAGTAGTGTAAGGTATGGTAAGGTATGGTGAATCTGAAAAAAATAACACTTTATGCAAATAATTCTCATTTAATTTTAATGGCCAAACAGTACTTATTTTCAGGATGTGTCTTCTCATATTTTTATGCAATATATTGTAATGTGGAGTATTAGTGCAAAAATTTGCAAACAGGTTTTAGGCTATAAAATGCACGGAGAGAAGCAGCAACTTTTTCCAGGTAAGCAAGATGTTTTGAGAGCCTTATTTCCCCATTCAGGCCTCACGGAGGCGACCTTCGCTTCTGAGAGACCGAATTCCCTCGTAGTATTTTCTCTATTAGTAACTTCAGAGAACGCTCTTTTGGAGTGCGAAGCTACTCGGCATGGATATGGCACCGCATTTGTTAAGGGGCCAGCCAAAAATCCACATTTGTCATGAAAGGAAGCATCATTAAAAAGACCAGATAGACATCTTTATGAGGCTTAGCCCTGGACGAAGAAAAGAAGAGCACTAGCAACAGTGGAGTCTAGGTTAACATGCTGAAGCAGAAAGATGCTTGATTTTCTACTCCAATCGCTGTGGTGCAAAAAGATACCGGGCGTCCGGTCTGTAATGACAGGCCAAACTGCCTTAAGTGGAATAGCAGCAGGAACAGGCTGCGATAATCCATGAAAGATTGCATTATGGGAAAGAGAAACGGAGCAGAGGTGAAACCACTTCAAGCAGCTGTCCGATTCCAGTGCAAAGATGCGAGTCAAACCTGCATCTTCTTTAAGTCGAAAAGTGTGGACAGTGAGGGGAAGAGCCACTATCGGCAAATTGGCAGCCTGCATGGGTCCAAAAGTGACCATTCCTGGGCCCACAGAAAGAGGGTGCTCATTTGAAGAAAAGGTAAAACTAAGCATTAGTCTGTACGAAACAGTGGATTGCCATGTGCACAGGAAAAGTGCATAAATATAATTTAGTTAGGTCTTAAGTTATAACATTAGAAATATGCTCCCAAAGAGTACTAACAAGAACTGTTACTAATCTGTTTTCATTTGCCATATTATAGATTTATGTATGTTTTCTGCAATATCTTGCGTGCTGCTTGTAATTTTCTATGGAATGCTTTTTAAATGATCATTTTGTGAACACGTGTTAGCTCAAGAAATTTAAGATATGCTTAAAAACAGTTAAATGTCAAAATAAATTTTAAATAGGAAGATCTTTTAATATAAGTAAATAATTTAGCCAGACTATGTTTGACCAAAGCTTAGATGTATTGTTTTGTTGACAGATATCACTTCTTGATTTTAAAAAAAAATCAATTTTTTATTCAGGTCTTAAGAAATGTTCCACACACTGTCAAAGGAAAGCAAATCGACCCAAAGAGAGCCAAGTTAAGGGCTGGTGTGAAGAAAATTTTTGTAGGAGGATTGGACTCTGATTTTCCCGAGGCTGAAATCAAAAGCTATTTTGAAAAGTATGGAAAGGTATGTATCTATTTATATGTAGGTGAGATTTTATAGTAGCATTTATAATTATAACTGCAAGAAGAAAGTCGGCTTTTTTATTTTAAATTTTTTGTTTGTTGTGTATTTCAAATTAGTACTTGTGAAGTAGGCAAGAATGTAAGTGAAATTTAATGCTACTTAAGAGTATGTGATTGTGCAGAGTGCCTCCAGTCTGTTTTCAGTCCAATACATTTGTTTCTCATCTTTAGTAGAACTGTGCTTTGTTTAGCTTTTTAAGATTGATCTAGGCACTCTTACAAGCAAAAGTGCTTTCTAAGAAAGTGATACCAAAGTGCTGTTTGGGAACCCCCTTCTTTTGTGTGTTACATAAATTTGTTTCAGCTATCAGTTGAACCATCCATTAAAAATATATAAAGTAACCCCCCTTCCCCCAAAGAAAGAAAGAAAAAGAAAATAATTGATGTTGGTAGTATTGTGTGATTGAAAGTAAACCCAAAGTATGTGCATAATTTTGATTAAATTGAGACTGTCGACTATGAAATTTTATGTGACTAATAGTTCTGTACAAAAATTAAGTGGAGTGAATGAAGGTATGTGATACCTGAAAGAAATAATAATTCTAGAAAAATTGTCAGTGTAGTTAGTTTTATTGAAATAGAGCTGGTTTACGTCTAGTCTTCCACACAGTACTGTCATGTGATGGTGGTGGGCAAACAAGCACTGAAGATCAGCCAAGATGAGGAGCACCATGTCGTGCTGTTTCAATGACTGCAGTTGCACGTGTAGATGCTGCAGTATAGGCTACCAAAGAATCGTGATCCAAGAACTGGCCAACAGTGTGGGTGTGAGCATTGGAACTGTCAAATACGATCCTGCATTCGCGCCTTGAATATCGTAAGGTCTGCGCCACGTGGGTACTGAAAGGTCTGTCCAATGAGCAGATGAGTCACCGAATGGGACTACTGGTACGTCATCTGTTCTGCTACGCACTATTGCTGGGGATAAAAGCCATCGTTTCAAGCCGGAGTCAAAACAATTAAATTCCACCACTGAGGAAATTGCGGTCCACCATTTCCGCAGTCAAGGTGATGTTAACTCTATTTGACCATCAAGGACCATTGCTTCTTGAGTGGCTACCAAAAGGATCAACTATCAATGCCAAACAATATTGTAAAACTTTAATGAAGCTTCGTCAAGTCATCAAAAACAAGAGACCTGGCATCGTCACTCAGGGTATTGTGCTTCTGCATGATAATGCCTGGCCACATGCAGCACTTACCACACAAAAGGACATTGCAACACTTTTGTTGGGAAGTCCTTCAACATGTGGCATATAGTAAAGTTTATTAGTCCTGGCCTATTGCCCTGCAATTTTCACATCTTTGGACCTATGAAAATTTTTCTCAAAGGCAAACTTTTCACTTCAGATGATTAGGTGCATGAAGCTGTAGATAACTGGTTGCAACAGCAGCCTGCCTCCTCCTATACTGCAGGAATACATGGTCTTGTGCAACAATGGGACCACTGTCTGAGTGCTGGTGGCTTTATTTTTAGGTATGTCATGTTTTGATTCTTTCGAAGTCTCGCTTCTTATTGAACAACCCTTATAGTTGAAACTAAATGGGGAAAGTTTCACACATTACTCTAAATTCAGGTAAGCAGGAAGTATTACTTATTATTTAAGGGGGAAAAACTTTTGAGGGGGAAGTGTTAACGAAACTAAAATCTTGAATTATAATTTTTACACAAACTTTTCGGTGTCACAGTTTGTTATTAGTTAATTTTCATTATTTGAACACAAAAAAATAAGCTTCCACATTTTAAATCTTTGCCCTTAATAACATATAATGAGTTGTAATGTGTATTTGTCTTGTTTCTCTGGGGCCCATATATTTTGAAAGCTCATAATGCTACTCTATATTTTAAAACTTGGAATAAATCTCTTTGCTTGCATCCATACCATAAGGCTTATTTGTTTTTGCAATGCAGTTAGATGTGTTGAAATATGTTTTTAATGTACAAGACATTTTTCCTATCATCCTTTCTTCTTCCTCCATTACTACTGTAGCATTTTCTGAATGTTCTTGACTACTCGTGCTCTTACAGATATAGTGACACCTTTAACATAGGAATTCCACATTGTTAATTACTGAAAGATCCACCTTAATACCTGTATGAAACATTTGCATTTGGGGTAATATTTTTAAAAGGGACAAGCTGTATTATCAGCGGTAAAATCCCTGAAATGGCAATGGGCTAGGCATACTGCCAGAAGGACAGACCATCGATGGACAGCCGAAATTTTAGATTGGATTCCAAGGGACAAGAAAAGACCCAGAAGAAGACCACATGGGAGATGGGTGGATGACATTCGAAAGTATGTGGGAGTGACATGGAGGAGACTGGCACAAGGCAAAACATTGTGGAGTAAATTTGGGGAGACCTTCATCCAGCAGTGGATTGATAATGGTTGACAATGATGATGATGAATGCATAAATATCACCGTCCCCCTCAAAAATAAAGGAAAGGGGAAATAGCTTTTATGCTACAGCAAATCAATCAAACCCGGTTATTTAAAAATGGAGTCTGGCTGGCATCTGCTGTAATGACTAAGTTTTCAGGGTCAGTCTTCTGCGTGCACTGGCCTCTTCTGTGAGAAAAGAGAAAAATATTCATCTGTATCAATCTAATTATATATTTCTTAAGACTGAAGGGGTGCTTCAAACGAGTTTGTTTCCTAAGTTTTGGAATGTGTAAATATGAGTATTTTACAAGATGAACTGTAATATAAATGGCACTTTAGTTTTCTTTTTTCTCATGCCAGACGATGTTAAAGAAGTTGACGAGGTCAGTTTCCTCTCCCTAGCTTTTTAAACAGCAGTAACTCAAGTTCCCTGTTTACCTAAGAATGTATTACATTGTGTGAGGAAATTGTATCTCAGTTGCCTTAGATTATTTTTTTAGGTTAGGAATATTATGTAACATTCAGATTTTGCCTCAGGCTTCACAAAAGATGTGTTCATTGCATCTTTATGTTCAAAATCATCTAAAATTTTGTAGTTCTACGGAGGATGTTCACTCATTTCTAAAACAATTTTCCAGCAATATAATTAAAGTTTTCTTTCTTAAATGTTCTATCTGATAGCCTTTTCTCTGGATTATGAACTTAAGTCTGGATTTCCATGATAACAGGGCATTTTTTAAAATTGGTAATGGTGTCCACTTCTCTTCCACTGCTTTCCATAGTCCATTCATTG
This sequence comes from Macrothele yani, assembly GCA_039090855.1. Classification (NCBI taxonomy): domain Eukaryota; kingdom Metazoa; phylum Arthropoda; class Arachnida; order Araneae; family Macrothelidae; genus Macrothele; species Macrothele yani. Next base: position 148,136,267 of record CM077027.1, read on the forward strand.
TTTTAGGTCTGTGTTTGTAGAAAGTGCTCTTTAGCAGTCCGAAGAGTAAACAGTCCATTTGGTGACAAATCTGGGGACTTTAAAGGAATATGAGCAAAAGTTTGACTTGATACCTGTCTTTTTTCATTTTTCAAGAAACGAATAGATTTGTTTGTATGATTGGTTGCCTTATTTTGACAGATTTCTACTCTTTGAAAGGTCTGTGGATAAAGGAATGGTTATTTCCTCTTTAAATATAGGTGTTTCAAAATAACATTTTGGTAATATGTAGAATTGACTTTAATATGTTCAACTCTTCTTAACTTTATCGTTGTGCGAGAAACCAGTGATAAACTTGAATCCTTTATTAAAACTTTCTTTAGATTCTTGGAATGAAGTTTCTTTTTCTTCTCTTTTGTGATAGTAATGTGACCTTTTTTTGTTAGTCATTTAGGTAGATCTATGCTTTAGCAATCAATAGTCACAATAAATTTCCATCTGTGTCCTGGCCAAGTGAGTTTTATAAGTCTATACTGTGTTCTGCGCTCAGCCACGTGTCTAATGTTTAGAAATGCTAATTCCATTATTTTCACAGCGTTTCTTAATTATAGAATACGAATATTTCACTTCGTAAAGAGCAGAAACATAACTTTTTGTCCACATTCTTTACATGCACCATTTTCTTAGACAATATTTAACTGCAGATGTTTCTTTCACATTCATCTAACACATTGTTGCCAGTTTCAGTTCTTTGAAATTTTATATTTTCTGTAATTTCCTGTTAAAAACATTCTAAAAATGTGGTGAGCATCCTCTGTAGCATTTTGTCTGTTCTTTCATTTACTTAGTTATTTTTTATTAGTATAAGCCAATAAATAATTTGTTAAAAAATTAACTAACAAATATTAAAGTATGTAAAGTTTTTGTAACTGTACAAATACTGTACTGTGTTTTAGGTTGCAACTGTAGAGCTTCCATTTGACAAAGTAAAGAATCAGAGAAGGCAATTCTGCTTTGTTACCTTTGAAACAGAAGATGCATGTGAAGCATCTTGCAAACAATCCAAGCAGAAGATTGGCAGTAAAGAATGCGACATAAAGAAAGCCACCACAACACCCAGTGTACGTGGCCGTGGAGGAGCTGCTGGCGGATGGCCTGTTGCTCGTGGTGGAAGAGGAAGGGGAGGCCCTGGCCGTGGAGGTTAGTATAAGCATCTTGTTAATCATATTGCATTGCATAGTACTTTATTTTTGAAGTACAGTAGAATCTGTTGCTTGTGCCATCATTTAATCAGGATAGCTGTTTATTTTGGTAAAATTCTTGAACAAACTTAATGGAGAATCCACAGATTATAGGATGAAAATTATAGTATGTACTGCAAATTTCAAAATTTGAAGCTAGAAAAGAGTGCCACGGCCACCTGGCACCCGGTAATTTTTCAGTGCTGCGTTAAGGTACTTTCTTGCAGAACCAAGGTAACCTGTATTTAATAATGTGCTGTTGTTAATTTAATATTTTTTTTTTTTTTTTTTTTTTTAGTTTTCATATAAACTGTCACATCACCTCTTTCTCTTTCTTTAATCAGGTGAAGACTAAAAGAAGTACTGTAGAGCAAATGCTTAGTATTTCACATCAGCATTGTTTTCCAGATTTTACTCTACAGCATTGCAAAGTGCTGTGCACTGGTCAGTTCCCTAACAGGTCATGTTGGAAAAGCATATAAAAAATCACAAATGGAAGGTTCTGGGACAAGTAACAAATCACATGCAGTGAATCACCCATGGGGTAAGCTAGTGGAATATCAGACATAATTAGCATAGGGCTAGTAAATACAAATCAAAATTTCCAAATTGCAGTTAATAAAATTGACTGCTTTGGGCACAGATCACTTACATTATGCTCTTGATGGACATGTGATTTTATTTATTTATTTTTGCATCCAGTACATTTTTTCACCTTGTTCGTGGGCAACCCTGTGTATCTTGTGTAAGAGAATACGATGCCTTTAAGACCTTTGAGGACTCTTGAGATCCCATCAAGAGAGTCTCACACAGCCATACGGAACTCTTGATGGGTTCTCAAGAGTCTCACACAGCCATATGGAACTCTCTTGATGGGTTCTCAAGAGAGTCCCATATGACGGTGAAACCTGGGTACTGCAGAAGAAACGGAGTGGTTTATGTGCTGGAGAAATTCGTTGCTTCGGGTGGTGGTGGGGGGTTGCTGCTGCAAGACATGTTCCGCAGGGATCGCATTCGTCCTAAAATTCCTAATATTTTGTGACCCTCCTTAAATTCCTAAAATTAGACCTAAAATTTGCTATTCATCCTAAAATTTTCGTAAGCTTATTTTTATTAAAAACAACCGTTATTAACGCCAATAAATTTACCATTATGGTAAGGTAAAAAGACCTGTTATTGTAGAAACACAGCCTATATGCTGTGCTGCTGAAGGAGGGAAAAATGACGCCATCGAGATGCACTTGCTTCGGGGCGGGCGTTCCATTTTTTGCCTTCGAACAGTTTTCGAGAGTAACAAGAGATCTAAGGGAAAAGGGGAGGGGTCATTTTCACCCCTGGTTTGCGCTTTGCAGACGAACTCCGTGGCACGCAGAAGATCGTACTTTATTTTTGTACATGCCTTGTGGAACCTCCTCTTTCTGCTGATGTTTTGTTATTGTAAACCGCAGGTGGGTGGAAGCAAAGAGGAAACATGTGGTCTTCTTCTGTAACCTCCGGTAATGACGATGGGATGGTAGCTGAGTTATCTTGGCAGGCAGTAGAGCACGTGATCATTGACCTTCGATCAGGCGACAGCGACCTTCGATGCGCAATATATCTCGGCTCCGACTCGCTTTGACTGAACTTGCGTGAGATGCGTATGATAGTTTCTGGTTTTACGTCTTTTATGGTGTTCTCTGTGCAGGTTCAGTTCTCTAGTGGTGACCTGCTTTTTTTTTTTTCATATCTTCTGACATCCTCGCAGCCAAATTTCGGGAAGTTGTCTGGTTTTGCAATATTGGAACGTGTTTTTGTACTTCCCTTTCATTTTCTGGTTAGTAATACAAGTGTTTAAGATGCCTAAATCCAAAACGAAATTTCAAGATGCGTGGCTCGCCAAAGAATTGGACGGAGTGAAGTTGAAAGAATGGTGTTCTGCAATTGAAACAATATTTTCTGCTAAGTGTATATTGTGTTCAGAAATTTTCAATATTTCTAATAGTGGCTTTTCACAAGTAAAAGCGCATCATAAAGAAAAAAAGTTCCCATAACAATAAATTCCCATAACAATAAATTTGTTAAATAGTGTTCGTGATTCACATAAATTTTATAAAGAGTATGTTGATAAGCTGAAGGAAGAACAATCAAAAAAGGTAAAAGAAAGGAAGCAGAAAGAGAGGGAAAATAAGGAAAAGCAGCTAGAGAAAAAAAGAAAAGCTGAGTTTGATGACAAAATAAAAGAAAATGATGCAGAAATAAATAGGCTTAAAAAAAGATAAGGAAGCCTCCCTAGCAGTAATTCAAGAGGGAACAGAAAGAATGCGAAAAGCTGTAGAAAAACAAAATACTGTTGAAATAGCAGTTGCCTCTAACTTGATCATACAAGGTTCAGCTGAAATAAAGAAAACAAAGTAAATTAGTTGTGGTGGAAGCAGAAAAAGATAGGCGTATCAGGAAAAGGTTAAAACAATAATATGAAAAAAGTAATTCAGTGAACAATTGTACATAGTTCTTGGTTTTCAATTACCTTTTTAGGATATTATAATTTAATGTGAAATCTGAAAACTTTCTGTGAAAATCGTGAATTGCTTCTGGTTAAACAGCATATTAATGTTCAAAGTGAAACTTGAATGTGGTAAATATACTTGAATATGATAATAACACGTGAAAAGATAAGAACTGAACATTAGAAGTAAATCATACTTAAACTTTAGACATTAGACGTTATGCAAAAAATTTGGGTGTGAACTTCGACCATATATACTAATGGACTGCTCATTGGCAATAGCTGCATCAAAGCCGCCATGGCTCAAACATTGGGCACGTCATCATCAGACTCCAAATTTCGTGTAAAAATGCTGTTATGATTACTAATTTACATTGCAGAACTTCAGTGTTTTCGGTGTATTATGTGAATGCGCCTCATATATAATGAAAACTCTTCAGGTAAGTTTACTTATGAGCTATATACATGCATGAACGGGTTGTTTACATTTTGTGATTTATAATGTGATGAACATTTGCGAAGAATTTGGAACCTGCATTCCATTTTTTTTTCTTAAGTTACTATATTTTTATATCAATAGCTGCAAGTTTCTGGTTAAGTAATTGAACTTTATTGACTTAGGTATTTAATTCGTTTCTTACCCATGAAAAATCATAGAACTTTCTTTACTATATCGCTCAGAGCAACCATAAGCACAGCAGGTGTAACCCATCTTTTTGACTGTTGTCATGTGATTTTATGTTGGAGCCAGAAATTTTGATGTCATGCGCAGTCTATCAGTATATATGGTTGAAGGGTGTGAAGCAAACTCTTTACAATGTATACAAAGTTGTTTTACTAGATGTATACAAATATACATCTAGTTTTTATTGAAATACACTCCTAAAATTTTCCTAAAATTTTTCTAAAAATTCCTAAAATTCCTAAAATTCCAACCTAAAATTTTCCAGAAGTATGCTATGATCCCTGGTTCCGATTGTGTGAGGAATAAGATGTGTTGCCGTTGTGTAATGTGAAGCAAAATGTTGTTAGCAAGGTGGAGACTAATATGCTTCAGTGGTTTAGTCATGTTTGTTGAAAGAATGAGTGAGATGCTTACTAAGAAAACAAATTTTTAGCCCAAGTGGCAGGAAGGAAAGGCAGTTGGTGGAAGGCCAAGGAAGTCCTGGGATGATCAGATTCAGGAGTGTCTGCATAAGAAAAAGATTGAGTATGAAGTATTAGAAGGTCTTGTGTACGCCAAGTGATGGATGTCAGTGAAGCCAGAGTTGTGTGTCAAGATCGCAGTAAATGGAGAAGTTTGATACAGCAACAGTGAGTAAATAATCAGTTAAAAAAATGATCTGTTAGTTTGAATCTCTTTGTGGAGCTAACCTCTGAATATCAGAGAACAGCTTAGTGATATGTATGGGTCATTCCATGTCAAATCAACACTCTTGATTCTGACTGGCATTCTGAGATTTTGATGAAACTTGGTGAAAAAAAATAGAAATCTTTAAAAAATTCTCCTGTTTAAAAATTATTGAATTTTAATTTTTATTAAAAATTTCTGCATCCTAAAATAATTAACTGCCATTTTCTCAGGAACCAGATGATGTACAGACCTGGGTAATGTCTCATTTTAAAGTTCTTTTGATGGGCTGTAATTTGATATTTAAACATGACAGTTGAAAATTAAAAATTTCTTAAAAACCAAAATTTTGAAAAAAATTCACAAAATTACTGTGTACTATCTTCTTACACCTCCCAAAGTTTCATTTTGGGATCATGATGAGATCAGGTGATACAGGGAGTTCAAGTTTCACATGTACAAAGAAATCGCCAACATATCAGATTTAGCATTACACAAGTCTAGCTTTAGATTAATCTAGCTGACTTAATACTGGTAGTTTAAGAAATTATGATAGTGCTTAATACAAATTTTTTTCTGAATTTTCGAAGTTATTGGAACTAAAAAAAAAGATGAATTAAATTTACAAGAAGAAAAGATTGGTTTTAGCAGCTTACTGCTAAAATTAACATAGTATTTGTCAATATGCTTGAAGTAAGGGGTGGCTGCTACTAACTCAAGTATAACGTTTTTCTTAAGTCTAGGAAGTGTTTAATGACCTCTGAAATCTTCGTTTCACCTTCTGGTAGAGTATAAGCCCGACCAGTTGGTGTGAGGAATCCAGTGTTAAGGCGTGAGAAAAAGAAAGTCCTGCTGTGTAAAGAAATACAATTTTCACTTCATTTTCATCGCCATTTTTTCCCAATGTCATCAGATCTTCCTCTGTTCTTAAGTTGAGTGTCACACTGGCTGGGGAGATCCTCATGGTAGGCCTACTCTCATTCTTCAGCTTTGAAAGGTACTTTCTGCAGCTATCACATATTTTGGAATTTTCAAGCATTCCTGGTATCAATAAGCACATTCGTGGTGTAACAGATCTTAATCCCGTTCTTACATGGGAGTGAGGCTTTTTGAAGGGTTAAAACGATTTAAAGCACTCGTTGTCTTTCCACTGGGGTTCATGATAGAGATGATTAATGGAATAATAATGTGCAAGTAGTATAATGAACACTCACAAATCACATTAAAACCACTCGCAGTTCTGGATTTTAAGGGAACAAAAATGGCACAACTCAAGTGAACCTACTAGAAGCTTTAATGGTGGACTGACTGAAAAACATGCTTACAAGTGTGTTTCAACAGGCACAAGCAACCAGTTCTAGTATGTCCAATGGTCCTAATTTACCACTGTATTTTAAAAATTAAATTCACATTTTCTCCACATGTGGAACTTCTGCGCCCTGTATCAACTGCTCCCATTGTGATTCCAAAATGAAACTTTGGGCAGTGTAAGAGGGATAATACAAAGTAATTTTGTGAATTTTTTCAAAATTTTTAAATTGTCATTTTTAAAAAAAAGATTAAAATTTAATGTGTTTTAGGAAAAAGTTAATTTTTAACTGTCATGTTTAATATCAAATTAAAGCCCATCAAAACAGCTTTAAAATGGGACATTTCCCAGGTCTGTATCTCATCTGGTTCCTGAGAAACTGGCAGTTAACTATTTCAGGATGCAGCAATTTTTTATAAAAATCAAAATAATTAACACTTAGAATTTCTGCCTTCCGTTTAAAAGTTTTCTTTTTAAGATTTCTATTCATAACTATGTAAGGACACTTGATACACCAAGTTTCATCAAAATCTGAGAGGTCAAGGAAGAATTTAGTTCTAAACTGTGTTGATCTGACATGGAATGACCCGTATGCATGTTAAGACCTTTAATTTCCTGTTAGACATAAGAGGTGTGATCAAAGGTATCCCAACTGTTTGGAATTGCACAACACAGCAGGAAGAGGTTTTGGCATGTGTTGATCTTGGAACCTGCTTTGCATGAGTCACGTCTCCCATGCTCGTCTATTTTCTGGTTTGTTCTTGTTTGAGTGGTACAAATGTTTTAAAGATGGTCATAAAAGTGTTGAAAGTGATGAACGGTCTGGGAGGTCTGCAACCAACAAAACTGAAAACAATGTTTAACTTGTGTACACATCTGTGTGTTAAAATTGCCGAATCACTACTATTTGTGAGTTATGTGAAGACTGCAACATCAGTTTTGGTTCAGTCAATTCTTACGGATGATTTGTGTCAGATTTGTCTCAGCCAAATTTGTGCCAAAATTGCTCTCAGCCAACCAAAAACAGGCCTGTGTTTCAGCTGCTAGTGACCTGCTTGAGTGTGCATCGAAAACGACAAATTAAAAAAAAAAAAAAAAAACTATCGTAACTGGTGATGAATCGTGGGTTTAGGGTATGACCCTGAAACCAAGTCCCAGTCTTCACAGTGAAAAAGACCCCAAATTCTCCCAGTCCCGAAAAACCATGACAAAGCCACAGCAATGTCAAGATGGTGCTGGCTTCCCCCACCCCCAGTTCTGAGAGAATTGTACACCATATGGATACTTGTCAGGCCAGACAATCAACAAGGAGCATACCTGCCAACTACTATGGAATGTTTGTAGTTTCTACGGATTTTGTTGTCCAACTACGGTACTCACTGACAAAACTACGGAATCTACGGTTTCATTTTTTCTTCATTTTGCTGTTATTTTGTGATATACATGAGATTCTTAAGCGAATTTGCGTAATTCTGCTTTTTCTGTTCATTTAGATTACTGTCAAGATCGATGTAAAACTGTAGATCATTTCGGGAGGGGTGTCGTTTTTCGTCTGGGTGACTATTTTTCGCGTTTCAAAACTTTCGAAAACGGTAGTTAAAGGGAATAAAAAAAAATGCCGTAATAATTTTTTTTACTCCCGATGTTGTCTTTGTGTCCAGTATTCTTGTTACATATAATTTTATTGCATAAATGTTTGTATTTTAGCTTGGAACTTGTAGGCAACAATTTGCGAAAACGGAACTTGGACGCCGCAAAAATTTCCCATTAATCTTCAGGCATAAGATTCTTCCGCGAATTTGAGGAATTCCGCTTTTTCGTTATTATTTTGAGTCATTTACGAGATCAATGCACAATTGAAAGGAAGTGGGGGTGGGGGGTTTTATGTTCTTTGGAGGACGGAATTCCACTTCACGAAACTTTTTAAAACGGAAAGTCGATGGAGTTCATTTCAGTAATCGTAATTTCTTTTTCTAACGATGTTGCCTCTGTCCAGCATAATTGTTAAATAACATTTTGCTGTATAAATATTTTTATTTCAGCTTGAAAATAGGGGGCAAATTTGCAAAACTAGAAGTCCAATGAAGCAAAGATTTCTCCCGTAATCGCGCACACCCCGTCCCCCGGCGCGATTTTCCCATTCTCCTGCGTGGTTAAATATCTCCCGTCCCATAAGTTTAAGCTTCATAAGAGAGGGAAGAAATTTCCGAAAACGTGAGTAATGAAGTTGGAAAATTTGTAAAAGTTGATGCATTTTTTACAAATTTTAGATTTCCTGTCTATCAACTGTTGTGGAATCTGAACGAATCAGACTGATTTTTATTGGTGGAAATTTCGAACTTAAATCTCGCAATGATACTTACCTATCGTGCCCTCGCCAGGGAAATCAGCTCAAGTTTCTTTTCATTGGTGTCCTTGTTTGTTGTAACGTTTTGTTGTGGTGCGTATATCTTTTTCACAAAGAGATGAATCGTGTTGTGTAAGAAAGCGTCTGTGCCGTGCATTAATATTAGTTACTACTACTACTGACAGGGTTCTTGCCATTGTTGGCAGGTATGATAAGGAGTACTACTGTAAAGTTTTATGGTATTTGAGGGATGCAATTAGTCGCAAAAGGCCAGCATTCAGCGTGGCTAGTGGGAAGTTATTACGGCAACGCATCTGTCCATGTATAGCAACTTGGCAGCAGTTTTGTGCTAAGCACTACATTGCGCAGGTTTAACAGCCACCCTATTTGCCAGATCTCGCTTCCTGAGACGTTTTATTATTAAGAGATTTCAAGGTACAACAAAATGTGACAATGCAGCTGTTCGCTATTTCAGATGACTTGAAAAATGCTTTGAGCAGTGAAAACAGTGCTGGGCTAAGTATGTGGTTTTGGAAAAGGGGTGCTTCAATTAAATTTCAAATGTGTTAGTCTTGCACTTTTTTTTAATAAATTTAGTCTGGATACTTTATCATGCATTGTATGTCCTAAGTGTATTAATATGTCAATTTTATCAGTTGAAGTACCTAGCTCAGTTGTGATATTTTCTGTGCTAATTGTTTTGCTGTTTGTGTGATTGATGCAGTTTTTCTTATTTTTTAATCATATTGTTGTAATTATTTTTTTCAGCTTCCAACTTTGCCCAGCCACAGGGCTGGGGTGCTCAGGGTTATGGAGGAGCATATGGTGGCCAAGGATATGGATACAATCAAGGCTATGGTGGCTATGGAAACTATGATTACTCTGGTTATGGTGGAGGTTATGGAGGTGGATATGGAAACTATGACTACAGTGGATGGAACTATGGCCAAAGTGGTTATGGAAATGCTGGCTATGGTAAGTTGTGTTGATTTCACACACACACTCTCTCTCTCTCTCTCTCTCTCTCTCTCTCTCTCTCTCTCTCTCTGTCTGTCTGTGGCAGGTGTTGTAAATGTGGCATATTTTTGCACTTGAGTATAACTCCATCTTTTTATTTAGACATATTGTATCCTTCAGAATGATGTGTACAGGTTTCCCAAAGACCCCCTCTCTCTCTCTCCTGTGAACTCGTCCACTAGTTATATTTGGGCTGATCATTTTATTTGTTGCAGCTGATGTTTGTCCGAGTTTGTAGTAAAATTTGATGCACATTCTCTGCTTAACTCACCAAGTCATTATTGTTGCAGCACAAGACAAGAATGTAATGGGTGCAGTGTTCTTGATGACATACCTTCACTGCCAGACACCAAATGAGCCAACTGACAGCATGGCAAAAATTCACTCACATGCACTAAAGTCCAAGATAGCGAGTCACTGCTTCTGCATCATGCCATGCTGTCTAGTTTAGAAGTAAAAATTCATTCTGATACTTTATCAGGCCTTGTAAAATAAGTTTATTTACACTCTTCAGAAAAATCTGCGCACCAAGAAAGCCGTGCGATTAACGCGAAATTCAGCGAATAGCTACGGTGAGGGCAAACGTGCAAATGATTAGTTTCTTGTGATTCCGCATTCCCACACGTCCAAGACCGGCACTGCATCGCAATCCTTGGGACTTGTAAAGCGGCGCATAGGGGACTCCACATTCATGCCCACATGCATTGTAATAGTCGGGTGAGATCCCTGAGCAATGGACATGCTGAGGAGCTGCCGTAGATGTGCATACGACCAACTGACAGAGTTTGAACAAGGCTGTATTGTCGGGATGAGAGAGGCAGGATGACCTGTCTGACAGTACGGTGTGATCGTGTTGGGAGCAATGGACACAGGAAGGCACCCAGACACGGCAGACTGGCTCTGAACGCACTGATACAACAATGTCCTTGTCCAATATCCAGAGACGTGAGGGCTGTACAAGGGACTCCTGTGTTTGCCAGACACATTTCTAGACACCTGGCAGAGGCAAATCTGCACTCTCGACTGCCCTCAAGTTTTTTGCCATTAACACCTGACCATCGTCGACGTCGATTGCAGTGGTGTCAGCAGCGAGCAACATGGAATGCTGCGGACTGGCTACTTGTAAGTGTTCAGCAACAAATCCCTCTTTTGTGTGGGAACAGACTACCGTCGTGGGGGACCACAGGTGAGTGCTACAGTCCCAACCTCACTGTACAGCGGCACACGTCCCGAACGGCAGGCGCTATGATTTGGGGAGCCATCGCGTATGCTAGCCGGACTTCCCTCCCAATGATCCAAAGGTCATTGACAGCCCAGCGCTACGTACAGGAGATTGTGTGGCCCTCATGTGCTGGCAGGGAGGCCCGGAGCAATTTCCAACAAGATAATGCCTGTCCACACACGCCTCTGGTTTCCCAGGACTGTGTCGTGCTTCAACACTTCTGTGGCCTGCCAGATTACCTGATCTCTCCCCTATCTAACAGGTGTCGGACCAGATGGGACGCTGGCTTTCTCCATGTCCCAGTGTTTGTGATTTAGAGCGTCAGTTGCAAGAAGTGTCGGCCAATCTGTCCCAGGATAGCATGCAGTGTCTCTTTGACTCCATGTTGGACGGCCATATCACCGCATGTATCAGAGCACGTGGCAGTCCAACGCAGCACTAATGCTGACCAGAATGTGTATCTTATGTCCATGGACTTAATTATGGCTGGGTGGGGGGGGATAATGAAATCGTGAGCAACACGATAGGCTGTAAGAAGCACAAAGTGAGTACAGGTAAGAAGTCACCCATCTCTAATTTAAGTCCAATGTTTCCGGGGAAGGAGGAGAACCAGTGCTGAAAGAGAAACACAACATTCATGCCTCACTGAGATTTGAACCCGGACCCAACTCTGGTGAATATGGCTTCAATAGTACACAGACTTAGGGGGATTATACAGAGAAACAAGTTTTAAATGGTTAAGAAAACCAGCTAAACATACTTAATATATGAAGCATGGTGAACCAATAAATTATAGCGTTGCAAATGAAATTAAACAAAACATTTGTTTTAATGATTGTTTCTGCGAGTGGATACACTGTAGCAAGTCCCACCACTATCACACTTGCTGTCTAAGGAACCCCAGGCAAACTCGTCGAGCATCGGCAAGCTTTCTGTGACTGATGGAAACAAAGGCGAGAAGGAAAGGGGATTGCATTCTACAAGCATTAAAATTCACGGTTATGGCTATTAGATCTGCGGAAAGTGAAGAATATATTCTCCTGATTCAAAAAACATATTTAAAAGGCCTAAACTGTAAATAAAAGAAATCGCTGAAATTGTTTAAACAAAACAAAATCCCCCCAAAAAAGTCGCTCATCCCAAACTGTTTTTGTAGTTAACTCCATCCAATCCAGAATCCCCTAAATTTTAGCGCCTTTCCCCCCAAATTGGCAACACTGGTCCTGCTGCTGTGATATTGTAATCACTTCTGCCCTTGGTATGTACCATCTTGCTACTAAAATCTCCTTTCAATTCGCCTCCTTTGTGTGCAGATTTTTATGACAGTGAGTGTATTTATTTTCAATATTGGTTTAGCAGGTATGCTTTTGTCTTTTGCTCACCCATTGTACTTAATGTAACTTCAATATCTTTGATCATTCTACTGACTTATGGACTGCTAAAACAACCATGCAATTCACTGATTAAAGTGCACCACAAGCATTTAAAAAGTAGTCATGTGTGCAGTATTGGTGTGGTTTCCACTCTACTTCATGCTATGTTTTATTTTAGTCTGTCACAATGTATAACCACCATAACTAAATTATTAAGCTGTGCAAATGTTGCGAACTAAATCGTGCGTAACTTTGTATTTCAGACAGAACTTGGGTATAAGTAGTTTAGATTAAGTTCCCAAACTACTTATCACTTTTTGTGGCACCTTGGTTGTAAAACATAATGGATGCAAAGTAATTACTGAGCTGGCTGTAGCAGCTGAGTTATTGTAATTTATAAAGGTTATAAAAATCTTGCATAGTGCAAAATTTCACTTTTGATTTATTCTGTTGACTGGATATAACTTCTGGGTAATAGGGGTGTCTGAAGGCTTTTCTCTCATAACTTGTTAGTTTGAAGTGGAGTATTGAGCTTAGCACAAGTAGACATTGCCCAGTGTTATCAAGCATGTAAGTTAAATTTTGAAGTGGATCAGGCAAAGTCTCTGCTGGGTAACTAGATCATACATTGTTTTAAGCGTACCTGTGTTTGCTGTTTGGGTGGTGCATCTTACCTGCTGCTTCGGTGTGCAGTGGTATAAGCGGCTTCTCGTCATTCTTCCAAGGTGGGCGCGGGTTCAAATCCCAGTGAGCCATGCGTGTTGTGTTTGTCTTACAGCAGTGGTTCTCTCCCTTCCCTGGAACCAATAGTCCAAAATTAAAGACGAACAACTGTTTAAAGCCTGTCAAGTTGCTCACCTTCAAAATACAAAAAATATCTTTCCTTGGCCAGGTCTAGCTGGCACTTCTGAAATAAAGCCATTTCTTAGTGATGTGCAAGGAATATGCTGATCTAAGCCAAACCGCCATACATTCCCAGAGCTGAATTGTTGCTTTACGTGATAACTGCTTGGCATCTATATAGAGTCACCTGGTTGTTGAGTGGCTTAGATTGTGTGCTTCCTTGTATTGGTGCCCGTGGAGCTCATTGCATAGGTGTTACATGTAGCGCCATCTAGAGTGGGATTTTTTTTGGAGATTTAACGACCACCGTGAGCAACTCAATGGGCTATAAGCAGTCGCCAGTCCCTAATTTAGGGTCACTGGTTCCAGGGAAGGGAGAGAGCCAGTGCCGTAAGACAAACACAACATCCATGCCTCACCGGGATTCGAACCCGGACCCCTTATGGACGAATGATCAGAGGCCAACGCCTTAGACCACTGCGCCACCGGGGCGGCTAGATTGGGATTGCAGTCAGTGTGTGGTTGGATGCAAAGTAGGTCAGAGCTGGTGCTAAGTGTAACTTACAAGGTATTGTTTTAGTTCAGTGACTGCATAAGGCATGTGCTGTGCAGGAGGTAGTTCATAATGACTAGTCAGTTGGATTCTTACTCCAAATTGAAGTGCGAGGAACCAATCTGTTTTTGTGGGCTAAGCGCCTAAATTGTACTGACATCCATTGTGAAATCTGTGTTTTATACCAGGGGAATCCCATGTCCCTTCTGGCCATTGTAAAGTGGTGCCAACAATTTGAAAAGGGTCGCTCAAATTTGACGGACTAATACTGTGAAGGCAGACCATCAAATCCAATATCCAGCACTCCGAAGCATGTTACTGCCATTGATGACGTAGGGGCTAATAGGCTTATCAAAATAAAGGAAATTGCCAGTATATTAGACATTTCGTATGAAACTGTGCATTCCATCATTCATAAGCAGCTGAAATTTCGGAAATTGTGTGCAAGATGAGTGCCTTTACAATGAGTTAGCATTGACTGATATCCTTTCTGCCAAAAGTGATATCTGTCAATGCTGACTCATTGCCAAATATTACAAAATTTGCAAAACGCAATTAAGGACAAATGCCAGGGTAAGTTAAGTGAAGGTGTCATTCTGCTGCATGACGACACCCCACCCCACCCCACCCCACAGGGCATGGGAAACAAAGGAATTGCTGCGTCATTCAAATGGAAGATGTGGCAACACCCACCATACATCCTCGAATTATCACTGCAACTACCATTTGTTCAGTCAAATACCTTAGTGGACAATGATTCCAAACCGATGAGGCTGTGAAAACTGCAGTCCTTAACTATTTGCACTAACCTGGAAAAGACTTTTTCTATACAGGTATGGAAAAGTTAATCACATTTTCCGATAAATGTTTACAGTACATCCCTGAATATCTGTTTTTGTTTTTTTATTATTATTCAACAGAACTTTTTGATCCACCTTGTACAATGTGAAAAATCAGTTCAACAGCCCTTATTTTTTTTTAAAGATGAGTTAATTTTAAATCCTTGAGTAACTGCCACTGCATTATTCAGTCTATTGTAAGATATTCTATGTTTTGTTTTGTGAAAATTTGTGTTTTACACGTGACTTGATGATACCTTTTTCCTAGGTCAGCAGCAGAGTAATTACGGTAAGACACCGGTACGTGGAGGTGCTACTGCGGCTGCGGCTAGTGCAGGTGGTGGATATCATCCATACAGCCGTTAAGTCTGTTTGCTTCCACATCCATGATTGATAATCTTCAAGTCTTGTGTTTCACCTGTACATAGGTTGTCATTGTCAATAAACTTTTTATGTAAAGACTGTCTTTTGTGTGTTGGTTGTTGTGCAGGTCTTTTTTTTTTTTTTTCTTCTGGATAATGTGGCTGCTTGCTGATAACTGTATATTTTGCTGCAGTTATTTTAAAACTCTGTAAACACTCGAGATTTTATTGACCAGCAATTCTCAGATTAACTGGTAATGTTAAAGCCACTCTGATGTCAAAGATGTAAAATAAACTGAATCTTTCTTACCTGTTCTTCATTGAATTGATCCCAACCTGGATAAGTAAAAGGCTGGTTTAATCCGAAAATTAAAGATGGTTGTAAATTTACACATATGGAAAGCAGGTTTTGCTTACAAATATTTGTGTTGATTCTAAAAATATATTATATATACTATGTGAGTATTGAAAAATATGAGGGTAAGTCCGAAAATAAGTATCGCGGTTCCGTTAACGGCAGGAATGTGCATGCTGGCAAAAAATTACACTATGGACATGAAGATCATGGCACCTATTTTTCAATGTAGTCCCCACAAGCATTGAGGCACTTTTACCGGTATACCAGGTTGAAGAAGCCCCTCTCATAAAAGTCCATGCCCCGCATCCGAACGAATTTTTGAACTGCGCGTTTCACGTCATCATTGCTGGTGTAATGGTGTCCAGCAAGTGCCTTATTCAAAGCTGGGGGAATGTGGAAGTTGCAGGGTCCATGTGTTCCCAATTGAACCTGTCCAGAAGAGCTGCTGTTATCACTGCCACATGGGGTTTCTCATTGCTGGCTCTCGACAGTTTAAGTGTTTCACAGTACTTGAATGCTGGCTCTCGACAGTTTGTGTTTTGCAGTACCTGGTGGCATTCACTGTTCCACCTTCAAGGAAGTCTAGCAATATAACCCCTTTGGCGTCCGAAAAGATAGTCTGCAGGATCTTGTCGGCAGACTGACCTTGAACTTTTTGCCTGGGGAACTGGGGTGCTTCCATTCCATGGAGGCTAATTTTGACTCCGGGGTGTAATGGCGGATTCAGCTTCTGTCATCCGTCACAATGCGGAACAGAAACAGATTGCCTTCCTGCTCGTAACGCATGAGATGTTGCGGATTGCTTCCCATTCTGTGCTCCATGTGAACGGCAGTCAGTTGTCAAGGCACCCACCCTGCTGACACTTTGTGGTAGTCCAGGATGTCACGGATGATGTGGTGTGCTTGGGCATGTCCAATTTGCAATGCTGAGGCAAGCGTATTCATGGTGATCAGTCTGTCAATGTGAATCATGGCTTCCACATGTTCGACGTTCCCCTCTGTAGTCAACGGCCTTCCAGGTCGTTGCTCGTCTGACACACTCTTCCGCCCTGGACTAAACTGCTGACACCGTCGGTGCACCCTCTGCTCCGACATCACGTCCGGACCATAAACCTCAATGAGCCTCTTGTGGATTTCTATACCACGTGCCCACTTGTATCGACAACGGACCTCACTTCAGCTTTTGTCCACTTCTGTAATACAAAACTGTTCGCCATCACTCCTCTTGCGACGAGGGCACGCTCTGCGTGGAGGTCGCTAGCTTCCACCTATTCCTGTGCATGCTCCGGCATTGACCCAGCATACCAACTGTGGCTCAGTGGAAGAGTAGGTTCCCTGTAAACTGGGTACTGCATAATTTCCCCCATCGTTGCATTGATTCCGAAAATATCGCATCTTAAAACTTATTTTTGGACTATCCTTCATATATACCTGCATGTGCATAAGGCACTGTAAAACTAGTATGAACATTTAATGAAGTTCGTAATTTTCTTTTTGCTTTCTAGCATTTATTACTTGCTTAGCAACAAAATCTGTTTCCCTTAAGCGTTACATAAATTGTTGATGAATTCTCTTTTTGATCTTTATCTCATTTCACGAGGTACTTTCTCTGTAATGTGGTTATGTATTCAATATCTTCATAGCTTCTTAAAATATTTTTGCCATCCTTTTGTTCTTTAGTATCCCTTTGACTAACTGATGATTTTGTCATCCATGTGTAATGTAATTGTCTAAAGTGTCTTCATTTTTTATCCTTTTTTCATTATATTAAAAAGTGTTACAACTTAAAATCATTTATGAAGGAATTATTGTCAAGCTGTGCCACTTCAGAACTAGTGTTAATTTGGAACTTCCTGTTAGTCCACATTGCTCACTGTATACATTTCTTAACTTGTGAAGGAAGTTCTTTCCACAATTTCACACCTGCTGAACTAGCAGTTTCTTCATAGGCACTTCCTGACTTATAGATAACATCTTGAACATTAACAAATTTCAAAGCTTTTTGAGTCTTGATCAAGTGCCCATTTTCAGTCCATTCAATAATTATTGTAAGAAGCTTTTTCTAGCACCTTCTTTTCACACTTAAAATGCACTTTGATCCACCAGTTGAACAATAGGCATAACATATGCTGAAAAAAAACATGGCATTTGTTTTGCCAGAAATTATTTGGCCTCAGTCGGATGGGATGGTGGGCTGGCTTGAGCGAGTATAATTGACATTTTAAGTTGTCACTACTGGCCAACAGGGACTATTCTCTAAAAATACAAGAGTAGCAGCCAAATTCAAGTGTTTAAATGCTGAAAGTTTTCTATTGAGAAAGGAAGTTTGTGTACCTGCATTGTTGGTACACACGGCCATTGATACTTTCTCAATTTACCTTTAATCCACTCTGTTCTTTGTTATCCTGTGGCAATTTTTTTTTTTTACTTTATGTTCATGCATGAACCACAACCAAAGAGCTTCGTCCATTTCATATTTGATTTTTAGCTGTGGTTAAAAAAAGGTAAAACAATCTTGTATTTTGCATCCTATTCCTTCACCATTCATATTCTCAAAGTTATCTATTAGGGGTATGCAAAAGTTCCCACTAGTGGGCACTGTAGGGGTTTAACCATCCGGCTACTCTTGCTCAGTTCATATATTCAATAAAGTTCATTTGCAGCACTGTTTGTTATTCATGTTTAGTTAACGGAAAAGTGCGAGTTAAGCATATGGTTCAATTGTCGGGCATATTGCGCAATGGTTATGGGTGAGCTTGTAAGACAAGCCACGTGCAGATGGACCGCAGTAACAAGGAGCTGGAATCGCTGTTGCAAGAGGATGCAGTCGCGCAACCGACCACGCAACTGGCGAAACGTTTGGAAGTGGCTCAATCGACGGTGGTACGGCGTCTACAGGCCTTGGGGAAGATTGGTAAGTGGGTTTCGCATACTTTAACGGAGCGTAATATTGGTCAACGAATGGGCATCTGCATTTTGCGGAAGAGGTTTTAAGGGAAGAATTTTTTGGAATGAAAAGTGGGTCTATTGGGACAACCCTGTACGCAAGCGATCCTGTGTCTACCCAGGCCAGCCATCAACATCCACAGAAAAAAGGTGCTGTTGTGTGTATCGTGGGATATGCACAGAGTGCTGTACATCGAACTGTTGAAATTGGGCAAAACAATCGCTGCACAACGATATAGCGGTCAGTTGAAGAAACTGAACGCTCGTGGACAGATAAAGGACGCCGCCCAGTCATCCTGTTACACGATAATGCCAGACCACACATCGGTGCCACCACAAAATCAACCCTTGAACAGTTACACTGGGAGGTTTTACCGCACCTGACTTATTCCCCGGACGTTGCACCTTCAGCTTACGTTTTGCTCTATGCAACATGCCCTAGTCCAAAAGCGGTTCACCACAGTTCCAGAGGTGGGTAATTTCGTCACTGCGTTCTTCAGCTCAAAACCAGTCTCCTATCACGGGCATACATTTCTTGCCTGAAAAGGGCAAAAGGTCATTGATGCTAACTGCCAATATTTTGTTGAATCAATGTGTACTGGTTTCCTGATTGTTCCTGTCTCCTTAAAATGGTGGAAACTTTTGCATGCCCCCTAATAAAAAAAAAGTGAAAACTTTGATATCATGGTCCTCAGGCTGAAAGTGCTTTCAGCATGATGGATAAAATTGTCATCTGGGGGAATTAAAAAGAAAGCACCAATGAATTAATGAGAAGAGAATCGGCCAACAAGACACATGGCTGTGGAACTTGTTGAGAAGAAAGCAATACAAGAGCATTGAGCTGATGTTCTAGCAATAACAAAACAAAATATTGTATTTAAAGCAGTGTCTTTTAAAACTATTATTTTGTTTTTAATTCGATAATTTTATATTGTGAGTACAGCAATGTGCTCCAGTTCAATATTTACACAAATAAATTGCAGTGCACAATTGCATCTGTTTCTGCGTTATATTCTCATTTGCTCGTCGCACGGTCTGATTTTTTGTCCGGTTAAAAAGTTTAGCTTTTTTGTTTCTTGGTCGATTTTGCCACAGGCAGAGCAGACAGTAAAGATCAGGAGTTAGGTGCATCTTACACACTTTTTTTTTTTTGAAACAATATGTGTGGTGCAATACAGCAGGTCTCCCCCCTCCTTAGGGAATGCTGATGTCTGGAATCTGTTGCCAGCTTTGTTTCTTATTCTAGTGTGAGAAAGCTATCCAGTTTGTATTGAGGTTTAAGACTTTCATCCACTTGCTGTAATACGAACAAAAAGCACCCTGTGCCTTGACATCGCCCCACTGCCAGACTGAGTACCAAGTTTTGAGGTGTGAATTCTTTGGGGCGGTCATAACTTATCTGTATAACCAGGGCCGGATTAAGGAGGGAAGGGCTATAGCCTTGGGGCCCAGGAGGCATGCCTAGACAAATAGACAGAGAAAGGTTTATAAAATAGCTTTACTTTTGTCTCTTGTGATTTCCATTTGGTAAGAAGCTGGAAGACCAACTAATTTTAAGGCAGTGACTCACCAAGGGTAAAAGTTTCATATAGCTGTATGTATGTAGCTGGGTCAGGCAAGACAGTTTCAGCTTATTTTACTACCATCCACCCACACTTCCCAGTTTGCACTTGGAGCCGCTAATGAGCGAAGTACTCTGGTTTCACATTGCATAACAAAAGCGATGGACTAGGAAAAGTATACAATGCTAAATAATCAGGAAATCTGAGACAAAATCTAGGTATCTTAACCTTTTAACTCGTGTTCTTGTTAGAACAATGAAAAATACAGTGACTTATGAAAACTGCAGATAATTTTGTAGTTGGAGAGTTTCGTGGTTTAATGGACTTCATAATTATTCCCCGTCATAAGTTCTTTAAGGGCTCACTCAGATGTCTTAGCTTTGGGGCCCACTAAAATGTCAGCCTAGGGGCACACTAAGGTCTTAATCCGGCCCTGTGTATAACCATGCGGATTGGTGAGCGTTGGATAGAGTTAGTTCTAATCTGGGTGTTATGCTCTTATTCTCGCTGAAATAGAACTCTGTTAATGTGTTGGGGAGTCCGTCAGTAAGAATAGAATGCACCTTTAGAAGTCAAAGATCGAAGAGGAGAGATCGCGCATCTACAGTTGGTCACAAAAGTATATACTGCCACACTCATTACAGATAAATTTTCAGGCATAAAATTAAAATCGTGGATGAAATAAAAAATTTATTTTCATTTCTCTGAATTTTGAGAATTCAAAATATGCAAGTAAATATTAGGTCAGTTAGACAATATGTACTGCATATTTAAATGAAACAAAAAAAAAGCAAAGAAAAGTATCTGGCTAGTATGAAATATGGCAGAAATGTATAATAAATTACAATAATTAATATCGTGTCGCTTATCCCTAGATGTTATAATTTCTTTCAATCTATCAGGCATAGATTTTACCAGTGTTTTTGTTTTTCGGGTCTTATTTTTTGCCATTCTTCCTGAAGATGATTTTTAGCACGTCTTTTGTAGAAAAAGATCGTGCCTATGTTTTCGGTTTGCCCGTCCGTCTGTAGACGTAACTATTAGTCCGATTTGAAAAATTCTTTTTGCATTGGGAAGCTTGAAATATGCGAATGAATATCCTTTATCTAGTTTTTTCTTTTTACGATGTACAGTTTTGCCGCTAGAGGGCATAAATGCAAATGATACCGAATTCAAAATACATTGTATTCCAGATATTTGCTTCTAAACATCCGATTGAAAAAAAAATATTTTACCTTTAGATTCCATTTATGTCTAAGAATATTTTAGGTATAGTTGCTTTTTCAATTCATGCATAGGTTTTCCGCTAGGGGCGTAAAAATATGCGTTTTCCCCGATATCTCTTCTTCTAAAACTCCGATTTGAAGAATTTTTCTTTCAGCGGTTACAACTTCAATGCAAAATCTCTTGCTTATATTTCTAATATTTTGTTAAGAATACTTTGGCCACCAGATATATTTGTCATAAAATCTGAGCTTCTAAAATCTCGATTGAAAAAATTCGTTCATGGACCAACGCCACTCACGTCGATAAACCTTTTCAAAATATTTTCTTCTAAAAACATTGCATGGTTTGTCCACCAGGTGGTTTAGATGTATATCTTATTTTTGTCAATATCTCTGATTCTAATGGTCCTATTTGAAAAATTCTCTTTATTGGATAAAGTTTCCGGCGTGACATGTTTTTCATATAATTTCAAAATTTTCAAGTAATTCATAGACTCTGCGCTAGGGGGCGTATAAGTAAATTGAGTCCCACACCCACCCGATATCGCTGCTTCTAAAACTCCGATTTGAAAAATTCTTTCTGCATCGGATACAGCTGCTGACGGGAAATCCCTTGCATATATTTCAAATTTTTGGTAAAAAATGGTTTGGCCACAAGGGGGCGTAAAGTTTAATTTCCGCTCCTGATGTATTTGCAGCAAAATCTGAGCTTCTGAAATCTCGATTGAAAAAAATTCGTTTGTGGACCGGTACTACTCACGTCGACAAACCTTTTGAGAATATTTTCTTAAAATAATGCACCGTTTCTACGCCAGAGGGCCTAACGTATATCTTATTTTTGTCAATATCTCTACTTCTAGGTGTCCGATTTGAAAAATTCTTTTTTTGTCGGATAGTGTTCCGATGAGAAGTTTTTCATATAAATTCAAAAATTTCAAGTAAATCAGACTCCGCAATTGCGTTTTCCCCGATATTTCTGCTTCTGAAACTCCAATTTGAGAAATTCTTACTTTATCGCATACAGCTCCTGATGGAAAATGTTTTTCATATAATTTTTAGTATTTGATAAGTAATGGTTTGGCCACCAGGGGCATAAGTGTTGATTTCAGATATATTTGCAGCAAAATCTGAGCTAAAACTCGACTAAATTTTTTTTTCTTGGACCGATACCGCTCACATCGAAAGACCTTTGGGAATATTTTTTTCCTAAAATAATGCATGGTTTTCCCGCCAGGGGCATAGATTCGTATCTTACATTTGTCTACATCTCTGATTTGAAAAATTCTTTCTCATATAAATTCAAATTTTTCTTAACGCACAAGTCTGCAACCAGAGGGGGAAAGTTCACGATTTCGTTTACAGCAATATCTTCGGGATTAAAAACTCGATTGAAAAACTTCATTCTTCCGTCAGATGCTATTATTTTCCATACCGGTTCCATTGACTTTGAATAGCTTTGATAAATTTAATTTGCCTCAGAACGGATTCAAAAGACGTGCTGATTACACCCGAAAATTCAGTGTCATTTTTCTTGTTTAACACATCCTTATTAGAAATACTGCACTTACAAAAATTTTTAGTCCTTCTACAAGTGTTCTATGGGTTTCATATCTGGAGACAGGAGGAGTTTCAGTTGCTTCGGGACATTATACAAAAGCCACTCTTTCGTATTTCTAGCGCAAAGCTTAGGATCGTTGATCTGTTGGAACACAAATTCATTTTCTATTCCAAGTTTTCGTGCACTCGCTTTTAAAATCCACTTTAGGGTGTTAATATACATGTACTGCTCCCTTTTGCCATCAATGAAATGCAGGTTTTCAACCTCGGCCGCCAACATGCAACCCCAAACCATTATGGCACCATGCTTGACAGTCGGTTGGAGGTGTTTATCGAATTCAGTTCCAAATTATCTCCATACTCGTTTTCTTGGTGAACAATGAAATATTTCGAATTTACTTTCGTTGCTAAAAATAGCATTGTTCCAGAAGCCTCGCTCATTAATATACACTGCTGAGTTGCTGGCCACCCAAAATGCAACACCAAGAAGGACACGAGATAGCAAAGCCAGATTTACTGGACACATAACAACAGATACAAAGATGAAACGATTGAGCTTACAGGCCCGTGCGACTTGCGGAACACGCAGACATCAATAGTTCGTGTGGCCCCCATGGCTGACAATAACGGCCGCTACACGCCGCGGCATCGAACGAAAGAGGCTTTGGATGTGGGCTTGGGGTATGTCGGTCCAGGCTGCTTCCCCACGTTGCCATAGTGCATCAGACGTAGCCGCGGGTGGTGCTTGCCGGACCACTCGGTTGCCGATCAGCGACCAGATGTGTTCGATGGGCGACATATCGGGAGAACAGGTGGGCCACGGCAGCAGTGACACCTGGTGGGCCGTGAAGATTTGTTGCACGTGCGGGCGCGCATTGTGCTGTTGAAACGTGGCCACTGGCAGGTAAGGGAGGACTACAGGCTCCAAAACGTCGGAGATGTAGCGGTGGCTGTTAGTGTACCGGCGATGCGTAGCAGAGGGCTGCTGGTGTTATATCCAATTGTGCCCCAAACCATAACGCCAGGCGACGGACCGGTATGGCGATGCATAATTCAGGCGTCATACAGTTTCGCCCCGGATCCGACCATTGTGGTGTTGCAGGCAGAAGCGGAATTCGTCGGAGAAGACAATGTCGTGCCATTCCATAGTCCAGGTGCGGCGTTCAACGGTCCACTGCCGCCGCACTCACCAATGGTGTAACGTTAATGGTAATCGGAGCAATGGGCGCCGTGCGACAAGTCCCCGCTCCTGCAGACGACGTCGAACGGTACGTGCTGATACAGGTTGTTGCGCAACACACCCTAATTCCTGCGCTAACGTTCGTGATGTGGCGGTGCGAGCCGTCAATGCCCGCCGCACAACATGCCGGTCCTCCTGTTCGGTGGTGTGCCTCGGCTGCGGCAATCGCTCACGTCGGTCCATCCGTCCCTTCTGCACCCATCGAATTCATACTCTCCTCACTGTGGCTGGATGTCACCCCACATAGGCGCCGATGTCTCGGTACGATAAACCGCTGTCGCGATAAGCCACTATTCGTCCGCGATGATTTCCTCCATCCTAGTGTTCATTCTCCAATATGTTCTTCCCACTTTAACGTAAAAGTTTTTTGATATTATGACACGGCGAATCAAAGGCAATTGAAACCTCGTAGTATTCCTTCGAATTTCAATTTTAAATAAAAAAAAAAAGAAGAAAAAGGTAGTAGGAGAAACCTGATAGCATATTTGGATCGGTCAATTACGAATTAAGTTCTACTTTCTTTCCCCAAAGAACGAAGCAAACATATACGTAATTTTTCTTTTATTTAATGTTACGCATTCATTTAATTTTTAAGCAGATTGCCCTGCGTGCGAACCCTAGGTTGCTTGCATGTTACGTATTCGTCTGGGCGTCTATAAATGTTTTGATTTGCAAAAAAAGTTTCATAAGTTTATGTTTCAGATGTTTCGCCAATGTCTGACAATAAGAACATGAAAATTCAATGTACCATGTACAAGAAATGCTTCATTAAAAACTTCGTGATGACTAATGGCGATTTTCTCCTGCATCATGCGAAATAAACATCGAACACAAAATTGTCTCGGTATATTCTTTTAACCTTGATTTTTTCTAAGAAATTAATTTCTTTCTTTTCGCCCTGTAATTCTATTAATTCGTTGGCATACTCTATGACGTTAAGATTGTAAAAATTAGCCAACACTCAACAGTAAGGGATAATCAAATAGCAACATTGAATAAACAGCCATGTTGGTCTACAGAAATCCACTTCTAACGTCACATGAATAAGGTCCACAGGCAGGACCGTAACAAGCTTTTCTTATCTGGGAGGGCGGGACTTGAAATTACGCCCATTCGAGTTCAAAATTATACCTCTTCGAGTTTCACTCAAATAGTAGGAGGTCTTTACTTTCTCACCCACTTGGCCGCGGGTAGCCTAGTGGGCAACGTTTATGACTGCCACGGAAAGGACCTCAGGTTCGATCCGCTAAATATCCGCCGTGCGTCGGATGGGCACGTTAAGCCGTCGGACCCCAGGTACTGGCCCCCGGTAATAAATAAGGGCGTCTTCCTCCCCCTTTATACTTAGCTTCCATGTCACTTTCCTATCGGGCACTGTAGCCCAAATCTCCTAGCTTCCTATTTCTAAGGGTTGTTTAAGATCTGGGGTCAGACACTCGCTTCCTAAAATCCTCTACATTTGATCATCTTTCTCACACACCGCCTTTATAGGAAAGTATTATGCGATCGTTCAAAATTCTCATTTCAGGTTTTCTGACATAATTTTATAAAAATGCAAAAACTACGTAAATATCAAATATCCAAAAACCAGAGGTTGTAAAGTGTAAACGTTACGTGAATGTCGACAACGTAACACTCCACAGAAATGCAGAACGAAAAACAAATCAGCGCCGAACGAATGAGTATCGGATAATGAATGTAACAATAGGAAGGAGTTTTAAGGGTAGGGCTTGAAAGAATTCTGTTCTACGTTAAAAGCTCAGAGCAGTTTCGGCGACAGAGCACAGATGATTAATTAGTTCTTTATCCCAACGACATGTTCGGAAAGGTCACGGAGGTTAGTTAGAGATATCAGATTATTTTCTACTCCTCCATTCACTATTTTGGAAAATTCCATTCATGGACATGAGATTCACACTTCATGGTGTATGTTACTCTGTACCCTAGTTAACTGCATAGAATACTGAATGAGACTGACCAAAGTTTTAAAAAAATACTGAAGGGTGTAACTTTCTTTTTCAGTTACAATTTCTATTATTTCACATCTTCCAGAGCATGAATTTACGTACCTGAAATGACAATTCTGGAAAGGCAACTGCTCCCGGTAGCTACTGCCCTGCCCATAGGCTAAGCTGACCAGAAATCCCGAATTCTTGAGGACAGTCCTCGAATTTAGTTTACTGTCCCCAAAAACGTCTGATGCATTTGGGGACGCAAGTTGTCCTCAAATTTGATGTTTGTTCTCGTGTCTCCGAATGTACACTACCTTATTAGCTCGTTAGATTTCTAATGGAAAATCTTCTTAAAACTAGTTTTCGTTGTGCTAATTTTACAACATGCTTCTTGTGGAAAGAAATTTTGACCGGTTTTTTGTTGTTGTTCCCTTTTCCAAGTTTAACGACCATCGTGAGCAACTCTAAAGGCAGCAGTTGCCTGTCCCTAACTTGGGGACATCCGTTCTAGGCAAGGAAGAGAGCAAGTGCTGTAAGACAAACGCATCACCCATGCCTCATTCGGGATTCGAAACCGTACCAGCTTGTACGAATAGTCATCAGTGCCGCCCATATGAGTACTTTTAGGGGATGGAGGGGGGCTAAGAAAAATCCTTACCTCCTTCAGGGCTGTCAATCAAACATTTTAGTAAATGTACAATAAAATACAACAAAAATAATTGATACAATCAATGATCAATATCTTATTATTTTTAAAAATGCTTTAAAAAAAGGTTTCGTCTATTTTAGTGTTTTAAATTTATCAAAAATTTGGCTATGCCAACGGCTAGGTGGAGGCTCAATCCCCCCCCCCCCCCTCATGGGCGCCCTTGCCAGCACTAAGAGCACTGCACCACCGGGGCGGCCAAATTTCGACTGTACTTGTTCTGAGTTCCATCAAAAGCTTTGGCAAAATGAAAATTCGCCATGCAATTCGTTCCTTAGCGTGCAGCTTGATTTTAATTCAGCACATATTCTGAAGGTAAAGTATTTCACTTTTGCTAATACGTATGTTCTCGCCATCATAGCTCTGCTTTGCCGTACAAATTACCGACATCTACAAGTTATATCCTTTTCAGACATGAATTTTCATATGTGATATCACACTTACAGAAACAATACAGTTTTGCGACAAACAGATTTGCGTATTTATTTTGAGTATGTATGTGTATCCAAATGAACTGCTGATTAGGGAAACAATGCCATTTTGTCCTCAAATTACTGTTCCAATATATGGTCACCTGAACGTAGGCGCATGCCTATGGCAACAAAATTAGGGGGCGGCAAATTTTTTTTCTTCGAAAAAACGTGCCTTTTAGAATTTGCATGTTAGAAATGTTTTTTTTTTTAATATGAAATGCTTTTTAATATAAGTATTGAAGCAAAGGCGCCAACTTCATCGACCTGGCGGAGTTCGTTGGCATTGTTCTGCGGATTTGGCGGGTGAGCGAGAAATTTCTCTTTCTAATATTTTCACGAAGACTATTGTTTGTAGATGATGTTTTATCTATTTATAACCTAGCACGGATAAAAGGGGGACGGATAGCCCTATCCATTTCATCGCTGGCTTTCGAAGAGTACGCGTTCTGTTTACCGGGAAAGCTGTCTGTGTCTGCGGAAAGAGTCGTTTCTCGATCGGTGTACGAAAACAGAAATGTCCGTGAGCTTATCATTACTTCACTTGACGTTGAAATTGGTAAGCATTTGTCGGTTTTTCGAGTTGTAAAAGTGAGCGACGGACGTAAGCGTTTGAGTGGTAGTCAACACAAAAAAGTTTGAAAAGAGGAGACACAAGGACGAAATTATCAATACCAAAAACAATGAAGTAGACTGGTTTTTTGTTTTCAAACGCAGAGATTGTCAAATGTTCCACCTTCAACCAATCTTTCTTTACCGTGTTCATTAGCATCAAATCAAGTAGTGAATCAACATCTTGTCGGGTTTCATCTGAAGATGTGCTCGGAAATTTCAGGAAACTGATCAAAATGCAACTATTGAGCCAAGAGATACCAGCGAGGCTACACTGAGTAAACTTCAGTTCCTCCAAATATCGAGCCTGTCACAAATGATCCTGTACATTGGTTAGTGAATGATACTACTAGAGACAGTGTAGCCAGCCATAGACGGGTTTCACTAGAATGAACACTAGAATTAAAGAGGTGGTTTTAAGAAATCCAGTCGTCAGTATGGCGGTAAGACGATCAGATATCTTACAGAGTCATTATTTTATAGGAAATTTAAAAAATGGTGAAGTACGGGCTAGGTATTGGATGGTGAATTCTGAAAGCACATGTTCGGTTCACAGTGGAATTCGTAAGTTATTTCAAACTGAAACCACTTCAGTCTCACAGTTTATAGACAACGGTCTTAATGATTGCAAAAATGCCACAGTTAGATTGAACGAACATGAATCTTTCATGCCTCATAAGAGTTGCACGATCTCTCTGAAAGAAAGAAGCAACAGGGTGGGAAGGATAGACCATGCCCTGACTGAGCAGCTGGAGGGTAAAGGTGATTAATGGCGGAAAGTACTTCGCAGAATCATCGTGGTCATACAAGCGTTAGCTACTAGGGGTTCAGAGGAGGTGACAAAAGGTTTGGTTCAAATAACAACGGAAATTTCATGATGCTGCTGGAAGTTATTGTTGAATTCTACCCTTTCTTGGAAAAACATATGGCTAAAAAGGGAAATCCAGGAAGTGGTAGCACGTCTTACTTATCTTTTACATGTGAGGAGTGCTTGGAAATTACTGGGACGAAAGCTCGTGCAAATATTGTAACTGAAATAAAAGTCGCAAAGGGCATTTTTCTATAGTAGTAGATTCCAGTCTGAACATGAATTTCATCAAAGATTGCAACATTGACAAAAGTAACTTCTGTGACCAGTCTTATAACAATGCTTCCAATATGTCAGTCCAGTATTCAGGTCTTCGGGCTAGAATCAAGGAAGTAAATCCACTTGCTACCTATCCTCCATGTTCTTCAACCTTCTGTAGCACTTGCATACGTTTTTTATGACATCTATACATCGTTGGGGATTACTTAGTGAAACCCAGCATGCGGCAGTTAACATAAACCCGATGTGCCTTCTTTAAAGAATGTTAACAAAACCCATTGGTCAGCCAGAGATGATGTTTGTAAGGCGTTATAGCTATCCTGGCCATAAACTCTAGATGCTCTCTAAGCACTTGAAAACAATGTAAAGCAGAAGTCTGCTACCAGGCTAGAGGCATGAGGGTTGGGAATAGAGCCGGACAGACTCAAGACTGCATTCATGGTTGTGTTTTGGGGGTTCATATTACTATAATAAACACCTAGATCCCTCTGTCTCTTTGGAACTCTTAACCTCACAGCAACGCCAGCATTGTTGAGTCATCACTTATCGATCAATTCGGGCGTGCTCTTGCGATGTCAAAATGGTTGCCTGCTATGTAATAGCATGCGATCACATTGAGATGTCAAGGTGATTGCTTGCTAATTTAGAAACATTGAATTATCAATGACTCGATCCGTGTTCTATTTATCCGATCTACAAAATTATAAATGAAATCATAATATCACGGTAAGATGAGTTTGTATATTAATTTAATTTAGCACAATCTGAATATTAATTTGTACGCTTTAGTTTTGTTTTAGTTTTTTAATTTAACTAACTTTCCGTGCAGTGGCGGCCCCAGGGTATGGGCATACCGGGCAACTGCCCCGGGCCCCGCGCCTAGAGGAAACCCGCACCGCCGCCAATTAATTAGTAGTTTTTGCCTGGCGTCACCTAAAATATTGTAGTTGTAGTTCACGCACGATCATATACAAATAAATGACCAATTTTAATATTTCTTCTGCCGAGAGGAGCTTTTTTAAGCTGAAGCTCATCAAGACCTACCTGTAAGGTCTTGATGAGCTTCAGCTTGACCAAGACCGGCTGTCAGCTCTCGTTCTTCTTTCCATGGTAAACGACGTGGCATCTACTCTGGACTATAGTGATTTGATTGAAGACTTCAGCCACAAGAAAAGTCGCAGAATTCTTCTTTAAATAATAGGCTTATCTTATGTTATACAGCTATCCTTGTTTATTTAGTAACATATCATTTTGAAACAGGTAATATTTTGGATTCCTTATTATATTAATAAACAATGTATTGTATTACATCGTGTTTATTTCATATAAATCAAAACCACAATTCCTGATGGAAAAAAATGCTTTCGAATCGCATTCACTCCAAGCGAGGGTTTGTGCGAGAGAAAAAAAGCGAGCCACTGATTTACGGTCAGAGTAAGCGACATGTAATTTTTTTTACGTATATATATACAAGGTCTGACCAGAAAGTAATGAGACTCTTTCAATAGCAGACGTTTAATTAAAGTTACACTTACATAACATTAAAATTCCTCAAAATAACATCCTTGAATATCAATACACCGCTGTCAGCGGTTCTGCCATGCCACGTATAGCTTTCAAAGCACTCGTCGGGGCAGTTTGCACGTTTGTAACAGTCCCAAAATGGTGTTTTTTCAGGCTGGATTTGAGCCGGGCAAACAAAAAGAAGTCAGCCGGGGCCAAGTCCAGGATGTAGGGAGGTTGGGGCAGCGTTGCCACGTTATGTTTCGCTAGAAACTCTCTCACTCTCAGCGACGCATGGCTCGGCGCATTATCGTGGTGAAGAACCCAAGTGTTGGTGATCTCCGGATGGACGCGCGTAACTCTGTTCTTCAGCCGTTGAAGCACTTCCGGGTAAAATGCAGCGTTGACCGTTTGTCCGGGTGGTACGAACTCCTTACGGACAACACCTCTACAGTCAAAGAAGACAATGAACATTGATTTCATCTTCGATTGGCGTATTCGAGCTCTGGAGTGTGACACTCTGAGCTCTGTCTTTTCGTCTCCGGTTCGTACTCAAAGACCACATTTCATCACCTGTTATCAATTTCTCCAAAAAACCAGGTTCTCTCCTCACATGGTCTACAAGCTCACGAGAAATCGACGCACGGTTGTTCCTCTGTTCATTGATCAAAGCCTTAGGAACAAATTTGGCGCAAACTTTCCGCATCTGCAATTCTTGTGTGATGATTTCAGGCACAATGGATTTCGTGAGTCCCACCTGCTCTGCTACCAATCTAACACTCAGACATCGGTCAGAGTCCAAAACCGCTTTCACCTTTTCCACATTGTCCGAAGTGTGAGACGTTGAAGGGCAACCTGGACGTGGCTCATCCTCGACGCTCTCTCTCCTCTCTGTAAACGTTTTGTGCCACCGAAACACTTGTGTTTTCAATAAAGTATCCTTCCTGTAGACTTTCTGTATCATAGCAAGCGTCTCGGTCGCGGATTTTTCAAGTTTAACACAAAACTTTACCGCGTATCGCTGTTCGACACTCTTCTGCATTTTGACCGTTACGTGACGCTCACACAGCTGTCCACTTCGCAAGCGATCCTCACTCTGTAAAAGCTCAGAGCCAACTGACGAGACATATATATATATATATATACACACTATCTACCAACAAGTAATTGGACACCTGTGATAGCAAAGGAAAACGAAGTTTATTCACCTTCAATAGTTGGTGGAGCCTCCACGAGCGGCTATTACAGCTGCGACCCTCCGGGGCATACTCTCAGCCAGGCGTTGTACGACGGCTAGCGGTATTTTCTTCTACTCGGTGTGGACAAGACATGTCAGTTCCTTTACCGATTTCGGACGGTGGAGGCACCCCTTAAGTCGACGCTCCAACTCGTCCCAGAGGTGCTCGATAGGGTTAAGATCCGAGCTCTGCTCAGGCCAGTCCATTCGATTAACCCCATTGTCACCATACCAAGCCATGGTGGACCTCGCAACATGGCAGGTGGCATTGTCATCCGGAAGGTAACATGGGTCCACCCCGTAAAACTGCACAACGTAGGAAGCGCATGGTCATCCAAAATGGTGCAGTAGGTCTCGGCGTCGAGTCTACCAGGAATTGCGACCAAGGGTCCCGTGCCATACCAGGAGAAACACCCCCATAGCATAATTCCACCGCCGTCGAACTTCAAAGTTGGCACAATACATTCCGGCAGGAGGCGTTCTCCAGGCAGACGCCAAACCCAGACCCTGCCGTCCGAACGGTAGAGGGATAACCTTGATTCGTCGCTCCAGAGAACCTGTTTTCACTGTTCAACGGTCCACTGTCGACGTTCTTTGCACCACGTTAGCCGAGCAGTCCTATTGGACTTGGTGATCAAAGGCTTGTGGGAGGCAGCACGTCCATGATAACCGAGCAGATGGGCTTCCTTACGGATGGATTCATCGAAAGAACACTCCCGGATGCCTGTTGAAACTCCTCGCGGATGTGGCCCATCGATTTGGTGCTGTTCTTCCGAATTTCTCTGGCTAGCACCCGTCGGTCTCTAACTCCCAGTTTTGTGGGTCTGCCGGGTCGGGGCACATTCCGACAGTCACCTCTCATCTTCCACTTGCCAATCACACAGGCCACTGTCGATTTTGGGTACTTCAACTCGCTGGATATATCACGTATGGATCGGCCATTTCTGTGATACCCAACGATTACACCTTTCTCGAAATCAGAGAGCTCCGAACTGCGTGGCATCTTGCATACGACTGGTTGCGTTGTTGTTTCCCACACGATATTTAACGGTGGCGGCCGTGACGTGTATCAGGACCGCAGATTTCGTCGACTGCAGGGGTGTCCAATTACTTGTTGGTAGATAGTGTACATGTGTATATATATATCCTATGTACATGGGTACATGGGAGATGGGCGGATGAAATTCGAAAGTATGCGGGAGTAATATGGAAGAGACGGGCACAAGACAGACCGTTGTGGAAGAAACTTGGGAGACCTTCGTCCAGCAGTGGATTGATACTGGTTCACAATGATGATGATGATATATACATATAAATATAAGGGGTTATTGCGTTTGCGAAGGTCCCCGTGAAGAGCCATTGCCCGGGGCCCCGCAAGCGTTAGGGCCGCCACTGTTTCCGAGTTTAGTGCTGGTTATAGTAAACACTTTGCAAAATATCGAACTATCTAAACACTCTAACCTACAATAAAAACTGGAATCTTGAGATGTCAAAGTGAGCAAGATCGCATCTTAAAAGCAGATGTCGCCCCAATAGTACATTGTCTAGAATTTAGATAGTTCCGATTTGTAATACCAGATGTCGCATTAGAAAAAGCTTCGGTATGAAATTTGAAACTAACAGTGGAATAGGACAGTCTAAAACAAGCCGTGAAGGGAATGAATAACAAGTGTGCCAGAGAAAAAGTAATTTAACGCGAAAAATCAAAGTAAAAGTTATTAAGGTAAGTTTACAAGAAAACAACTCTCCGAGTTTAGTGCTGATTAATATTACACATTTTGCAAAATATAGATCTATCTAAACGCTCTATAACCTACAATTGTAAACAACAAATAATTTACACAGAATGTTATTTATCGCGAGGTCTTTTGAAAAACGGAAATAAATAGCATATAATTTTTAGTTCTAACTAACATGAATGAGTTCTTATTATATAAGTTTTTACTATATTTCCTTACAGAAATCCGGTGTCTATTTGCTGTGTTTCCAATCTGCTTCAATTAAAAATTTTACTCCGTTATAGGACGGGCAACATTACCTATATATTAATATTTATTTAAAGCTTAAAAACAACCGTCCTAGGATGGGCTATAAACTAGTTCTCCATTGTTTGAATTATACACTGGTGTGCAAAAATTAAGGACGGAGAGGAGAAATAAGCATAACAGCGGAACGAGCAGGCAGAACGGACCAAAAGACCACTCAGGAGATAGCACACGGGTGGTGTACGCTCAGCAATTCCGTGAAAGCTATTGCACGGTGTACATCGGTTTGAACGACGTCGAGTTGCTGCCACCATGTGATATGGCCAACAAGCAATCCAGTAGATGACATCTGGATGACTTTTTTGATTGGAGGTTTAACGACTGCCGTGAGCAACTCAATGGGCTATAAGCAGTCGCCCGTCCCTAATTTATGGTCACTGGTTCCAGGGAAGGGAGAGCGCCAGTGCCGTAAGACAAACACAACATCCATGTCTCACCGGGACTCAAACCCAGACCCCTTTCGGACGAATAATTGGAGGACATCGCTTAGACCACTGCGCCACCGGGGCAGCAGGATGACTTTACCCGAGGTCGCGTCATTGGAAAGTTGGAAGAAGGTCGAAGTGTGACTAGTGTGGCCGAGGAGTTCGGGATCGCTCACAGCATCGTTTCACGACCTTGGAGAGCATTTCAAACGACAGGAACAGCTGTCCGAGAGTTTAGCAGTGGTCGTCCACGAGCAACCACGGCGGAGGATGACCGGTATATTGTCCTACAGGCGAGAAGAGACAGACGACAGACAGCGGGAGAAATCGCAAGGCACATGCAACAGAAAACTGGACGTCCGTTATCGCATTTTACCGTGGCCAGGAGGCTGCACAAAGGTGGTCTATTTGCACGACGACCAGTACGGTGTGTGCCATTAACGCCTGCTCATCTGGAACGGTGGTTTCTGTGATGCCAGGAACACAAGAACTGGACACATCAACAATGGGGTCGAGTTCTCTTTACGGATGAGAGCCGATTTAGTCTGACGAGTGATTCTGGACGTATACACATCTGGAGAGAGCAGGGAACACGCAATCACACCTCCAACATCATCAAAAGGGACCGATTTGGAGATGGCGGAGTTCTCGTTTGGGGTAGTATCATGTTTGGTAGCCGTACTGACCTCCACATCTTTTTTTTTTTTTTTTTTTTTTTTGTGATTGGAGGTTTAACGACCACCGTGAGCAACTCAATGGGCTATAAGCAGTCACCCGTCCCTAATTTAGGGTCACTGGTTCCAGGGAAGGGAGAGAGACAGTGCCGTAAGACAAACACAACATCCATGCCTCACCGGGATTCGAACCCGGACCCCTTTCGGACGAATGATCAGAGACCATCGCTTAGACCACTGCGCCACCGGGGCGGCCCTCCACATCTTTCAAGGAGGTTCAGTCACTGGTGTCCTCTATTGTACCGAGTTTCTCCTGCCTTACGTTCGTCTGTTTAGAGGGGCTGTGGGTCCTGAGTTCCTCTTCATGGACGACAACGCTACACCTCATCGTACAGTGGCTATCGCAGAGCTGTTGGAGAGTGAAGATATTCAACGCATGGATTGGCCCGCAAGGTCCCCGGACCTAAATCCAATCGAACACGTGTAGGACCTTCCCGGGAGATTCTTGGCAGCACGTCACCAGCCGCCAGGAACGATTCCGCAGCTGCGATTGGCTCTACAAGAGGAATGAGCCGCGATGCCTAACAGCTCCTTGACAACCTCGTCCTCAGCATGGACAGACGTTGTAAATCCTGCAACGCAGTCAGGGGTGATCATATCCTCTACTAAAGACTGGATTTTTCTTGGCAGCCGCCTGTCACATGGACGTTTCTGTCTTCTGTCCAGTTGTGCTCGAAGCTACCTTTTCAACAAAGTGCCTTTGTATCCTTTGGATTCCTTGTTTGGACGGTTTTGCTCACTTGTCCCATATTCTTACATCTTGGGATCTTATGGAATGACTTGAGTCGATGTGGAGCACTTCTGCACGACGTTACATTCGAAAACCCGTCTCGTCCTTAATTTTTGCACGTCAGTGTACCAACAAGCTACTACAAGGTGTGACAGTAGACACCACCAAAGCCATTAAGTTGTATAATTCATTAATACAGCTTATGAGTTCCATGCGGGAAGAATTTGACTTGTATGAAGAAAAAGCTCTGCAGTTCTCGAAAGTAAAGACATATGATTTCGATTCAAAGAATGCATAGATGAAAGTTTCATGACTAGACTCCAGTAGAAGTAACGCATGGTGTAACCGGAAGAGACTTCTTCAGAATCAATACTTTCCAAGCTATTGTGGACCAACTTCAGACTAAATTGTTTGACAGGAGGAAAGCTTACTTTGAAATCTATAAGGGAAATTTGGATGTGTGACAAAGCGGTACAGTAGCAACTGTACCGCAGCCTACAGCGTAGAACTACGCCAACTGTCACTATTTCAGGGCACTATCTCACTAGTTATACGTCCCAGCGAGGAACAGTTGACGTAGCCCTACAACGTAGGGCTACGTCAACTGTTCACAACTACAACGTAGGTTGCGGCACAGTTGCTACTGTGCCCCTTTGATTTTTTCAGATATAAATTTTTTAAGAAGTACACTCATTGTCATAAAAATCCTCGCACTAAGAAGGAGGCGTCGGATTGAAATGAGATTTTAGTCAGTGACGAATCCTGGTATATAATGGAGGTCATGTGGGCCGGAAATATGCAAAATTGTACGTAATTTTTTACCTAATGCCAAACGAACCATATAACAACCTTTATGGGTTTCAATAACAATAACGCAACATTGTGTGTAATTTAGTTCCTCCGCAATTAGTCACACTATAACAACTCTCTAACTCTCCTGGAATTTAATAACAATAATAATGTAGAAGAATGGGTCAGGATAGAAGTTTGTGGAAGACTTGAAACCTTCATCCAGCAGTGGATTGAAAATGATGATGAATAACATTAATGCCATGGTAATTGTATTACGTAACCCATCGTACAATTCTTTCAAGAGGCGCAAATGCATGCAATTACCGAGTTGCACAAAAATACATATTGAAGTTCTTACCTGGTATTTATTCATTACTTGAATTGGAACTCGGCTCTCCTATCAACTGCTGTAAATGTATCAATGACTAGGTCATAAAAATTTGGCCTTTTCTTCAAATAAGCTATTAAGACTTTCTCTACTGATAACAGAGAAAGGTAACTTAATCTTTGCTGACCTTGAGTAGAGCGAAGGAAAGTCTTAATACTCTTGAGGGCTGAAAAACTTCGTTCAACCGAAGCGGTTGTAGCAGGGATGGTGGACACTAAATTAGTTAGTTTATAAGCTTGTTCAAAAGTCTTACACATGTCGTTGCCATGAAACCACTGTAGTATCTCGTTAGGAGATTTTCCTCTGAAATCATCTGATCCATAATGAACACTCAATTCGTTTTTGAGCAAGGTACAATCGAAGGCGCCATAATAAACGTGGGCCAATATTTTGAGAAGCTGGTCAGGAAATGTGGCCTTGGATTTGTACGTGTCAAATTTCTTGCAATTTAATAAGCTGAAAAACTCCAGTTTCTCATTGCTTGAGAAACGAGTAGAGATATTACTTATGAGGTTATCAATGATTTCACAGAAAAGAATTCTGTACTTTGCCTCAGCGGAACTTTCTCCTCCAGATTTCAACCTCTTCGTTTCTTTGGGTTGCGTTACAGCATTTGACATCTTCCACAGAAGTGGAAACCCTGATTCCCGTTCGTTTTGTAGGTGTCTCTGAAATTCTTTTATTTTAGTGGAGCAAAAAATGATATCCAGACCATTCATTTGCAGTATATTAAATAAAACGTCCGAATATGCAAGCACAGAAGTAAAGAGTTTAAGTAGGAAAACAGTTTCGAATTTATTTAGAATTCTTGTATCCAATTGCGGCCATCTTGTCGCTTGCACTCCACCCCTCCTGGTGTTCAATGCTTTCGAAATATACTGTATGATCAAGATTCTGTGCTCCTCAATTACGTTTGCCAAACGAGAACTGAAGGACCATCTGGTTGCAACTAGAGAAGATTTTTTCGTTTCAGATGTTCTTTTAAGGCACAAATTCTCTTGGCTGAAGGTGATGCAAAGGTAGAATTCCCATTTAAGGTACAAAAAAATATGCTGCATTCTTTAATTTTGCTCAAGCTTTGCGACATAACAAGGTTTAATACATGCGCATAACAGTGCACATGAAGTGCGTGTGGATATACCTCCAATACTTTTTGCTGCAGCCCACTCAAATGTCCACTCATAACTGAAGCCCCATCATATGTTTGAACTACAAGCTTCGATTTTAAATTGAACATTGAAACTATATTTTGCACATGATTAAACAGACCACCAGAGCTTCTGTCAGTATTGACGTCTGTAAAACCAACGAATCGCTTCACAATTTTGCCATCATTAATGTACCTCAAAACTGTGGATAACTGTGAAGCCATCTGAATATCAGAAGTCTCATCCTACATGATAGCAACATAAGAGGCTTCTTGGATTTGTTTAAAAATTTCACCCAGCGCCACTTGATGAATAGATTTGATTAAATCGTTTTGAATGGCAGATGATGTACCTTTGAAAACAGTGGCTGCTTCTAAATGGTCATTCAGGAGAGGGTCGTATTCTCTTAAAAGTTGTAAAAATTCGATATAATTGCCTTTGTTAAGAAACGAATCAAATTCGGTATGAGCTCTAAAAGGCAATTCCTGATTTGCCAGTAGGCAAGTAACATCGATTAATCGTTTCAAAATTTTTCGATTTTTACGAACTCTTTTGTTGTGTTCTGAGTTATTTAATTTAAGTTGTTTGTCAAGTGTTTCATCAATTCTTTGGCGACCAAAATGTAGTATGTCCAGCGTGCACTGCAAATGTGATGCAGAAGATTTGTGTTTTTTCTGCGAAGTATGCAAGCTGTTGAGGTTGTCAAATCCACCCGAGCTCCAAGAACTGTCGGTTTTAGAAAACAACAAACACGGCCAGCAAAATAGTTTATTTAAATTTCTGCAGCCTGCCAACCATGGATAAAAATCATACTGAGAAACCTGAAAATTCCGAGCATAAGTATCTTTTTTATCCTCATGTATACTCTTAAGGTTAGGTAAAGGTGGGCATGGTCTCCCGTCCTTTATTATTTTCATCTTTTCCATTGTAGTCCTCCTTGAAAAAGGTATTTCTAACAAATCTTGAACAATACTTTTATCATATTGCCTAAACTCATTGTTCAGGGAGAAAGTTTTAAAATTCTAGAAACACTGTTCAGGATTTAAAGAAATAAACTACACAATTTGTAATAAACACAAGGAGCATCACTACACTAGTCACTAACACCATTTACTGCATAACACACAATTCAAAATCTACAATCTGCAATCTCACTCTCACCCAAAAGAAGAAAAATCCTGGTTTCTTGCTGCCTACACTCAACGATAACACGCTTTCGAGAAAACGTATGGCGTGCTTGCTGCAGCATGACCTGACAAGCTAACAGAACCTGTTTTCCCGGTCTCTTTCTCGTTCGGCCGTTGAAACCCTGGCATGCGCTAAAGCATAATTTTGAACCGCAGTAATATCCCAGCAGGTACGAACGCTCGAACCATTAAATTTCCGCGGTGCGTCGGATGGGCACGTTAAGCCGTCGGACCCCGGGTACTGGCCCCCCGGTAATAAATAAGGGCGTCTTCCTCCCCCTTTCTACTTCGCTTCCGTGTCCCTTTCCTATCGGGCACTCTAGCCCAAATCTTTTAGTTTCATGTTTCTAAGGGTTGTTTAAGACCTGGGGTCGACACTCCCTTCCTAAAAGCCTCTACATATGATCATTTGATCATCTTCCCAACGACAACCAGGGCTGAGCGTGAGCCATGTCGTAATGCAGCTGAGCACGTGCTCTAGCGTAATGCAGCTGATTTCAGCATTCCAGCTTTTTACTAAATGGAATTTTTTGTTTGTTTTTCATTTACCTAAGATGTAATTGCAAATATTCCAGCATTTATTAAATATATATATTTTTAATTTCGACAGTTTTAGTGGGCTGGCGGCGCACTACTAGCCATATCGCAGCATTTGCCACTGATTTTAGTAATGAGGTGGTGCATACCAAGGACAGAAGTAATTACAATATCACAACATCAGAGAAATTTCCCGCGGATATATATGCTAAGCATTCCGGTCAGCGTTAGTACCGCATCGGACCGCCTCGTGCTCGGATACATGCGGTGATACGGTCCGGCATGGAGTCAAAGAGACGCCGTATGTTATCCTGGGAGAGATTGGCCCACACTTCTTGCAACTGACGCTCTAAATCACGAACACTGCGACATGGAGAAAGCTGGCGTCCTATCTGGTCCCCCACGCGCTTGATGGGTGAGAGATCAGGTGATCTGGCAGGCCACGGAAGCATCAAAGCATGACGTAAACAGTCCTGAAAACCCGAGCCGTATGCGGACGGGCGTTTTCTTTTGGAAATGGCTCCGGGCCGCCCCGCCAGGAAAGACAGCACATGGGGCCGCAGGATCTCCTGTACGTAGCGCTGGGCTGTCAACGTCCCTCGTATCACTGAGAAGGAATTCCGGCTGTCATTCGTGATGGCTTCCCAGACCATCCCGCCTGCAGTTCGGGACGTGTACCGCTGTGTAGTGAGGTTGGGATTGTAGCGCTCACCTGCGGTCTTCAACACTTTGACACGGTGATCGTCCGTTCCCATACAGAAGCGGGATTCGTCGCTGAACACTATACGTCACCAGTCCGTTGCATTCTACGTTGCTCGCTGCTGACACCACTGGAATGGATGCCTATGATGGTCAGGTGTTAATGGCAGAAAACGTAAGGGCTGTCGAAAGTGCAGATTCGCCTCTGCCAGGCATCTGGAAACTGGTTCTGGTGGACACAGGAGTCCCTAGTACAGCCGTCACATGTCTCTCGATATTGGACAAGGTCATTATTGTGTCTGTACATGTCGCTCTCATGATCCCACAGTCCTCTCTGCTGGTGTCGTGTCTGGGTCGTCCAGAGTCAGTCCGCAGTGTCTGGATGCCTTCCCTTGTCCATTGCTCCCAACACGATCGCACCGTACTGTCCAACCGGCTCAAATGGCGGCCAATTTGGAGCGCCGGCCACCCTGCTTCTCTCATCCCGAAGATACGGCCTCGTTCATACTCCGTCCGTTGCACGTACGCAGATCTACGGAGGCTCCTCGGCATGTCTATCGCTCAGGGATCTCACCTGACTCTTAATATGCACTTCGGCACAAATGTGAAGTCCCCTATGCGGCGCATTAGAAACCCCAAGGATTGCGATTGCAGCGCCGGTGTTTGACGCTCGGGCATGCGGTATCGCACGAAATTTTAATATCATTTGCATGTGTGCCCTCCCCGTAGCTATTCGCCGAGTTTCGCGTTAATGGCACGGTTTTTTTTTGTTTTGTTTTTGGTGCGCGGGTTTTTATAACAATGAGTGTAAAACGAAAGAAATGTTTTACTTTATTTACTTAAAAATAACTTATACTATATACAATTCATAGTAACTTATGCTGATTATAAATTAATGTTAGCAGAAGCAGAAGGTGTAGTATCATCGTTGTCAGTAGTTATTTCTAAAATTGTTTCTGAAGTACTCATTCTTCAGAAACAATTTTTCAAACTCCTTAGTTGCCTTGTTATAAATTTGGCGATATGTCTCGGGCCTAATGTACTCTTTTTGTTGTTGCTCTTGTTCTTGTCTAGATTCAGAATGCATCGGCGGTGTAAAGGTTTGAGACGTAATACATCTATTATCCAGCGGTTATGAATACTGGCGATGGCCGCCCCGGTGGCGCAGTGGTCTAAGCGATGGCCTCTGATCATTCGTCCGAAAGGGGTCCGGGATCGAATCCAGGTGAGGCATGGATGTTGTGTTTGTCTTACGGCACTGGCTCTCTCCCTTCCCTGGAACCAGTGACCCTAAATTAGGGACGGGCGACTGCTTATAGCCCATTGAGTTGCTCACGGTGTTCGTTAAACCTCCAATAAAAAAAAGAATACTGGCGATGTACATTGGTATTGCATGCTCGGTATGAAAATTTGGATTGATGACATCAATCTCCATGTGTTCTTGCTGTTCAGGCTCAATTTGTGCAGTTGAAGTAAAGGTTGTGGCTCTATAGAGTTGAACTCGGGTGAAACGCATCCGGGCGCGCGGACTTTTGACGCTGCCTACATTCCCGTGGCATTTCAGTTGCTGACTTAGCGGGCCTTTTCGGATTCGATTCCTCTCGTTCTTCTCTGGCTGTTTCTTTAATTTTCGTCGGTTCTTATAGAAATTTTTCATGGACTTACGCGGCATTTTTAAATTTTCGTCACCAAATTTCTTTTATCTAAAAAAATAAATAAATTTTAAATCTACCTAATTTCGGTTTATCACATACGTTCGTTTGCTCTGACCGTCAGCTACGGAATGCGGGGCTGAGGTAATCGCTATCATTATCTATTCATAGTTATCAACCTTAAAACGACGTGCGGAGAAACAAATTCAAGCGAAATTTAACTTAAATTTCTAACCCTACTGTATCGAAGGGTTAAGGGGTGGGGTTGAAACTTGTTTTGTTATAAATGGGACTCTATAAACTGTCTAATGATGTATTATTTACTGCTCTACGATTATTAGTTTCGAAGATATAAGCGTTCAGAGTGTGACATGTTTTCGCTGCATCCGTGTTCCCGATGTTACTCCGTAATCAGCGCGGAGAAAGACGTAGTTCTACGTCAAAATGCACCAGCTTCGAAGAACACAGTGGGAAAGGGAAGCGAGAAGCTTAATTGAAAGTTTTTCCAATGATCTCGAAAGTGGTTTCACGGGAGAAATTATTCATCTAAAACACCACTTTCAAGTAATCCCAGAAAATAAGATACAAATTACTCCTTTTCAGCTGTACGAGAGGCCGAGAAATCGTGATTTTCTCGTAGTCTACCCAAATGTTGAGGTGGCACTCATAAGGGTGGCCCAAATGAAAGTGTGACTCGTGTAATAGCGTCGTTGTATAATTACACAAAGCCGTGCATTTGTGCCGGTAAATGGCGTGTCATGTCAGGAATCACGTTGTTATCGGCGGCAGGTATCAGTGTGCTGTTTTCACGTGTGGAGACTTGACTAGTTGACAAGTTGACTACGTAAGGTGGGTACATCATGAGTGGGGACATGGATTCGTCCAAACAGGCACAGCAGGCAGTTAGGCAATTTTTGACGGCAGAAAATGTTAGTGGAGCCGAAATTGACCGTTGTATGAAGGATGTGCATGCGAATGAATGTCAGTCATGGTGTACAGTGCTTAAGGAGGTTATAATAATATTTCTGGAGACGCCCCAAGTCTCTTAACGGTGAAGCCACAATGTGCGGGAATTCGACGTTGTTTACATGATATCTGTATAATTTCAACTGTGTGTATTTTGGAATTGCGTGTTTAATATCGAACCGGAATGTATTATATTTCTTACACGAGTGAAGTTTTCAATTTTAACGTTATGTTTTGTTTAGAATGCACACTAATGTTCGTGTACTTCCATTTAAAATAAAAATGGGAAAGAACCTCAAAATAATTAAGCATTTTATAAATTCATCATTTTCTCACACATTGGCAGCAAGTTACGATGTGAAATTGGAAACATTTGCGACGAAAGAAGGCGATTCGGCCAACACAAAATGCATTGCAATAGCCTTGTAAACCATCAGCTTTCCCACACTTTGACGACAGTTGCTCGCGGTTATAGGCTTCACGCAAAGTGGTACTGCTCCATTAACAAGGGCATCTCCAGATATCTTATTCTAACCTCCTTGACAGTGCTTCGCTGGTGTAGTGAATTTCGTAAATTACGTGATAGCACGGAGGACATGCCAAGACCTGGGCAAACATACGTGGCCATCACCATGGAATTGATTGCTGCCGTGGACGACCTTGTGAAGGAGAACGCCGAATAACCACCCGCGTGTTTGCGGCAACATTGTTCGTGAGTAAGGGAACTAATTTGATAACGAGGAACAGTACACCAATTATGTAGAATACAGTAATACTATACTAGTGATCCGATTTATTGACGTAGAAAAATATACATAAGCGTTTCCAAGCTTTCGCACATCAACCAGATGGCTTTTTCATGGAAGTTAGACAGAAACTGCAAACTGATTAATAGAATGCTTACCAATTTGAACGTGAGAACTTGACTTGAAAATAAATAGATACGGCGTTATATTCATTTAAAGGTACGAGATATCACGTTGGTTGTGCACGGGGCATCCTGGTAGGAAGGAGTTGTAAGTCCTGCTCTGACTTTTTTCTTTTTCTGATAAGAGTTTAACGAGCACTGTGAGCAACTCAATAGCCTATAAGCTGTCGCCCGTCCCTAATTTAGAGTCACTGACTCCAGAGAAGAGAAAGAAGCGCCAGTGCCGTAAGAATCCCGCACCCATCTCGGACGAATGGTCAGAAGCCATCGCTTAGACCACTGCGCCACCAGGGCAGCCGGCCCTGATTTTGCGTGAAGCCTATAACTGCTAGCGGCGGCCATTAAAGTGTGAGAAAGCTGGTGGTTTTCAAGGCTATTATAACGCATTTTGTGTTGGCCGAATCGCAT
This sequence comes from Macrothele yani, assembly GCA_039090855.1. Classification (NCBI taxonomy): domain Eukaryota; kingdom Metazoa; phylum Arthropoda; class Arachnida; order Araneae; family Macrothelidae; genus Macrothele; species Macrothele yani. Next base: position 148,180,283 of record CM077027.1, read on the forward strand.
TCTTGCGTCGCAAATGTTTCTAATTTTGCATTGTAAATTGCTGCCGTTGTTTGAGAAAATGTTGAATTTATAATTCCTTAATTATTTTGAGCACTTTATATTTCTATTTTCAATTGAAATTCATGAAACGTTAGTGCAAGTTCAAAACAAGATATAACGTTAAAATTGGAAAATTCACTCGTGTATGAAGTATATTTTATTCCAGTTTGACATTAACACGATTTCTGCAACCAAAAGCCACGCAATTAAAAAATACGCACAGCTGAATTTTGATGCTGGGTGTCACGTAAACAACATCGAATTAGCGCACTTTGCGGCTTCACGGTTAAGAGATCTAGGACAGCTCCTCCAAAGTATTTTAACCTCCTTGGCAGGAGATAAGTACACTAGCATCGAACCGTCTTTGCACGATTTAAGCTTGTGATAAATATCCCATAGTCAAGAAAACAACGACAAATTAGAAGTAAATAAATTTTAAGATCTTTCGGATGCACAATAGATCCATTCAGAAAATATTAATTACAAATGGAATATGTTACAATTTAAATATAAACATAAACATGGTAATCGTAATGACATACAACGTGTAAATGCACGCTCTCGCGTTTTTCATAAAGTAAATTTACAGTTTCATTCAGGGTAGGGTGAAAACTTTATGAACAACAAATAATGAAGTTGATTTGGAGTTATATAGGCAAGTCATTATTAAGTAATACCTTCCAAGGTTGAGGAATGCTTACTGGGATCCTCATTGCATCATGTTTGTGCAAATTTGTGGACAAAAATACTTTCTGATAATAACATTCGTGATTTTGAAGGATGAGTAGTAAGAATGTTTGCTTCGTCCCCAATAGGGAAGTGGGTACCTCGGTGAACTAGACGAGACAGAGCAGTAGTCAGCAATTCTTTGTACTCCTCCTTCAAAATCACGACTGTTGGTATCAGAAAGTATTTTTATCCACAAATTTGTACAAACATGTTGTAATGAAGGTAGCCCAGTAAGCATTCCTCAACCTTGGAAGGTATTACTTAATAATGACTTGTCTATATAAATCCAAATCAACTTCATTATTTGTTGTTCATAAACTTTTCACCCAACCCTGAATGAAACTGTAAATTTACTTTGTGAAAAACGTGAGCACGTGCATTAACACGTTGTATGTCCTCACCGTTACCATGCTTATGTCTATATTTAAATTGTAACATTTTCTATTTGCAATCAGTGTTTTCTGAAGATGGATCCATCGTGTATCCGATAGATCTTTATTTACTTCTAATTTATCGTTGTTTTCTTGACTTTGGGATATTTATCACAAATTTAAATCGTGCTAAGACGGTTCGATGCTAGTGTACTTATACTTCAGCACGACAGTAATAATCTTTAGAGCCACACTGATACAACCGTGTTGACCGACACGCCGCACGAAATATAAATCGGCGAACAAAAGCTTTCTTTCACTACGGCTCAGTTAAAAATAAAATGTTGTGTCTGTAGTAAATGATATGCATGTACTTCCCGATAATTTTTTTAATAACGATTCGTATTGTTTTAATACGAATCACAATTCAAAATTTTCTTGCGTGGTCACCACGTAGTCACAGCCGCCACTGAGTTTACCTCCCCAATTTGAGGCCACTATTTCCAGGAGCGGACAAAACTATAATGAAAACTGTAGGAAATGCCAAAGACCTTTAGGATACATAGACTGGAAAACCTTAGGTTAACCGTGCGACATTTGAAGTTCAGCGTTGTACGGCAAGGATCTGACACATCTCGTTCTTTACTGCCAATTGAAGGCGTTTGCGTGTTTATATCAGTTACATCCATTTTTTAACGTGTATAATTAGTAAGATTTATTATTTTTGTTTTATAAACAGTGTGCATATATTGTAAAGTATTTCAGATAATAATATAGCTAGATTTAATGAGCTAAACAAATTTTCAATTAAACAAAACTTTTTAATGAGCTACAAATTTTTCAGTTTAAACAATTCTCTTTCACGAGACTTTCAATCCCCGAGATTTGAAATTGTCTAAACTCTAAATTATGTGAAAAGAGCGTTTCGTTCTATCATATTTAATTTCATTAATTTTTCTCCCCTTGAGTAGTTATTACGAACTCATAATACTGCGGGAAAAAGCTCCAATCAAAAGTTTTTTTCTCGGCAACTTCTCTTACGAATAAACAAATGGTTACATTAAAATGATTTTTGACACTACTTAGAGTGTGAAATACGAATTTCATGCAACTCGATCACGCAGTTTGCAAGCAGCTGAAGCCGAAATATATTTTACACGTAGAACAAGCGACGTTTCCCCTTCAGTTATTTCTTATCCCTCAAAATTACGATTATGTGTTTTGATTACGATAATGAGGTACAACATCCAATTTATTCCCCATTGAACAAAATATAATACGCAGTATTAAAATAACGGGAAATTCCTTTTTTATCGCAGGTAAAAGAGTTTAATTAACGTCGTTTACATAGGAAACATGCCGTTTTGCAGTACAAGCTCTGCTACTAAAATGTCGCCAGCTGCTGCCACTCATTTAAACAAGAACTTCCAGTCTATGTATCTTTAAGGTCTTTGGGAAATGCACAACATTCATGTTTAATTATGGACCACTTGCCTCAAACTAGCGCTTTTGACCTGGTTCCCGATCGGGCTAATAATACATCTCGGAGATGCAAAATGCAGTTTTTATTATGGCTAACTGCTATTATATACACTGCTGGCCACCCAAAATGCAACACCAAGAAGGAGGCATCAGATTGGCCAGAAATTCGCAGCATGCGTCCCCCGCGAGAGGACATGCAAACGATTAGCATTGCAGGGCATATGCAAATCATGTGCCCCCAGCACGCCACCGAGAAGAACTATAAGAAAGGTGCACAGAAGGCGGGGTGTAAGTAGTGGAATTATGTTGTGCTGCCGGACCTGTGCGTGCAAAGCTTCCTGATACCTCGCCGCAGAATACTGCAGTCATTCCAGCACGTTTCGGAGTTCGACAGAGGACGAATAGTGACTTATCGCGACAGCGGTTTATCGTACCGAGACATCGGCGCCCGTGTGGGACGACATCCAGCCACAGTGAGGCGAGTATGGATTCGGTCGGTGGAGAAGGGACGGACGGACCGCGAGTGATTGCCGCGGCCGCCGCACACCACCGAACTAGTGGATCGGCATGTTGTGCGGCGGGCATTGACTGCTCGCACCGCCACATCACGAACGTTAGCGCAGGAAGGGTGTTTTGCGCAACAACCTGTGTCAGCACGTACCGCTCGACGTCGTCTGCAGGAGCGGGGACTTGTCGCACGGCGCCCATTGCTCCGATTACTATTGACGCTACACCATCGGCGAGTGCGGCGGCAGTGGGCCGTTGAACGCCACACTTGGACTACGGAATGGCACGACATTGTCTTCTCCGATGAATCCCGCTTCTGCCTGCAACACCACGATGGTCGGATCCGCGTGTGGCGGCACCGCGGCGAGTGACTGTATGATGCCTGCATTATGCATCGCCATACCGGTCCGTCGCCTGGCGTTATGGTTTGGGGCGCAATTGGATATCACACCCGCACCCCTCTGGTACGCATCGCCGGTACACTCAACAGCCACCGCTACATCTCCGACGTTTTGGAGCCTGTAGTCCTCCCTTACCTGCAGGACCTGCCAGCGGCCACGTTTCAACAGGACAATGCACACCCGCACGTGGCCCGCATCGTGCAACAATTCTTCACTGCCCACCAGGTGTCACTGCTGCTGTGGCCTACCTGTTCTCCCGATATGTCGCCCATCGAACACGTCTGGTCTTTGATCGGCAACCGAGTGGCCCGGCAAGCACCACCCGCGACTACGCCTGATGAACTGTGACAACGTGTGGAAGCAGCCTGGACCGACATACCCCAAGCCCACATCCAAAGCCTCTTTCGTTCGATGCCACGGCGTGTAGCGGCCGTTATTGCTAGCCATGAGGGCCGCACGAACTATTGATGTCTGCGTGTTCCGCAAGTCGCACGGGCCTGTAAGCTCAATCGTTTCATCTTTGTATCTGTTGTTATGTGTCCAGTAAATCTGGCTTTGCTATCTCGTGTCCTTCTTGGTGTTGCATTTTGGATGGCCAGCAGTGTATATTCAGAGGCGTAAATAGGCATCTCTGCGCCCGGATCATGGTGTACGACAGACAGTTGATTCAACTCACAGCTAAAATGTGGATTCTTAATGTAATCGGCCAACAGATGCCGCTGGGGAGATGCGGGCCATCAATTCCAGGAGGAGAGTAAACCGCTGTCTGTATCACGATGATGTATAGGTTTGTTGTTGCAATGTGTTTTTTAAGCGTGAAAATAGCCGTATTGAAATTCTCAAATATCATTAGTCCTTACACATCAAGTAGGCCAACATAAAAATTAAAAAAGAGGACGTATTTTTAAGACAGGTTTCCATGTAGAAATGACACGCCTTTAAACGGCAACAGTGATGTTAGGGATGAAAAGAATTTTGGTTTATGATTTGATAATTTTTGTTGTGCCATCGAATCAAGAGATGAGTTACCAAAACCTGACATTCTGAAAGTCAAGCTTTCGGAAGAATTGGAAGCTCGAAAAACAAAGAGCTATCCAAATTGCCAAACAGCTTATTTGTCTTTCAAGAGACAAAAAGATTCGAACCTAAAGTCAACCTCTAATAACTGAAGGCAAAATCAGGGTAAGAACGAAAGAAGGAAGAACAAAGTGTTCCTTAGCTACAAATGTAACTACTGTTCGAAGGTAGGTCATAAATCATCTGAGTGTCGAAAACGGATTGCTGATAAAAATGCAGAATCCTTCAGACAAGAGGCTTCCATGGTAATAAAAGCGAAAAACGAAAGTATGCATACAGCCATATCCATGAACGCAGCTCAAAATACAAAATCTACATGGTGCATAGACAGCGGAGCAACACCGCATATGTGCAACGACGAGAATCTGTTTGCAGAAATAGATAAACAAGTAAACTGTTTTGTAAATCTCGCAGTAGATAAAACAGCTGAAGTAATTGGAAAAGGTTCCATACGAATCACTGTGCCGAATAGAAGAGATGCAAAAACCATTCGATTAGAAAATGTGCTCTGTGTTCCTGATCTGAAGAATATCTTACTGTCTGTATCAAAAGCTACCGCTAATTAATGGCCGTTCAGTTGTCTTCGCCCAAAATGAGGCCAGGGTCATTGAATCCAATGGTACCACTCTTCTCCGAGCAGATAGAAAAGGTGAACTGTATTACGTAACGCCAAGCTATGAAAATGTAGCTATGGTTACAGAATTTCAAAAATGGCATCTAAAATATGGTCATTTAAATGAAAATGATCTAAAAAAGCTAAAAGCAAACGAAATGATACGAGGACTTTTCTTTAAAAATGGGGATAGCCTGAAAAATTGTAAAGTCTGTATTTAGGCGAAACAGAAGACAAAACACTTTCCGAAGGAATCCCAATTTGAAGGCCAGCAACTGCTGGACCTCATCCATTCAGATGTCTGTGGACCGATGAAAACCAATCTCTTGGTGGTTCACGATATTTCGTTACTTTTATTGACAACAAGTCACGATATACAGAAATATGTTGTCTTAAATCAAAAGATGAAGTGAAGAAGGCTTTTTGAAATTCAAGGCATCAATGGAAAATCGTACTCGAGTAAAAATTAAAAGATTCCGTACCGATAATGGGCTAGAATATTGCGGAATGGAATTCAACGCATATTTGGAGCATGAAGGCATACGCAGAGAAAAATCTGCAGTATTAACGCCACAACAAAATGGAGTCGCCGAGCGATACAATCGCACAATCGTCGAAATGGCGAGATGTTTATTAATCCAGTCCAGACTACCAGTTAGCTTTTGGGCAGAAGCGATTAACTGTGCTTTGTTCTTAAGAAATCGTTCTCCGACACGAAGCTTAAATGGGAAAATTACCCCATATGAAACTTTATTTGGCATTAAACCAAATGTATCATTCTTCAAAGTTTTCGGGAAAAAAGCTTATGTTTTGAATAAGCGATCAAAAGGGAAATTCGACCCGAGATCTCAAGAACATATATTTGTTGGTTATTCAATGGAATCCAAAACATACCGCTTAAAAATAATCGAAAGCCGTGACATCCGTTTTATCGATGAATTCGAAGATAACCTTCCATATGGTTACGAATTCGAAATGCTCACGTCATCCGAATCGCATGTTCCATTTATTGAGATGAGTGATACAGCGTGCTCACCCGATGGCAATACTGCACCGGACGCCGAGAGTGTAACAGACGTTACGACAGAAGAAATGGCAGTGGAAGACATGACGTCAGAGCCGAGTACCTCACAGGAACTTACGTCAGAGGAAGCTATGCCAGATTCCTCAAGAGAACGTGATTCACCATTGTTTACAAACAAAGATCATGCAGTAACTAAGATGAGGACTGCTGGTCGTCCAAAGAAAGTTTACACTGGAAAACCAGGTAGACCTGTTAAACCGTATCAAACAGTAACCGCTGACATTACTGAAACTGTTGATTTTGTCAACAACGTTGAAGCAAATCCTACTCTTTATGAAGCTTTAAATGGTTCGCAAAGTAAAGAATGAAAGATAGCTATGCAAAGAAAATATGATGCTCTCATAGAGAAGAAAGCATGGGAACTAGAACCTAGACCAAAACATAAAAGAGTTATTGGCTGCAAATGGGTCTTAAAGACCAAATACAATCAAAATGGCAATGTTGAAAAGTTGAAAGCAAGACTAGTTGCAAAAGGGTGCTCTCAAACACCAGGAATTGATTATGAAAAAAACTTTTCACCGGTTGCCAGATTAAGTTCGATTCGAACTGTAATCGCACATGCTGTTACAAACAACTTAACGGCTTACCAGCTAGATTTCGTAATGGCATACGTAAATGGAAATTTAGACGAGGAGATATACATGGAATTACCGGAAGGTTTCCAAAGTACATCAAACAAAGATCACGTTTGCAGATTGAAAAGGTCAATCTATGGTCTAAAGCAATCCGGCAGACAATGGTATAAGAAGCTTGATGAAAAATTGAAATCTCTTGGTTTCAAGCCACTTAATTCAGATAAATGTGTTTACCATCTGAAAAATCGCACTGACGAAGTCATTATTATTGTTTATGTTGATGACTTAATGATCTTTGCAAACAGCAAAGATAGCTACAAAACTATAAAGGATAAGCTAGCCAGCTCATTCAAAATGAAGGACTTAGGATCCTTACATTACTGCATAGGCATTGAGTTTGCTCAAAATGCAAATGGCATAACAATGTCACAAAGGAAATATATACAAGATGTTTTATGCAAATTCAAAATACAGGATGCAAAATCTGTAACAACACCTTTGGATATTAGCGCAAAGCTAACAAAAGAGATGAGTCCTAAAACAGAAGAAGCAAAATCTGAGATGAATGATATCCCATATCGTTCACTTATTGGTTCGCTCATGTATCTTTCTGTTTTTTTTTTTTTTTATTGGAGGTTTAACGACCACCGTGAGCAACTCAATGGGCTATAAGCAGTCGCCCGTCCCTAATTTAGGGCCACTGGTTCCAGGGAAGGGAAAGAGCCAGTGCCGTAAGACAAACACAACATCCATGCCTCACCGGGATTCGAACCCGGACCCCTAACGGACGAATGATCAGAGGCCATCGCTTAGACCACTGCGCCACCGGGGCGGCTGTATCTTTCTGTAGCAACCACACCTGATATCAGTCATGCTGTGAATTTTCTCAGTCAATTCAACAACAATCCAGGCAAACATCACTGGATAGCAGCCAAAAGAGTGCTGAGATATCTAAAAGGCACACAAAACATGGGTCTTGTGTTTGACCGAGCAAAAGAGCCATTGACGGCTTTTGTAGATGCAGACTGGGCTTCCGATATAAATGATAGAAAATCCTATACCGGATATGTATTCAAATTTTTTTTTGATTGATTGGAGGTTTAACGACCACCGTGAGCAACTCAATGGGCTATAAGCAGTCGCCCATCCCTAATTTAGGGTCACTGGTCCCAGGGAAGGGAGAGAGCCAGTGCCATAAGACAAACACAACATCCATGCCTGACTGGGATTCGAACCCAGACCCCTTATGGACGAATGATCAGAGGCCAGCGCCTTAGAGAACTGCGCCACCGGGGTGGCTCAAATTTTCCGGAGGAGCAATGAGTTGGGAATCCAAAAAGCAAAGAACTGTCGCATTATCAACTACCGAAGCAGAATGTATGGCGCTTTCAGAAGTTGCTAAAGAAACTGTGTACTTAAGGAATTTTCTTAGCAAACTTTCTTCACAACCTATGATATCACCGACGGATATATACTGTGATAACTAGTCAACACAAAAGCTAGTCCATAATCCGATCTATCATTCCAGGACGAAGCATATTGATATGCGTCACTATTTTGTCAGAGAAATATACGAATCAGGTGAGATTAATGTGAAACACCTGAGTTCAAGCGACATGATCGCAGATATTTTAACGAAAGGACTAACTGCTAATAAGCATAAAAAATGTTGCGAGTTATTGAAACTCATTATTGTTTAATTTAGCATGAAAGTGTTATTGTTTCACTAGAGCTGAGTAATATTTATGAGGGGGAAAACTCACTAAATGTTTGTATCTATTGAAAATGAGAATTGTGAGGGGGATTGTAGGAAATCAATCCTTATTTTGATGTTTAATCTCATGTAATGACGTAATTGTTCATATGCTATTATGTTTTGTTTATTCAAGTCAAGTGAGATTTGTATATTACACGTCACGCATTGTTCTCGTGACAAGCGCTATTGATATACGTGCTGTAACGGCAAAATGTGGCTTCAGAGAGCTGTTGTTGCCTTCGTGGCATAAGGTTGAAGCACAGATATCATATAACGGACTAGATTGGACATCCGGCCAGTGAGACGTGACAGCGTAGGAGCCATGTCGAGCGGGTCAACGCTGCTTCCCGTAGCTCAACGAAATGCGTGTTTCGTATAGCGATTCGCTGGCTCAGGTTAGATGATAGGTATCTAGTACACATTTCGGGGAGAAAATACGAATAATTATATTGAGAAAAATCGATATTTATTAGTACTGTACAAGTGATAGCTTTAAGGCGATTGTAAAGTATTGCGGAAATCAGATATTAGACCACAACTTAAAATACCCCGGAAACGGCGTTTCGATGCCTACGATTAAAAAAAAAGTCACTGATTCATGGGAAGTCTTGCAGTTCATTTTTTAAAATAAACAATGAATTTGAGATACTAAGCAACTTATTTTCGAGGGGAGAGATTGGTTCAATAATTCACGGAAAACAATTTCCGACGTTCATCGATATAAGAGTCCACAATTTCTTAAAAACAGATTTTTAGTCCAAAAATTCATGATGTCAATTTTAATATGCAAGCATATCTGCCAAATTTTATCATTACGAAGGATCAAAAGTGTGGTGGTATTATTCATATTCCTGATTCTTAATAGACAGAGAATTCGTACAACAATTTCTGCATTTGTTTTCTAACATATGTTAAAAAATAAGGAGTTCTAAAAAGATCTGCTCATTAGTGAAAATTGGGATCGCACAAGGTGTGGTTATTCAACTCATAAAGGTGATTACTTTTAGTTAATGAGAACGAGCGTTGCTAACACAGCAGCCCATATGCTAATTCACACTTAACCTACTTTTTATGGTGACAAAATATATATTGCAGAGACAATTTGTTTCTGGAGTATATCCATGTACAGCCACAAGTTATCTAAAAATTATAAATAAAACATTCTGATGCTGCACATTCAATACCTAGTAACATACAAATCTGTATCTCAGGGGCAATTTCTGTTTGGAAGTATGTGCATATTTACATATCTAAAAATTAAAAATAAAGCATTCTGATGCTGCATATTTGGTAATATCTACTAACACACAAATCTAGATCTTGGAGGCAATATCTGTTTCTGGATTATATAAGCATATTTACACTAGTTACCTAAAAACTAAAATTAATACATGCTGCATATCAGGAGAGATAGGAAGAGGAACTCGTGGATCAGAAAAATGACAGGAGTGGAAGACATCATGGTCAGAGTAAAATCCCTGAAATGGCAATGGGTTGGACATATTGTCAGAAGGACACACCATTGATGGCCAGCCAAAATTTTAGACTGGATTCCAAAGGATAGGAAAAGACCCAGAAGAAGACCAAATGGGAGATGGGTGATGAAATTCGAAAGTATGCGGGAGTAACATGGAGGCGACTGACACAAGACAGACGGTTGTGGAAGAAACTTGGGGAGACTTACCTCCAGCAGTGGATTGATAATGGTTGAAAATGATGATGATTTCGTAAAATTTAGTACACACAAATGTAGATCTCGGAGGCAATTTCTGTTTCTGGATTATATATGCATATTTACACAAGTTTTCTAAAAATTAAATTAATACATTCTGATGCTGCATATTTGGTAATATCTAGTAACACACAAATCTATATCTCAGGAGCAATTTCTGTTTCAGAAGTGTATACATATTTACACACAAGTCATCTAAAAAGTAAACATTCTGATGCTGCACGTTTGAGTTAGCAACACACAAATCTATACTTCAGAATCAATTTCTGTTTCCGAAGTATATGCATATTTACACACGCAAGTCATTTAAAAATTTAAAAAAAACCATTCTGATGTTGCACATTCAATAATATCTAGTAACACACAAATCTATATCTCAGAAGCAATTTCTGTTTTGGCAGTACATGCATATTTGCACACACAAGTCATTTCAAAACTAAAAATAAAATATTCTGATGCTGCGCATTTGATAATATCCAAGGAGGTTAGAATAATACTTCTGGAGATTCTCCGAGTCTCTTAACCGTGAAGCGGCAAGGTGTGGGAATTTTATGTTGGCTATATGATACCTATGTAATTTCAATTGTGTGTATTTTGGAATTGCCTGGTTTTGGGTTGCAGAAATCATGTTAATATCAAACCAGAATGAATTATACTTCGTACACAAGTGAAGATTTCAATTTTAGTGTTATGTTTTGTTCAGCATTCACAGTAATGTTCGTGTATTTCAGTCTAAAATAAAAATGGGAAAGTGCCTCAAAATAATTAAGAGTTTTATAAATTCAGCATTTTCTCACACGATGCAAAATTGGAAACATTTGCGATGAAAGAAGGCGATTCGGCCAACATAAAATACACTTTGTGGAATAACTTTTTTTACGGGTCTTTTAGAGGTTATTTTTAATGAAAGTTGGTTGTCAAATTTTCGAACTAAAGCCTAGTTCGTCATCAGGACTATGTCACTGGAGTAGTTGCTGCCACTCAATTGGAAGAGACCATCCGCAATTATCGTTAATTGTGGTACTTCTTCTTCTTGCTATTTCGATCCCTTCTTCTAGTTTTCTCTTTACTAAGTTTGACTGGTGGGCGATTATTTTCACTGAGTCCCAATTTATGGAGTGTCCACTTGCTTGTACATGTCTGTCTAGCCCTGTTTTGTTCCCAATGTTCCTAATAGCTGCTTGGTGTTCTTTCATTCGGACCTTAATACTTCTCCCTGTTTCTCCTATATAGCTGAGTCCGCAGTTACAGTCGATGCAGTAAATTACTCCTTCTTGCAATTGGATGTCCAATTCTTTCTGCTTTAAAGCTGGCAGGAATTTCTTTATTTTGTTATTAAGATCTGGAGCTAGCCTGATATTATATTTTGCTCCGATCCTTTTCAGTTTCTCGAAAAGTCCCTTGTGGTACGTAATTTTGCTGGTGAATTTGAAGTTGGTTTTTTCCTGCTTCTTTTTTGGCACTTGTTTAAATATTTTCTCAACATATGGGGAGGGGTAATTGTTTTCTGCCAACATTTCCTTTAATTCTTCTTTGTGAAGATCTTTTGAGAAGCTGAAGAGACCAGGATTTCAATTTTTTCCAAAAATTGTCTCGCTGTATTCGATTTAATATAATCAGGGTGGAATGAGCAGAAGTCTAACATCTTCCCTGTGTTGGTGGGTTTTCTAAAAAGCTGAGTGAATATTTTCCCTTCTCTTGAGGTCAAGGTTAAATCCAGGTAATTGATGCTATGGTCTTTTTCCTGTTCCAGGGTGTATTTCAAGGTATTCTCTAGTAAGTTAAATTCTTCCAGAATCTGAGAGGGTAGAGATTGGTCCACAGTATCTACTATAATTAGGACATCATCCATGTACCTTACATAGAGAGCAAACAAGGAGGGTTGTATAAGGATTTTTGCCTCTAGTTTACTTATATAATAATTTGCTAGCAGAGGTGCTAGTGGAGAACCCATTGCAAGTCCTGAAGTTTGCCTGTAATATTTCTTTCCAAACTGGAAGAAATTATTCTTGAAGGAAAATAGGAGCAGTTCATATATGCCAAGTAGTATTTCTCTATTGTGATTATGGAATACTATTTTTTCCGCAAGGTCATCTGCAATGAATTCCAGTAGGAGGTCCAGGTTAATGTTGGTATACATAGAGACTATATCCAGGCTTGCCATTACTGGATGAATTAATTCTGGCAAGTTGTCCAGTTTTCTTTTTAGCTGCATGGAATTTTTTAGTAGGTAGGGAGGAGAAGGGAAAATATCTCTGAGGTGACCAAGCAAATAATAATTAATGTTGGAGAGTGGCGAATTTCTAGTGTCTATTATAGGTCTTATTGGATGGCCTTCTTTGTGAACTTTTATCGTACCATAGATCTGAGCTCTTCAAAAACTTCTCCAAAATTCAGTCAAGAATTCCACAGATCTATAATTCTTGACTGAATTTTGGAGAAGTTTTTGAAGAGCTCAGATCTATGGTACGATAAAAGTTCACAAAGAAGGCCATCCAATAAGACCTATAATAGACACTAGAAATTCGCCACTCTCCAACATTAATTATTATTTGCTTGGTCACCTCAGAGATATTTTCCCTTCTCCTCCCTACCTACTAAAAAATTCCATGCAGCTAAAAAGAAAACTGGACAACTTGCCAGAATTAATTCATCCAGTAATGGCAAGCCTGGATATAGTCTCTATGTATACCAACATTAACCTGGACCTCCTACTGGAATTCATTGCAGATGACCTTGCGGAAAAATAGTATTCCATAATCACAATAGAGAAATACTACTTGGCATATATGAACTGCTCCTATTTTCCTTCAAGAATAATTTCTTCCAGTTTGGAAAGAAATATTACAGGCAAACTTCAGGACTTGCAATGGGTTCTCCACTAGCACCTCTGCTAGCAAATTATTATATAAGTAAACTAGAGGCAAAAATCCTTATACAACCCTCCTTGTTTGCTCTCTATGTAAGGTACATGGATGATGTCCTAATTATAGTAGATACTGTGGACCAATCTCTACCCTCTCAGATTCTGGAAGAATTTAACTTACTAGAGAATACCTTGAAATACACCCTGGAACAGGAAAAAGACCATAGCATCAATTACCTGGATTTAACCTTGACCTCAAGAGAAGGGAAAATATTCACTCAGCTTTTTAGAAAACCCACCAACACAGGGAAGATGTTAGACTTCTGCTCATTCCACCCTGATTATATTAAATCGAATACAGCGAGACAATTTTTGGAAAAATTGAAATCCTGGTCTCTTCAGCTTCTCAAAAAGATCTTCACAAAGAAGAATTAAAGGAAATGTTGGCAGAAAACAATTACCCCTCCCCATATGTTGAGAAAATATTTAAACAAGTGCCAAAAAAGAAGCAGGAAAAAACCAACTTCAAATTCACCAGCAAAATTACGTACCACAAGGGACTTTTCGAGAAACTGAAAAGGATCGGAGCAAAATATAATATCAGGCTAGCTCCAGATCTTAATAACAAAATAAAGAAATTCCTGCCAGCTTTAAAGCAGAAAGAATTGGACATCCAATTGCAAGAAGGAGTAATTTACTGCATCGACTGTAACTGCGGACTCAGCTATATAGGAGAAACAGGGAGAAGTATTAAGGTCCGAATGAAAGAACACCAAGCAGCTATTAGGAACATTGGGAACAAAACAGGGCTAGACAGACATGTACAAGCAAGTGGACACTCCATAAATTGGGACTCAGTGAAAATAATCGCCCACCAGTCAAACTTAGTAAAGAGAAAACTAGAAGAAGGGATCGAAATAGCAAGAAGAAGAAGTACCACAATTAACGATAATTGCGGATGGTCTCTTCCAATTGAGTGGCAGCAACTACTCCAGTGACATAGTCCTGATGACGAACTAGGCTTTAGTTCGAAAATTTGACAACCAACTTTCATTAAAAATAACCTCTAAAAGACCCGTAAAAAAAGTTATTCCACAATCACTATGAATAGAGGTGCCATAAATGCATTTACAACTAGGATAAAATACACTGCAATAGCCTTGGAAACCATCAGCTTTCCTACACTTCAACAGCCGTTGCTCGCTGGTATAGGCTTCACGCAAAGCGGTAGTGGTCCATTAACAAGGGCATCTCCAGATATTTTATTCTAACTTCCTTGATAATATCTAGTGACAAGTCTATATCACAAGGACAATTTCTGTTTCAGAAGTATATGCATATTTACACAAGTTATATAAAAACTTAAGACTTAAAATAAATTTTTAAGGCAAAACTTTTGCATAATGAATGAAAAAAAAATGACTAAAATTGTTTTGGTGATCAATAATAAAATATATAACACTGCATTTTATTAAATTAAATTAGAAAATGCCCCAAACCTCACAAACTTTAATCGTTGGATAAGGAACAATATAATCATAAGGTTCCTTAAATAAGCTTTGTATGTTTCATTTGACATATCATTAAATGAATATTTCAAGAAATAGTACCTGGTCTGACATAGTTCAAAATAAAATGTACAAAAGTTAATAACAGTTAGATACATAATGCAAATACAGTGAAACCTGGGTTGTATGTTTTTCTAGGTGGTCTTAAAAAACATAAATGAAATTCCAAGAGGTTAATAAATAGTATTGTTAAATTTACGCTTTAAAGAATAAGATGTTCCTTAATAATGATCTATTTAAAGTCAAATTGGTAGTCAGGAAACAAAAAAATGAGTGTTACAAATTATAATATATTTTATCACATTGCAGAAAATCATAAAAGTCTGAAAAACAAGCTTTTCTTTCAATGATTCTCTCGTTCTATAAAAATCATGATTCTACAGATCAAGTAAAATCCTCACAACTAAAAATGTGAGACCAGTGCTTCAGTATGGAACTCATTAATTAACAGCTTTCTTCTTCTGTGGATCCTAAGTGCATCCCTTTTAAAACCAGAATGTTGAAAATTGAAGACACATTCAAGATTCTATTCTATTATGCCATAGAATAGTGGAGCCACAAGGTTTCGTCTCTGGGATTTAACATTTTTTTAATCCAGCATATGTGCGTGCGTCATGAAACCTATTTTTCATCAAAACCGAATGTTTTGATATGTTGAATGTAAACAACATACTCTTCTCTGATACGACATTGTTTAACTTTGGCTGCACCAACTCGTCAGCACTGTCTCAATTCTCTCAAAGTTGCAACACATTGAGTTACATATAAAAGAAACAAAGAACCATGTATTGTTGATAATCTGAAATTCAAATTTTAACTTATAAACACAAAACGTGTATAAATCAATTATGTATACCAGAGTTAAAAGTGATAGAAACTATAGTGAAATATCGGGACTAATGCAGAATGGCATGTAAAAGAGATAAACATATAACTGAGGTTCCACTGTACTTTCAATTACTGGTCAGATTGTGGCAATCAAGTAAAATTCAAACCCCAATCATAACATTACGAGCCCCAGTATACAAACGTGAGCAGGCCTTCACCCCTCTATTGGGATGACAATAGCTTCTATTGTGAAAAACATGTGTGCAATAAAAGAAAAAGTACTGTAGCAAAGTCATTTAACCGGGAAAAATTATGTAATTATGGTTCCGCTACACTGTAATAACACTAAGACATTTTTACACATTTATCATCACAGATCAAAAACCATTCCCATGAAAGAAAATGGGAACCTCTACAATAAATGCCAATCACCCTTGCTCCCTCTTCACCTGCATAAAGCAATCTTTAATTAGCTTGATTTTAAAAGACGGAAAATTTTCAACTGCACTCAAGCTGCAAAATTTAGAGGGAATATTGATTCTGGTTAAAAACAAATATCTGTTGACCAGTTCCTTGCCAAACTTTTTGGGTATCACTGAAGAATTTCCTACAGTAAAAACATCCACAGAAAAATGCCAAACCTCAAAAATATGCCAAAAACCCCAATATTCCTACATAAAAAAAAAAAAAATATTGCTTAACTTAAATTATCACCTGGTTTACCATGTGCATCAATTTGGGGTATGTAAATTAATGCCCATAGTATTAATTACATTGGTTTTTTGATGTCAAAAACAATTTTTGACCTGACAAGGGTATAAAACTGGTTTAAATCATCAAAAACTACTAGACCGAAAAATAAAGCCTTACCTACTGTTTTTAAACAAATTATTAGCATTAAATACATTTATTAAAAGTTAGAACTCGCCTTGTAGGTATTTATTTTTTTCCTTTTGCAAATTTCTTAAATAAAAGTGTTATTTTTGTTAACATTTTCATTTTTTTTCATATGCACAAAATAATAACTTTAACATAACACTCTGCAGAGTTAATACTAATTACAAGTCTGGCTGATTTTTTCCTTGTAGCATATATCACATCACTAATTTTGCACATTTATTAACACCTAAATGAATTTGTAGGTTAGAGTGCATAATGCCAAAGTTAGAAAATATTCTCTCTATTGAGGCAGGACAACAGCAAAATCATTCTATTTGAACAAGTTCGGAAACAAGACCAGTCTTACAATTTTCACATTTGGAAATTCCTTTCAACCAGATCACAGGATTGGTCATCTTTTCACTTCTCTTAAAATAGGATGGAGGGACTGGTGTTTTCTCAACTTCGTAAGAAATTATTGGAGGAAAGCACCCACTAACTCTTTCCGCCACCCATATGCGGACTAATTATTTTTGTGTGTTGATTAACCCTTCGTCCATATGTTTAGCATGCAAAATGTAAGTCAAATAATAAAATGGGTTCAGAATTTGCTCTATTCATTTTTTCACCTTTTCAATATGTGATATAAGGGAACTTTCAAGAGACTAAGCCAAACATAGCATGCACCAACAGTTGTGGATGTATCTATCTAGAATATGTTGCATAATATAAAGTTACACTACTTAAAGAACCTTACTACAAGCATTATATTATTCACCTGCTAATAATTAAATGTTACACATGTTCATGCTATGTATCTTAAAAGGCTATTTTTAAATTAAAATGGGATATTTGAGGTTTTTGACATCAGAGTTTTTGATGACTGTTTAAATCATGGTTAAAACCATCAAAAACTAGCCAACCCTGGTTTTTGTTATTTTCTTCACAATTACTTTATTTGTTAATATAACGAAATAAAAAAAAGGGAAGAATTTTGAGAAAAGCATAAGTTCTGGCAAGAGATTAAAAACTTGTAGGAAAATCCTAAATTCCTGTGTGTTTAAAAGTTAGCAAATATGTGCAATTACAGCACATAAGAATAACTGAAAATTTGGAAATCCTTATTACTGATTTTTAAGAATTATAGTACGAGTGAGTGATTGACGTACGCGTGATTTGTGTAGAGTCAAGTTAAATGACTTTGCTATAAAAGGCATCTTACTTTTAAAAAATTCTGAATGATAACTTTTAAAAATCTGTATTTGTCACAATTCACTGTAGGAAACAAATTCTTTTCAATGATAAGAGTCTGAAGCATTTCAGTTTCAAGTTTCAAACCCCAATTTGATGGGTTTTTTGTTATATCAGAAAGATGGCAAGTACATCTAACTACTTTTTCAATCAAATTAATAGCTTTTACTAAATCTCTTGAAGGATATGTCAATCCACCATTATCCTTAATCAATATTAAGAGGCAATTGGTGTTTTCTGCGATAAGAGCTGCACGGCAGGTATCACAATCAGCCTGTAAAAGGCATTTTTTGGCTACAAAACCAGCAATGTAAGATAATACATTATCAATTAATGGTGAAAGTGGCACGTTTCCTAAATAATTGTGGTCATATTGTACATGTGTTAGAAATGATACAGCAAGTTCTCCTGAACATTTAGAATCCGTACTTTGTGTTCGTTCACCACTTATGTCAATTAAATCTGTAACATCTAATGGTATTACAGGGCCATTTTTGCTTGGTGCTACACCACACCGGCACAGCTTTTTTTTGTAAATGCTACAAAATTCTTTTGTTGTAGGGTTGTTGTTAAACCTACCAGCTTGGCGAACAGAACCAAAAAATAGTTCTAAATGATCCTGGGACCACTTGTATGTCAACATGTATTTGACAGGAGAGGAAACATTTAGAACATGTGTTTCAACAAACCAAATTGTACTTTGTATATTAAAGGAAAATCCAATGAATGCAGTTTTTCTTCTTCCCATGTGCAGGGGTTGCCCATCAACTGTTTGGAGAGACATTAAATAGCTCTGAGCTTTTAGCAAAAATGATTGTTTAGATTTCCAGTTTCTACATAAAATGGGTGCCTTATATCCATAAGCAAAAGGATTCCTGCTATTCAGGATGTCAAATAGGTAATTAATTATTTCTAAAAACTCAACTGTAGCCTCACAATTTTTAAAACTGTTATATCCAGCCTTTTGACAGAACTTTAGGGCTGCTGCTACAGAAGAACTCAACACTTGAGCGGCAAATTTTACCTTCATTTTATTTGGATGGTACTGAATGTGCTGTTTTGTTAATTTATTTGCTAATGTCAGGCTCTCTGATGCTTGCAATGCTTCCAAGGCTGAAATGTAACGCCATTCAATGTTACCCTTTTCTGATTTCAAAATTTTGTAATCAGCAAAACAATTTCTTACAAGTTTTAACATATGGCATGCATCTAGAAATACTGGAATTTTCACAGCACATTCTTCCCTTTCAATGGTGATGAAATTATGTAAAACATCTTGGGATAAATTAGCACCTAGATTTACCAGCATCTGCTGATTACTAGAACATCCATCACAAACAAACCCGACAACATCAACATTACAATCAAGCATGTTTATAATTACTTCTTTCATCAAAGAGCTTAACACTATACCAGTTATTTTATCAATTAAAAAGTATGCTAATGGCATTTTCCAATTTCCCAATACCCCAACTGCCATAACCACTAAAGCTTCTGATGCAACTGGAACAGTATCGCAGTCAGTGGTTCCTGCTCCATAATCCACCAGCCCAACCATCTTCTTA
Source organism: Macrothele yani (assembly GCA_039090855.1). Classification (NCBI taxonomy): domain Eukaryota; kingdom Metazoa; phylum Arthropoda; class Arachnida; order Araneae; family Macrothelidae; genus Macrothele; species Macrothele yani. Next base: position 148,199,606 of record CM077027.1, read on the forward strand.
TTGCTGAGGTCCCATTCAACATGTTTTTTTAATAGCTATGCTGTCAACCATTATAGTGCAATATTTAAACTCATGCTCACCATCAGCTACTTTTTCTTTATGAATTCAAATACCTGTTTTGAAAGGCCTGGTTGACCATTGATCCCTTCCATCCATCTTCGCAAAGTGCGTTTACGAGGAAGATTCAAAATTTTTCTCACATATTCATATGCCTTTGGAGAATATAAATTTAAGGTGCAAGCAAACTTTTGCACATCATCAGAATATTCCTTTTGGTGTTCTGTAGTGAACAGTTTCAGTTGTAAGTCACTAAAACATTGGCCAAGAAGTGTTTTTTCATCGTCCAGCAACAATTTTTGTTTCTGAAGATCATCCAATAGGTGAGCAATTGTATAAGATTTTCTTGCATCTTTCATTTTTTCACTATGCAACTTTTTCTTAACATGATTTATTGTTGCCTCAGATTCAACAAGTTTACGTTTCAAATAGGTGATTTCATCTGTTTGTATACTATACGTGTGGTCATGTTTTACTTGGAAAATAGTAGCAGAGACACTTTTTTTGTGTGTGTGTGTGTTTTGTTAGGGGAGATAAATTCATTTCTTTGTCGTGCTTTGACATTTCCTGGGAGTTCAAACACAGATGGCACAGCATTATCTCGAAGAATTTTCCGCTGCTGGAGAACTTCAAAATCACTAGGTACAAAATGCTTTGAGCATAAGTAGCAAAATTTAGAAGGTTCCCACACAGAGCCTTTTGTTTTCCCCTCCCTCTTTGTGGCAAGAGCCCACTCTCTTCTGTGGGTTGAAGTCAGTAGTCATAGTCGTGTTCTATTATTAGTTTAAATGTTTATTACAACTTCTTATGATTTTTATAATGTTAATAAATAATAGATTTAACTACTCAATCATGTCTTTAGTTTGGCGACTATCTCACTGTGTAATGTATAGCATTTTACAATGCTCCATAAATTTTTCCACAATAACTAATACTGGCCGCTAGGAGTTGCTTCTGATGTTCGGTTTCACGCTCGAACCGACTAGTTTTTCGGCGGACAGATGAAGTCCTTTGCGTAGTTACAGATTCCCTCTACCAAATTAGAAAATGGGAGGGGTAGCCCACAGTAAAAGGGTTTTGTGCATTTCTCTTACCTTTACTTACATCAGGGATGTTCTGGGTAGTGAAGCTGAATTAAACGCTGAACGCCACTTAGGAGTCTAATATACAGAAGGTGAAGAAAGCGGTGAGATTCCCAACTGCTGCGTACTTCCGACCTTTGGTACCACATTAGCCGGATAGAATGCAACTTGCAGATAACCGGATAGGCAGCAGGCCCGTATTCAGCAGAGGCGGATTTATAGGGGCAAAGGGGGCAATTGCCCCCGGGTCCCCCAGTAGAAGGGGCCCCTTTGTACGAAAAATGTAATAATTAAAAGATCACTTTATTTTATGAAACAAAAATTGTGACAGGCAATTTTTAACAATGATCTACTTTTCAATTCTAGTTACTAATGCAGTTATCAACACAAAATTTATTTAAAACACGATCGTGCCAATTTCCGTTTAATTGGCGTAAGAATACAAACTAAAAAAAAACTAGAATGCTAGCTTTCACCGCCGAAGATGGTCGGCCTCATCAGACTAATGTTTACAAGGTTGAGTACAGAATCATACTGAGGAAATTTAAACTAAAACAAGCAGGAAAACACGTAATAAGTACGTTATGAGTACGGGATGTTAAACAATAGATGACAAGTGAGATGATCACGTTCGTGAATGTATATCTAGGAAGGCACATCAGACAGCTGGTAGATCAGTGGAAAGATCAGAATTGCAAGCGCTTTGGAGTGTTAGTATTTCCACAGATTCCCTGAAGGCGGTGGCTCTTGGGTCTATATATGAGACTAATTTCTTGAGGTCGTTCCATTGAGGAATGGTGCCGTAATTCGCAACTTCCTTCGCTAGAGCTATTGTGAGCTTTTTGTTCTTACTGTCACGCTTGTTTAATGGAGCGATCTTGATAGAGCAAAGGTATGTAGCACGGTTGGATTTCTGTTCTGTCTTAGGATAGCTGACAAAGACCTCGGAGGCTTTATACCGACATCGAAGCCAAACTTTCTGAGGGTGTTCTTGAGGGAAAAAGCTAGGGCACGGATGCATGGGATTGAGCCCAGGAATTGCCGGGTATTATCTCTTTCGTGGACAGATGGGTTATTTGCCTTGGTTTCTGCATTCTTGATAATCTCATCAATAATCCACAAGTCGTGACGTGTGTATGAGGCAAGTTTTCAGAGAGGACGCGGCTTTAATGACTTGAAAAAAGCCCATGAAAAAATAAAACTCATCAACAAAGCTAAGGCCACAGAGATTCTGTGTTGAAGTATAATCTTTGCTGCAGGGAATCTCCTCATGTTGACAGGCAGTTGAAAAAACAAGTGCAGGGAAAAAATACTGGAGGGAAGTAGTGCGCCGTGATGTAGCCGTGACAATCTTTCTTGCTGAGAGAGGCCTGGCATTTAGGGGCCATGAAGAGATCGTTGAATCCAAGCATAATGGTAATTTCTTAGGATTTATGGAACTTATTGCTCAATCTAACCCATTTCTGAAGGGTCACCTTAAATAATTTGGTAATTCTGGCAATGGTAAGCAGTCGTACTTATCACCAACCATCTACGAAGAAATTGTTCTGCACATGGCAAAATTTGTTAAGAATTGTATCGTGGCAAAATTAAAAACTGCCAAGTAATTCTCAGTTTCAGTAGATTCAACACCAGACCTGGCTCATGTTGACCATCTGACAGTCATTGCGATATGTTTTTCCTGGGAAACCAATAGAAAGGTTTTTAACTTTCCTGCAGACTGACTCTCAAAGGCTAAAGAACTGACTGCAGCTCTGCTAGAATTTCTAGAAAAAGAAGGCATTAATTTTGAAGACTACAGAGGACAATCATACGATAATGCTAGCAATATGTCTGGTCACTAAACAGCAATGCAAGCCAAACTTAAAGAGAAGAACTCAGCAGCAGTTTTCATTCCCTGTGCTGCTTCACTCATTGAATCTTGTTGGACATTCTGCTGCCTCTTGCTGTGTTAAATCTGTTAGTTATTTTGGCTTTATACAAAAGTTATACACCTTTTTTTCTGCGTCAAGACGGAGATGGGAAATTCTAATGAATTCTTTGAAATGAAATAAAAGAGCACTAACGGTTAAGTCCCTGTCAGACACTCGTTGGTCAGTAAGATCTGATGCTACTGAAGCCTTAGTAGATGGATACAACTACATTTAAAATGCTCTCAGAGATATTGAAAGTGACTTGGAGAAAACAGCTCAGACATTGGCAGACAAAATGGACTGCCTTGAAACTGCTCTGAAGGCCAAAGTCTGAAAATTAATTTTTGTGCGGTTCAACATTACAAATAAAGCTGTTCAAGAGTTGAAATTGTCCTGAAGAAAGTGGTTGATCTAATTGATTCTCTGGAAAAGTTCTGGAATAACTTTGGGATAGGTATGAAAAGTTGGAACTAGATGCCAGGAGCCCTTTGCGGCACCACAGACTACAAGGCAGCTACAGTCAGGTCAAGAAAGAGAAACCAACGTTATGATGCTAATGCAACATCTGTATCAGAGGAAGTTGTCTTTTCTTCGAGAGATAAATTCAGATGTGGAACTTTCAATATAGTTTTAGATCAGTTGTCTGTTGCTTTAAAAGAACCCAGGGTAGCATAACAATCAGTGTATACCAGGTTCAAAGTCATAGTCAACTTATGTAATCTACCTGATACAGAGCTGAGAACTGAAGATGAGAAACTTATAACTGCTTACCCCTCGTGATTTCAGTAATGTGTTCATAGAGGAAATTGTCCAATTTGCAGCCTTTGCCAAACTCAGGTCGTGCTTCACTCCATCTCAACAGGAGGTTTTACTCTATAATGAAGGGCTTTGTGATACCTTCCCTAATGTTAATGTAGCTCTTAGAATATATTTGAGCGTGATGGCTACTAGTTGTTCAGGAGAGAGATCATTCAGCAAACTGGCACTGATTAAGAATTATTTGAGAACCACAATGACTCATGAAAGACTAAGTGATCTGTGCTTACTGAATGTAGAGAGCAGTGTTCTTAAGATGATAGATTTTGAGGAATTCATTAAAGACTTTTCAGATGGATGTCAAGTGCAGAAAGAAAGATTTTTTGTAAGTATTGTACAGACTGTTTCCCTGTATAATGTACATTCCTATGTATGTATAACTTTTACACTGGTGTGCAAAAATTAAGAACGAGACGGTTTTTCGAATGTAACGTCGTGCAGATGTACTCCACATTGACTCAAATCATACCATAAAATCCCCAAGATGTAAGAATATGGAACAAGTTAGCAAAACCGTCCAAACAGGGAATCCAAAGGATACAAAGGCACTTTATTGAAAAGGTAACTTCGAGGCTCGAGCACAACTGGACAGAAGACAGAAACGTCCATGTGATACGACGTGGTTTGGTTGTTAAGATATTATTCTATTACGATGATGAACTTACTTCTGAAAAAAACGCAAATATTACCAATTTTATTTTTAAAAAGAAGAAAATGGCCGGTGATCAATCTAGGGACCCCAATTAAGAATTTTTTTTTTTTCAACGACTAACACCCCAGGTACGATCCTTAAAAACTCCCTGTAAATGGAAGGTGATTCCACCACCACCGACAAGAGAAATTCACATACGATACAAAATAATTTGATTAAGCATATGTTCCAGGTTAACTATAAATTTATTTTGTGCTCCCAGGCACAGGTTGGAAAAACACTTGATACAAGGAAACTTTAGGTGGCTAGGCCGAATAAAAAGAATTTAGCTATGAATTTTAGAGTCCAGAGTATGTTGACAGTCCTAAATAATCCTCTCAGAAACCCTGGTCTGCAAACCAAGTAGTTTTCACCTGTGTGGTTTAGAGGATGAAGGAGGTAAGTGGCACAATTTGGTTACCAGCCTGCCTTACAAAAAAATCTTTAAAGAATGTGATCATTCACTCAAAGAGTGCTAAGAGCTTAATGCTCGATGTGCATATCTGATAACTGGTTGAACCTTGAGCTAAATGCTCTTTACAATTTAGATTTAGATGGTTAAGAGTGACATTTTATTCTTTTTTTTTTTTTTTTTTTTTTACAACACACTGATTTTGATCAGTTACCTGGAAAAACCTCTTTCTTACTTTACAGTACAGAAAAACCAAACAAACAAAAATGTCAAGTCACTTTCCTCTCATTTGAGCTAACAAAAAAAACCCCTGTTCTAACAGGAAACCTAATTAATATATTTCAATCCATTTCTTTGGTCACTGGCATTAACTAGACATTTTTACAAAAAAAAAAAAAATTACACAATGATATATTACATTTTTTTTGGTTCTGGCCAGACCATTAATTCCAAACATACATTTGCATTTCTCTATTTTCCTCCCATTTTTATTTCACCTTCCCCCCATTTTTTTCTCTCACCCCTGAATTTTAACCTTTTACATCATTCCATTTCTGATCAAGACACATACATTTTTTTTTTTTCAATTTTAGGTGGTACTCATTTTTTTCTCTTTGTTTCTCCTCCTCCTTAAATTTTCCTTTTGATGCCGAATTGGAAATTGGTGTTTGTGCTGTCGCTACGAGAGCCGGCACGCCGTGGAAACGGGGCCTGATGCACTTATGATGATATGGTAGGATTTTCCCTCTTCTCCTTCCTTTCTTTTATTCCGTTTTTTTCTTACTTACTCCCGATGCCGGCCTTTGAGGAGACTTTCTCTCTCTCACACGGCGACAGGCGGCAGCGATGTTACCGAGCGAGTTACGAGGCGTAATGCCCGCTAGTGCCTCGGGACGATGTCAAGCACAGAAAAGAAAAGGATCGTTCCTACCGTTCTTGGACCATCGCGGCCGCACGAGGTTACGGCAGTTTCGGCATCCGGACGTCCGTCCTTCCCTCCTTTACTCGATTTTTTTTCTTTTTTATTGTGGGACTCTCCCTTACGAAGTCTGGTATCGAAGTGTCGAGCAGCACGCAAAAATTCTCCGCTCCTCGCCGAATCCCTTGCGCACGCGCCCGAAATGGCGGAAGGCAATTGGCCCGAAGTTAAGTCAGAAGGCGGAGAGAAAGACGCAATTCCCAGAAATCGCTGGCTTGAACTTTGACCCACGAAAACGGGCGCTGCGGTGAACCTCGCAGAATTCCGCCCAAATCCTAACGTGTTCCATGTGCCAAGCGAAAAATGCCTTCTCGAAGTAAACAAGAGCATAAATAAATCGGACTTTCTGCACTGGTAAAGCTGGGAAAACGTCCTCCCAGATGCCATTCTACGAATTTATCGCTTTTAGAAAAGCGACACCAGATCTGTAGCCATTTTCGTTCTTTCTTTCTGAACAAAGACTTTTGGAGACCACCTTTACAAAAATTCATTAAACAAATTAACTAACATTGACGAACATCGTTACAATTAACTTCGTAACGCATAAAAATCGAATTCTCTCTAGCTACAGGTACGACGATCGGAATTACGAAAAAATAGCGTAACGCAACGATGTGTTATTTTGCCCTGATGCATTAAGCCACAATTTTATTCTTTTACTAAATGACTATTAAATATCCTTGACGATAGCGCACGCGCAATTAATTTACGAAAGTCTCTTCGTTACGGAGCGATCGCCGACCCGCTTTTTCTATCAGTCGCTGAATTATACTATCACTAGTTAATACCAAGTAAGATTCATACTAAAACCAACTAAATATTAATACTAGGTAAGATTTTAATTACGAAAGGTTACTAAATTAAGCCCGATACACACAACAACGATTTTAATTACACGCTACTGACATGGCATAAACACGCGTTTTTTCTCATTAGATACCACTACAATAAGATAAAATACTTCAAACACTACATGTTTACAAATTACTCTTCCATTATTAAAGCTTACATAATAATACAATAAAAGAAATCGCGATAACGACGGTAAATACGGAACTACAACCTTACAATTTTTCTTTTTATCGCTACGTTATCCCGACGATCAATAACGCCGAACGCCGCGGCGTCGCCGATAATTTTAAACTGATACATCTAACACTATACATATATAAACTGCACTATACACTTAAGAAACTAAGGCAAATCAATTCATATACACTACATCATATACTGCACTAAAACAAACTTCACTAATATCTCTTCCCTGAAAGTAAACAGTGCACTAAAAAAAATGCAATGGAAGGAAGAAAAAAAACATTGCATGGAAGAACAACAAAAAAACCAGCAATATAGCATGATGTCAAACTTCCTTAAATCTACTTCCCAGCTAGTTACACATCCCTTAACTAGAAACAGACATCACAAGGCTATTTTACTTAGACCTATTCACATAAATTTAACTACATACACAGAGATCAACACTTCACAGAGAAATCAGAAAGAAAATAAAAGAAATGAAAAGAATTTACTTGATTTTTCTTGACTCTTAAATCTATTTTTTTTTTTTTTAACTCCCTCCTTGCCAAAGGGATTTGAGATCATCTCATGACAAAAAATCTCACTCTCATTGAGAGTGCGTGGATCTGGTGATGGTTTTTCAGATCCAAAAATATTGGCCCATTAATTTAGAGATCGGAAAAACGTCAACAGATCATCACATCCTCCTCCGAAGCGAAAAGAAAAAAAAAAACAATTTTTTTTTCTTTCATTCCAAGAACTAAAAGTCCAAAGGCAAGAACAAGATGTATTCACACTCGCACCAGAGATACAAAAGAAACCTACACATGACGCAAACGGAAAGCTACACCAACAAAACTTCTAATGCTATGCAATACTGAACATGGATTACATAATTCCACAAACACCATAAAAAAATACACAGAGAAATTTTTTTCAACACTATGCAAGGCTTATCTCACAGAAACAGACCAATAAAAAAAAAGGAAACTATCAACATAGGATAGAATTTGCTAATCCTGTTTTCCGTAAGGGTAAGGCTTAGAAAACCTCTGCATCAGTTTTCTCTTCCCATGCACTGAACATGTCTCACTCAACATAATACCTGGTAAAATGTCACACCATTCTCACTTTTGGAGTACTTATGCAGGACTCACCTTGATCTGGTCACTTCCAGAATACCATTGTGCAATACTACATGCTACCAACCACAACAGAGAATAAAAAAACATCATCTAGTTATCCCTAAATACCATCCTTATGTTACATAATAATTTCACGTACAAATCTCACAAAATTCTCATCTGATTCACTGACTCACATTATTCCTGGATTCACTTTCCCCAGAAACATCTCTCACCTCAATACCATCTCGAGGCACATCACAAACTAACCGCTGAAGTCTTTCTCTTTCTAACTGCTGAAGTCTTTGTTTTTCTAACCCCTGAAGTCTTTCTCTTTCTAACTTCTGAAGTCTTTCTCTTTCTAACTTCTGAAGTTGTTCCTGTTCTAGCCTTTCTTTTCCTAACTTAAAGAACAAGATGCATTCACTCTCATACCACAAGCAAAAACTACACTCAAAAGGAACACCCCCAATTACACTCAGAAGAAGCCCATGGGCTTAACGCAATTCAACAACTGTTTTTACATACAAGGTGCACCTTTACCACTGTACAAGTATATACAAATGAAGCTTCTATATAACTTTCTTGCAAAACAAAATTCTCACACATGGTTTTGTCTGATCACAAGACCACGGCTGTCCCGGGGGCGTAATACATATCTCGACGGATTGGTGTTAACCACATTACTTCTTAACCTTCTCTCTCTTGGAGCAACTATTTGGCTCGGAGACTGTGACACATGAGTGCTACTTCTCGAGCTTTTCTGAGGAGCGATGAACTCTGGATTTCCTCTGAGAATAGGTATATTTGTACTCCTCCTTTGAGCAGGAAAATACAGAACTGTATCACTAACATACTCCTCTGGGTCATTCTCCTGCTGATTCTCAGCTTCCTGGTGCTCCTCTTGTTGCACCGGACTGTGTGAACTACTATCTTCTCCTGAGAAAACAATTCTGTCCCTAATTTTTGTAAGCCTATCCACATGCACTCTCTCTCTTCGACGAGGATCAGCGATAAATACAATTTCATAGTTTACTGGGGATACACATTTTGTAACTCTAAATGGCCCCGTACATAACTTGCTCAACTTCTTTGATTTACCTGGTTTCACCACAGGACTGTACAGATAAACTTTGTCTCCCAACTTAATGTGCTTATCCACAGCTGTTTTTGCCCGTTGCTTCTCTTGCAGGTCTGCAGCCTTTTCCAAATTCTGCTTAACCGCCTCAAAAGCAAGGTTAAGTCGATTGGTCATTTCATCGCAGTATTCTAACTGTGATGCGTAGGTACGAATAGCAGGGCCTCCAATTAGGTTATAAGGTAATACAAGATCTCTTCCATATGTCAAAAATGCAGGAGTCTCTCCTGTACTAGTATGTATTGACGTGCGAAGGGACAATAAAGCCAGAGGGAGGCATCTATCCCAATCTTCTTGACTCTCAGAAACTAAATGACTAATGGCCTGTATAAGCACATGATTGAGTTTCTCTACCTGCCCATTTGTCTGGGGCCTAAAACTCAGAGTGTTTAGTTTCTTTATGCCTAACCTTTCATAGAGATGCATCATTACCTTTGAGAGAAAATTTGACCCCCTGTCCGTCAGAATTTTATCCGGGATTCCATGGGTGGCGATAAAATTCTCCACCAAAACTTTGGCGATCGTTTCACTTTTTACATCCTGCAAAGCATATGCCTCAGGCCACCTAGTAAAATAATCTGTTATCACCAGAATATATTTGTTCCCAGAAAAAGTAGTTGTAATTGGACCTACAATATCCATCGCTACTTTCTCAAAAGGCCGGCTAGCTAACTGAGACCTTATCAGAGCTGCCTTCATATTTGGTTTGTGCCCCCTCTTGCTTAAGCAGGAGTGGCAAGTATCAACATAATTTTTTGTAATGACATACATGTTATGAAAATAGAATTGTGTCCTAATTCGTTCCAGTGTTTTGTGAAAACCCTGATGGGCAACTGCATCATGACATGCATTTAGTACCTCTGGAATCATTGTTTCAGGCACGACTAACTGTTCAACTGGCTGATTCCTAGTGTTCCCTGATTTCGGAAGGGCATAATGCCATAGCATACTATCATCCAAATAGAATTCATCTGAGATTTTGCATTTTTTTCCATCACCCATTCCCTCAAGCAGTTCAATCTGCTTAGACAATTTTTTTATCTTTTCGCTGAAGTTCTCTAACCCTAGCTCGCTCCAAAGTCACGTTGGAAATTTTCTCTTCTACTTCATTTGCCTGTACATGTCTAGATAAATAATCAGCTACTACATTAGATTTTCCTGGACGATGAAGTATGGTAAAATCAAACTGTTGAAGAGACATGCACCACCGTGCAATACGAGAAGTAGGATCTTTCAATTTGAAAACATATGCCAAACTAGCCTGATCAGTTATAACAGTGAAATGACGGGCATACAAATACTGTTTAAAATAATTTATAGCAAATACCACGCTTAACATTTCCTTTTCGACTACAGAATAATTTATTTCTGCGCCCTTTAATTTACGGCTAACAAAAGCAACGGGGTGTAATTTCCCTTCATATTCCTGCTGCAGGACTGCTCCGATAGAGCTCTGAGACGCATCACAAGCCAGTGTAAATTCCTTTTCAAAGTCTGGGAGCTTAATACAGGGTTCTTTCAGCAAAGCTTGTTGTAATTCCTCAAAAGCACATTGAGCTTCAGGGGTCCAACTGAATGTCTGTGATTTCTTTATCAAGTTAGTGAGAGGTAGTGCAATTTTAGCATATTGTTCAATAAATCTACGATAAAAACCGGTAAGTCCCAGAAAAGCTCTTACTTGCTTAATTGTTCTGGGGACTTTAAAATTTCTCACTGCTTCTATGTTTCGAGGATCGGGTTTTACTCCGTCCTTACTCACAATGAACCCTAAGTAGCGAATTGAAGACTGCAGGAAGTGGCATTTATCTGGTTTAAGTTTGAGATTGTGATATTGGAGCCTTTGAAAAACAAGTTCAAGTTTCTCAAGGTGTTCCCCAACTGTTTTACTGGCCACTACGATATCGTCGATATAAATGCCAATTTGGAGAGGTCTGAGGCCAGACAAAACTATCTCCATCAGACGCTGAAAACTGTTGGGACTGTTTCTCATTCCGAACGGTACCCGCAGCCATTCATACAATCCTCCATCTGTCACAAAAGCAGTTTTGTATGCATCTTCAGGATGTAAAGCCATTTGAAAAAAACCTGAAGTGAGATCGAGGGTACTGAAATAAGTTGCCCCAGCTAATGCGTCGACCATTTCAACTAAATTCGGAATGGGAAAAGAATCGGGAACTGTCTTCGCATTGAGGCGCCGGAAGTCGGTACAGAGCCGAAAAGTGCCATCAGCTTTTCGTACCAAGAGTACTGGTGCTGAGTATGGACTGTCACTAGGCCTAATTATGCCTGCCTCTAATAATTCATTTATTTGCCTGTCCAGCTCAGGTCTTAAAGCATAAGGTACTCTATAGGGGCGCTGTCTTACTGGAATATCATCAGTCAAACGAACCTGGTGCAATAAAGTCTCGCACTTTCCCAATTCGAGCACACTCTTCGCAAAAATTTTGTGGTGTTTGTTTAAAAATGCCAATAATTTTTCCTGTTGGTGGGGAGGTAAATGGGACACATCAAAGTTATTTGTCCAAGATGAACATTCATCAAGTTGGCTTTCCACTGAAGCGACTCTTCCCACTTTAATGGATTCAGCAGTGACCAATTTCATATGTTTATTCACATGAATGCTTTGATCAGAGGTATTGATAACCTTAATGAATGTAACCTGTCCTTTGGTATCATTTACTGACCGAGCAACCCACAATGAATTTATACGGAGAGTGTTAACTGGCTGTAAAAGCATAATATCTCCGAGGACTGAGCAATTTGTAACATGGATAGGAATGAGTTTCTCACACCGTGGTGGTACCATTACCTTTTGAATAACTTTCCCAAATAACACTGGGCTCGGTAACTGTTCTGGGTTTTCAAATTTCTTCCAAGGGAAAGGAATTTGGCGAGGTACCAAGGAGCTAATCACAGTAATCAACCAAACAACATACGAGACAAGAACTTGACATGTCTGATGAAGGTAACGGAATGCGTTTAACTGAGTTGGTTTCACAGGTGTCATTTTTGCCTTTCTTTCTCTTTTCTTCCTGAATTTTGGGTTTTGTTTATATCTGGAAGCAACATTCTCACCCAAGTCAGAAAATGAATTTCCAGCTGTAACCTTACATGGAGCATGCCCATGAGATGATGACTGAGTTAACTCGGGATTCGTATGGGTGGAAGGTTTACACGGGGTTGTGTTTGCCCCTTCCCTTTCACTGTTATTTTGCTTTGGACCAACAACTTCCTTTACTAATGCAATAGCTTGTTCCTTTTCTATTTCACATTGTGGACTTTTACTTTTTCTTTTCCATATACACCCAGTGGCAGCATCAAAAATGAATTTTTGAGATTTCAGAAGGTCAAACCCTATAATAGCATCATAAGCTAAAGACAATTTTGCATTTGTTACATACATAGGGTGAACAAATTTTTCTCCTGCGAACTCGAACTGGAGCTTGACACAACAATTGATGGGCAGGGATGTCCCTGAAACACCCTTGACTATCAGGTTTGGGCAGTCTACCCACAACTTGTCTCCCGGAAGAGAACTCAAACATTTATCTGTGATGAGACTAATGGTGGCTCCGGTATCCACTAAAAGTCGCAGGGCTTTTCCATTTACCAATCCCTGAACCACTGGCATTGCAAACTGCGCTTGATCTGCATGGCAGGACTCAATAGGAGCCTCTACAGCAGGGGTTTCTTAATAGAAGCGGACTCCTGGAAGCTTCTCCCCCTATTAGTTTAAATCCCTATTATTACTGGAATGTCCATTTCTTTCACTTTGGGTTCGCTGTTGGTTATGGTACTCTCTTGACATACTCCTGTTTCCTTGAGGACCTCTGTTTGCAGGTCTTGGATTTCCTCTACCCCTGTCATCATACTGTTGTTGTGGCTGATAACTACTCTCACGGCATTCGTTAGCATAGTGCCCCAAGCGCCTACACCTGTAACAAGTAACTGTGGAGCGATTACTTCTCCTGTATCTCTCTGGTGGACCAGATTGAGTGGAACGGCTTCCGTCCCTGAAATCCCTCGCCGGAGAACTTTCCCTATTTTTGCATTCTGAACTTCGTAGTGACAAATCATTTAACTGATCTTTTATTTTCCTCACTTCTCCCACCAGAGCCTGAATTGCTGTCTGGCTTTTTCTTGCGACCTCTGCAAAGTTTCCTGAGGAAGCTTCGTTACCTTCTTGTTGCTCTACCTCCGCTTCAACGAAACTCACGCTCCTCACACAGCTTCCCATACATGCCTCATTATTCTCTTCCAACAAGGCCTTTTCTTTGGCCTGCTGGTAAGACTGTGGATTATGAGATAGTACCAATCTCTTTATCTTGGGTGTTAACCCTGCAAGAAATTGTGAGAGAAGACTCTTGTCCCTGAATGAACCTACAGCAGCTGAATCTGATTCCTCCTCAAGATACCTAAATGCTAGTACTTCTAAGCGGGAGGCAAATTGTTTCACCGATTCCCCCAGGGCTTGTTTACAGCCCGTGAATTTCCCCATGCGTACTGCCAAAGGAACTGCGGACGAAAACCTTTCCAACAATGCTTCTTTCAAACCTGCAAAAGTCAACCTTCGTTCCCTGGCCAACAAGCCCCTGACAAATTGTTTTGCCTCTCCCTTGCACTTGCATTTCACCACTAGCAATCTCTGTTCATCTGTCCAACCATCCAAACCTGCTACATCCTCTACTGACTCAAAAAATTCTCCAATAGTAACACTATCTGATCCCCCTGAAAATGATGAAACTAAACTCATCAAGACTGGAATGTTGAGGTTTGCATTCCCCATTATTCCCTACTTCTGCTGAACCAGCTGCTCCCTCTGTCCCTGGTATCACCATCTTTCCTACAGCTCTGTACACACACACAAATGAAAATACACTGTAAATCTAAACAAGGTACACTATACTATGATTGCTGTTACTGTAATGATTTACTATCAATGATTACTTTTACCCAAGATTAGTGAGCTATAATTATTTTCTACCTGAGCCTAAAGTTATATCTTACTCTTTTTCTTAATTGAAAATAATTACCTCAATATTTCTCACCAATGTAAACAAAAGCACAATACATAAATGCAATACACTAAAATTCAAATGCCAATTCACACTTAAAAAAAAATTATGATTGCGAGCACTTGATACTGACTAAAATTTCGAAAATGAATGCCTAACATGAAGAAAATTCTCCCAATTAACTATGTTCTATGTCAAAACCTTATCCTTTAACTGTTGCTAGAGTAATTTGATCTTTTTACAATTTTCACACAGCATTACCTAATATCAGAAATAGCAAATCATAAATGTGAATCTCTCTGGTACAGTGGGTGGAATCCTGGTCACGGCACCAGTTTGATACGACGTGGTTTGGTTGTTAAGATATTATTCTATTACGATGATGAACTTACTTCTGAAAAAAACGCAAATATTACCAATTTTATTTTTAAAAAGAAGAAAATGGCCGGTGATCAATCTAGGGACCCCAATTAAGAATTTTTTTTTTCAACGACTAACACCCCAGGTACGATCCTTAAAAACTCCCTGTAAATGGAAGGTGATTCCACCACCACCGACAAGAGAAATTCACATACGACACAAAATAATTTGATTAAGCATATGTTCCAGGTTAACTATAAATTTATTTTGTGCTCCCAGGCACAGGTTGGAAAAACACTTGATACAAGGAAACTTTAGGTGGCTAGGCCGAATAAAAAGAATTTAGCTATGAATTTTAGAGTCCAGAGTATGTTGACAGTCCTAAATAATCCTCTCAGAAACCCTGGTCTGCAAACCAAGTAGTTTTCACCTGTGTGGTTTAGAGGATGAAGGAGGTAAGTGGCACAATTTGGTTACCAGCCTGCCTTACAAAAAAATCTTTAAAGAATGTGATCATTCACTCAAAGAGTGCTAAGAGCTTAATGCTCGATGTGCATATCTGATAACTGGTTGAACCTTGAGCTAAATGCTCTTTACAATTTAGATTTAGATGGTTAAGAGTGACATTTTATTCTTTTTTTTTTTTTTTTTTTTTACAACACACTGATTTTGATCAGTTACCTGGAAAAACCTCTTTCTTACTTTACAGTACAGAAAAACCAAACAAACAAAAATGTCAAGTCACTTTCCTCTCATTTGAGCTAACAAAAAAAACCCCTGTTCTAACAGGAAACCTAATTAATATATTTCAATCCATTTCTTTGGTCACTGGCATTAACTAGACATTTTTACAAAAAAAAAAAAAATTACACAATGACATATTACATTTTTTTTGGTTCTGGCCAGACCATTAATTCCAAACATACATTTGCATTTCTCTATTTTCCTCCCATTTTTATTTCACCTTCCCCCATTTTTTTCTCTCACCCCTGAATTTTAACCTTTTACATCATTCCATTTCTGATCAAGACACATACATTTTTTTTTTCAATTTTAGGTGGTACTCATTTTTTTCTCTTTGTTTCTCCTCCTCCTTAAATTTTCCTTTTGATGCCGAATTGGAAATTGGTGTTTGTGCTGTCGCTACGAGAGCCGGCACGCCGTGGAAACGGGGCCTGATGCACTTATGATGATATGGTAGGATTTTCCCTCTTCTCCTTCCTTTCTTTTATTCCGTTTTTTTCTTACTTACTCCCGATGCCGGCCTTTGAGGAGACTTTCTCTCTCTCACACGGCGACAGGCGGCAGCGATGTTACCGAGCGAGTTACGAGGCGTAATGCCCGCTAGTGCCTCGGGACGATGTCAAGCACAGAAAAGAAAAGGATCGTTCCTACCGTTCTTGGACCATCGCGGCCGCACGAGGTTACGGCAGTTTCGGCATCCGGACGTCCGTCCTTCCCTCCTTTACTCGATTTTTTTCTTTTTTATTGTGGGACTCTCCCTTACGAAGTCTGGTATCGAAGTGTCGAGCAGCACGCAAAAATTCTCCGCTCCTCGCCGAATCCCTTGCGCACGCGCCCGAAATGGCGGAAGGCAATTGGCCCGAAGTTAAGTCAGAAGGCGGAGAGAAAGACGCAATTCCCAGAAATCGCTGGCTTGAACTTTGACCCACGAAAACGGGCGCTGCGGTGAACCTCGCAGAATTCCGCCCAAATCCTAACGTGTTCCATGTGCCAAGCGAAAAATGCCTTCTCGAAGTAAACAAGAGCATAAATAAATCGGACTTTCTGCACTGGTAAAGCTGGGAAAACGTCCTCCCAGATGCCATTCTACGAATTTATCGCTTTTAGAAAAGCGACACCAGAACTGTAGCCATTTTCGTTCTTTCTTTCTGAACAAAGACTTTTGGAGACCACCTTTACAAAAATTCATTAAACAAATTAACTAACATTGACGAACATCGTTACAATTAACTTCGTAACGCATAAAAATCGAATTCTCTCTAGCTACAGGTACGGCGATCGGAATTACGAAAAAATAGCGTAACGCAACGATGTGTTATTTTGCCCTGATGCATTAAGCCACAATTTTATTCTTTTACTAAATGACTATTAAATATCCTTGACGATAGCGCACGCGCAATTAATTTACGAAAGTCTCTTCGTTACGGAGCGATCGCCGACCCGCTTTTTCTATCAGTCGCTGAATTATACTATCACTAGTTAATACCAAGTAAGATTCATACTAAAACCAACTAAATATTAATACTAGGTAAGATTTTAATTACGAAAGGTTACTAAATTAAGCCCGATACACACAACAACGATTTTAATTACACGCTACTGACATGGCATAAACACGCGTTTTTTCTCATTAGATACCACTACAATAAGATAAAATACTTCAAACACTACATGTTTACAAATTACTCTTCCATTATTAAAGCTTACATAATAATACAATAAAAGAAATCGCGATAACGACGGTAAATACGGAACTACAACCTTACAATTTTTCTTTTTATCGCTACGTTATCCCGACGATCAATAACGCCGAACGCCGCGGCGTCGCCGATAATTTTAAACTGATACATCTAACACTATACATATATAAACTGCACTATACACTTAAGAAACTAAGGCAAATCAATTCATATACACTACATCATATACTGCACTAAAACAAACTTCACTAATATCTCTTCCCTGAAAGTAAACAGTGCACTAAAAAAAATGCAATGGAAGGAAGAAAAAAAACATTGCATGGAAGAACAACAAAAAAACCAGCAATATAGCATGATGTCAAACTTCCTTAAATCTACTTCCCAGCTAGTTACACATCCCTTAACTAGAAACAGACATCACAAGGCTATTTTACTTAGACCTATTCACATAAATTTAACTACATACACAGAGATCAACACTTCACAGAGAAATCAGAAAGAAAATAAAAGAAATGAAAAGAATTTACTTGATTTTTCTTGACTCTTAAATCTATTTTTTTTTTTAACTCCCTCCTTGCCAAAGGGATTTGAGATCATCTCATGACAAAAAATCTCACTCTCATTGAGAGTGCGTGGATCTGGTGATGGTTTTTCAGATCCAAAAATATTGGCCCATTAATTTAGAGATCGGAAAAACGTCAACAGATCACATGTGACAGGCGGCTGCCAAGAAAAATCCAGTCTTTAGTAAAGGATATGATCACCCCTGACTGCATTTCAAGATTTACAACGTCTGTCCATGCGGAAGACGAGGTTGTCAGGGAGCTGTTGAGGCATCGCGGCTCATTCCTCTTGTAGCGCCAATCGCAGCTGCGGAATCGTTCCTGGCTGCTGGTGACGTGCTGCCAAGCGTCTCCCGAGAAGGTCCCACACGTGTTCGATTGGATTTAGGTCCGGGGACCTTGCGGGCCAATCCATGCGTTGAATATCTTCACTCTCCAACAGCTCGGCGACAGCCACTGTACGATGAGGTGTAGCGTTGTCGTCCATGAAGAGGAACTCCAGAACCCACAGCACCTCTAAACAGGCGCACGTGAGGCAGGAGAAACTCGGTACAATAGCGGACAGCAGTGACTGAACCTCCTTGGAAGATGTGGAGATTAGTGCGGCTACCAGGCTACCATAACCATGATACCGCCCCAATCGAGAACTCCGCCACCTCCAAACCGGTCCCTTTCGATGATGTTGGAGGTGTGATTGCGTGTTCCCTGCTCTCCCCAGATGTGTTTACGTCCAGAATCGCTCGTCAGACTAAATCGGCTCTCATCCGTAAAGAGAACTCGACCCCATTGTTGATGTGTCCAATCCTTGTGTTCCTGGCACCACAGAAACCGCCGTCTCTGATGAGCAGGCGCTACTGGCACACACCGTACTGGTCGTCGTGCAAATAGACCACCTTTGTGCAGCCTCCTGGCCCCGGTAAAACGCGATAACGGACGTCCAGTTGTCTGTTGCATGTGCCTTGCAATTTCTCCCGCTGTCTGCCGTCTGTATCTTCTCGCCTGTAGGACAATATACCGGTCGTCAGCCGCCGTAGTTGCTCGTGGACGACCACTGCTAAACTCTCGGACAGCTGTTCCTGTTGTTTGAAATGTTCTCCAAGCTCGCGAAACGATGCTGTGAGCGATCCCAAACTCCTCGGCCACACTAGTCACACTTCGACCGTCTTCCAACTTCCCAATGACGCGACCTCGGGTAAAGTTATCCAGATGTCGTCTACTGGATTGCGTGTTGGCCATATCACACGGTGGCAGCAACTCGACGTCGTTCAAACCGATGTACATCGTGCAATAGCTTTCACCGAATTGCTGAGCGTAAACCGCCCGTGTGCTTTACACCCTTCCGACACTGCCCCTCCCCCACGTCATGCTGCATATATGCGCATGCCCTACCGTACCGGACCGTAGTCTATCTCCTGAGTGGTCTTTCGGCCCGTTCTGCCTGCTCGTTCCGCTGTTATGCTAATTTCTCCTCTTCGTCCTTAATTTTTCCACACCAGTGTAAGTTCCTATTGCAAGCAGTACATTAGCTGTGATGTGCATAAAATATTTCTTCCGAGCACTTTTTCATATTTAAAAATAATGTTTTTCTCTATTGACAAAACAGCCAAGTTTTACGAATGTGTGGCTCTAAGATATATCTTGATTCTTTTTAATGCTGAAAACCTACTTTCAGCAGTTGCAGCTTCTGATGGAAAGCTTAATATGAGGTCTGCTAATTTGTACACCTCACTAAACACTATGTCCAATTTATGCAACTTTACGTAGCACGTAATGTCTCTTACTGATTTGTTTTTGTATTCATCAAGGGAATAAAACACCTTCAGTTCATTTTTTATTCGAGCTGTATCAAAATATGAAGATAGAGTTCTTTAAGTTTTGACAGTAGATGTTCAGGGAAGCTTTCACAAAATTTTTCAAAACAGTTCGAATCCAACAAAGCCGGGAATTTAAGATATAATATCTCTGATTTGGGATGTAAGGTCAGGTGATGCGTAACATCACAGCCTCTCCTTGACAAATGTCAACCTCGCCTTCTCGTGGTGCATCCTGTTCCCACTAAAGGGGCTCTGACAACCGCCAATAGCGGTATAACTATACCATCGGGATCAGAGGAATTGCTATCCCACACTCACCAACCCGCTTGGCCAGCGTGGTGAGTTATGGCCAAACACCTCCAAAATGATTCCACAACTTAAATCTTGGCCCTCAGTCTTCGGCAGCTGGAATGTACCTGGCCAAGGCAGCGGCCAGTGCGACATGAAGGCAGAGGGTGATAAGAATCCCCGGAGGACCGGACTAGGCTGCCATCTGATGCTGACCTTGGCTACGTATAATGGACGCTGCCTATCTTCTGATTCAAGGCTTCTTGAATTGAAAGAGGAACTACAAAGGATCAAGTGGAACATCGTCGGGCTTAGTGAGGTAAGGAGAAAAGGAGAAGATCTCATTGAACTGAAAAGTGGACATCTCTTCTACTATCGTGGGACAGATACTGGCAGAACTAGTTATGTTGGATTTATAATAAACAAGAAACTGAAGGATGTTGAAAGTTCCTCTGACAGAGCTGCACGACTCGTTATCCAACTCTCGAGAAGATACCAGGCTCAGATTATTCAAACTTATGCGCCCACCACAAGTCATCCGGAAGAAGAAATTGAAGAATTTTATGAGGAAATTCGTCATCTAAAAAATAAAGGTAAGCAGCACTTGAAAATAATTATGGGAGATTTCAATGCAAAAATAGGCAACGGCAATAGAATGAAACTTCAGTAGGTAAATTCGGTCACGGCAACAGAAACCAGCGTGGAAATACTCTCGTTGAGTTTGCAAAAGCAGAAGGATTTTTCATCTTGAACTCCTTTTTCAAGAAAAAGCCACACAGGAAATGGACATGGAGACATCCAATTGGGACGACAAGTGAAATTGATTTTATTATGTACAACAAAAAATTCGTCATAGAAGACTGCAGTGTGCTAAACAAGTTCAACACAGGCAGTGACCATAGATTGGTGAGATGTATGATGCACCTCAACACTAAACTCGAACGTGGCAAGCTTATATGACAAACAAAATGTATTGACATAACCAACCTTAAAAAACACCATAATACTTTCAAGTTGGAACTGAAGAACAGATTCTCTGCTTTAGAAGGCCTAACATCGGAAGAAGTGGATATTTCTGAAGTTAACAGAAAAGTAACCAAAGCTCTTATGGAAACAGCAACAAAATTAGCTGGGTCTAAGAACAAGTTGCATGTGAACAAATTATCAGGAAAAACCAAAATGTTGATGAAAAAAAGAAGGGAGAGAGGACAACTAAAGAAGATGTGACTTCCAAAGTGGAATATATAGAGCTATGCAAGACATTAAGAAAAAGTATCACTGAAGACGTAAGAAAATTCAACTGTGAACTAGTGAGGAAAGCAATTGAAAACAACTAAAGCCTAAAGATAGCAAAGGGACATCTCAGTAAAAAAAGAACACAGATTATGGCACTGAGAAAAGAAGATGGTTCTGTAACAAGAAATAGAGGCGAAATTTTGTCAAAAGTGAAAGATTTCTACTCCAAATTATATGAAAGGGGTGATACATGTACTCCAGACATCATGAAAGGTACCAGTACCAGAGTTCTTCCAGTCCTCCCAGCAGAAGTTGCACCTGCAATCAAGAACATGAAGCGGGGAAAAGCTCCAGGAGAAGATGGAATTACTGTAGACATCATACAAGAAGCAAGTGGAGAAATCGAAACAGTACTCGCCCAAATTTTCACTCGATGCCTTAGTGAAGGGAAGATTCCTGAGGATTGGAACACCGCTACAATGATGCTGCTACATAAAAAAGGTGACATTGAGGATCTCGGGAACTACAGACCTATCAGCCTCCTATCAGTGGTTTATAAAATCTTCACTAAAGTTCTTTCACACCGCTGGAAGGTAACACTGAACATGGCTCAACCGAGAGAACAAGCTGGATTCAGGAGTGGCTACAGCACAATAGATCATATCCACATACTGAGAGAACTAATTGAAAGAGCGAGGGAATATGAACTTCCATTGTGCATGGCTTTTATTGATTATGAAAAAGCCTTTGATTCGGTGAAACCAACAGCAGTTACAATGGCTCTGAAATCCTGCGGTATTGAAGATGCATACATTAATATTATTAATAACATCTATGAAAATGCAAGTGCAAAGATTCGGCTGTTTGAAAATACAACACACATACAAATTGGAAAGGGAGTGAGGCAAGGTGACACCATATCTCCGAAGCTCTTTAATGCCACATTGGAAAATGTCTTTCAATCACTGAACTGGGAAAACGAAGGGATAAAGATTAATGGAGATTATCTAACCCACCTTCGTTTTGCTGATGACATAGTCATTTTTGCAACTACCCCATCAGAGCTACAGAGTATGATCCAGGAACTTGCTGACAAGAGTAAAGAAGTGGGATTAAAAATGAACTTTCAGAAGACAAAAGTGATGTTCAATGCTTTTACACGAAATGAAGATTTATCGATTGATGGAGAAAAAGTGGAGATAACAGACACGTACGTTTATCTTGGACAGCAGATATCAAGTGAGAGTCACATTGATGAAGAAATTAATCGGCGTACAAAACTTGCCTGGAGAGCTTTTGGAAGAAACAGCATAATTTTCAAGAGCAATATGCCATTATGTCTTAAAAGAAAAGTGTTTGATCAATGCATCCTTCCAGTGCTTACGTATGGTGCAGAGACGTGCACTTTAACTAAAAGAGACATACAAAGGCTGCAGACAACTCAAAAAAGCATGGAGAGGTGCATGCTTGGTGTAACCAGGAGAGATAAGGAGATAAGAAGAGGAACTCGTGGATCGAAAAATGACAAGAGTGGAAGACATCATGATCAGAGTTAAATCCCTGAAATGGCAATGGGCTGGACATACTGCCAGAAGGAAAGACCATCGATGGACAGCCGAAATTTTAGATTGGATTCCAAGGGACAGGAAAAGACCCAGAAGAAGACCACATGGGAGATGGTTGGATGAAATTCGAAAATATGCGGGAGTGACATGGAGGAGACTGGCACAAGACAGACCGTTGTGGAGGAAACTTGGGGAGACCTTCGTCCAGCAGTGGATTGATAATGGTTGACAATGATGATGATGATCTCTGATTTTATTCATTGACACTTCACAAAAACTGAAACAACTCTCGCGAAACACTTATGGGCTGGAGTATGCGAGTGACTGGGATAGTCTAACTCTTCTTTTTCTGAGCGAACCGTTTCCCAAAGCAATGGCTTATCCCCTCTGTTGTCATGGAAACGCTAGCAGGCGATTGTACTGAAGGTTTTCGCATCAGAACTGCGAAGACTCTGGAAGAGCTGCTTGCGTTATGCCGTTGGTTTTTGCTCTCCAGACTGAGTCAAAGAAGCGCATCCGCACGCGTTTTTTTAGCAGCGAAATCGTCGACATATTTTAATACCGTTGATAATTGACTTTTATTTGTGTATATTTAATTCAGTTTTATTTGTGCATTCTCTGGGCTTCGCAGCTAGCCCAGCTAGCCACGAATATAAGGCTGTGAATCAGTGGCGTATTTTGGGTCCGAGACCTGGGCTATCTCACCCGCCCTCCCCCTCACAGTACTGTTTTTTAAAAATTGCGAAGTTTATTTTTTAATTGTTAGGTAATAGAAGCAACATTTTTTCTAAATTTTAGGCACATGCTACTGCTAACATGATACCAAATAATTATGAGGATTAGGATTTGAACACTTATTTGTACATGAACTCCATTCTTCTTTCCTTTTGTGTGAACTTGAGTGATACGTTTTCACAAAAATGTTTCTTCCGAGTACTTTTTCATATTTAAAAACAATGTTTTTCTCTATTTACAAACCAGCCAAGTTGCTCGAATGTACATGTACTTGTGTAGCTCTAAGATATATCTTGATTCTTTTTAATACGGAAAAACTTCTTTCGGCAGTTCCAGACGTTGATGAACAGTTTAATATTAGATCTGTTAATTTGTACACCTCAGTAAAATGTCCAATTATTCAACTTTATGTAGCAAGTAATGTCTCTTATTGATTTGTTTTGTATTCATCAAGGCAATTAAACACCTTCAGTTCATTTTTTAATCGAGCTGTATCAAAATTTGAAGCATAGAGTTCTTTAAGCTCTGATAGTAGATGTTCAGGGAAGCTTTCACATATTTTATCAAAACAGTTTGAATCCAACAAAGCCATGAATTTAAGATATAATATCGCTGATTTTAATTCACTGACACTTCACACAAACTGAAACAAGTCTTGCGAAACACGTGCTGGAAGCATGGAGGGACTGAGGTAGTTCGAATCCGAAGTGCTTTCTTTTTCGGAGCGAACCCTTGGCCAAAGCAGTGGCCACTCACGAGCTCCATAGCACATTCATGTTGTCATGAAAACGCTAGCAGGAGGTAGTATTGAAGCTCTTCGCATCAAAACAGCGAAGTCTCTCGAAGACCTACTTGCGTTACGCCGTTGATCATCGCTAACCAGACTGATTCTCATAATCAAAAGAAGCAAATGCGCTCGTTTTTTTCAGAGAGAAAGCATCGACATATCTTAATACCGTTGATACTTGACTTTTATTTGTGTATATTTAATTAACTTTTATTTGTGTATTCTCTGGGCTTCGCAGCTAGCCATGGATATACGCCACTGATGTGTACATACCGCTGAAAATGCGAGGGTGGGCAAATTGCCGACTCAGGGGGATACCCCCTGCCCTTTCTAACTATGGGCCTGAGTGGCAGTAATGATCGAATCGCCCCAGAGAATCTTTAAAAATATGAACGACATGGTTATCTTTTGACGTACGAACAACCGCGCCTTCATTCCTGTTTGTGAGCCATTTACATTCCCCTGCACATTTGGGGGAAGAAATGCCAGCTTTAAGCAGCCAATCTACGGCGCCGCCCTTATGGCGCAGTGGCTAAGCGATGGCTTTTGATCATTCGTCCGAAAGGAGTCAGTGTTCGAATCTCGATGAGGCATGGATGTTGTGTTTGTCTTACGGCACTGCCTGTCTCCCTTCCCTAGAACCGGTGACCCTAAATTACGAGAGGGGTGACTGCTTATAGCCCATCGAGTTGCTCATGGTGGTCGTTAAACCTCCGATAAAAAAAGCAACCTCCAATAAAAAAATTCTACTGCAACTGACGTTAGATATTTTTGGCAAATTCTGTAAATGGACAAACCACAAAATATGGCACGAAAAAGGTGTACCAGCAACTGATGCAAAAGTTTCAATTCCGATTTTAAACAGTTTGCAAGTAATGATTTTTGCGCCCTCTTTTGAGCTGCGCCCGGAGCAGCCGCTCTGCCTTTCCCGCCCTGGTTACAACTCTGTATATATATCGTCCCAATTTTTTTTTCATGCAGGGCAGAAGCAGCCCTCTACTCCCTCCCCTTCAGGAAGCATGCTTATAAGAAAGCTTGCATTATACCAGGGTGGCGGAAAATGAAGTTCGTTGACCGCGCCCGAAATTTCGAATCGTGATGCACCCTCTACCTTCCCGCTTCCCGGAACAAACGAACGAAAAACAGTGCCTAAGGAGCTTTGTTGGGAATTAGGACCACCCATCTATAGGAACGTTCTAAGGCACATCACAACAATCGCGCATACGCCAAATAAAAATAAAAATTTTGGCTGAAATTGTTGAAATTATTGACCGGGCCTGGGCGGTTCCTTCGCCACTGTATTACACAGTAAGTCATTATAAAGATCTGCTCAGTAACCGTCAGTTATAAATATATAACGGGTTTTCTTGAATCGAACGGGAACAGAAATAATTCTGTAACATTTCAACAGTTATCGTTCGTAACAGCTTTTTGTACTTCGATAAGAAAAGATTAACTTCGAAGTTCCATGAGCATAATTTGCTCATTACCAATGCTGGTACTTGGAAAGTAATATCTGGCAATCATTCTCAACAGACTGCGGCCATCTGCACCCCTAAGTTCAGCCAATCGCAGTAAAGCGAAGTGTCACGTGATTGACAATATAAAAATTCCGCATTTTTTTTCGTTGCTCCTTTATTCATTCATTTGCTCTTCGTTGCCGCTGTTAGAAGGTTGGTGTGAATTGTCAGCTACTTAAAAGGCGTTACAAACATTGTGCACAATGGCAGCTGATGGTCAGCAATATTCTGAAGACAATTTTGCAGAAGATCAACAGTATAGTGAGTATAATGAGCAGAGTTACGGTGAAGAGCAGTATCAGCAAGACGGCATGATGGTGGAAGGGGGAGATCAAAGTGAACAAGCACAGGACGTCGTTAATGGGTCGGGCGATCCATCATTACCTCCTAAAGCAGCTTCTGACGAAGATAGGTAAGTTTTGACAATTAATATGCTGTATTTGGGGTGTGTGTGTAGTCATTAGCTGTTTTGGATTTTTGTTACATGTTCACTTGTTAACACCGGTGTCGTATCGCATTCACGCGAAAATGGCGGTTGCTGTTGTTCTATCAAGCGCCATTTTGCTTTTAACGCGAAGTTCCGACTCTGAAAGTAAACGATTCTAGGTTTAGTAATGTAAATGGTATTGAAATGTGTAACTTTGAACTAACAATCGTCGTTCGCAAGCCAATGATTTCTGTGTGGAACATGTAAAATAGATTTCTAATTCCTATTGGACTTTTTCTAAATCTTGCCTCGTGTTGTCAAGATCTTTTGTCAGAAAACACCGGCACAGCGTGCCGTGTTGCAAATTAACTTTTGATTCGAAGTATTTATCAAGAACTGAAGTTGGAAGCAAAAGTATTTAAAGCAGTCTTGAAGAATTCGAAAGGAAGAAAATTTTCATAGTAATTCAACTAATGTGGAAAATAACACGAGACACTGGACGTATGGCATGTAAAAAATTTAGTAATTTAAAGGCACTAAAATGCTTTTGATTCTGACATTTTTAAAGCTAATTCAAGAAAAATAGGTGGATTTAACGCTGAACATATAACCTAAAATACAGCTTTTGGATTCAAATATTGTCGCAATAAAATACTCGTTCCGTTCTGTAATTAAAATGATTTACTACTGAAGTAATTTGCAAATTAAAACTAAAAACAGGCATGCATCAGTTGTCTTGTGTAGGCAGTAGTGTAGGGTGCTCTCCCATTACTGTGGTGTACTCTTTTTCCATTCTTGGATCACATTTATAAGCACTTATCAATTTCCCATTTTTGTATTGGTGCTTTGGAAAACAGCTGCTATCACTGAAACGTCTTTAGCATTGATGGGCTTGCCAGCCAGCAAATATCCCATTTTTTAGTGTTTGCTGCTACAACATTATTTCAGTAAATTGTGCACATTATTGAGGAACAGTAAAAATATTTGTAACCTTGTTATCACAGAGTGTATAAAGGAATTGAAGTAATTCTAAAATTACCCTCCAAATAAGGTAATCATGTATAAGCATTGCCAAGTAAATTGTTTTTTTGTTGTATGTCACAGATCAGTAAGCAAGCTTGTGTTGCATGGCAGATTAGGGGCAGTCCCTACTCTGACTTAAGATAAATACTATATTATTTATTGGAGTACATATAATTATGTAGGCATTTCTGTGTAGAACCTTATGACATTCAAATGTTTATTTTCTTTGCTTATTAATGTAATACAAAAAAAACTTGCATACTAACCAATTTCTTGTACCCAATTACAAAAGAATTTGCTGATTTTCAATGCAGTTTTGTTTAGGGATAAGTCTTTTAAGCGTCCACCATAAATTTCAAAGCATCCAAATAATTTTTCTGCAGCAAGAGTTCCTTTTTATAATTTCTCATTAGAGTGATCTAGTTTCTCAGCATTTGCTCAGAAAAAAGTATACTAAAGTATACGAAATATACTCAAGAGTATTTAAGCATGTATTTTCTAACCTTGTTTGGAATGTAGGACATCCCCACAGTTCTAGTATGTTTTCATAATTAACCTTAGATAATTTGATTAAATGAAAAAGTTCAATGCTATGCATACCTCCCAAGTTTTCCTTATTATGCTGTTGTCCTCCAGTCGGTTTTCCAAATTTTGTCACATCTCAAAGTATGCCAGATCTGCCAATTTTTTTTTTGTAATTGGCAGAAAAGAAATGCCCACTTCCCACATTTTAAAAATTATCCGACTAAGCTTTTTTTTAATATTTGTAAGTTCCGTGTTTTTAATTGTTTTCTTGTAATGTTAATTTTTATTCTGTAATGCTGCAAGAGTTATTTCGTGATTTTCAAAGAATTTTTCGTAATGAAATGCATGTTTTCCTATTTAAAAAATCTTGCACTCCAGTTTTTTAAGCAAAATTAAATTTCAAACTGCTTAATCTGTCTGATGGAATCATTACCATTTTGGCAATTCATGAAATAGTTTTCACAGCAGCTACGGTATTCTAGATTTTTGGAATTTCATGGCAAAAAACAGTGAATTTTACCATTTTCTTAAAAAAAACTGCAGTATGTTTTTTTGGTGGATTTGTTGGTTTTTCCAGAGTTGCAATTTGTTCCCTCCTAAAGTGGGTTGTGTTGCATATCAAAAGCATTAAAATGCTAACTGACATTTAAGATTTTTAGGTAAATGTGTACTTAAGCGCCCTAAATTATTTCGTCTGAAAAATTTAACTGTGTGGGAAAAGTGCGACGTACAACTTTTTAAGCATGCAAAATAATGGCGAAAAGAGCGGAAATATAGTATTTTTACGTGAAAGGAAAGAATTTTTCCGAAGAACTTACCTTGGAGGGCGAAGGTTTGGAAGAGTACTTGCAGTAGGCCAAGATGACGGAGCGGCGACGGCGTGAAGGTGAAGACTGTTAAAAGGAAGCAGTTTAGCAGTACGTAGTCATCGAAGAGGGTTGTAGGAATCCGCTGAAGGAAAAGGTCTGTTTTATGGTGCATTCTAATGTCCTTCTTTCAAGGGTAATTTTGTGAAATTGTAATTAGAAAATTGGGTACTTACGTATTAATGCCACCGCAGCAGAAGTTGTGCTAATGCGCCAATAAAGAGCAATCTTGTTGTTCGCATGCGCAGGCATTAACGCCACCGCAGCAGAAGTTGTGCTAATAATAAATCTACACCTAAAATTTTTGCGACAAATCATAAAATAAAACACTATTTAAAAACAAAGTAAGTCAATCGGATTTCGGTGGAGAATGGGCCGATATAGAGTTCAACATAGATTCAAAACAGTCTATTTTCTTTCACCTGATGCTGTCGCCATATGAACTCTGATAAATAAGATTCCAAATGATGTCTCGCTGTCCCCCTATGTCTCTTGTTCCTCCATTTAGCACTGCCCCACATTCTCTCAACTGCTTGTGTATGAACTCCTGTATCAGGATCAATAAAATTGTATTTATGATTAACTTTAGCATGTAGGAATATTTCTATTCTATTTGTTTGGTAATCTTTCCAACTGTCAGTATAAATTTTGCTACCATCTGCAATGTTTTCAATAATTTTATCAAGAAGGGTACAGCCAGTTCTATTAGGAACAGTTACAACAAACTAATCTTTTGTTTCTCTACATATACCACCAAACACCCACTGTTCGGGTAATACTCGACCACAATTATTTTTACGTTTAGTAAACAAACTTTCATCAATTTCCACAATGCAATCTGGTCCACCTAACTTCTTGTTTGGTTTATTCTCCATATCCAAGACACATTCACGCATGTAATTGTTCCAATCTGTAACAGTTTTATCTGATAAATCAAGTTGCTTTTCACAAAATTTAATCGATGTCAACTCCTCGCACCAGCAGTATATGAATCTCAAAGCTGAACAAAATGGAATTCTGCTTCCCTCAAACCAGTTGTCTTTTCTAAGTCCCACTTGCTGATCACACTGTCTTAAATTACATTTCCAAAACTTACGTTTACTGAAATAAAGTTTCATGTCATGGGAATTGGTACATTTTCGTTCCTTTGGTAAAATATTTCGCTCCTGAAAAAATAAAATTGCATCTTGTTCTGTATTTGGCAAATCCCAAATGCGCATTTTTGTAGCACTAAAAAATGGCGTCAAAAATCAGCAAACAAAAAGGCAACAAAGAATCCAAAATATAAATGCGTGCGAACAACAAGATTGCTCTTTATTGGCGCATTAGCACAACTTCTGCTGCGGTGGCGTTAATACGTAAGTACCGAAAATCGTTCTATCTGTGAATAGTGTCCTGAACATAAATTCACGCACGTAGGAGCCGAAAAGTCCTTCGCGTTTTAGATTGGCGTCATAGTTTCTTTTCAAAAGCATCCACAAGTTTTGCACATTCTGTGTGTTAATAGTAGGATCCAATGGATTCGCAAAATTGTCGCTATGGATCACAACGGAATGAGTTACTCAATTATCAGTGTCTGCATAAGCTGCCCATCCGTCTGAAATGATAAGAGTCCCAGGCAGGATGTGCTGCATAATTAAGTGCTGAAGAGTCCTGGCTTTGCAATTTCGGACCTCCAACAAGATGCACTTCCTGGAGTTCCTTTCAATTCCACTGAAAATCCAGTGTCCTCTCTTGTACTGTCCTCTGTTGTATTTTCTGTGGAAGAAATGTTTCATCAATTTCCACAATGGGCTCGTCATTGTCATCAAATCCTCCAATGGGTTCCACATTACGACATAGGCAATTCTCGCAGTCCTCCGTACAGAAATCCAGCAGTACGCCATTACTGCCATTTTCTTCAAAGATAAATGGCTTTTTCCTGGAAACTAAGAAAATCGAATACTTTTCGTGAATTGACACCTATTACATTTCCAGCGTTTCTGGTCAATTCCTTGGGAATAACTGACCAGCCCTACATTCTTCACCACACCGTGAACAGATATATGAATTTCTGAGGAGCCATTGCTGCGCAAGCTATTTCGTAGCTTTTTCCACAGTGTTGGTAGCTGCCTCCAAACTTGTTACACTTCGTTGCGGATTTGGTCAGGGCTTAAAATTTCATCATCCCCCACAATTCGAGACGAAGCTCTAAGCCTTCCTGCCATAGTATGATTCCTGTTTTCAAGAAAATTGCTTGTCTTCAACAAGATACGTTTCAAGAGTAAAAAAAAAAAGGAGCAATGATAAATGGAATAACAGCAGAAGTACAAATGAAGAGCTTGAAAAAATCACTGACCCCTTAACGCCTTCCTGCCATAGTATGATTCCTGTTTTCAAGAAAATTGCTTGTCTTCAACAAGATCCATTTCAAGAGTAAAAAAAAAAAAGGAGCAATGATAAATGGAATAACAGCAGAAGTACAAATGAAGAGCTTGAAAAAATCACTGACCCCTTAACATCTCCGAAACCATAACCAAAACTAGAGGTTCAACCGGAACCAAAACTTCTTTTGCACATTATATCATTTACATTGCTTCATTTATTACATTCCCAGACAGTTTTGCTACAAAAACATTTAGCACATTTCTTTATTAATAATAAATAAAACATTTAACTATTTCTTTCACGCGATACACGACGCATCACGTTCCTCCGAGACATACACCCCACTTGTTGTATTCTTCTGCGCATGCAAGACTGTTCCTTCCGACGTGCGGACCTTTCACGTTGGGGCCGTTAGCATCTCTACAGCGTCCCACACCAACTGCTGCAAACCATCGTACTCGCAGGTAAGTTCTTCAGAAAAATTATTTCCTTTCATGTAAAAATACTATTTTTGCACCTTCCCCATTATTTTGCATGTTTAAAAAATTGTACGTCACACTTTTTTTTTCCGACGAAATAATTTAGGATGCTAAAGTACACATTTACCGATTTTTAAGTGCATAATAAATCGTAGCGTGAAAGTTCTTTTCTTCGTTGTAGCAGAAGCAGTGCTAGAGAGATCTATTTGTGCACTCAGGAATGAAAAGAAAGAGCGTAAACTAATAATTATCAACATAAAGCAAAACAGATAGCAACAATCCAGTTGTGAAATGGCTAAGCTCATTGATCTATTATATGGGATTGTCTTTCTATAATTAGCCTGTAAGAGTGTAGGAAAACAGGCCTAAATATTTTCTATTCTGAAATAAAAAGAAAATGACAATCATAATGTAACAGGTTATGGTACCAATGATAAGGCATGTCCCTAATTTGCAAAATTGTTAGGATGGAAATGCATTTCATTAAGAAAACTTGTTTTAAAAAATGCTGAAGTGCCAATTCTCCAGTATGACGAAGCATTGCTTTACCGCATTAAGTGCTTCTGGCTGTGAAGCAGTACGAACTCAAAATAAGTATGTAAGGAATTAGGAAACTTTAAAAAATTTCTTTGAATGTTAACGACAAATTCGTTTTATCATGCTCTCAACATAAGCTTGACTGTGGTTTACAGTAGAATGCACATTGCACGTGCCATTTGTGATTGCTTTTGCTGTTATAAGACTCTCAAATTAAGTTAGCTGCAGGTATTGTAGTGCTTTGCAAGCAAATTTAATGGGAAAACTTTAAAAAAAAATGTATTTAGTATAAAGAATTGTCAGGTTTGTTGCACAGTAAAATTAAAGATGTATTAAATTCAAAGCATTTCTGACGCAGGAAAAAAAAATGCGTACCATGGTGGAGGTCATGAAGACAGCTTCGTAATAACTGCCTGCCAACACAATTCTTATGTAATTGGAAATTTTTTCTTAAATATGTATCCCCAACCTTAGCTATTTGACAAGTGATGCTTAGTGAGAAATTTTGACTAGTTCTAGAAAATGTGGAGCTAAAGAATGTTCAGAAAGTACAAGCTATTGAAGTTTTCAGAGTGTGGATCACAGAGGAGTGCTTCGCTGACCACATTGTGTGGGGAAAATTGAAAACAATTGCTAAGCAGTGAAAGCGGACACATTGCTATTGTAAAAGCTTGTGCTGTTCCTGCTAAATTTTCCCTTATTGTTACTCTCCTGTGCTCCAGGCAAGCTCTGCTTGACAAAAAATCACTAAGGTTTTAGTCTCAGTAGAATAAGCTTGCATGTGGGCGTGATTAGCTAGTATACTATTTTAGAAGTATTTGTACAAGGTGTGATCAAAAAGTATCCACAGACTGATTGCGTAAGCAGCAGGAAGTGGTTTGGCACAGGTCGCACTACACAGCAGTTGGCACAGGTTGACCCTCGAACCTACTATGCGTGTGCAGTGAGCGTCTTCCCTGCTCATCCGGGGTTTTTTTTTTTCAGTATTGCCCTGTTTTTACATGTGTGAAACTGTTTGTTGCATTTCTCATCTCAGAAAAAAATTGATAAAATTTGTATCAGATTTTGACAAACTTATCGCAACTGCAAAGGCACTTAGTTACAGAAAGTATGGGGTGAATTGTGTGAATCATGCGTAAGTTTTTGAGTAGTATAAATGTTTTAAAGGTGTTGTGAAAGTGCTCAAAGTGAGGTCAACAACCAGCAAAAGTGAAGGCAATGTCGAACTTCCGTGCGACGAAAATTGCCAAATCACTGAGTTATCTGGACTTCAGCCAAAAGAATATACAGCTTGAAGAACGCCAACTCTCGTAGAAATAATGTTAAACAGGCAACAACAGCGTGACCACATCTTAGAGATAATATGCTCTGCAGGAAACTTAACACTCAGGAACAAAACACGTTAGGGGACTACTGCAGTAAAGCTTTTCTTTGATCCACGATGGTTTCCTTCCATCTGATGACTGCTTGCTTAGAGCAGTTTTTTGTTTTTGTTTGTTTGTTGTTGCTGTTTTCTGATATCCTGCCCATCCCTTATTTTGGTGAGAAAAATATGCAATAACATTAGTATTGCTATTTAAATCAAATTTTAGCAAATATAGTTAGGCCTAAGGATCCATACAAAATGCAGATATTCCCTCGTATTTTGCATTACTGAAAATGCTTCTGAAAAACTGAAGAACAGTTTTCAGAAACATTTGGCATAACAAAACTAACATCCGATTTGCAAAGTCATTATGCTACCGTGAAGGTAACAATCGTGCTGTTTGTAGCTCGGCTGACTGTTCTTTCTTTAAAGAACTGAATTGAAGTCAACAGAAATATGCATGCTCAGTCTGCTCTTGCATCAGCCTTTAAGTTGGCTTCTGTGTACTGCATTTTAACTCTTCAGATATGGCAGCGTTCGTTGCGTCTCGCCGAGCCTTAACTTCTCAGTTAGATATTCCTTGCTTCAGCATTAGTCTCAGTTCAGTTTAGCTGATTCTTATGGAGGATTTGGGTATGAGAACGTCTCTGCCAAATTTGTTCTCAGCAGAGCAGAAGCAGGCCAATGTTTCCTGCATGATTGTGTTGAAACACTGAAAACTTCTAATAATTTATTGTAACTGGTGATTAATCGGGGGTTTATGGGTATGACCCCAAAACTAAGGCAGTCTTCACAGTGGAAGACCCCAAATGCTCCCAGAGCCATAGCAATGTCAAGACGATGCTAACTTTTTTTTTTTTAATCCTCGAGGAATTGTACATCATGAATATGCTCCATCAGGCCAGATAATCAGCAAGTACTACTACTGTGAAGTTTTGCAGCATTTAAGAGGGAGTCCATTGCAAAAGGCAAGCATTGCATGCATATCATGATAATGTGCTTTCCTTGCACAACAACTTGTGCAGCAGTTTCTTGCTAAGCACCGCATTGCACAGGTCTGACAGTCGCCCTATTTGCCAAATCTAGCTCCTTGTAACTTTTTCCTTTTTCCAAAAATGAAATATCACATGAAAGGGGGAAAAACAAGATTTCAAGATATTGAAGTATTAACAAAATGTGACAAAATAGTTGTTTGCTATTTCAGATTACTTCAGCAGTGGCTTCTACAAATGCAATAAGTTTCAAATCTTGGAAGTCTTTTTTTACTTTTTTTTTTCCCATAAATCCTGTCTGGATATTTGTTGATCACACCTTGTAATTCCTTTGTCTTTTAATTTCTACTCAATGTTTACTTTTTTCTTTGCAACACCTTCATTTTTGTAAATTTAAGGTAGTGCAGATTTTCCGACTAGTCTACAATGTTATGCTAATTTTTGATTTCTTTTGAAGTTTCATGCTTTCTAAGTTTTTGACTCTTCTATTACCTCATTCTTATTTCTGATCTTAATTTATTAATGTTTACTCTTGTATTTTGATCTTACTGAGAGCACCAGTGAGTGTGTTTTTTATGTTCTTCCTTTCAGTTTTATAGTGGGCTGTATAAGCTTTGAACCTCACTGGTATGAAGTACACTTCGGTTATGTAAATGTAACATTTCATGAGTGTAACATTACATATTTATGAAATGATGGCGAAGTATGAAAGGGGTGTTGTTGAAGATTGATAAAACTTTCTTTCGTGGCTGGGCGAAGAATGGGACATCAGCTCAATAAGAATGCTGGTGTTGGTAACTTGCCCCACAGTTCAGTTCCAGTACACGGTAAATTTACCTGGCTTTACCATTGTGAACATTATCACATGGTCTTAAACTCATTTTTTGAATTGACATTTATGGAGGATGAGGTTATAAAACCTTAAGTTCCTTTCACTGTGAGGAAATAATAACCAGGGATACTGTGACATAGTTTTAAAAATTCTAGGCTCTCTGAAAGATACTAATGCGGAAATGAAACAAGAGTAGTTCTATTATGATTTGGTGGCACTCTGAGCATGCAGTCTTTGATATTAAAGGTAACCTGAAATCTTGTAGGAGTACAAAAGATTCCTAAAGTTGTGAATTAAAAATGCTTTTGTCTTACTTGCAAAAAGAAGTAATTTTTTTACAATACTTTTGTGTATTGGTACTAAGTTAGTAGAAAAGATACTAACTTCTCATAGCATTTTTAATAACTTATGCATTGTGATATGCTTCAATATGTAACAAATGCAACCCAATGCTTGTGTTTCGCAGGTTGTTCTATGTTGTGCTTTTTCATGTTTAGGCAGGTATCCTGAAGATGCTGTCAGAAGTTTTGAGTGGTGAAAATGTGTTGTCAAGGTGCAGTCTGAATTCCAGTAGAGGAAATTTTACGAACTAAATAGAAGTTTCTCATTCTGAATCGTAAATGCCTCTTCAAACAGTATGAAAAGCGTGCTAATTCACAGACAACTCGTTGACAAGTTTTTGAGTACAAAAATGCTTAATCCAGGTAATTAAGTCAAAGTTGGTGTTAGTTTACGTGGAAGCTATAATTTTTATGGGTGGTACGTTTGCTGAATTAATGGCCATTGCAATATATCAAATATTGCACCTTTTGTTGCTGTAAAAAGCTTTGTAGAGATGCTGCAACACATTAAAATGCCACTAAAAGTGGTAATGAATGAAAAACATTTGTAAATCTACATTGTATTTATTGCTATATTACATGCCTGAAGTAACTTTGGATGTAATATTTAAAATAAGAGAAACTTGAAAACAAAAGATGGTTGTGTTAGGTGCATCTAATCGAATCGTATGAAGATAGGCTTCTTTTAAACTATTTAGTCCTATTCTTTGCTTTTCTTCAGTTGTAATGCTGGAATGGTTAAGATAGTTTTTACAAGTTTTATGCTTGTGTAAACAGCTTCAAGTGCCACTTTAAGCTGTTTGCACATTCTTCATTAGTTTAAGGAATTTCTCATTTCCGTCATAAGGTACCGAACCTTCAACATTAGTTGTGTAGAACAGTTAAAATTTGGGTGATATTCTGTTGCCAAAATCGTTAGTTTTGAGAGGAATAGGCTTGGATTTTTGTTTATTCGGATTCCTTCTTTAACGGTGATTAAAAAAATATTTTTACTAGAGATGTCACTAAAACTGTTTGGTATTAACTGCCCAGCATTGTTACTTAACAGTGGCAAGTTGTATGTATTTAGAAAAATTCTAGAACATATAATTGTAAAAAACATAGGTGGCATTTCAGCATGTAGCATCAAGACATTTGTCATGAGGAACAAAGCAAACAGCTGGTGAGGGGATGTCAGGTTGATGTGGGGCTGCTTGGATAATCTGCAAGTCATAATTATGGTGGTTAAAATCCAGAGAATAGGGCTGCTTTTTGAACTTAACATTTTGCTTGCCTCTTTGTATGTTTGCAGAGTTGGATCATTTTGGTAACTGCTGAGTTTTTCTGTAGTGCTGTTGTGTGCTGTAACGAAAAAATATGGAAGTATAGCAATTGTGCAATTTCTAGTGATGTTGAACAAGTTCAAGTTCTGTTGGTTTTGATGGTTTTTCCTTCCTTTGCCTGTCACACTTGAAATTAGTTCTGCTACAATATTCATGTTTGTTGCTTCACTTTAATAAATCCAGCTTTGGTCATAAAGACTTTTAAATACTTATTTTGTGGGATTCCATTGAAAATGGGTTTCTTTTGATTGAACCAAAGCTAGTTCAGTGGAAATGAGTTTTCCTTAAACTGTGCCATGCTTTTCAGCTGATGATGTGTATGTTGCTATCAAAATCGATACTAAGAGACTTAATCTTAGAAGCCTGCTAGATGAATTTGGCTTAACTGCTTTGTGATAAATTGTTAAAAATATTTTGCCTTTTCTGTAGAACTAATTCTTTTTAAATTAAATTTAAAGGAATTTAAAATTTCTCTGTGCATTTACAGAAAATGTTACCAATTTACACATCATTGTGCTGTTTAAATATTGTTTCAGATGTTTTTGTCAGTATCTGAGTAGAATTTAAGTCTGAATCAGTATAAGAACTACTAATCTTTTGTGTATTAGCTTAAAATGTTTTTTAATGTGTTTGATTCATGCTCTTGAATTCTGCTCAGAATAAACTGTTATTTAGTATGCTGATGGTCTAATCGGGCTCTTTGTTTATGGCTTGTTGCAGAAGTAGGTTCCACGACCCTTATCTGGAAAGTTGCAAAGCCTCCGAAGTTCTTCCAGCTTTCCTGATGCAGATATTCATGTATCACAGATCTGATATTAAATCTTAACTTTCCATAAAATTTTTCAACATTATGACACTTTGGATCAAAAAATTAATGTATGAAACCTACCAATGTGGATTTCATTTAGCAACGTGAATCTCAATCAACGTAAATATAATCAACTAATGAAAAAATCTTGATCTTGACACAGTGTTAAAGAACACAATTCAACATGTAATTAAATTTGCACATAACATTACACTGCTTCTGCTGGAGACCTTATGGCTAAGGGTGAAGTCATGTTTCTCAAGTCTGCGGCAACAACGGACGGTGGAACCATCGGGCGGATGAATAACAGTGTCGCTGCCGTCATGCAGAAGGTGATTCTTTTCCATGCTGCCAAAGCTTCCTGTGTTTGCTGATGGAGGTATGTTTTTAGCACTTGTTTTAGCCTAATGGAAGTAGTTCATCTTGCATTCTAAAGTAATCTTCAAGCTGCTTAACTTCAGAATTTGGTTCAAAATGCAAGATAGTAATCAAAGAGAAGCTGTTAAAAGAAATCTATTACTACTCTGAAAACTGATTCAAAATATCTGATTGATTGGCAGTTAAAATGAATAAAAATGTAATCGAATGTAATGTTATCATCTCGAAAGAAGTTCAACAACTGCATTTTAACTATTGAAAATGGTACGCAGTATGCCAAGCAGAAATGAAATATTAACTCCATAGCATCTAAAGTAAATCATTAGGACTGAGGTCATATCCAGTTTTATCATAAAATGTAAAGCTAGCCAATGTGTAATAGCATATTGTAGCGTTAATGCTGGTGATGCAGAATACTTGAGATAAACATAATGTTTATTCAAACTTGTAATGAAAGCAGGTAAAATTAATATTTTATTTGAATTCTTATAAATTTTAACAGCTGTAACTAAATTTTTAATTGAATTTTAAAGTATATGCAATGTTAAGTGTTTGATTTGTGCAGCGGCTAAAATAATATTTAGGTTAATGAATAGTAAATTTAATATTTGTTTTGTAAAAAAGTTTTATTGCAGTTTTCCCAGAAATTTCAAAATTATCAGAACATGCTTTGGTAACTTACCAGATTTTTTGTGAACCTGAATATTATTTGTTGCTGCAGTCTTATTTTAAATTAAAAAACTTGAATGCATGTTTTATGCTTAAGTGTTAAAAAAATTTCAGTGAAATATTTACAGATTAGAGCTTCAAGTAAATCAACATAGCCTAACCTGATAATGAAGTTTGTTTGGCTAAGTTTTCTTCAGTTGGACATTGTTAATGATTAGCTTGCTTGATTTGTCTAATAATGCCTTTTTTCTGATAGGTTTCCTTGTGTGACTTTGAACAGGATGCCTCTTCCTGACAACAATGGTACTTGTCAGTTGGTTTTACTTATGTGATGATAATGTGCTGCATAAATATTGTAGCACATTTTATTTTATTGTAAAGGCCCTATAAATGTTAATGATTACTTTTATCTTTACAGTGAAGACAAAACTAAATTAACTTTAAATTTTCAGGCCTAATTAAGTATATAACTGCAGATAAGTTCTGCTTTTGTAAACTTAAAAAAAATAAAATTAAAAGTATTTCATGTTGATAGCTATAGAATATTATATAGGTTTTTCCCTCTTGCAGGAAACTGTTTATTGGAGGAATCAGCTGGGACACAGAACAAAGTAAGTACATAAATGAATTATTAGCCTCCCTTAAATTCAGCATGCAGTGTAATCATAAATTATTGGGAAGAGCAATGATCTTCAAACTTAGCAAAAACAATACTGATGTTTTGTTTTAGAACAGGTCAGTTTTCCCCTTCCTTTCATTGAATGGCATAATAGTAAACTAGTTTTATTAAGAACTCTTTGCAAAACTGTGCTTGTGTGGTGGTGGTCTGATCAGCATGCAACTAATAACTAATGGATGTGTTTCATTACAGTAAAGCACTGATTATACATTTTTTCAGGGAAGAAAGTATAAACAAAACTTGATATTTTATCTATATTAATTATTATTGAAAAAAACTTATATTTTAATCGAACCAGTGTCTTCCAGATAGCTCTCTAGTATGCTAACCACTACACCCCCAAAACGACCAAGTTTCAGATTAATTTGATGAATATAACCATCACAGGATTTGCTAGTTAAAGCTACCAGCATTCATGTTCAGCGAATCAGAAGATTAAGAATTCTATCCCGTAATTGCCCGGAGGAGCATGGCATAAAATTTTTAACCTCCAGATTCGCTAAACATAAATGCCGGTTGCTTTGACCAGTGAATCTCGTGATGGTTAAATTATTTGGAAACTTGAAACTTAGTCCTTCTGGGTGGTGTAGTGGTTAGCATACTTGGGCGCTATCTGGGACAGACTGGTTCGATTTCCACTCCAGTTTTCAAATATTATCCGAAAGGCAAATTTACTTTAAAGAATTTACAAATAAATATGTGCTTTGGGTGAGAATATGCATGAATGGAATGATATGTAACAATTCATCACAGCATGATAGGGGTCACAACTTTTAAAAACCACATGGAAAAGTCAGAGAATTTTTTTAACTTTGAGTGGGAACAGTTATTAGTGGCTGGCTTTTTCCTTGTCTGTCTTTAATCACTTGCCTTCATTTCCTGCACTGTACCTCAAAGCTGTCTGATTTTCATCTAGTCCTCCTGCTTTCCCTTCATACCCTTGTAGCAGAATCGCAGTGACAGGCGACATATGTCGCAGATTTAGTTTTGTCTTGCCGACAAAAACGACATCCCCAGAGTCCTATTAAACCATCTTGCACATACACTCCCTATCATAGATGCAAGTTCTCCGCCTTTCATCAAAATTTCTGAAAACAGAAGTTAGGCGTAGTGAGAATTTCTTCCGTAATCATAATTTTTTTTCTGTGAAAGGATGATGTACGTTGCAGTATTATTTTGTACTCGTCCCCGTAGAAGAATCGCGGCCGACGACTGGCGTACAGCCTCTGGTTTATTTTGTATTCATCCTCGTAGCAGAATAGCTGCGACTGCCGACTTACATTGCAGGTTTATTTTGTACTCCTCGTAGCGAATAGCGGCGGCGGCCAATGTACATCGCAGATTTATTTTGTACTCGTCCTTTGTACAAGAATTATGGCGACGGACATCGCAGGCTTATTTTGTGCTCATCCCAGAAGCAGAATCATGCCGACGCACACCACAAGTTTATTTTGTTCTCATTCTCGTAGCGAAAGTGCAGCGATGGCCGACGTACATCGCAGATTTATTTTGTACACATCCCCTTAGAAGAATCGTGGCGATGGCTGACTTCCACCGCAGATTAATTTTCTGCCAATCCTCGGAGAAGAATTGCAGCTACTGCCGATGCAAGCGCAGATTTAGTTTGGTCCTGCAGATAAAAACTACATCCTCTGAATAAACCATCTTGCAGGCTCTGTTATCTGATATTGTTAAATATCATTTTATTGCATAAATATTTGTTTTGGTTTTAAAATGGAGTTCTATCAAGCATCCAGTGATGAGTATTCTGCGGAATTCCAGTGTATTGCAAAATCTTCAAAAAATAAAATACGCATTTTGCACTATGTGCTGATGTCATTTGAGCGTTTCGCCTAGTGGAGGGAAATGATACTACTAATCATATTTCTAGTGCCAAGCATAAATCTAATGTTGATTGCATGGGAATGGTAATGAACTGGATGCGATTCGGGCAAAATGTTTGTTCCCTTCATTTTTAGTTACGCATAATTTACCAAGTAATGTCTTTCGGTCACTCATTTATTTCATTTTTTTTATGACTGTCATATCATCTGTCCCTCCGTAAGGTAATCCTAGCATGAAAATGGTCCATTTTTGAAAACATTTTAGTTCCGTGACTGCGTGGGTTATTGTACTTGGGGGTCAAAGGGTGGAACATCCTTCTCTTTAGATGCAAACTTCCATACAAATAAATTTTTATCTCTTTTAGGTCATAGTAATGAGAAATTGTGTATAGATTCTATTTTAATTGAAATAAACTTGCCAATACATTCAAACATCATTAGTCATAATCAATTAAAAGTTGATAGGCCTACTTGATTTAGGTAAGTTTTTTAATCTTATATGTTCTGTACATTTAATCAATATTCGCGACAAGTAATGTCATTGAATATATCGATTTAATAAAATTTTTTTACGGATTTCAGTTTCTGAAAGTTCGCAGGTATGAATACATATTTTTTACTTTTGTGCTGGCCGGAATACAAATAACACCAACTCTGTCGCAAAGAATTGAGTAGTGAGGGTGTAAGTGGCAAATTCCAGGGAATGATGGCAGCTTTTATCATCCTTTGAATTGGAGCTTAGAACCCCATGTTGAAGGCGAAGTCACTTAGCTCATGAACACCCAACATGCAGAATAACGTGTTTTCTAAGTAGGTGATGGTAGAGCTATAAGGGGATTGTACTTGGCATCCAATTTTGGAGATAATGAAATGAACCGAAAATAATGAAAAGTTAGTGTGTTAGATGCTTAGCATTACAGATTTATTTAGTATGGTTTCTCTTTATTAGCATTTATGGACATAGCGAAGTTTTGGAAAATTGCCTTTATGAAAAAAATTAAGAAATTCACTGAAGAGGGTTGATACCATGCAATGAAATAATTGCACCCTTCCCAATCTGATTTTTCTGCCAAAAAAAAAAAAAATGCTGATTTAGAAGTTGGATAATGCAGCTACTAAATTTGGGAGGTCATGTCATTTACTGCCACCCATAAAAATCTTTTTTAATAGTTAGATTTTTGGTTTTCCTTCAGTTGTGAAGTTGCTGACTTGTCAAGTCTGCAACTTCACAATTCACCATGCACACAACAGAACCTTCTACCTATGATTGTGAACTTTTAGATCTAGTAGAGGACTTGTTCCACTGTAGTCTGCAATTGGTATGTGATTTACTTTTTGCCACCTGTGACAACTGTCCAGGAAGTTCTCAAGTTTTGTTAAATGAAGACAGTCTGGCTTCTTTGTTGTGACTAAAGACGTGGAGACCCATATGCCTAATTGTCCACTTTAAAGATTAAAATTGGTGTTTTTTTTTAAGTGGCCAGTGGGTGAACATAATGTAGTGGCCACTTGACTTATGGCTATTTAGTGCTGTATACACATTTCATCACTGCACTGTACACCTTTCATTTATTTAGCCATAGTTAAATTTAATCTTAGTAGTTTCAAGGGCCATTTATTGTCCAGTGCAATTAAATAAATAAAAATAACAGGGTTCCCACGGTCCTTGAAAACTCCTTGAATTTAATTTTCCTTTTCAAGGGCCCTTGGAAGTTCTTGAAAAGTATTTGAATTTTTGTTTCGCCAAATTTCAGAATAGCCGCAGTTCATTGAAGGGAAGCTATTGCCAAAAATGTCACAGGTGGCAGCGCTGTATTGTGGAACAACATTCTCTTGGAATCGGGAGCACATACGTAGCTGTCACATTTCCAGTTTTCACTCTGTTATTATTCTGAACTATGATAAGCAATTGCAAGGGAGGCAAGGAAGAGGGATTCATTTTTCGTTTGAAAATGAGATTCTGTCCTTACGAAACTTTCGAAAACAAGTTAGATGCAGCAAAGATTTCTCCCATAATCTTAATTTTTTTTTCTCGCGATGTTTCTTCTGCTCGGTATTGTTCTTAAATATCCTTTTATTCCACAAATACTGCATTTCAACCTAAAAATAGAAGTTGTTGTCAAACCCAAGTTGGTTGGAGCGAAGATTTCTCATGAAATCGCATTTTTTTTTTTTTTGTCTTCTCGCTATCCTGTGTTAAGTGTTACTCCCCCCCCCCCATAAATGTCTGCACTTAAGCTTGGTAAGGGAGGGGAAATTTCCGAAAATGAAAGTAAGTGAGTTTGAAAATTTGTTAGAATTGATGCATAGTGTTAAA
Source organism: Macrothele yani (assembly GCA_039090855.1). Taxonomy (NCBI): domain Eukaryota; kingdom Metazoa; phylum Arthropoda; class Arachnida; order Araneae; family Macrothelidae; genus Macrothele; species Macrothele yani. The sequence continues at coordinate 148,242,934 of CM077027.1, forward strand.
GTATTTAATATTCTGAAAGTCACACCATTTATCTGAAGTAGCGAAAGCTTTGATATTATGCGTTCGTGGTCCTCAGGCTGAAAGTTCTTTAAGCATGATGGAAAAATTATTGTTGTCTGAGGGAATAAAAGGGGAGGAGGAAAGAAAAGTGGTGAAGAAATAGGAAGGAAATTATATCAACAGAAAGAAAAACTAGGCAAAGATTGCTGTGTAGCAGCAGAGTCAACAAAAGACAAATGGCCATGGAACTTTCTGAGAAGAAAGCATTGTAAGAGGAAAATTGAGCTGATGTTCTAGCAAGTACAAAAAAGAAAAAAGTGTTTGAAGCAGTGTCTTTTAAAAATCACTTTATTTTGTTTTGAATTCAGTAATTATACACTGCTGGCCAACCCAAAATGCAAAACCAAAAAGGAAGCATCTGATTGGCCTGAAATTCGCAGCATGTGTCGCCTGCGAAAGGACATGCAAACAATTAGCATTGCAAGGCATACGCAAATCATGTGCACCCGGCACGCCACTGAGAAACACTATAAGAAGGGTGTAAGTAATGAAAGTGTGTTGAGCTGCTGGACCTGTGCGTGGGAAGCTTCCTGATGCCTCGTCGCAGAATACGGCAGTCATTCCAGCACATTTCGGAGTTTGACAGAGGACGAATAGTGGCTTATCGCGACAGCAGTTTATCGTACCGAGGCATCGCCGCCCGTGTGGAACAACATTCACCCACAGTGAAGCTAGTATGGATTCGGTGGGTGCAGGAGGTACGGACGGACCGACCTGAGCGATTGCCGCCGCCACCGAACAAGAGGACCGGCATGTTGTGCGGCGGGCATTGACGGTCGCACTGCCACATCACAAACGTTAGCGCAGGAATTGGGGTGTGTTGCGCAACAACCTGTGTCAGACGTGCCGTTCGTCGTCTGCAGGACTACATCACTGGAGTAGTTGGCAGCAACTACTCCAGTGACATAGTCCTGATAACGAACTAGGCTTTAGTTCGAAAATTTGACCAACTTTTATGAATAATAACCTCTATAAGACCCGTGAAAAAGTTAATTCCACAGTACACTAAAAATGATTGTTTTAGCGCGGGTAAAAATTTTCTGTAGTTTTTAAAATTTTGAATTATTCTTCAAGATGCGTTAATTTTTTCACTTTCTGGTTATATTCTTATTTGTTATAATTTTTTCTGATTATGTTTCTTGTTTTCAATATCTTCAGTAATATCCATTCAATGTGCCATCAACAATACGCTGACTGCCAACACCACTGGCTGAAATACAGTACCATAACATAACCGAATGTGGGTGCTTGATTGTTGGCTAGGTGCAGCATGCCTAATATCTTTCACCAGCCCAACTACGTACATAAATATTTCCATTATTAGCTGAAATAGTAACAGTTGTTTCATCACTGAAAATAAAATTTTTCCAATCAACCATCCAATTCTTGTGTGCCTTGCCCCAAGCAATTCTTTTGAGCTGTTGTAGTTCATTCAGTAAGGAAAGGGTTTCGTGTGCAGTCAATCCATTTTCTTGTAGCCTAAGACTAACTGTACGTGCAGATGCAATAATGCCTACTTCATTATCCCAATTTTTTCTTAAATCAGTGGCTGTTTTAAACCTTGATTTTTAGGAACAACGAATCAGCATGCGATCATCACGTTTTTTCTGTTCTCCACACATCTGCACTATTTTAATGGTGCGCAAGACAGGAATGATCATCACAGCCTCATTTAACAGCAATTTTACGACTACTTAATCCAAGTTTATGCAATGTAATAATTTTTGCCCTGGTGTGAAGAGGCAGGACCAATTTTCAATTCTTTGACATTCTGAAATTCCAAAATATCACCCGGAATTCTGCATAAACTTTCGTCAACTGACTACAAGCAGCTGCGTTCTAAAGTCAGCAGATTTTAAATTTTTTTATGTCTCACTAGCAAACATCGGAGTAAGATATAGTGGATTAGAGTGGCGCGAACGCTTCTTCAGAACTAGATTTTTTTCCTCGCTTGCACATTTTTGCTTGTAACTTCACTTCTGTTACTGGTAATAACATTCTGTAAAAATATTTGAATTCAGCATACAATTTCCTTTAAAATGTGTATATGTCTTCCTGGCTTTACCATTACGTTGTATAAGTTGACTTCAAACATCAAAAATTGACTTTTGGTCTACTGGTGGAACTTTTGGCCATGATTGTATGTATTAATCTTCACTTGAAAATAATGTGAAATTTACTTCTGTAGGGAAAGCTATTATTGCAATTACTAATGAACCTGGTCTTGTATATGTGATACTTCATTGTCAAATTTAATGTCATGTCACTTGTGATTTTCACAAAATTTTGTCTTGTCAGCATAATACATGAAAACTGCTCAGATTAATTTGAATCATTATCACTGCATTCGTGTGTTACAAATGTGAGTGAAGTCTGACAGCATTTAATGAGGGCCCATGTTCACATATACTTTATAAGTGAAAAAACCATTAGAAAGAACCACTCACTCACCATAAAGATCATGGTAACCTCCAATGACAACACACTTCCAACACGTCATTCATCGTTATGTAACTGGGCTTCCAAGGTTTACAGACTTCTTGCTTACGCTTCTTATTTCCGGGTGTGAAACATCGTATATTTTTCTTTTCTTTAGCCTTATGAGATGTTACTATAATGCTTGTCAATTCGATAAAAAATCTCACATACAACTCATTCATACAATTCAAGTAAAAACTATGTACATAACCTTACATTCACAGGTGATTATACCTTGGTCAACTGTAATTATCAAACTCCTCCTGTTTCACAACCTCTGCTACTCCCACTGCAAGTGTCACACCCATTCAGCCCCTCACATCCAATCCTCTAGTACTTTCAACAGGCCTCTGTCATCTTCAGGAGGCAGGTGTCTCACCCGCCCACCACAGCTCAAGTGTGCAGAGCCATCGAGGCCTGGGCCCCAGTCGCTATCTCTGAATCGTTGCGTCTCTGGCGCCATCTATTGTCCCTGCTGCTCTTTTTTCCCTCTTTCTTTTTACGCTGCTGTTCAATTTTTATTAGGGCTTTCCATTGTTCGTTTAGGTTACTTGGCTCATTAATGTTGCATAATCTTGATCTGTTTTTTTCAATTAACACTGATTCTGCAATTCTTAACTGCTTTTGTTTTTACAGCTCTTAATAATTTTAATATCTTCAAACCTTGGACATTTTTGATTTTCCATACAGTATTGGGTCAATGCTGTCTTAGCTTCTTTTTTATTCCAATTATTAATATGCTGGTTCAATCTATACTTTAATTTATTCTTGGTGCTGCCTATATATGACACAGGTGGTTGCTGGTTTATTGGGATTTCATAAATTCCTGCTCTATCTAATTGGCTAATTTTTTCATTTTTAATCACTAAATCTTTTACAGTAAGTACCTGATTTCCTACCTGTGTCATACTTGCCACAAACTTTATTAATTTCTGCTGAAACATTTTCTATATATGGTATTGCTCAAAAATGCAAATATAATACTTTATTACCTTAAAAGTGCAAATATAATAATACTTTAAGGTTTTACATTCTTCAATCATTTTGAGGTACTGTCCCCCCCCCCCACACACACACGTGTACCTTAAAAAGGCTGCAACATGCTCCCTTGATTGATAAGAGTTTATGAAAAGTATTCAATTACTAATGAACCTGGTTTAAGAAGTGTTTGCTGAACTGGAATTTTAATCAAAAATGCTCGTAACATACGCAGGAACTCGTATTTAAAACGTGAATATTTATTGTAGTTAAAGGATACATATTTGCTTCTGACAGGTGTTACATACAGTTAAATAGAATAACCATGATGACAAAACATGATTCTGTTGAACTACCCTTAAAAATATAGTAATTTATGAAGCTTTCTAAATAAATAATTTTTGTTACAGAGGATTTGAAAGAATACTTTTCCAAGTATGGTGAAGTAACAGATGTTACCATTAAAACTGATCCAAATACAGGAAAGTCGAGGGGATTCGGCTTCATAACCTTTGCAACTGAAGAAACTGTTGATAATGTAAGTTCAAACTTGTTTACCTTGTAAAATTTAGACTTGTAGCACTAAACAGTTGGCACTTAGAGAGACTACTGTGTAATGTAAACTGTGATGTAATATAAAACTAGTAAAAATATATTGAAAATATTGTAAAAATGTGAAATTTTAATTTCCAAAATTCATTATGGGTTTACAATTCATTATGGGTTAGAAATAAATCTACAGGCCCAGCAGACCACTCGAATTTCCCCAATCACTGGTCCGCCAAAATGTCCACTGGTCCATGCAGGAAAAAAAAAAAGTACACATTTACAGTATAATGTAAAAAATGATGTATAATTTTCAATGGAGTAGTATATTGCAAATTTAGAACAGTGTGTATGAGTGAGTGACACAGACAGAGAGAGAGAGAGAGAGAGAGAGAGAGAGAGAGAGAGAGAGAATAAAAAAAAAAAACCCCAACCCTGCCTAGTGTACTGTCTCTTCTGATGTACAAAAAGATGTTCCTTGTGTTTAAACCAAGACTCAGTGAATGTCTGACAAGTATTGCAATAAATTGATGACTGCTGGTATATATTGCATTGACCTGATAAACCTTTTAGGTTTCTTTGAGATTTTATGTTATTGACCAAGTTGGAATCATAACCATTGTCATGTGCTAAGGTCCTAATTCGTTTTATCTCTTCTTCCGGATAAGTGTCATTAGATGTACAAAGAGAGAGAGAGAGAGAGAGAAATAAAAAAAAAAAAAAAAAACCCCAACCCATGGTCACCCTTCGGTCATCTTGAATCATTTTGCCCACACATGTTGATCTGTCATTGACTAACTTAGACATCCATTGTTTGTTCAATGTCGATTCTCCACTTCATTCCGGCTAGATTGAAACAAACAGCACCATTTGGCCTAGTCACCATAAATTTTGCACATTTTTGGCCCATAAAAATCTCTGATCTGAATATCACGTTTCCAACTTTGTCTATATTTCGAAATGTCGTTGCGTCTTACACTGGGCACAGGAGCTCACATCACTGTCTCTCGAACGTACGTCATCTATGCCATTTGTACGACATCCCGCATTTACTTTTATATGTAGCACATGTAGCCTTTTTTTTTTTTAATTGACCTACATATTTCTCAAGCAAAGATAGAACCAGGTGTTAGTGTATTAAAATCTGCTTTTCATGGACTCATTAAGTCGTGCAGTTAGGTTATCAGAAAATGAAGTGCCATTCTCATCTGAGGAAGCAGCTTAAGGAGAAAGAAGGTATAACAAATGGAAAGAGGTTATATGAAGCAATCATAGCAAGAAGGTAGCAGTGTGATAATTGTTTGAGGATGGCAAGCATTTGGGTCACCATGTATGCTTTTTATTGACTCATTAGGGCTTTCAAAATTCCAATTTCAGCAGGACAACACTTTGATTCCTAACACGAATTTCACCTGGGAATTGTTTCTAGCTAATGATATTCTTGTTCTGGGCTAGCCTGTGGGTTCTCCCCTAACTTGAACCTATGGAAAGTGTGTAAAGAATTAATAGCACAACAGGTTTACAGTGATGTGATGGCTACCAATATAGCAGCATTAAAGATCTGAAAAGTGCTGATACTACTACCACATGAGAAACATACTAAGGAGCAATACCAGAAAGTCAACATAGATTTTTAGCTATTAATAAACAAGGTAATTTTTGGTTATTGATTTCTCTTTAGTGTGTGCAGTAATAATAGGTGGCTGTCATTTTACTCTAGGGCATTTAATATACCTGGCTGTTAATGAAAGTAAATTATTTAACCTGTGTTTGCAAAGTTTGCTTGTATTTTTTTTTTTTTTTTTGACAGGTGCATCAGCTGTTTAAAAAATGTGAACTTTTTGCTTTTCAGGTTTTAAGGAATGTTCCACACACTGTCAAAGGAAAGCAGATCGATCCAAAGAGAGCCAAGCTAAGGCCAGGTGTAAAGAAAATTTTTGTTGGCGGATTGGATGCTGATTTTCCGGAAGCTGAAATCAAATCCTATTTTGAAAAGTATGGAAAGGTATGTATCCATTTATAGGTGAGATTTAATATTCATACCTGCCAACTACTACGGAATGTCCGTAGTTTCTACAGATTTTGTTGTCTTGACTTGCAGAACTCACTGTCGAAGCTACGGATTCTACGAATTTTCATTTCGTTTAACTTTTTTTTTGGCTATAATTCTATGGTGTACATGAAATTCTTAAGCGGATTTTCCGGAAATGCGTTTTTTGCCATTGTTTAAATCATTCTCAAGATCAATGCAAAACTGAAGAGAAGGGGGGGGTTGTCATTTGGCGACGGTATCTCCTGTACCAAAACTTTTGAATACGGTAGTTGAACAAAGTAAAAAAAAATTGCTGTAATCGTAATTTTTTCTCCTGGTGTTGCTGTCTCCTTGTGTTTAGTATTGTTAAATATAATTTCATTGCACAAATGTTTGTATTTTCAGCTTAAAAACGGGTGTTAGATTCTGCGAAAATTTCCCCTGTGATCTTCAGGCATAAGATTCTAATGCGAATTCGAGGAATTTCGTCATTTTCGTATCTATTTTCATCCTTAAAGAGATAAATGTGCAAGTCAAAAGAAATTGAGGGGTGATGGGGAAGGGAGTGTTTGTCAGAGGACAGAGTTCCATCTTTACGTAACTTCTAAAATGGAAGTTCGACAGAGTTGAGATTTTTTCCATAATCATAATTTCTCTTTCTAGCGATGTTGCCTCTCCAATATATTTCTGCTTGAAAATTGTTGGAAAATTCCCCAAACCGAAAGTCAGACAGAGCAAAGATTTTCCCCGTAATCCCTCCTCCTCGCAATGTTCACACTCTCCTGCATTGTTAGATATCCTGAATCCCAGAAGTTTAAGCATTTAAGCTTGGTAAGGGAAAGGGAAATTCTCGAAAATGGAAGTGACTAATCTGTAAAAATTGATGTTTTTTTTTATTTATTTCAATTTCGGATTTCTAGTCTGTCAAGCATTGTGTCAAATTCTGAACGCATGTGACTGATTTTTACTGGTGGAAGTTTCAATTACCTATTGTGCCCTTACCAGAAATGTGTTTCACCTGTGTTAAATTCGTTTCATTAGTGTCCTGGTTTGTTGTGATGTTCTGTGTGTCATGCATTTTTTTTTCCTAAAAGAAATGGGTCGTTTCGTAAAAAAGCTATGTGTGCTGCACAATAATACTAGTTACCACTGACAAGTCTTGCCAGTGTTGGCAGGTATGAATATTAGCATTTACTTTCGTCAAAAGGAAAACAGATTTCACTTTCTTTTGGCATCTGGAGCGTATCAAACGTACAACCATTATGTGAGAAAGCTAGGTTTCTTAGGAAGAGGGGGACGAACTTCTCCATGGGCTTCACACTCATTTCGAGCAACTAAAGATTAAACACACATGCTCTAGTTAACAGAAAAGTATCTGCAAACAAAATTTTAAGACAAACCCAAATTACCACTCACTGTTTACGTGAGAGAGGTGGTTGGCCACGGGAAGGAAAACGAACAAGTGTCAAATTTTTGAACTTTCAGTTTTTTCGTTATATTTTTAGAACCTGTAATCACGCATGTTTACTGCGAAATGCTGGTGTATTCTCTTACGCATTTCAAAAATGTTTACAGGTAGGTGGCTGCCAAATAAAGATTTGCTTATGCATTGTTTCTGATGGCAAATAAGGTTTGTGCCAGACAGAACTGCATGTTTTGGTAGGTGACTGCCGATGCAGGTTTCACTGTCTTTATTATTTAAAAATGAACTTTGAAGAGGAAGTTTTAAGGAAACTAAAATCTTGCATTATAACTTTACACAAAAACCTTTAATGCCATAATTTGTTTTATTAGTTAATTTGAATGCAAATAAAATCTTTTGCATTTTAAAATCTTACTTAATGAGATAGAACACCAATAGTTGTGCCTTGTTTCTGGATCCCATACCTTTTGATCATTGTAGAAGTACAGGGCACTCTTGTGGAAAGCTTGTAACATTACTGTATAATTTTAGAGTGGGGAAAAATTTTCTTTGCTTAAGCATTTATCAGGTTTATTTTATTTGTTTTAAGCAGTGCAGTAAGATATGTTGAAACACGTTTTCTAAAGTAAAAGACATTTTCTATTCAGCCCCCCTCTTCAAATTTGCAGGGTTCACATGACCACTGGAATCCTGAAAAAGTCCTAAAATTTGATTCCTTTTTTTTTATTGCAGTGAAAAAAAGTGAAATTTGTCAATGTTTAGATTGATTGCCTCACTTTGTTCTAGCTCTCTTTGTCTTCTTGTGACATTGCTTCCTTCTGTGGAGTGTGGAGACATGTCATCTCGCGATGTTGCAATTTAAGATTTTTGAGGGCTACGTTTCTGGCAATTTGTTTGTGGTACCACAGTTGGAGTCGCAACAGTGTTGTGGAAACCATCCTGCGAGTCCAAGATGGCCCTTTCTTCTAGCAAGTGTTTCCTTACTGAAGGAGGTTAACAACTGTTCTCCCTGTTACCAGTATGCACAAGAATAGGTAATGTACAAATCCTGTATTTATCCGTGTATCATTTTCAGGATGTTCTAGAGTTCTCACACGGTTTCAAATGTACCCTGACATCAAACCCAGTTTCTTAAAACTGGTGTGCAAGTAGCATCTGCTGTGATGACTTAAGTTTCAGGGTTCAGACTTCTATGTACTCTAGCCTCATTTTCATGCCTGAGATTTTTCTGCGGATTCGCGGAATTCCTCTTTTTGGTCATCATTTGGGACTTACTTTATTCAGTCGATGCAAAAATGAAGATAATTGTTTTCGAGGGTGGGGGTCGTTTTCCATCTCGGAACAGTATTTTGTCTTCTAAAGCTTTTGAGAACGGAAGTTAAACAATCTTGAAATTTTTTTCCCTTAATTGTTTTTTCTCACTACGTTGGCTCTGACCAGTATTGTTGTTAAATAACGTTTTATTGCATAAATGTATTTCAGCATGAAACTGGGCAACAATTTTTGTAAACCAAAGTTGGTACGGCACGAAGAATTCCCTTTAGTCTTCAGGCATGAGGTGGATTCAAGGACTTCTACCATTTCTGTTAACATTTTTGGGCATTCTTGAAATGAACTCACAACTGAACAGATATGGAGGGGGGGGGGGCTCATTCTCTGTTTGAGGATGAGGGTCTGTCTTTCGAAACTTAAAAAAATGGAAGTTACGCAGAGTGAGAATTTCTCCCATAAACATTTTTCTTGCGATTTTCGTCCTGCCCAGCATTGTTCTTAAATATTCTTTTATCCCATCCCCATAATATTTGCATTTCATCTTAAAACTGAAGGGGAGGAAAGAGGTTTTCAAGAACGAAAATTGGTCGAAGCGAAGATTTCTCCCATAATCGTAATTTTTTTCTCCCACCACGTTTTCACTATCTTGTGTTATTAAATGTTACTTTTTCCCATAAATGCATTTAAGCTTGATATGGGAGGGAAAATTTTCTGAAAACAGAAGTCACAAAGTTTAAAAATTTGTGAGACCTGATGCATGGTGTTCAAAGTACTCATGTTCTGAAAGTTACCTAAAATAGTGAACTTTGATATCATGCATTCATGGTCCTCAGGCTGACCGTTCTTTCAGCATGATGGATAAAATCATTGTCATCTGAGGGAGTAAAAGTAGGAAAGCGACAATGAATAAATGGGAAAGGGAATATCAAACTGAAGAAAAAAATTAAGCAATGAATTCTGTGCATTTTGCAGAACCAACAAAAGACAAATATGGTTGTGGAACTTGTTCAGAAGAAAGCAACACAATTAGGGAAAATAGAGCTGTTCTAGCTAGTACCCCCCCCACCAAACTACAACTGCAAAACAATGTTTTAAAACCATTTTATTTTGTAAATATGTGCTCCAGTTAATATTTAAATAAATTAGTGAAAAGTTCCATCTTGCTTGTGCTGCATTATGTTGACATTTTTTTTCACCAGGTTTAAAAGTTTAGCTTTTTTGTTTGTCAGTCTCATGTTATGCGTTTTTCAAAAAGCAAAAATACCATCCAGTTTATACATTACTTCACACTTAAGGGAAAAAAAGCTCTGGAAGAAAATTTTAACTCTGATTTACAAAATGAATTATAAAGAAATGGTAATTGCATTTTTTTATTCTTATGCCATGCATTGTTTTACAAAGCAAGTGCTAAGGAGCTGGCAAAGTCAGTTTCCTCTCCCTAGATTTTAAACAGCAGTGAGCCAAGTTCTTTAATATAGTTGAAATGTATTATATTGCAATTACCATGGACATTTTTACGTTAGAAATATGTAACATTCAGATTTTGCCCCATGCTCCACAGGCTCATTGCATCTTTATGTTCAAAATCATATACATTTTGTAATTCTAGCATATATTATGGCTATTTTTTTATTTACTCAGTGAAGTTATTTTTTAATTAGTATAAATGAAAAACTTCCATTTTGTTAAAAAATGTACTTTAAATACTTATGCCCAAATATTTGAATAGTTTTTGCATCTGAATAACTATTGTATTTTAGGTTGAGAATGTAGAGCTTCCATTTGACAAAGTAAAGAATCAGAGAAGGCAATTCTGCTTTGTTACTTTTGAGACAGAAGATGCATGTGAAGCATCTTGCAAACAATCCAAGCAGAAGATTGGCAATAAAGAATGTGACATAAAGAAAGCCACCACAACACCCAGTGTACGTGGTGGTCGTGGAGGAGCTGCTGGTGGTTGGCCCGTTGCTCGTGGTGGAAGAGGAAGGGGAGGCCGTGGGCGTGGAGGTCAGTATAAACATCCTGTTAGTTGCGGTGTGTGCTTGCATGTGTGTGTGCAGATATACCTTATTTTTTGAAGTAATAGAAGCTGTTTTATCATGTACTTCTACTCTTTTGAATGCTAATCTATACTTTTTCAATTTTTAGGTATTTTAATATATTCAAAATGACCCTAAATCAATTTGAATTGCATCAATACCAACTGGTGTTGATTTACAAAAAAAGTTCATTTCTAGTAGTTAGACCATGGCTAAAGAATTTTTTTTAACTTCCTTCAAAAGGGTACATTAACGATCATATTGATTAGTCATTGCAATTTTTTGATTTGAAGTCTTTAAATATTATTGCTGTGATGTGTGTAGTCATCTCCAGATTACATAAGGAAATTTGAGAAAAAGTTTATTGAATTAGCTATTTTCTGTAAACTAGATCTCATCAGTTGTAAACCATTATTTTCAGTACCAATAACAATGAAACTACTAAAATTAATGCAATGTTTTACAACCGAATATGATGTACCATGTACTGATTTTTGAAAACATTGAACAGTAGAGTTACACTTCTGAAACTCCTTCACATTCAGAATCTGAATATTCTGAATTGCATTTCTAACTCTAGTTGATGTCTGGATTTTTCCCACACAAAGGTCTTCTATGCCACCAAAAGCATAAAAGTAGCATTTCTAAGTCCTCCACTTTTGTGATTTTTTTTTCCAAGTTACTTACACCCATTCTTCAAGTTTAATGCTGGCTCTCTTTATCTTACCAAAAGGTATCAAGGGAAAGTTTTCAGTCAACCAGTACTCACACATTGCTTCCTCAACTAGTTCACAGACTGAAATGTCAAAGGGTTTGCACTTTTTGATGAGCTTTTGTGAGATAAGTGTCCACAAAACACATTCAAAACTAATTTACTTTACTCATTGCAAGGCTAACCTGTATGTGTATTTTCTACCGTTCTGGCCTGAAAGGTCCTGGCTTGGATTGAAATTTGAAAAAGTACATAAGTATAAATGCTGTTCATCTGTACATACATTTAAAAAATGATCTCAGTTTTGGCCACATTTCTAAAAAATAGATATTTGTTTTGGTGACATTTGTGTGAGTCTCGATGGATTCTACAGAGACTATCTGCAGAACATTTACTATGGGTGAGAAGCTAAATAGACAGTCAAGTTTGGGGGTGGGGGTGGCTGCACAGTAGACTGCATCTCATTAGGTTGAAGTAATACTGAAAAAAAAACCAAAAAAAAAAAAACCCACATCTTTCCAGTAAAAATGTTCTCCCTGCATGTGTTTCATAATTAGGTTTGCCCTGAGTATAGCTGGGTTACACAGCTCCTGGATGTCTATTCCAAATAACTTGTTAGCTGGTCTTCCACCAGCTCCATTCATTTTTTGTGCATGTATAGTAGCTTCTTTTGGGAAGATGTGTATTGCTTTTTGGTTTAAAATTAAACTAGTCCATAACATGTGCCATGCACGGTTAAAAAAGCTGACTGAAATTTTTTCTTGCGTATAACACAAATCGTAATAAAATGCATAACTGTAATAAGCGGTTGAATTATTAATAGGCAGTGTATAAGATGGGTCACCAACAACAAAATTTTCCTAATATTCCCATAATTCTTCATTAACGACATTCTTCATTATCGTATAAACATGTGCTTACCCATCGTTGGCAGCTTGCATTGAGTATTGATGCATTCCTTCAGTGACTCGAAATGATATCGTGTCTAGAAACTACACAATGAGGTTTAAAACGTTTTATTTTGCCAGTTTGGTTTTAACGATTTTTTTTTTGGTATCATATAATCTATACTAATAATATATAAAGAGAAACTGTTTGAGGTAATCTCAAAAACTACCGAACAGATTTACATATTTCTTTCACCATTGGGAAGCTTATTACTTTCCTGTGGACATAGGCTATTTTGTTTATTTTATTTTTGGCTGTACTTCCCAATCAGATCACTTTAAAGTAGTTCCCAATTTCCTGTGTATCATTCCGCTTTGTTTCACACAACCTGATCACACCCAACGGGAAAGACAATAGTTCCCAATAACATACTTTTCGGTGGACATAAGCTATTTCGTTTATTTATTATTTTTGGCTGTACTACCGAATCAGAACGCTTGCAAGTAGTTCCCGATTTCCTGTGTATCGTTCTGCTTGTGGCTGATTGTACAAAGGAAATGCCATGTAACATAAAAGAAAGTTACTTGTGACAAAAATTTGCACTGACAAATCTGTGGGTCAGTAGCTTTCATTTAAAAAAAATCATAAAGATCGCTCCAGTGGGTGGCGCTGGCGGATTGTAAAAAGAAACGGCCTTGCGTTTTAAATATATAGATGGCACTTTTTAGCCATTGGCAGTTATGCAATGATGTGCTGCTTTTCATGACCTGTGCTGATGATTTTTATCTCACTCATCTCCAACAGCAAAATTTCAAGGTACATCAAAGAACACACTGGGTGTCGTAGCACCAGTAAATGGAGCGCCAAATAAATTGTCTTCACTCTGTCATTTTGCCTGAATGTGCGATGGGGGAAAAAAAAATTTGGACAAAGAGCTTCTGCATCATAAAAAATTAGTGTCATTGAAAATCAGTATGTGATCTCAATATGTTTAATTCCAAACAAACTTTACTTACATTTTTCCAACATTATTTGTCTGGGTGCCATGTGATTCATCCTCTACGCCACATGTTTTGGTTGATAGCAATGTGATACAACAGCCACAGAACAGAAAATTTCAGGAGAAATGGATAGAATTCACCTAGATTGTTTATGAAGATGGTCTTACAAAATGTGGATTTTGCTGCAAAGACCAATACATCAAGTTTTCACAGGGATTTAGTGGCTTTTTCAAATATGAAACATTTAAATTCCATGATAAATCAGTGCAGCATAGAAATTTTTTTGATTTTATTGAAAATTCATCACAGCTTGTTAGCACCCCATTAGCCAAATGCGTTAAAAAATGAAAAAAATATTTAAGCAGCTCAAAATATTATTCAATCTGTGCTACTATACTGCAAAAAACAATAAGCCATTTCTGACATTGAATCACTAGTCATGTTATCCAGAAAGGTTGATGTACAAAACCAGTATGCAAACAGAAATGCTGGCAGGGAATTTATTTCTTGCTTATCAGAGGTTATAACAGAGTCTGTATTGAAGGAACTAAAGCAGTCCCAGTTCATTAGCATTATTTTAGATGCCTCTTACAAGGGCACAATAGAGGAATTGATTATGTATGCAAGATATTTGAAAAGTGGTAAAATTGAATGTTTTTTGGGGCTTTTAGAATTAGAAAATAGCACATCTGAGTCCTATTTTTCTGCTATTAAGAAACAGTTTGCATCTTTTTCTCTGGTATGTGCCAAATTTAAAGAATTTTTACCACATATATTGTCTGTGCATTGTGATGCTCACCTGTTGCAGTTAAGCATACTTTACTCTGAAGAATGTATTGTATTTAGTAATGTTTGACTATTCTTATTTTAATTTATAAATTTTATGGACATTCCAGTAAAAAATCAAGCTCCTGGAAAAAAAATAGCCAGCCAACTTATTAGCACAATTTTTTTTTTTAAATTCAGAAATTGCACCAAATTAGATGGGTGGCATCTAAAATAAGTTTTGAGAGCAATTTTTCATGACTACCAACCAGTTGTGTTGCATTTAGAAAATGAAACTAATGAAAAACAAGGTAGCAAAAATGTAGAAGGCATAGTTAAAGAAAATAAATAAAAGATTTCAGATTTCTAGCAACCCTCAGTTTTCTCCCAGATTTTCTTCAAATCTTTAGACTTGTCCCTCATTTTTCAAAAACAGCATTTGCTTTTATGTCAAGTCAACAACAAAGTTTTGAAAGCAAATAAGAAATTAAGAAATTTGCAGAAAGAAAGTATAAACAATTTTTTAGCTCCTATATGGAGAAACTTAAAGATGTAGTTCTGACAAATGTTGCAAATGGAAAGTTCTTCAAATCTGACAGAAATACTATGATAGACTTTGCAAAAAAATATTTATTGGAAATATTTTGTGACATTAATTCCCCTGTAATCACTTCAACATGTTTTTGACACATTCACTTGGCACACTGGAAATGATTCGAGTGACTTTGGAGACAATGAAATCAAAATTATCATGCACCATTTTAAGGAAGTAATCAAACATAAAAACGATGAGAAAGATATAAAAAAGTAGCCATTATTTTGACTTCAAAATAAGTAGCTAGAACTTGAAAGTTGATGAACTACTTTTAAAGATTACTGAACATAAGTTTTTTTTTACATAAGCCAGTTGTTTTTGCTTTGTGCAATACCAACATCAACTTGTGAACATGGCTTTAGCCAGATGAATCTTATTAAAAATCACTTGAGGACCTCATTAGTCAACAGAAGTATAGTCTCCTAAATATATGCATTAATGGGACATCATTGGAAAATTTTGATCCAGCAGGCTAGATAAGTGGTACTTTAGAGTGGAACATGTACAAAGCCATAAAGGAAAATTTTGTGATGCTGAATAATTGATGTAAACATTGAAAAGAAACAGCTGAACAATCACTTAAGTATGAAATATTTAATTATAAAATAATAAATTGGTGTCGTACATCTCCGTTATAAATCAAAGGTTTAGTGGAGGATTAAAAAAATATGGTATAGTGTATATCATCATCGTCAACCATTATCAATCCACTGCTAGACGAAGGTCTCCCAAAGTTTCCTCCACAACGGTCTGTCTTGTGCCAGTCTCCTCCATGTCACTCCCGCATACTTTCGAATTTCATCCACCCATCTTCCATGTGGTCGTCTTCTGGGTCTTTTCCTGTCCCTTGGAATCCAATCTAAAATTTCGGCTGTCCGTTGATGGTCTGTTCTTCTGGCAGTATGTCCAGCCCATTGCCATTTCAGGGATTTAACTCTGATCATGATGTCTTCCACTCTTGTCATTTTTCGGATCCACGTGTTCCTCTTCTTATCTCTCCTGGTTACACCAAGCATGCACCTCTCCATGCTACTTTGAGTTGTCTGCATCCTTTGTATGTCTCTTTTAGCTAAGGTCCACGTCTCTGCACCATACGTAAGCACTGGAAGGATGCATTGATCAAACACTTTTCTTTTAAGACATAATGGCATATTGCTCTTGAAAATTATGCTGTTTCTTCCAAAAGCTCTCCAGGCAAGTTTTGTACGCCCATTAATTTCTTCACCAATGTGACCCTCACTTGATATCTGCTGTCCAAGATAAACGTACGTGTCTGTTATCTCCAGCTTTACTCCATCAATCGATAAATCTTCATTTCTTGTAAAAGCATTGAACATCACTTTTGTCTTCTGAAAGTTCATTTTTAATCCCACTTCTTTACTCTTGTCAGCAAGTTCCTAGATCATACTCTGTAGCTCTGATGGGGTAGTTGCAAAAATGACTGTCATCAGCAAAACGAAGGTGGGTTAGATAATCTCCATTAATCTTTATGCCTTTATTTTCCCAGTTCAGTGATTGAAAGACATTTTCCAATGTGGCATTAAAGAGCTTCGGAGATATGGTGTCACCTTGTCTCACTCCTTTTCCAATTTTTATGTGTGTTGTATTTTCAAATAGCAGAATCTTTGCACTTGCATTTTCATAGATGTTATTAATAATAATGTATGCATCTTCAATACCGCAGGATTTCAGAGCCATTGCAACTGCTGATTGTTTCACCGAATCAAAGGCTTTTTCATAATCGATAAAAGCCATTCACAATGGAAGTTCATATTCCCTCGCTCTTAGTTCTCTCAGTATGTGGATATGATCTATTGTGCTGTAACCACTCCTGAATCCAGCTTGTTCTCTCGGTTGAGCCATGTCCAGTGTCACCTTCAAGCGGTGTGAAAGAACTTTAGTGAAGATTTTATAAACCACTGGGAGGCTGATAGATCTGTAGTTCCTGAGATCCTCAATGTCACCTTTTTTATGTAGCAAGATCATTGTAGCGTTGTTCCAATCCTAAGGAATTTTCCCTTCATTAAAACATCGAGTGAAAATTTTGGCGAGTACTGTTTCGATTTCTCCTTGCTTCTTGTATGATGTCTACAGTAATTCCATCTTCTGCTGGAAGGACTGGAAGAACTCTGGTACCTTTCGTGATGTCTGGAGTACATGTATCATCCCTTTCATATAATTTGGAGTAGAAATCTTTCAATCTTGTCAAAATTTCGCCTCTATTTCTTGTTACAGAACCATCTTCTTTTCTCAGTGCCATAATCTGTTTTTTTCCCTTACTGAGATGTCCCTTTGCTATCTTTAGGCTTTGGTTGTTTTCAATTGCTTTCCTTACTAGTTCACAGTTGAATTTCCTTACGTCTTCAGTGATACTTTTTCGTACTGTCTTGCATAGCTCTATATATTCCACTTTGGAAGTCACATCTTCCTTAGTTGTCCTCATCACTCTTCTTTTTTGCATCAACATTTTGGTTTTTCCTGATAATTTGTTCACATGCAATTTGTTCTTAGACCCAGCTAATTTTGTTGCTGTTTCCATAAGAGCTTTGGTTACTTTTCTGTTAACTTCAGAAATATCCACTTCTTCCGATGTTAGGCCTTCTAAAGCAGAGAATCTGTTCTTCAGTTTCAATTTGAAGGTATTATGGTGTTTTTTAAGTTGGTTTGTCAATACATTTTGTTTGTCTTATGAGCTTGCTACGTTCGAGTTTAGTGTTGAGGTGCATCTTACATCTCACCAATCTATGGTCACTGCCTGTGTTGAACTTGTTTAGCACACTGCAGTCTTCTATGACGAATTTTTTGTTACACATAATAAAATCAATTTCACTTGTCGTCCCATTTGGATGTCTCCATGTCCATTTCCTGTGTGGCTTTTTCTTGAAAAAGGAGTTCAAGATGAAAAACCCTTCTGCCTCTGCAAACTCTACGAGAGTATTTCCACGCTGGTTTCTGTTGCCGTGACCGAATTTACCTACTGAAGTTTCATTCTGTTGCCGTTGCCCTATTTTTGCATTGAAATCTCCCATAATTATCTTTAAGTGCTGCTTACCTTTATTATTTAGATCACGAATTTCCTCGTAAAATTCTTCAATTTCTTCTTCAGCATGACTTGTGGTGGGTGCATAAGTTTGAATAATCTGAGCCTGGTATCTTCTTGAGAGTTGGATAAAGAGTCGTGCAGCTCTGTCAGAGGAACTTTCAACTATTACAACATTATCCTTCAGTTTCTTGTTTATTATAAATCCAACACCACTAGTTCTGCCAGTATCTGTCCCACGATAGTAGAAGAGATGTCCACTTTTCAGTTCAATGAGATCTCCTCTCCGTACCTCACTTAGCCCGACGATGTCCCACTTGATCCTTTGTAGTTCCTCTTCCAATTCAAAACCCTTGAATCAGAAGATAGGGAGCGTCCGTTGTACGTAGCCAAGGTCAGCATCAGATGGCAGCCTAGTCCGGTCCTCCGAGGATTCTTAGCACCCTCTGCCTTCATGTCGCACTGGCCGCTGCCTTGGCCAGGTACATTCCAGCTGCCGGAGACTGAGGGCCAAGATTTAAGTTGTGGAGTCATTTTGGAGGGGTTTGGTCATAACTCACCACGCTAGCCAAGCGGGTTGGTGAGTGTGGGATAGCATTTCCCTAATCCCGATGGTATAGTTATACCGCTATTGGCGGTCGTCAGAGCCCCTTTAGTGGGAACAGGATGTACCACGAGAAGGTGGGGTTGAAATTTGTCAAGGAGAGGCTGTGATGTTACGCATCACCTGACCTTAGTGTATATACACTGACAGAAAAAAAAAATCCCAACACCAAGAAAAGGGTTGTGTTAGATAAACGACAGTTGGTAGGTGGTGAGAGTACATCTGGAAGATGACGTCTATGCAAATTTCGCGCTCGTCGCATACGTGTGGCGCTAGTAGCGCCTCAGAACATGCAAAGCAGGTTTGCTGTAAATACGCGCTGTAACGTTCGTGAGTGTTAGTTATCTTTGAGATTCGACGTAGTGTGTTGATGTTGGTCAAGGATGCCTTTAAAGAAGACGAAGAAGGCATTATCAACAGCTCACGGAGTTTGAACAAGGTCGTGTAATAGGGCTACGAGAAGGTGGATTTTCGTTCCGCAATATTGCAGAACGACTTAACAGGAATGTAGCCACTGTGCATGATTTTTGGCAGCGGTGGTCAAGGGAAGGTACTGCCTCAAAAAGACCGGGTTCCGGCCGGCCACGTGGCACTACTGAGAGGGAAGACCGCCGTGCACGGTGTATGGCCGTGGCGCATCGTACAGCGTCTGCGCAGCAATTCGAGCTGCAGTTGCCACCAAAGTGACACAAAGAACTGTTACATATCTGTTACTTGAAGGACAGCTCCGAGCCAGACGCCCTGTAGCGTGCATTCCACTTACTCCAAACCACTGCCGTTTGCAAAGTCAGTGGTGTCAAGCTAGAGCTCATTTGAAAACTGAGTGAAGATCTGTTGTGTTTTCTGATTAAGGCCGGTTCTGCCTGGGTGCCAGTGATGGCCGTGTGTTGGTTAGGAGGCCAGGTGAGCGCCTGCAAAACTACCTGTCTGTACCCGAGACACACTGGACCTACACCTGGAGTCATGGTCTGGGGAGCAATTTCCTATGACACCAGCAGCACTCTCGCGGTTATCCCACGCACCCTGACGGCACAGTTGTACGTCGGTCTGGTGATTCAACCTGTTGTGCTGCCATTCTTAAACAGCATTCCAGGGGTGTTTTCCAACAGGATAACTCTCGCCCGCATACCGCTGTTGTAACCCAACATGCTCTACAGAGTGTCTACATATTGCCGTGGCCTGCTAGATCACCAGATCTTTCACCAATTGAGCACGTATGGGACATCATTGGACAACTCCAGCGTCACCCCCAACCAGCATTAACCGTCCCTGTATTGACCGACCAAGTGCAACAGGCATGGAACTCCATCCCACAAACTGACATCCAGCACCTGTACGACACAATGCATGAACGTTTGCGTGCTTGCATTCAACATTCTGGCAGTTACACCTGTTATTAATGTACCAGCATTTCACATTTAAAATGGCTGTTCTCGCGCTTACATTAAGCTGTGATCTTGAAACCTTAATCGATTAAATGTTACCTATACAAATGTATTGCCGCCATTTCATTCCTCTACAACTATTTTTTCATGGTGTTGGGATTCCCCCCCCCCCCCCCGTCAGTGTATGTATTTGTATTACATAGGGGCAGAAATTCAAAATTTGTGTCATATCCCATCTCTGTACACTGTCGTAATTAATGTGCTTATATCGTGGCTTCTTGGCTAGTGATAAAAATCAGTGTGTGGTAAGATTTTTCCGGAATTCCCTACCCCCTGGGCATGACAGAAGATATTAATTTAATTTTGGGAAGGATTTTTTTGCTGTGTACTCCTACAGTTTAGTAAAGTACTGTAGAACAGTTAGAGCATTTTGAACAATCATTGTTTCAAACCGCCATTGTTTTCCAGATTTTACTGGGACAGTTCTCGGATACCTGTAGGCTGCATTGTTCAATTCCCTGACTGATGATGTTAGAAAGCAATTATTAAATCAAACGTTTTTTAAGTTCTGGGTCATGTGGAAACAAGTAACAAAGTAGTGAGTAATCCATGGGTAAGTTGATGGAATTCCAGACATAATTGGCCTAGGGCTAGTGAGATCAAAATTTGCCAGCTGCATTTTTGAAATTAGTAACTTTTCACCTCACACTTGCCTAACAGTACAATATTCAGTCAAGCTGTGTGCATACATCATGTACATTGTGTTCTCCATGGATGAATCTCTTTTTGTTCATTGTAAAGTTTTCATGCTTCTAGCATGTTGATTTTTTTCTTTTTTCACAGGTTTTGTGCAATTTCGCTTTTAGCTGTGTATCTATCCAGTGTAACAGAATATGCCTGTCTGAACCCTTAATGTTCTGGACAGGCATATTCGGTCCAGGATATAATAAAGTTGAATAATAATAAGACAACTGATAATAAAGTTGACCCTTCGTGTCAACTTTCTTATCAGTTCAAGTACCTAGCTCAGTTGTTATATATTATCTGTGCTAATTGTTTTGTGTGAGAAATGCAGTTTTCTGTATTTTTGAATATACATAATTTAATTTTTTCTCCTCAGCATCCAACTTTGCTCAACCACAGGGCTGGGGTGCTCAGGGTTATGGAGGAGCATATGGTGGCCAAGGGTATGGATACAATCAAGGCTATGGTGGCTATGGAAATTATGGAAACTATGATTACTCAGGTTATGGTGGAGGTTATGGAGGTGGATACGGAAACTATGACTACAGTGGATGGAACTATGGCCAAAGTGGTTATGGAAATGCTGGCTATGGTAAGTTGTGTTGATTTTATCATTTTTTTAAGAAACATTTTATGTACCTAGTATTGTTTGTAGGTGTTCCACATTTCCCCATAGTTTTAAATAAAACTACATCATTTTACACATCCATTCTTATGAACTTTGTAGAAGTTTTATGTACACACAGTTGTGACTCGTTTCAAACTGAGTTAAGAGTATCTTCAATTATTTTCTGCTGTATGCTTGGCATTGTTTCTGCACAGAGGTCTGATACTAGTTACATGTTATAGATTGTTTCCAACAAAATAATTATACATAAGGGGGAATTATAAATTGTTCAGCATGTCATTAACATTTGTTCTCTTGAGCACCCCTTTTGAATTTGCTGTAGCCTATCTTGGAAAATTTGTCAGAATTTATATATTGCTATTGTATTTCATAAGAAAATGCTCAATCCATTCTTACTTGGATCAGAGATTGTAACGCAGAAAGATATTCAGAGGCTGCAAACAACTCAAAGAAACTTAAAGATGCAGGCTTTTGATATAACCAGAAAAGATAAAGAGTAATATATGGTTTATAGGGAAGTATAAGAATTAACATGATCATACCCTCAATTGATAACATGATCAAAACAATACCCCTCATTTGACAATGAAGCTAAAAGAACTGCCTACTATTGGAAAACTGAGAAATCATATTGAGTACCAAAGGGATAGGGAAAAAAAGCTAGATGACCATGTGGGGTGTAAGTAGATGAAATTGCAAAAACATGCTGCAATGAATTGGAAGAGACTTGCCCAAAATAGATAGTTGTGGAAAAGACTCAAGAGACCATCAGATAATCTGTAGATTGATGCTTGATGACACTTATAAATAATGTTGCTGTTCTTCAATAGTCATTTTGCGATACAAGAGCCTTTGTTGAATATCAGTTTAAATTATAAATTTTCTGATCTTCCAAATATGGAGTTGGTTGCAATATTTGAGGTAAAGTTGTTGCTGATAGATCCATGTTTGGTTAAACTTATAAAAAAAATTGCATGCTTGCATTGGTGAAGGTGTAAGTTTATACAAAAATTGTTGTCCCTGTGTCATTGCAAAACAGGTGCAATCGTCTTGCTTCTAGAAGTTTGTGTTAGTGGATAGAGTAATTTCGTTGAAGAGAAATAAAAATGTTAGAAAGCTGTGGGGTTCTGTTGACTTTAAGGGGCCTTTGAAATATTCCGTGAGTTTCTTTGAGAGCTGGCTGTGTTTTGTAATGAAATGCTTATATAACTTACTGAGAGCCTTGCTTTCATCTGACATTTTGTAACCACTCAGAAATGAGAAATCACCAGTCTGTTGAAGGCAGTAAAAAAAATCGGGATTAAATTCCAAAGATAGGTAAGTTCCCTTTTTTACTGTGTTTAAATTTTGCAGAAACTAGTTTAAATTTAAATCTCAAATTATTCAACTAGCTGTGGGAGCTGAGTTTTGATTTATTCCAATGTTTGATGGAGGTAATAGCTGTTCTGAGTAACAGAAGTGTCTTGCAAGTGGTCGGCCTTGAACTGTAAAATATGAGCAAGTTATGAGATCAGAATCCTCCATCGGTGGCTTCTCTGTCTTAATTTGTTCATATTGAAGTGGAACTTAACTTCAGTGGGTGGGACACTGTTATAACAGATTTAGCTTTGCACATCTTACTGCCACATAAATCTGCTACTTTGGGTTTTTCCTTTCTGGCTACCTGTGACAGGATAATGTAGACGTTAAACAATATTTACCTGGCTGTAAGTTACATGACTGAAATGTGTTGGTGTGCTCAAGTGGGTAACCATTTTTTTAAGGTATTGTGTGGATGGTGTGTGGTCCCCAGCCAGATATTGTAATTCTGTCGTAAAACCACTGCCATTCTTGCAGTGTGATTTGTGTAGGATAAATGAGCTTTTGTTAAAATCAATCAACCAAATTTGCTAGTCAGTTCTGCGGTTGAATTTATTTTTATTTATTTTCTACTTAAAGATAGTGAATGTTAAATCCTTATGGTAACTGTTCCAGCTTGTGTTCAGTCTATTGTATATTCTATATTTTGTTTTGTGCAAAATTTGTGTTTTACACGTGACTTGATGATGCCTTTTTCCTAGGTCAGCAGCAGAGCAATTACGGTAAGACGCCAAGACGTGGAGGTGCTACTGGAGCTGCGGCTAGTGCAGGTGGTGGATATCATCCATACAGCCGTTAAGTCTGTCTTGCTTCCGCAGCCATGATCGATAATCTTCAAGTCTTGTGTTTCACCTGTACATAGGTTGTCATTGTCAATAAACTTTTTATGTAAAGATGTGTGCGTGTGTGTTGTGTAGAATAAACATTTTTTTAGGTTAAAGAGTGTGTGCATATTGATTACTAGTGGTTTTGCTGTAGCTATTTTATACATTTTAAACATTTCGTAATTTTTTTTTTTATCAGCAGCTCAAATTATAGGCCCATCGTGTTGAAAATGTGCGTAAATACATTGTGAACCAAGTAAATTACTGGACAATCAACATAACTTGTAAAATGAATCCATTCCTACATAGCAGTTCAAAAGTGTTTTGGGCATACGTTATGTATATTCTTTCATGTCGAACCAAGGGTCATTCCGCATCAAAGCAACACAGTTTGGAATTAAATTCTCCCTTGACCTCAGATTTTGATGAAACTTGGTGTACTAAGTGTCCCTACATAGTTATAAATGAAAACCCCCCCCCCAAAATTTTTTGCATTCCTTTCAAATCATTTTCAAGCTCTTTTGAGGGTTTTAATTTGATATGCAAGATGACAAAATTTTAAATATAAAAAAATTCCTACCAAATTTAAAATTTTGGAAAAATTCACAAAATTACATTATACTATCCTCTTAGTTTCCTTTTGGGATCAGATTATACAGGGAGTAAAAGTTTCACATGTATGGAGAAAATGTAAATTTCATTTTTAAAATACCATGGTAAATTTTTGATGAAAAAAACAACACAGTAAAACCTTCAAAATCCGGCATAGACGGGACCGGAAGAGTGCCAGATTTATGAAGGTTTAAAAAAATTGCGTAATGGGCAACGTAACGTATGTACTTACACGTAACAAACAGGTCACTTTAAATGAAAATTTGCGCATCTACACTTTATAAATATGCATAGATATATAAAAGCGCTCTGAAGAAGAAACTAAATATGTACTATTTACTATATTAATAAAGATGCAGATTGGAAATTTAGCTAAGTGGCCGGCAATTCCTCGCAAGTCAATGAGCAGTGGTGAAAATAGGCTGCCCGATAGTATGGGCTGTACCGCATTGTGTCGCAGTACGCGGGAGAAACCACCAAGGAAGACTGGGAAGGACTCCCATCCCAGCAGAGTCCAAAACGCCCAGCAAACCGGGCGGCGCAGCACGCCTGGACGGTGCAGGATCGGGAAGAAGAGACCCCTCCTAGAGGACAGGAATCTCCGTCCTGAACAGTCCGATACCCGGTAGTGCCACCGCACTGTGTCGCAGTACATGGACGTTACGGGACAGGTGGGCAGAGACCCCAAGGTGGCTGCGGGCCAATCTGCATTGCTACTAGATGAAAGGTAGTGGAGACCAGGCCACGGGGGCCAAGCGTTCTGAATTCTAGAACAACAAGCCAACCAATGAGAATGGGGCATCATTACAGGCAGACGACTGGTGGACTTAAGCCGGGAATCTTGCAAGAGCGGTTCAACCAAAGCTCAGAACCAGACACCCAGGAAACCAGAGCCAAAAGCTAGCTCTGGGCAGAAATACCCGAACTCAAGGGGAAAACGATCCCTCATGAGTAGGGGCGAACAGAGTTCCCCAGTGTCCAGCAGGAACCAGCTTGGAAGCTTACTTGTGTCGTCCCAACTGGTCTTGTGCTGAGGGCACAAAATCAAAGAGTCATAGTTACCACTGGTCACTCGACCAAGCACATGTACCAAGTGTCCGAACCTGCAGTTCCTCTCGTACTGAGCAGGATTACTATCGCAACGACCGGTCATTAGTTGGGTAAAACTAACCTGTTACTCCTGCAGTTTACCCGCGCTTGGATGGATTTCTTCATTTTGACATTCAGAGCCCTGGGCAGAAATCACGTGTCAACACCGATCGCTGGCCATCGCAATGCTTTGTTTTAATCAGACAGTTGAATTCCCTTAATCCGCACCAGTTCTTAGTCGCCCGCTGAAACGGTCGCGCCAGGCTGGTGGCCCGGCATGCTGCACAGCTGAGGTAAGGACTTGGCAAGACCGGCCGTTTTACGACGGCCAGTCTTGCCCAGTCCCGGTGCACACCCGCTTCCGACCCCAGCCCTCAGAGCCAATCCTTTTCCCGAAGTTACGGGTCGATCTTGCCGACTTCCCTTGCCTACATTGTTCTATCGACTAGAGGCTGTTCACCTTGGAGACCTGCTGCGGATATGGGTACAGTCTGGCACAAAAATCATACTTCATCCCTTGGAATTTCAAGGGCCAACGGGAGTGCTCCGGACACCGCAAGAGCTGCGGTGCTTTACGGGAACAGCATCCCTATATCCGGATGAGCTGATTCCAGGGACACCGGACCCTTACTAAGAAAAGAACTCATCCCGGGACTCTCGTCGACATCTCCAAGTTCGGTTGCATCGCCGCACTAAGACTCGAGGGCCCGATCTCCGTGTCTAGGTTCGGGAATATTGACCAGATTCCCTTTCAGTCGATGGCGGGACGAGCACTTTGTCCCACGTCCCGCCTTCGGAACGGATTTCTCCTATCCCTTAGGACCGACTGACCCATGTTCAACTGCTGTTCACAAGGAACCCTTCTCCACCTTGGTCCTCAAGGAGAAATACTGCATAAAATACAGTATTTCTTTGTCGTTACACTGAATCACTAATTTAAAAAATGCTCTTATATTTAAACATTTCAGCACTTCCTTTTAATTCCGCGGACTCTTCTACTAATGTAATCTGTTGATGACCCGCGGTAGGTCGAAAGTAAGAAAAGTACTAATTTGGTAGGAGAAGGGAAAACAAAAGGTCGATGATAGATGAATTCCATCGGCTGGGGGGGTCAAAGGGTATAAAGTGCACGGGCGGTGTACGCTCAAATTCTGTGAAAGCTATTGTACGTTGGTTTGAATGACGTCGAGTTGCTGCCACCATGTGATATGTCCAACAGGCAATCCAGTAGGCGAAATCTGGATGACTTTACTCTAGGCAGTCATCCAGATGTAGCACACAGGCGGTGTACGCTCGGCAATTCTGTGAAAGCTGTGGTACGGTGTACGTCGAGTTGCTGCCACCGTGTGATATGGCCAACAGGCAATCCAGTAGGCGGCATCTGGATGACTACACCCGAGCTCGCGTCATTGGGAAGGTTGAAGTGTGTCTGAGGAGTTCGGGATCGCTCACAGCATCGTTTCACGACCTTTAAGAGAATTTCAAAGGACAGGAACAGCTTTCAGAGTTTAGCAGTGATCGTCCACGAGCAACCACGGCGGCGGACGACCTGTATATTTTCCTACAGGCGAGAAGAGACAGTGGGAGAAATCGCAAGGTGAATGCAACAGACAACTGGACGTCCGTTATCGCATTTTACCGTGGCCAGGAGGCTGCACGACGACCAGTACGGTGTGCGCCATTAACGCCTGCTCATCGGAGACGGCGGTTTCTGTGGTGCCAGGAACACAAAAACTGGACACAGCAATGGGGTCTATTTCTCCTTACGGATGAGAGCCGATTTAGTCTGACGAGTGATTCTGGTCATATACACATGCGGAGAGAGCAGAAAACGCGCAATCACACCTCCAACATCATCGAAAGGGACAGGTTTGGAGGTGGCGGAGTTCTCGTTTGGGGTGGTATCGTGCTTGGTAGCCGTACTGACCTCCACATCTTCCAAGGAGGTTCAGTCACTGGTGTCCGCTATTATGCAGAGGTTCTCCTGCCTCACGTGCGTCTGTTTAAAGGTTCTGTGGGTCCTGAGTTCCTCTTCATGGAAGACAACGCTACACCTCATCGTACAGTGGCTGTTGGAGAGTGAAAATATTCAACGCATGGAATGGCCGGGAAGGTCCCTGGACCTAAATCCAATTGAACACGTGTGGGACCTTCTAGGGAGACGCTTGGCAGCACGTCACCAGCCGCCAGCAACGAATCCGCAGCTGCGATTGGCACTACAAGAGGAATGGGCCATGATGCTTCAACAGCTCCTCGACAACTTCTTCCTCAGCATGGACAGACGCAAATCCTGCAATGCAGTCAGGGGTGATCATATCCTCTACTAAAGACTGGATTTTTCTTGGCTATTGCCTGTCACATGGACGTTTCTGTCTTCTGTCCAGAGTTGCTCAAAGTTACCTTTTCAATAAAGTGCCTTTGGATTCCTTGTTTGGACAGTTTTGTTGCTCACTTGTCCCATATTCTTACATCTTGGGGTCTTTTGGTATGATTTGAGTATGTGGAGCACTTCTGCACAACGTTACATTTGAAAAACCGTCTCTTCCTTAATTTTTGCACGCCAGTGTACTTGCAAATTTTTAACCTAATTAATAATCCCCTCTATTGTGAATCCCAGTAGAAAGACAGTGGATGCTTTAAATTGTTTTAACCCTTTAAAAAAGCCTCATCATTCCCATTTAAGAAAGGGATTAAGATCTGTTATGCCTTGGATGTGTTCATTGATACCAGGAATGACTGAAGATTCCAAAGTCTGTGATAGCTGTAGAAAGGAGCTTTTGAAGCTGAAAAATGAGAATAGGCCTACCACAGAGGATCTCCCCAGCACTAGCCAGTGTGACCCTGATGGATGGAAGATCTGATGATGATCTTGACACTGATGCTTCATTTGGTAATCAGTCTATCCATTAAGATCATTTAATACCTTGTGGGGATAGGTGAATCTCGAATACACAAGAAAAGGGCAAAATATTCTAAGCAGAAAGCTAAAAAATCAGTTCTGCCATAAAAGGGAAACTTATTCCAAATGCTGATGATCAAGATAGTGTTTCAAAAGAAGAGATGGTGAACCACTTAACCAATGCCTACCAAAATTTAGAAAGTAGGATAAAGAAGATTATGATACTGACCTTGCGGCCTGAGAGTTGGAGTGTTAGGAAGATCATTAACGAGTTCAAAGCTACAAATTATCAGCAGGGTTCCCACGCAACCTGGAATTCTCAGGATATTTGAAAATGGCTCCTACACTCGGAAAATTACCATCCCCCCTTTTTTTTGTAAAAAAAAATGGAAACTATTTTGCCAAAAACTTTTTTTCAAGATTTCAAACTTGCTTGCAATTAATGCCTGCCTAGAATTTGGTAGATCTTACTTTCAGTTATATTAAGTATTTCCTTTATTCTCTAAAAAAAAAAAAAAAAATGCAAAATGGAATTTAAAAAATTGCCAGCTATTAAGCTTTTGTTCAATTTCTGCAGGCAGTTGTTATAACATGGAACAATTAGGCACAATGGCTCCTGCTTGAAGAAATACTTCAGAAGAGAACCAACCAAATGATGAATCAAAGTCCTTTGTCTGTTGGTTCTCTTGAAACATGTTTCTTTGAACAGAGCCATTCCATCATTAAGCTTAGCTGCATTGTGTTATAGAAAAACAAACTATTCAACGGACAGATTTTTTCTTACGTATGACCCGTTTCTATGGGAATGCATTTACAAATTCCGTGTGGGTAGTATTCACAAAAGCTCACAGAACTTAGGTACAGAAAATAATGTGCACAGTTTGTTGTTATTAATGAAAAGCAGGCAATTTTATAAAGACAAATTACGTAAAGAATTTACAAGTGTGTGCTTTGGTGAGAAAAATAAATGGAATGAAATGTAACAATTCTTTGCATCATGCCACTCTGGAAAACTTTAAAAACCACCTGGAGAACCTGGAAAAGTCAGGGATTTTTTATTACTTTTGAGTGGGAACTCTGATCAGGTTAGGCAAGCCAAAAAGCTCTTACAACAGAAGGGGATTTTGTCCCCAGATCAAAAGGCCAGGGAAAAACCTACAAGACTGCCAATGTTATTAAGCGATTTTACGAGAGTAAAGAAGCTAGCAGACCAATGCTAGGCGTCGAGGACTGTGTTTCAATGGAGGACAGTGAAGGTTAATGCTATGTAATTTGAAAGAAGCATACAAGCTCTTCCAAGAAAAGTTAACTAAAACTAAAGTTGGCTTTTCAAAATTCGTAGAGCTACGGCCAAAAACTGTATACTAGCCGGCCAGACTGGTACACACTCAGTTTGCGTGTGTACTATCCATCAAAATGTCAAACTGATGATGGAAGAGTTCCATCATGGATGGGCAGATTCAAAACTACAAGGATTGTCTTTTAAAAATGGTGCGTAGTCCAGCGATCATTGATTGTTACTTTTCAAACTGTGGTTCTTGTCCTGGTGGTGATGAAATAAGGAAAATTGTGGAAGATGGATTTGAAAAAAACTTAATTGAAACAGTAACTTTTCACCAATAGATCTCAGTTGACCGGTGCAACTTGGAAGCTGTACAAAAACCTGTTTATGAATTTGTTGATCTTTTTTGCAACCATCTCAAAGTTCTTCGTCATGATTTCATTGCCAAGCAACAGAGTTTTTATGAGTCATACCAAGGAAAATTTGTCTCATTCAGAGGTGGCAGTAGTTTGTGACTTTTCTGAAAACTACCATTTTGGTTTACAAGACGAAGCACAATCCTATCATTGGAACAGTGCCCAGGCTACTGTTCACCCTTTTGTGGTTTATTTCAGGAAGGAAGACAAGGTCGGACACTGTAGCTTTGTGTTAATCTCAAGAGTGCCTTGAACACACCATGGCTGTCCATTTATTTCAGAAAAACTTATTGTTTTTAAGGTCCAAATTTAACGATGAACTGAAGAAAATTTTCTGTTTTTCGGATGGCTCAGCTGCCCAATATAAAAAGAACTTTCTGAACCTTTGCAATCATGAAAATGATTTTGGAATTGAAGCAGAATGTCATTTTTCAGCTACTGCTCACGGTAAAGGCCCATGTGTTGGAGTGGGGTGGGGGGGGGGGGGGTTAAAAGAGAGGCAGCAAGGACGAGTCTACAAAGGCCATACCAAAATCAGATCCTTTTCAACTCTATGAATGGACAAAACTTGACCTTTCCAGGTCCATGGAATTTACATATGTTACGCAAGATGATTACATAGAAAATGAACATCTGACCCATCGGTTCAGTCAGGCTGTAGCAATTCCAGGAACTCGAAAGCTTCATGCTTTCACACCCTCAAGGTGTAGAACAAAAGTTTATGCTAAGCCATTTTTCGCCGCCCCGGTGGCGCAGTGGTCTAAGGCGCTGGCCTCTGATCATTCGTCCGTAAGGGGTCCGGGTTCGAATCCCGGTCAGGCATGGATGTTGTGTTTGTCTTACGGCACTGGCTCTTTCCCTTCCCTGGAACCAGTGACCCTAAATTAGGGACGGGCGACTGCTTATAGCCCATTGAGTTGCTCACGGTGGTCGTTAAACCTCAAAAAAAAAAAAAAAAAAAAAAAAAAAAAACAACGCCATTTTCATTTGCCCCATTATCAACTAGCTATCCAGTCATATCTTATGGAGAGAAGTTAGACTTTCATGAACTTAAGGGGTATGTCATTTCTATATACAACGACAGATGGTGGCTGAGCTATGTTTTGGGAAAAAATGAAGTGAAAGTTACATTTCTCCATCCATCAGGACCTTCTTTTCTTACCCCCTCAACACGTGATGTGCTCTGGATTCCTTCTACTGATGTCATTTGCAAAGTGAATCCCATCACGCCAACTGGTTGAGCTTACACTCTACCAGAAGGGGAAAGAAAAGAAGATTACTAATGTCATTAAACACTTCTTGGACTAAAGCAAAGACTGATAGACTTGAGTTAGCAGCAGCCGCCACCTCCAGCATATTGATGAAATACTATGTTAATTTTTTGGGGTAAGCTGTTAAAACCAATGTTTTCTTGTAAATCGAATTCATTTCTTTTAGTTGCCATATAGTTAGAAAATGTAGAATAAAATTTGTAATAAGCACTATCATAAATTCTTAAACTACAGGTAATAAGTCAGCCAGATTTGTCTAAAGCCAGACTTTTGTGAAAAACTAAATCTGATATGTTAGCTATTTCTCCATACATGTTAAACTTGTACTCCCTGCAGCACCTGATCCCATTATGATCCCAAAATGAAACTTTGGTAGATGTAAGAGCATAGTGCAAAGTAATTTTTTAAAAATTTTAAAATTGTTGTTTTTTGAAAAATTTAAATATTAAAGTTGGTTTTAAGAAAAAAAAATTATATTTTAAGTTCTGTCATGTTGCACATCAAATTAAAGCCCACAGACATGTTTGCTATCCGGGTGTAGCCCGGAAATCCGGGTTTTTAAAGTTTAGAAGAATGTGATATTCTTCAGTCATTTAATTTCCAAAAATGCTACGGAATGAAAATTAAAAGCTCCTTTCGAGTTCCATTTTCTTTGGGAATTACAGTGTTTGATTGAAGTAGATTATCTGTGACACCTTGAGAGTTTCTTTTCCTATCAAGCAAGCTTTCAAGATAGCAGCATGCTGAAAGTAAGACTTTTTTTCATTATCTTGTAAGTTTCATCTAGTATATCAGATAATTTGCTTATATTAGATTCAGTCAATCCAGTTAGCTACATTTTGAAATTGAATGGAAACCACTGTAGGCTTCCAGAACTGAACTAACCTCCATAGACTTAATTCAAGCATAGACTGCTTAATTATAGACTTATTTATTAGACTATAATTAAGCAGTCTATGACTGCATAGACTTAGTTATTCCATAGACTGCTTAATTAATATATTGTATGAAGTGCAAAACTTGACTTCAAAGATGCAAAGTCTAAAGGACTTACAGCACACTCAAAGAAAATTTGGTTTAAGAAAAGATGCAAAATTAAACTGCATATACACTAGGGCCTATTTGTTATGTTGCTAGTTAATATGCGTGTAATATATAAATACTCTTGTAATATGCATTATATATACACTATATTGGAACTGAGCTCAGGGTTTCTTGTGTCATCCCACAATCACCTCAAGCCCATCAAAAGAGCTTGAAAATGAGACATTGGCCAGGTCTATCTCATCAGGTTCCTGAGAAAATGGCATTTAACTATTTCAGGTTGGAGCTTTTTTAAATAAAAATTAAAATAATTAATACTTAATAACATTTGAAAGGAATGCCAAAAAATGGGGGGGGGGGTCATTCATAACTATGTAAGAACAGTTCCTACACCAAGTTTCATCAAAATCTAAGAGGTCAAGGGAGAATCAGTGTGTTGATTTGACATGGAATGACCCACAAATATTTCTTATGATAGCATGCTTATCCATCTGATTTGTGATTTTATTAACTTCTGCAGTATCTTTGCTGTGGTTGCCATTAGGTTTCAGTGCTCTTGAAGAAAGTTGGAATAATGAAAGTTATTGCTGTAATGCTTCTTTTGCAGGCTGTTTGATACCATACATCCACATCTATGTGCTCCTTATCTTTAACTAGTCTTCTTGTATGGGTCTAAAAACAAATGCTGGGCCAAATGTGAAAAAAAAAAAAAATAGTACAACCAAGCATGCTGTGAAGTATTTGTCTATGTGTGCAAGTTTTAAAAGAACTAATTTTAACTGAGTAAAATGCTTTGTTTATACATTGCTACTGTTAGTTGCATTCTGTATTTACATATGCAAAAAGATGTGTTAAGGTCAGTTTATACAGATCACTCTAGACCAGACAAAATCTGGTAAATGCCAAGTCTTAATTTCATGATGTTGAGATAATTTGCCCCAATTTTTTTCAATCTAGTTGGCTATGCTTGGTGAATATATCAGTCAGTGGAAAGCAGGCATTCTATGGCACATATCAAGAATGTTTGTTGGATAAAATTTAATCCCATTTTATTCTTCTGAGCAAGTTCCTGGATCATACTCTGGAGGGGTGGTTGCAAAAATGATTGCATCAGCAATATGTAGGTGAGTTAAATTATCTCCATTAATCTTTTATCCCCTTGTTTTCCCAGTTTAGTAATTGAAAGGCAATTTGCAATGTGGTATTGAAGAGTTAAAGAGATAGTGTCACCTTGTCCTCCCTTTCCAATTTTTGTTGGTGGTGTATCCTCAAATAGCTGTACTTGATTTTTTGTAGATATTATTTATAAATCTAATGTAAGTATCTTCAATACCTCATAATTTCAAAGCCATTGTAACTGCTGTTGACAGGGTCAGGGTGTGCACGGGTGCTTGAAAACCTGGAAAGTCTGAAAATCATGCTTGTTTTCCAGGCTTAGAATATCTTGGGAAAATGTTGGGGTTTTTTTAAGCTAAAAAGGAAGGCCTTGAAATTAGTGCTTAAAAATATATTTGAATTTCTTTTAGAAAATCGATGTTGCCTCTTTTTTTTTTTTTTTTTATTATATATAGCAGTCTTTTGTAAGAAAAAGATCGTGCTGATGTTATTGTTGTGTGTCAGTCTATCTGTGACCATTATATCTCTGCAACTATTAGTCCCATGAAAAATTCCTTTTTGCATTGGGAAGCTCGCACTATATCTCTGCAACAGTTAGTCCGATGAAAATTTCTTTTTGCGTTGGGAAGCTCCAAATGTGCGAATGATACTTGCATTCAGTTTTTTTTTTTATGATGCACAATTGCGCTGCTAGATGGAGTAAATGCAAAAGATGCTGAATTCAAAATATATTTTATTCCATATATTTGCTTCTAAACTTCAGATTGAAAAAAAATTCAGTTACATTACATTTATGTTGAAGATTTTTAGGAATAGCCATTTTTTCAAGTTATGCGTAGATTTTCTGCTAGGGGGCGTAAAACTAAGCTGCATTCCCTCCCGATATCTCCGCTTCTAAAACTCCGATTTGAAAAATTCTTTCTGAACCAGATACAGCTCGTGATAGGAAATGCTTTGCATGTAATTTCTAATCTTGGTTAAGAATGGTTTGGCCACCAGGGGCGTAAGTGTTAATTTCTGCTTCTGATGTATTTGCAACAGGGTTGCCAGCCGACCAGGAAAAATCGCGGATTCCGAAAATAAGGCTAAAACTCTGGGAAATCTTTTTTTTTTTTTTTTATGCAAAAAGCTGGGGAAAGTCTGGGAAAAAAAACCTGATAATTTTTTGCTTAATGCATATGCAGTTACCAGAGATGCCAAGTAGTTTCTACGGATATCATGTTCAAACTACGAACTTGCGGAAGTGTGCATTTTTCCAGAAATCTCTAATACTTCCGGAAACCTTTTTTATTTTATAAAATTATTTAAAAAAAAAAGAAAGTCTAGCATAGTCAAATGTAGTGATTTTTGCGGTAACGTCACGAAGCCGCCACACATTTTGATTGGAATTTTCGATCTTTTTCCTTTTGTTATTTTTCACTTTTTTTCTGCAATCCCCCATTGACATTGGAAGTCAGAGTAAACTTCAAAGCAGCTGCGTCACTTAGAAAGGCTGCCCTGTGGTCTGACGGGGAGTTAAGTAGGTCAAGATTGGATTCCCCTCATCTACTGCAAGAAGAGTTTAGTGTTTGCTACCCCAGAGCACTTGTTCTGTGACGGGGGAAACTATCGTATTGTTTATTTCATTTTCCTTACAGAAAGGCGGGGATTTCCCCTTCTTGTTTCTTCTTTATCTGCTTCAAAGCAGGTTCATTTGATGCTGTTGATAGGTACATTTCACCAGCCCCCCCACCCCCCCACCACAGAATTTTTAAGACACCTTTCGTTTGTACCACGTATGAACCAGACCGTTCATTCCGGTTCAAACGTGGTACATTCATTCATTTAATAACACTTAATATCTATTTTAGAATTATGTACAGGTATGGTGTGTGAAAAATTCATTAAAATTTTTCAGACACCATACCTGTTCATAATTCTAAAATAGATATTAAGTGTTTTATTGTTATAATTTTGTGTTTGAGAAATTGGGAGTTTTGAACATACAGAAAGAATTAATGCGATGCATATAGATGTTTTATGAAGATAATGAGTATCATAATACAACACAATTCTTGATATATAAATATTCATTGTGGTTTAGGACATTGACTTGAATTTTTACCCTGAAAAAGAGTGGGCACCCTGGCAAGCGAAAATGTTGCAGCAAAGATCATTCTGTATGATCACGTGACTTTGTACCTGGCTTGCCATAGGATGGCGTTTGCAACGCACGACGTCAGTTAACTTCGGGAAAACCTTAACTGCGTCCTGAACTTACGTAATTTGTCGGAGGTAGACTAGAGGCGATTCCACGTTTTCTGTTCTTGTTAAGTTGAAAGTTGATTAGTTGTGGTGTGACGTGAATTGCTGTAGTTTATGAAGCGTGTTCAGTGGCTTCCAGTTGCAGTGGTGTGAAAAAAATAAAAATTCACAGCAGTACAAGGAATGTTATTCGTTGGAATTTCCATGATTACAGCGATCGCATGTTTCCGTGAATAGTGTTTTGTGGCGTGTGCAACTGCGATTTTTCGGTGGCTCGTGGCACAGACAGGACGATTGCCGGAGGCATGCAACTTCGAAAAAACATGAATATGGTTTTTTGAAAGAAAAGAATAATTCTGTATCCAGTTACTTCGTAAAAAGTGATGAGATCGCTGTTATTCAAGCTGAAAGTTATTTTACTTTATTTTTAATCGAACATAATTTGCCAATTTCTGCTGCAGATTATGCGAAGCCCTTTCTTCAAGCAATGTTTCCGGATTTGGAGATAGCGAAAAAATACAGAACTGGTCGCACAAAATCTACAGCTATTATTCAGAGTATTACTAAAATAACAATGGAAGAAATTACGACTGCCCTTTGCTCTACTACTTTTGCAGTCTCGACGGATGGCAGTAATGACACGAAAATTTATCCAACTATTGTCCCTGATCGAGATTAACATGTTGCTAAAAATGTAGCAGTGTACTCTGGGAAATATGCATGCTACCCTGCAAATTTTAATGTGGGAACTTGACTTCACTACGGGCGCTGCACATATGTACTACTGATGACTTTCTTCAGATGTTGGCATCTCTGAGTTACCAGGAATGAGAATTCTGCACTAGAGTGCACCAAAACAAAATTCTTGCACCATCTTGCTACAAAAGACAGATTGTGCGCCAGAACCGCCGTGCCCTGTCGTCATCGTTGGTACTTTGGCACACTACATTCTCCGTGCGAACATAGTTGCGTTTAACGTTGAGTAAGACCATGCATTGGGAAGAAAGATTCAGTGATTCCAAGTACAAAGGGTTTTATGTAGTTACTATAGAAATTGTCGTCCGCTATCGATGACGGAAAACATCGAGTATGCTGTGGAAATCGTCGGTCCGCTACAGATAACGGAAAACAAGAGTATTCTATGGAAAACGTCGGTACGCTACGGACAACGAAAAACGTCAAGTATGCAATGGAAATCAAAAATTTCGCCAGCAATTCAAGTGTACAAAGTAGCTGTTAAAAGCATGTCTTTTAAAAAAAAAAAAAACCATCTTGCTTATGTTATCGGTTTGTTCTTCTGTCTGTAGACATCTTGCAACTATTAGTCCGATTTGAAAAATTCTTTTGCATTGGGAAGCTTGAAATATGCGAATGGTGATCTTTCGCTTTTTTTTTACAATGTACAATTTCTCCGCTAGAGGGTGTAAATGCAGATGTCGAATTCAAAATATGTTTTATTCCATATCATCATCATCATCATTGTCAACCATTATCAATCCACTGCTGGACGAAGGTCTCCCCAAGTTTCCTCCACAACGGTCTGTCTTGGGCCAGTCTCCTCCATGTCACTCCTGCATACTTTCGAATTTCATCCACCCATTTTCCATGTGGTCTTCTTCTGGGTCTTTTCCTGTCCCTTGGAATCCAATCTAAAATTTCGGCTGTCCATCGATGGTCTGTTCTTCTGGCAGTATGTCCAGCCCATTGCCATTTCAGGTATTTTACTCTGATCATGATGTCTTCCACTCTTGTCGTTTTTCGGATCCACGAGTTCCTCTTCTTATCTCTCCTGGTTACACCAAGCATGCACCTCTCCATGCTACTTTGAGTTGTCTGCAGCCTTTGTATGTCTCTTTTAGCTAAGGACCACGTCTCTGCACCATACGTAAGCACTGGAAGGATGCATTGATCAAACACTTTTCTTTTAAGACATAATGGCATATTGCTCTTAAAAATTATGCTGTTTCTTCCAAAAGCTCTCCAGGCAAGTTTTGTACGCCGATTAATTTCTTCACCAATGTGACCCTCACTTGATATCTGCTGTCCAAGATAAACGTACGTGTCTGTTATCTCCAGCTTTTCTCCATCAATCGATAAATCTTCATTTCTTGTAAAAGCATTGTACATCGCTTTTGTCTTCTGAAAGTTCATTTTTAATCCCACTTCTTTACTCTTGTCAGCAAGTTCCTGGATCATACTCTGTAGCTCTGATGGGGTAGTTGCAAAAATGACTATGTCATCAGCAAAACGAAGGTGGGTTAGATAATCTCCATTAATCTTTATGCCTTTATTTTCCCAGTTCAGTGATTGAAAGACATTTTCCAATGTGGCATTAAAGAGCTTCGGAGATATGGTGTCACCTTGTCTCACTCCTTTTCCAATTTTTATGTGTGTTGTATTTTCAAACAGCCGAATCTTTGCACTTGCATTTTCATAGATGTTATTAATAATATTAATGTATGCATCTTCAATACCGCAGGATTTCAGAGCCATTGCAACTGCTGATTGTTTCACCGAATCAAAGGCTTTTTCATAACCGATAAAAGCCATGCACAATGGAAGTTCATATTCCCTCGCTCTTTCAATTAGTTCTCTCAGTACGTGGATATGATCTATTGTGCTGTAGCCACTCCTGAATCCAGCTTGTTCTCTCGGTTGAGCCATGTCCAGTGTCACCTTCAAGCGGTGTGAAAGAACTTTAGTGAAGATTTTATAAACCACTGATAGGAGGCTGATAGGTCTGTAGTTCCTGAGATCCTCAATGTCACCTTTTTTATGTAGCAAGATCATTGTAGCATTGTTCCAATCCTCAGGAATTTTCCCTTCATTAA
The DNA here is from genome assembly GCA_039090855.1 of Macrothele yani. Lineage (NCBI taxonomy): Eukaryota > Metazoa > Arthropoda > Arachnida > Araneae > Macrothelidae > Macrothele > Macrothele yani. The sequence continues at coordinate 148,281,111 of CM077027.1, forward strand.
GGCATCGAGTGAAAATTTGGGCGAGTACTGTTTCGATTTCTCCACTTGCTTCTTGTATGATGTCTACAGTAATTCCATCTTCTCCTGGAGCTTTTCCCTGCTTCATGTTCTTGATTGCATGTGCAACTTCTGCTGGAAGGACTGGAAGAACTCTTGTACTGGTACCTTTCATGATGTCTGGAGTACATGTATCATCCCTTTCATATAATTTGGAGTAGAAATCTTTCAATCTTGTCAAAATTTCGCCTCTATTTCTTGTTACAGAACCATCTTCTTTTCTCAGTGCCATAATCTGTTTTTTCCCCTTACTGAGATGTCCCTTTGCTATCTTTAGGCTTTGGTTGTTTTCAATTGCTTTCCTTACTAGTTCACAGTTGAATTTCCTTACGTCTTCAGTGATACTTTTTCGTACTGTCTTGCATAGCTCTATATATTCCACTTTGGAAGTCACATCTTCCTTAGTTGTCCTCATCACTCTTCTTTTTTGCATCAACATTTTGGTTTTTCCTGATAATTTGTTCACATGCAATTTGTTCTTAGACCCAGCTAATTTTGTTGCTGTTTCCATAAGAGCTTTGGTTACTTTTCTGTTAACTTCAGAAATATCCACTTCTTCCGATGTTAGGCCTTCTAAAGCAGAGAATCTGTTCTTCAGTTCCAATTTGAAGGTATTATGGTGTTTTTTAAGATTGGTTATGTCAATACATTTTGTTTGTCTTATGAGCTTGCTACGTTCGAGTTTAGTGTTGAATTGTATCTTACATCTCACCAATCTATGGTCACTGCCTGTGTTGAACTTGTTTAGCACACTGCAGTCTTCTATGACGAATTTTTTGTTACACATAATAAAATCAATTTCACTTGTCGTCCCATTTGGATGTCTCCATGTCCATTTCCTGTGTGGCTTTTTCTTGAGGAGTTCAAGATGAAAAACCCTTCTGCCTCTGCAAACTCTACGAGAGTATTTCCACGCTGGTTTCTGTTGCAGTGACCGAATTTACCTACTGAAGTTTCATTCTGTTGCCGTTGCCCTATTTTTGCATTGAAATCTCCCATAATTATCTTCAAGTGCTGCTTACCTTTATTATTTAGATCACGAATTTCCTCGTAAAATTCTTCAATTTCTTCTTCAGCATGACTTGTGGTGGGTGCATAAGTTTGAATAATCTGAGCCATGTATCTTCTCGAGAGTTGGATAACGAGTCGTGCAGCTCTGTCAGAGGAACTTTCAACTTCTACAACTTTATCCTTCAGTTTCTTGTTATATATCTGCTTCCAAACATCCGATTGAAAAAATTCTTTTATCTTTCGATTCTGTTTATGTCAAAGTATTTTAGGTATAATTACATTTTCAAGTTACACATAGATTTTGCGCTAGAGGGCATAAAAGTAAATTAAGTTTTCTGTGATATCTCATATAAAACTTCAATTTTAAAAATTTTTTTTTTCTTCAGTGGATACAGCTCCTGATGGAAAATCTTTTGCATATAATTTCTAATTTTTGGTAAAGAATGATTTGGCCACCAGGGGGCGTAAGCATTCATTTTTGCTTCTAATGTATTAATTAGCCATAAATCCTGAGCTTCTAAAATCTCGATTGAAAAAATTCATTCGTGGACTGATGCCACTCGCGTCTATAAACCTTTTCGGAATATTTTCTTTGTAAAATATTGAATGGTTTCACCGCCAGGGAACGTAGATGTATACCTTATTATATATATATACCTTATAACAACTGAAATGTTAGACTGGATTCCAAGGGACAAGAAAAGACAGAACACCATGTGAAAGGTGGGTGAATAAAACTCAAAAGTACGTCAAAGTGACATGAAGGAGACTACCTCAAGAGAGAAAGTTGTGGTAGATGCTTTGGTACCATCCAGTAGTGGATTGATAAAAAAAAAAATACAAGAATTGAACAATTATTAATATTTATTATTGCCCGAAAACCTTGTACCAGTAAAGGCTATTAGTAGTGTAGAAATGTTATTGACAGAAAATTAAAGATCAGTCTGGAGAGAGCTGATGACAAATGATTCTTAATCAGTTCACAAGTTCTCCAGAGATTTCATTGAAGTTTGAGATAGTTGCAGTAAATTAGTAAACTTCAGTCGATGGATTTTATTGTGAAGATTTATTTGGTCAACTTTATTGAGCAGAATGGACATTCTTATCTTCATGTGCTTCTAAACATGAAAACAATTCTAGTCTAGAAAAGTCCCTTTAGAACTACACTGGTTTCCTTAAATTAAAAATGACAAAATGTCTTAAAATATATATAATTAAGTATGCTTTTTCATAATATGTGTACAATACAAAATAAAGCCAATTACTAAGAGCAAATACAAAGTATACTTGGTTACATGATAACAATGAGCTAGCCAGAGTGAGTCTGGCTAGCTCATTTTTATCATGAAGGATAGACAACCCTCACAGCAATACACACTTCGGTGATGTTTAATGCTTGTAATCAGTGTCCAGAAGCTGTCTTGGCACAACCTTTACTCCAGCAAGGCATTTGAAGCTTAACAGTGGAGGCAAAAATTGTGGACACTGAAATTTTCATGTTTTGGAAATGTGTAGGCCCATAGGAAATGTTATTTTGCGCTTTATGCAAATGTTTATACACTCGCGGATAATGAGAATTGTGCATCAAGAAGGAGGCATCGGATTGAACTGAAATTTCATGGACGTCATGATACAGATGAGTGGTGGCAAAACAGCTGCAATTACAGAGGGATCTGTGGCACGCAGTCCGGTCATCTTCAATAGCGAGTCGCACCGCCTCGTGCGGCGATATATGCTGAATACGGTCCGGCATGGAGGCAAATAGATGCCTGATGTCCTGCGGCAGACTAAGAGGAGGGATCTGTGGCACGCATACGTGGTGGACGGTGTGCTCAAAATCCCGGATAGTACGACACGGAGGCAGCCAGCGTTTCAACTGGCCCCATACATGCTCGATAGGGGACATGGAAGTGTCTGGACATCACGTAGAAGTCCTGGGCATCCCGAGCCGTGTGCGGGCGGGCATTATCTTGCTGGTATAGCGCACATGAGGCTGTAGGATCTCATCCACATACCTCTGGCCCGTCAATGATCCACGTACCACTACTAGAGCTGATCGGCTATTGTAGGCAATGGCTTTCCAGATCATAATGTCTGTGGTGGCCCGAGGTTAGTATTGTGCCTTTGACCCGGAGACCACACCCGGACACGATGATCATGTCCTCCAAAACGAAGCGGCCCTCATCGCTAAACACCGCACGTCGCCAGTCTGTGACGTTCTACGTCGCTCTGGTCTGGCACACTGAGCCGGCGATGTTCTGGTGTTAATATCAGCGAACATAAGGAGCGGTGGGATCGCAGATTCGCTTCCGCGAGGCGTGGGGAAATGGTTCGTGGGCACACAGGAGCCGCTACATCTGCCTGTATAGTGGACTGGGTCCTCGTGGGATCCGTTCGTGCCCGACGCACGATCCGTTGATCATCTGTACGGGTGGTTCGTCCAAAGCCGCGTGGCAGTGCTGTCATGTGTCCACGCTCCCAACACAAGACGGTATGATCAGAACGATCCATGTGGCGGGCTATACGGCGCACCGACCACCCCTCTCGCAAAGTCCGTAAGTTGCGTAAATCGATGCCTCTGGTGTCTACCCGACAACCTTGTCACTACTCTTGCTTGCATCGACCGGTGCTTTTCGCTTTCATAGGGTATGATGATGATGATGATCGTATGTAGAGGATTTTAGGAAGGGAGTGTCTGTCCCCAGGTCTTAAACAACCCTTAGAAATAGGAAGCTAGAGTGCCCGATAGGAGGGAGAGAAATATGCCCTTATTTATTACCGGGGTCCGACGGCTTAGCGTGCCCATCCGACGCACAGCGGATATTTAGTGGATCGAGCGTTCGTATTTGCTGGGATCGAACCTGAGGTCCCTTCCGCGGCAGTCACAAACGTTGCCCACTAGGCCACCCGCTTTCATGGGGCATCGACTACACGCCGGTTTATAAGGCTATCGGTTCGTGCTTGCACAGCACCACCACAGGGTGTGCGGTCATGCGCAATCGCACCAAACGCGAATCATTTGCGTACCAGCGCACACTAGCTATTTCCAAAGTTTGGCGGTTGTGACATGTTTTCTTCTACGTGCGCAAATTTCATTTTCCGTGAGTTTGTCAATTTAAAAAAAATTTAATGCTGAATTCAGTACAAAAAACAGAATGCAAATATATGCAGTACAAAAAAGGTTATGCAGGGAATACTGCAATCATGCTGAATATATTGTAATGCACTTACGATTTCAATGTACTATCAGTAATTATAAATATAATGATCCGATTTATTGGTGTCTAACGTAAGAAATCACACAAATTTCACTCCACAAGCTTTCTCCGTCAACGGACGGCTTCATCAGGCGGTTACATAGAGAATATAGAATCAAAATTGTAGACAGAACGTTAATTCTAATATGACAAATGAAATCATGCGTGAAGACCGCGCGCATAAATAACCACGAACGTGGTGAATACAATATCTTAAAAGCTAATGCAAAAGCAAACAATGTAAACTTTAGGAAGAAACTAGAATCATGAAGACCATCTTGCGATGCCTAGCAGATGGTTCCAAGCCACCGGTAGTTCGAAAGAGACATCGGTGTTGCATACATCCTGTTTCGTTAATATCTCAACTGTTTCCCTTATGGCAGCTGTTCTTGCGTCTCCATATGGTGTGATCTTCGAGATATTCTGCCATTGGGGTTGAGCTTGATGGTTAGCTACTTCTTTGGCAAGTGACTTAGAAAGTTTCTTTTGTGCAACGTCCCTCTTATGCTCATTCATTCTCTCCTCAAATGACCTTTTTGTGAGACCTACGTAAAATTTAGTTGAGGAGTCTGGGTATAACAATGGGATGCAATAGATGCCCGCATCTGTGAGCTTCAAGGTACTATTACTTCTTGCTGTGCTGAGGACGGTTGCCATGTGTTTAGAAGCTTTAAGGCCAACATCCAATCCTTTCTTCTGAAAGTGATTTTTAATAAAATAAGATATTTTTGGGATGTACGGGATCGAACCAACAAATTTTAAAGGTGCTCTTCTGTTCGGTGTAGCAAGTGTGTTGGCTTCAACTTTCGCTATTGTGTCCTCTACACAGGAGACGTCAAACCCTCCTGCAAAGGCAAGATCTTTCAAGACTTAATTTCGGCATCATAGTCAGATTTCAAGGTGCAAAAATCTTTGGCTCTTTTAGCCCGGTATTTGAACTTGTGTGTTGCATACTTGTGTGTTGTTGGGTTGGCTGATCCTGGTGGAATAGGGTTAGGTACGTGCATGGGTTTATAGTAGACTTTGGTAGTGAGTGTACCTGAAATCGATTTCTTCACAAGTACATCTAAATATGGTAACTCTCCTTGATTTTCTATTTCCATCGCAAATTTAATGTCTTCATGTATGTTGTTTATGTCTACCATAAAGTCTTGCAAGTAGGCTTCTCCGTGCTCCCAGACAAAAAAGATATCATCTGCATAGCGTAGCCATACTCTTGGTGTCCTGGGTATGACAAATGACACCAAGAGCCATACTCTTGGTGTCATTTGTCATATTAGAATTAACGTTCTGTCTACAATTTTGATTCTATATTCTCTATGTAACCGCCTGATGAAGCCGTCCGTTGACGGAGAAAGCTTGCGGAGTGAAATTTGTGTGATTTCTTACTTTAGACACCAATAAATCGGATCATTATATTTATAATTAGTTTTCTGGTGTTGGCGTCCCACAAGCTATGTACTATCAGTATTTAGTAGGGTAGCCTTTATTCTTTAAGACTGCATCGCAGCGACGTGTCATTAAGCCAACAAGTGTTTGAAGCTCTGCCTTCGTTATTACGTGGTGCCAGGAAGAATTGTAGCCTCAATTAATTGCCTTTTATTTGATGGACTCCTCAAACGGTGCAACAAATTTTCTATCGGGTTCAGGTAAGGGTTGTTTCCTGGCCAGGTCAACAATAGAATGGACTTTGTTGTGAAACACTGATCGCATATTTTTGCTGTGTGGCAGGGAGCTAAAAAAGAAATGGTGCATTGTTGAGAAAGAGAGCCCTGATAGAAGGCAACAGTTTTGGTTCCAGAATGGTGTCAAAGTATTTTCTTGCGCTCAGCGTGCTGTCGATTACATGAAGGCGGCCAACACCATTTGCTGCCATACATGCCAAAATCATAACGCTAGTTGGGTGCTTTACATTGGCCTTCATGCAGTCAGGATGTAGCTGTTCTCCTACTGTACATCTCAAGTATTTTCGGCCATCACTACCAAATAAGGATTTCCTACCTTCGACACTCCAAATAACTTGCTTCCACTGATCGTCTGTCCATCCAATGTGTTCTTTTGCCTGCTGTAGTCGTTTCTTGCGCTGCTGTAGATTCAGATATGACCTTTTTCTGGGAATCCTACCTCTTAGTCCCATATCTGTATGGTCTGCTCTTTACCGAATTCTTCAACTGACAGAAACATCAGTTGAACACAGTTCAGGTCTGATAGCTTCGAACGAAATTTTTCTGTCCTTCAGACACAGTCTTTTCTTCTGTCATCAACAGCTTTTGTGCACTTTTTTGGCCTTTTCCTGGTTTGTTTTTCAGTGACTGTTCCCTGATAGCGTAAACAGCACTTTCGTACACCAGATATGTCACTGACCCACCTACTTGCCTTGCAATTTCAGAAGGTGGCGCAGTTGTCTAAGCGATGGCCTCTGATCATTCGTCCGAAACGGGTCCGGGTTCGAATCCCGGTGAGGCATAGATGTTGTGTTTGTCTTATGGCACTGGCTCTCTCCCTTCCCTGGAACCAGTGACCCTAAATTAGGGACGGGTGCCTGCTTATAGCCCATTCAGTTGCTCACGGTGGTCGTTAAACCTCTAATTAAAAAAAAATTCAGAATAAGAAACATTCGATTCATGTAATAAAACAATCCTGATCCTTTTGGTCGGTGACCAATCAACTCTTCTTTGGTGCCATTGCTGTACTTATTATCTACACGTTAAATTTAAAGAAATACTAAAAATATTCACACAACTACAATTACGCTTCACTTACACCGCTAGCAGTCTTAAGAAAGACTTAACGGTGTAAGTGAAGCCTACAGAACAAACAGCAAAACTGACTTGCCTCAACTTCTCACAAGATGTATTGCAGCTACTGCCATTTGACTGGTCCCCAGAACAAGGACTGTGATTGGGCAGTAGGGTTTGCACTTACAATCCGCTTTTTAACTGAATCACACTTGCTTCTTTTTTTAGACTAAAGTAGGCATAACTTCTTTTGTACTGCATATATTTGCATTCTGTTTTTTGTATTGAATTCAGCATTAAATTTTCTTTAAATTGACATAAACATTTGCATTTGGTACAAAATAACATTTCCTAACTGCCTGTAAATTTGCAAAACATGAAAATTTCAAAAAGTGTACAATTTTTGCCACCACTGTATGTGGGTTTGGGGTAAGGTGTTGAAGGACTTTGTCTCCTTAATTATCCCGAGCATGCTCAGTAGCGTCAAGATGACGAGCTGGCTCAGTGAGGGTACGCATTATCGTTCTGTAGAATAAAATATTTGCAAATTACTTCTGCTTGACGCTTAAAGCATTCTAAGATATATTCCTATAAATCTGAGTATGAGCCAGTTCAGTGCATGTAGAGATCTGTGTTGCGGCCCCAAAATGTACCTGCCAACACAATAAGTGTCCCTTTCTGAGGCGCTTAAAATGGATGATGTTATGTTCGTGCTCGTCTTCAAGTTCTCATTTGGATAGCAATTCTGGACTCGTCCGTAAGAAGAATAGAGTTCAATGGTTCATTAGTCCAGTTGACATGACTGCAACACCAACTGAAACGTTCTCAGGTAAAGGTGACGTACACCACTAGTCTTCTAGCACAGGTTGGAACAAGATACCATAATTCCTGTTGCTCCATAAGATCCAAATGCAGTTGGTATAGGTGTGACAGGCTTTCTTCATTCATTTAGCTACAGGTAACTGCATTTCTTGAAGTTGTCCAAGATCTTCCATTACTGAATCTCTATGCCATATCTTCCCTTCGAAATGTTGTCGCCCCGGTGGCGCAGTGGTCTAAGCGATGGCCTCTGACCATTCGTCCGAACGGGGTCCGGGTTTGAATCCCGGTGAGGCATGGATGTTGTGTTTGCCTTGCGGCACTGGCTCTCTTCCTTCCCTGGAACCAGTGACCCTAAATTAGGGACGGGCGACTGCTTATAGCCCATTGAGTTGCTCACGGTGGTCGTTAAACCTCCAATAAAAAAAAACAAATACAATGTACTACCAAATCACTTTTATTTAGGCACTTGACTAATGATTGGCCATATTCAAGCTTCCACCTTAATTCTCCAAAATGGTGTCTAGACAAGATCAGAATAACGGTAAAATACAAACCTTTAAAGCAACGTGTTTTTGGAATCTAGAAGAGAAATGACAAGCCTCTTTCATTTAACTTAAAGCTGATTTGCATATTCACACTTTTATTTTGGCATTGCCGAGTTAAAATAACCCTCTTATTATAGGCTCATCTACTTTCATGGTGTATTCTTTAAAAAAAAATGCAAATTTCATGTTCCTTAATTTATGGAAACCAGTACAGTTGTCAGTCATTTCCTAGAGACTGTCATTGTAATGCAAGCAGTGTACTGCCAAGCTTTGGCCTACTGCTCGATCGTTGGCTGCAAAGAAAGGTCATATAACAGGATCAACGTAATGTCTTACCGTCACCGAAAGACTAGTGTGTTCTGCTACCATATCGGATCAATGTATAGTGGAATATGATTTATTGGGACATTTTATGGCTGCCAATTTGTACAGCGCCTCTTTATGTCGTTCATAACAATGGCGACGTACAAGGTCAGACAAAATAAATTTGAGCTAAAAAATTCCAGGATCGAAAATTTTTGCTAGAATCGTAATGATCTGCTTTACATTGTGCAGATCGGGGTGAAGTTCGCTACACGATATCAACTCCATAAACACTCACAAAAAAGTTATATACAATAGCAGAGATGGGACATTCTGATTAATTAAAACCTTAAAATGCTTGCTTGCTTTTGTACAACAAACAAAACACATGCATGACATTGAAAAAATTCTCTTTAAATATATTATATCATGTCTATAAAGCACAACGTGGGCACTGATCCTTCATAGAGTTATTATGTGCAACCTTAGGACCTGATCAATGAAAGTGCACCCGTTTCTGCAGTACAATGGTGGGAGCTCATCTCCCTATGATCTTGTGTGGCGACATGTATAGGAATCTGCCATCACAACAAGCAGAGCATACGCCCTAAAAATATATATGAATGATGAGGGGAGTCGACACATTTTAAATATAGAAGCTGCCATCAATGACACTGCAGCGTTAGAGAATCCTGGGAAATTTGTAAAACGTTCTAATGGTTCGCAGTTTTCTGCTGAAGTGGGAAGAGTTCCCCATATAAAAATTAATATGAAGCAATTTGAAACTTAACACAATAATTATAACATATGCAGTGGAACTACAGGACTCGTATGACTGAAGAGTTTCATGCATGCAAATTAATTCATGGCCCCACTATCAGAGCACAGTGTTTGTCACTTTTTGCAATAAATTTATATTGGGTTGGAAAGAAAGTAACGTCCGCGAAAGCAAGGCAACAGAAGAGTTAATTACTGTATATACAAGTACATATTAGTCCAAAATGTCGTCGCCAACGTTTGTCACGACCTGCTCCCATCGTCTGGGCAAAGTGAATAAGCACGCGTTCGACATCGTTCCCGTTGGTGAACTGCTGTCCGTCCAGTAAAGGTAATCGCCTGGGGAAGTGTCAGTCCAGGCCCCTGATATTGTGACAGACAGGTCACCGATGCTACTGTAGGAGGACGTCCTTACGGTTCAAAAGTGCTGGCCATTTCGACGTGAGCAATGCATGCAGATCGTCGAGCTGACAGCAGTACACACCGGTGGTGATAGCGGCGGTGTCTTGCATCAGCTCAAAAACACAACACTCAATTTATCCCACCAAATAGACCGCAGGACCTTACGTGGGCAGGGAAGGGCCAGGTCGGGCTCAGCCCGACCTGTGTTTCCTTTGCCTGTCCTGGCGACTCGCACAACAGTATAGTGCCCAACCTCTTCCACATCTTTTGCCCGATCACTTTATGTCCTTCGCCCGATCTCAGTCATCAGCCGCCCCTCCCAACTTGCTTGTCTGGCTACGGGCCTGTACGTGAGTGCAAGCCAGCTTGGTGGTCTGCATGGGCTTTCGTTTTGGGTCCAAGCACTGTTTCCGGGTCATACAGGACCCATTTCTCGTCACCTGTCACAATGCGGTCCCAGAACTTATAACGAAGCAAATTTCTCCGTGATCTTTGTCCACGCCGGGCATCGAACCCGTGTCCCCTCATTCCGGAATAAGTCGCTCTCCCAACTGAGCTACGTGGACGTATGCTGTCGCTGCTATCTGCCTTTATCTCATGTGTGTCCTGCTGTGCAGGCACGTCACATCTCCTCCCCCTCGAAAGAGGGCCGGGGGCATGGTCCACGGCTCAGCCGGGACCATGTATTGCTGTAGGCAGACATCCGCTGAAGAACGTATATTGGAGAAATCCCAGTCAATTTGGTGTGTGGAACGGAACATCACACACATTAATTTTTGGAAGCGCTGAAGAAGGGATTCTCTTATTTTTCCTGTCTCGCGGTGTGCAAAGAACATCCCACAATTGCTAGAACTTTAACGGCCAGGTCATTCTTGAAGTTCGGGCACCAATATAACGAAGTAAATTTCTCGGTCACCTTTGTCCACGCTGGGCATCGAACCCGGGTCCCCTCATTCCGGAATAAGTCGCTCTCCCAACTGAGCTACGCGGACGTATGATCTCGCTGCTATCTGCCTTTATCTCATGTGCGTCCTGCTGTTCAGGCACGTCACAAACTGTTCAACTTGGTCACATGCAAGCAGCAAACTCATACACCCGTGCGATTTGCTTTATGCTCAACTGTAAGTTGATAGGATACCCAAACTCCCCTCTTGTGCATCTTTCTAAGTTGACGCAGGGCCGCCCCGGTGGCGCAGTGGTCTAAGCGATGGCCTCTGATCATTCGTCCGAAAGGGGTCCGGGTTCGAATCCCGGTGAGGCATGGATGTTGTGTTTGTCTCACGGCACTGGCTCTCTCCCTTCCCTGGAACCAGTGACCCTAAATTAGGGACGGGCGACTGCTTATAGCCCATTGAGTTGCTCACGGTGGTCGTTAAACCTCCAATCAAAAAAAAAAAAAAAGAAAAAAAATAAGTTGACGCAGGTACGTGATTGTGCTCTGGGGGTGGGGGAGTAGTCCGTAGCTGTTCGGCCAACTCTCCACTAAGGTCTTCGAGATGTCCATATCCACTGCTACGCGTCTTCCGGCTTTGGGAAGGTCTGACAGGTCAAAATTTCGCTCTCGAAACCGAACCAATGAGAAACACTGACGATGTGATTTGGTATGGAGATACACGTTATTATAAATACACCAGACTGTGAATACTCAAGAGACGCATATAGCGTGTTAAATCCGTTTATTTTTGTGGTGTAGTAAGCACAAAGAATCGCTTACTACAAAAGCTTGGCGAATCTTTGTGCTTACCACACCATAAAAATAAACGGATTTAATACGCTATATGAGTCTCTTGAGTATTGGTGGGATATACACTGGTAATGTTCCTTACAGTACTTACGTGTGTGTGTGTGTGGGGGGGGGTGCTACTGCGACGCAACTCATACAGCATGCAATGGCGGAATGTGCTCCTTGTCCACTTCCATGTTAGACTTCACCTTCTGATGGCTAACTGCCACCGACTTCAGCCACCTACCTTTTGATGTCCTGCCGGTGTGCTGCGCTATCTCAGTGGCCAATGTGCGCCGTGGCGGGGGCTTCGATTTCGCGTACCCAATACAATCACTCCTGATTCATCTGACTGACAGCTGAATATAAAAAAAATGAACATACATACACAAACGTCAAAATAGAAAACTTGCTACACAGTGCAAAAATACCGATAACAGAATAAGATAATGTTTAAAGAAAGGTTAATAAAACCAAATAATTATTAGAACATTTTGAGATTTCAATTACGACAGATGTTATAATTGAATGTGTAGCACAATGAAGTGGTTACATTCGTATTTTACCTTGTACCAAAAATGAGGCTGACAGATGAAATTTAATTTTACTTATATATAAAATGCCTGTTCTTCCCTTCCATTACGAGGAAACAAACAGAGCAAGCATTTTTCCTTTTATTTAAAAAAAGCTCGAAAAATTTGGAACTCTAAAATCTTTTTTTTGCAGACTGAGCAGGCAGTACATTTTTTGAAATTGATTTCGCTTTAAACAGCAACCAAATACAAAAAAAAAAAAAAAAAAAACACCTGCTTGTCCTGTTCTTTGATATATGTAAGGAATGATTTACATTTTAAGTGAAATTAAATTAAAAAGAGGGGTTTTTTTTTTTTGATTGGAAGTTTAACGACCACCGTGAGCAACTCAATGGGCTATAAGCAGTCGCCCGTCCCTAATTTAGGGTCACTGGTTCCAGGGAAGGGAGAGAGCCAGTGCCGTAAGACAAACACAACATCCATGCCTGACCGGGATTCGAACCCGGACCCCTTACGGACGAATGATCAGAGGCCAGCGCCTTAGACCACTGCGCCACCGGGGCGGCAAAAAAAAGAGGGTTGAAAAAAGCCATTACTCACTCTGCTGTGACGCTTATTCTTCGGGGGTGGGGGATAACGACCACCCTGAGCAACTCAGTGGGCTATAAGTAGTCGCCCGTCCCTAATTTAGGGCCACTGATTTCAGGGAAGGGAGAGAGCAAGTGCCTTAAGACAAACACAACATGTCTCACGGGATTCGAACCCGGACGAATGATCAGAAGCCATCGCTTAGACCACTGGGCGTTGGCGCTGATTCCATCGTGGACAGCTTAAGTACTGATATGGAAATTTAATTTTTCTCTGGGGGTGGGGGTGGATTGCCTGCCGTGTTGATCGATTTTGAAAAGCTAGGAAAACGAGTACTTCATTAGAAAAAAATAGGAACTCGCCCTTTTTCAATATTACCGCCAAGAAATGATAAAGAATACATGTATACGCTATGAACAAAACAGACATCTACCAAACAGCGTGTTGGTCCTCCTCAGGAGCGAATAACAAACAACCTGTACACGCCGAGGCTTAGACTCCCCCAAATGCCAGCTATGCCTGTTGCAACACTGTCCACAACTCCGGCTGAGACGTTGGTCCAGGATCCAGGCATCTGAGAGTTTCCATAGGATGAAAATGTGGGAATCCACTGGATGGTTCCAAACTTAAATGAGTGTTTCTCGAGTTATCCTGAATGGTTGAGGCCCAGGGCAATGTTCTTCTGAAACAGACTACCGCAGAATGCACGAAGGCCAAGAAAGAGTGAGGTGATCAGTTAGTGTGCTGCGCGGTTAAAAACCTCTCCAAACACACTAAGGCAATTAATGTGTCGCATGAGAAGGCTCCCCAAGCATCACAGAGCCGACCTGGCACGACGGGGTAGTGGTGTCATGCTGTCGACGCCACACCATCCGGTCAGCTCGGTACAGCTGAAAACGGGATTCATTTGACAAAAAGACGCGGTGACACTCTGCAGAAGTCCAAGTCTTGATGTTTCCGGGTGCCATGCAAGGCGTAATATCCGATGCCGAGCACGCGACTAGGACGTTGGCTCCCACAGCCCAGGGCATGCAACGTGCGTCATACCGTTCGCTCGTTGACGCTGCTTGGGCCTCCGACATTTAACTTGAATGTGACTTGCGACGCAGTTGTCTAGCTGTCGGTCTGTACACGCCTGGATAGTCTTCGTCGACCCCGGTTATCAACAGCTTGTGGTCTGCCACCGCTTGCACTCTGGGCGCTGGTACGTCCGTCGATGGTATACTCGCGGTACGTCCTTGATACGGTTGCCCTTGGGTTCTTAAAATGATCCATCTCAATTGGTTCCTTCAATGATCCGCCGACAATTCGTCCACGATCAAAGTTGCTTAGATTACCAGGTTTATACATGTTAGTCGATTGCGATACACTATTGTGAAGCACTGCTGTCAGCCTATTTATCACCTGCGTTCAGTTTGGGTCTATTCCACTCTGCGTGGGGTATGCTCATCATCCCCATCTCTTAATGATCTGTCTACTGAGTATATAAAATAAGAATATCAGGAAGAAAGACGCAGCTTGGTCATAAAAATTCAAAATATCGAAAAAAACCCATCAATAATGTAATAATCGTAACATCCAATAAACAATCCCCAAAACATTTAATACTGGTAAATATTAGAATCATGAAAACAAACTATACACATGTGTTTGCATATCGCCTAGTGTGGAAAAGTGTCCTTTAGTATTCCCAATAACAGTGAAAAAACATTTTTGAAGTTGATCAATATGCTATGTCTCCGCACTGCTCGCGAAGTTCACCATTTCCTTCCCACATTTGGCCAGTTGGACTAGGCTAGGGAAAGGCATCCTGGCATGTAGGGCATAGAAAAAATACGTATGAAATTGCATTGTTCTGAGTGCAGCATGCGTGTGCATGTGTAGTACACTCAGTTTCTTTCTTTTTTTTTTCGATTGAAATTTTAACGACCACCGTGAGCAACTCAATGGGCTATAAGCAGTCACCCGTCCCTAATTTAGGGCCACCGGTTCCAGGGAAGGAAGAGAGCCAGTGCCGTAAGACAAACACAACATCCATGCATCACCGGGATTCGAACGCGGACCCTTAACGGACGAATGGTCATAAGCCATCGCTTAAACCACTGCGCCACCAGGGCGGCACACTCTGTTTGCCTTGCAATGTGTAGCGTGTAGCTCTTCGCTTGCTTCCAATGTCACATATGGAAACAACCCATAACTCACCACGAGGAGGTGTCTATTGGCAAGACTCCGAGTTCCGCCAACCCTCCCTCCAGCTCAGCATTTTTATTCTACGTGGTATATCTTGTTCGGTAATCCGCTTTACTCGAAAAATGTGGCATTAATTGCCGTGATGCAGTTGTTGCTCTTATGAACGAATCTCTAGCTTCAGATCCACACTGAGGCAGCTGCTTTGGTTTCACCAGTTTCACGCAACGTTCCACATCTTGCGAGTAGCAGGGAAACTTGGTTATTTCTTCGCCAGCTGCAGAGGAAGTTGCGATTAGGCAATCCAGATCTTCGTCTGAGATGTGTTTTGTCAGGGGTGGTTCGGTAAGACGCATTTTAGTCCACTCGATCATCTCATAATATTCATTAGCATTCAAATTTAATTGCGGCACTTCGAATCCTCTTAGGACGTCATTCATTTGTTGTTGTCTAGCTTTCTTATTCTCCATCCAAGAGCTCTAACGCGGGTGTGTTCATCCGCAATCATACTTAGCAATATATTCTCTGGGTGACTGAAGAACGCGTTTCTCTTGATCACTGCATGAATGATTACTTTGCACTTCAAATCCATGAAGCGCGATAAGTTGATCAGTTTCCAAAAGTGTTTGGCCCCTTCTGTGCACGAAGCTATTTCTTCATGGAAAACCAGACCGGGCATACACCTTCATTATGTAGTTGGCAACACAGATCAAAGTTTGCGATGGGTTTTGAGTGGCGACGACGTTGATGCAGTGATCAAGAGAAACTCGTTCTTCAGTCACCCAGAGAATATATTGCTAAGTATGATTGCGTACGAACGCACCCACATTAGAGCTTTGGGATGGACAAGAATAAAGAAAACTAGACAACAACAAATGAATGATGTTATAAGAGAATTCGAAGTGCTACAATTAAATTTGGATGCTAATGAATATTATGAGTTGATCGATTGGACTAAAACACGTCTTACCGAACCACCCCTGACAAAACACATCTCAGACAAAGATCTGGATTGACTAATCGCAACTTCTGCCGCAGCTGGCGAAGAAATAACCCAGTTTCCCTGCCACACGCAAGCTGTGGAACGTTGCGTGAAACTGGTGACCGAAACAGCTGCCTCAGTGTGTGGATTTGAAGCTAGAGATTCGTTCATAAGAGCAACAATTGCATCACGGCAATTAATGCCACATTTTTTGAGTAAAGCGGATTACCGAACAAGATATACCACGTAGAATTAAAATGCTGAGCTGGAGGGAGGGTTGGGAAACTCGAAGTGTTGCCAGTAGCCGCCACCTCTTCGTGGTGAGTTCTGGGTTGTTTCCATATGTGACATTGGAAGCAAGCGAAGAGCTACAATGTTACAAATTGCAAAGCAAACTGAGTGTATTACACATGCACACGCATGGAGCACTCAGAACAGTGCAATTTCATACGTATTTTTCCGATGCCCTACATGCCAGGATGCCTTTACCTAGCTTAGTCCTACGGGCCAAATGTGGGAAGAAAATGGTAAACTTCGCGAGCAGTGCGGAGACATAGCATGTAGATCAACTTCAAAAAATGTTTTTTACACTGTTATTGAGAACACTAAAGGACACTTTTCCACACTAGGGTTACTCGATTTCAATTACAAAAAAATTTGATCTGTTTTTGTTTACGGCCCAATGCGGTCGAAAAACGTAAACGTAGTGTGCCGTGCGGAGACATAAGATATTAGTCGATTTAAAAAATATACCTTTTGTTATTCTTGTTGACCCAAATGGCAACTTTTCCGCACTAGGGAATATGCAAATTAAAAAAAAAGTTTTTTTCGGCTCACCCTAGTGTCTGAATCTGTACAGATGAGTACCTGACCGAATTCAGGTTGGATACTAATGTCGAACCATTTCGACGCACATTGGCGGTAGGGTGGCAAGTCAAGCTACAGGAAGATCGCCGCAGTGAACGAGCAGTTAGCAGCTCTATGATGTACACGATCTTTACATGCATTGTGACGTACCTCGATCTCCTTCATGTCGCATCAGTTGGTACTAAGTAACTCAGCGTGAAAAGCAAACTGACGCTGTGCTCACCGCACTCGTGCAGAAATTGCTCGTAACCTGAGATCCAGGTATCGCTTACAGATTCTTTGCAGCTCTGTGTCCGTCCATTGAAATAGGTGTATCGCTGGTGTATTCAACGTTTTCGATGAATTCAGTCTGTGATCTACTGTGTAATACAAGGCTGCACACTTTTGCGCTGAAGTCCATTTTATGAGTCAGCTGTCATCACACAATGCAGGAGTAATGTGACAGTTTAATCAGCTCTCAGTTTAGCCAGCTCCCACCACAGTCAGGAGGAACCCCAGAGTTTGGCTGCCCTTAGAGAGAGAGAGGGGGAGCTAAAAATAGACCAGGACCTGAATCGTAAGTGCTTCAAACCTGGCAATAAAAAATTGAGAGGAAGGCAAAAATAATACATATGCCATTTTTTAAACTCCTCTCTTCTTGAAGTGATCAACAAAGGCGCAAATATATATCTGTGTCGCCGTCCGAGAGGAAGTTCCGTCCACAGACGAACGGCGTGACAACGTATGGGCCAAACTTACACACAAATTCGTAACATCAAAATGTATATAGTAAATTCTCGAATAACGAATGGCACAATTCATTTTACAGTTTGATAAAAGGATTTATAAAAAAATTCCGCCATCAAAAATACAATAAATCAAACTTTGCAGTAAGACATTAATTATAAAACATTTAGTACACATCTTATATGAAGAGTCATGGATGAACAAGACAGGTCTGGCTACGCTAGTTTGAAAATTTGGATTACGCGCACTCGTAAGCACGCTCGACTATGCTTACGAGTAAGGGCAAGGTTGTGAAGAAAATCTCAGCTGAAAGATGTACAAGGTGGCAGTTGAACACCTTGCCTTGATCTAACGAAAGGGTACAGCATTTCAACTTCTTGCAGTTAAATGAATGAATGCTATCCCGCAGGAATAAATTTTGAAAAACTCTCCTTTCAGAGGTGCCAGAAACCTAGCACGTTCCTACGAGGTCAAAAATAACTTTCACCAGTCAGTTAGCAAGAACTTTAGCTAAAATATTGCAACTGAGAAGAGTGATGAATCTCCACTCACCTAACCCACGACCTGGTCCATCGTGCGGTTTGTTAACTACGACTTGAGAGCCCAGTTGACAGCACAGAAAAGCTCCACAAGCAAATCAACAGAACTGTCACAAAATGAAATTCTAATACCGTCGGTATCCGGTCTACCACAATTGCTGAATCCAACACTAAGCGCAGATACTGTAATGAGGCCTATTTGTGCAGCAGCCGCCACATCAAGCTGGCTTGTAACTAACGAACCAGGACCCTATTCACGACTTCCTCACATCATCAAATGCAAACAAATCTTGATAATGATTATAAATAAGATTTAGAGTTTCCAGTTGAGAAGTCCCAAAGTTATGGCCCATGCTGCAGACCAGGAAATTACCCATGCAAGGATTTCCTCACGTCTTCGTTTAGCAAAGAAGCTGGCGAGAGAAAGCCTTTTCTCTAGAAACCTTGAAATGGCGTCCTGCGTACATCTTCGGCTAAATGCACAAAACAAATCTGTAAAAATGGAGAAGTTCAGCAATCATACTACCATTCTGCGCACCCATTTGTTGTCCGGCTGTGAGGATGTAGCACGTGATGCCATCGAGAAGTTTAAGTGAAGTGACAACAGTCGCTGCAAGTTCCTGAAGGACAAGCATAGCTGGTTGTCATGAAGTTAGCGTGTAAAGCACAATCATTAGCGGTCGATGTTTATAAAAAATTGAAGCCAAAATTTGTGGCATTATTAATTGTGGTAGTAGAGGAAATCAAGAAGTAAGTTCTTTTTTAGGCTGCTATATCTACAGGCAGTACCGAAAAGATTCGCTCATCTGCCACACGAAGGGAGATAGCTTCCCAGAGCTTAGAAAACATTTTTTATTGAAGAGTTAGACTCTTCAAAGGCAGAGAATCTTTTAAAGGTTAGTTTTATCCAGAAATCATTGATTTATGGTAAGGCAGAGAATCTATCTTTTACTTGTTCAAATGCTGTTGGTGTGCAGTGCTTGCACTTATTGGAATAGGCGTTCACTCTTTTATTCCAAGTTTTCAAGTTAAATTTAGAACGAAGAACTACCTTTTAAAAATTTCGTCTCAAAGTCAAAATGTTTCTTAAATCAACGCTTCGGTACCCAATCACTTATGCGCACGTGGTGTTTTCACATCTAGGCACTTCTATTCAGAAGGTTCCTGGTTGATCGGGGAAGAGGGGGGGGGGGGGGTTGAAACTTTTTATAGGGCTAAAAGTTATTTTGTTAGCCAAACTGACTTTTAAGTCACACTCAAATCTCTGGCTCTTCTGGATTTTTCAGGAGAGCTCGAGCACACCGTCACCCTGATACACTTTTTTTGCGACTTTTCGCCTTTTCACATAGTATTTTCACTTTAAAGGTAATTTGGCTGTCGGTGTCGGTGGTTTTTACTTTACTATTTTGTTCTATATATTTCCTCTCCAAAACAACGTTGCTTTTATTTTTAGTACACCTGGATTTTTATCTGGAGCTGAAGAATGGCGTCAAGGTCTGTTTACAGACCGGGATTATGCCGCTAACTTTATTTACAGATAACTAAATTAGGGCGCAAATCCCAGCAAAATTACAGTGTTTTGTCACCACAATTTTGTGTGAAAAAACAGATTTTGCTATAAATTTTTTTGTCTTGGAAATCTCTTTCCAGAGCTTAGAAAAACACTTTTTTATTGAAGAGTTAAAATCTTTAAAAGGCAGAGAATCTTTCAAGGGTCAGTTTTATCCAGAAATCAGCGATTCCTGGAAAGGCAGTGAACCCATTTTTTTACCCAGGGCTCCGAACCTGGGAGGGCAGAGAACCTTACTTGTTGAGGCATATATATTTTCTCACTAAAGCACTGATTACTCACGAATTAGTGATCTCACTAAATTACCATGTAAAAGAATATCGACGATGAGAAATTGTTATATGCATCGAGACTTTTATTTGTCTCGAACTGTTTTGCGGTAAAGGCGCTTCAACCAAAGACGAAGTAATATAAAATATTTACTATTTGCACTTTAGGAAAAAAATTTCACGTCACCTACGAAGATGCTTGCATTTATCACATAAGGATCTTTTCCTTCTATCTCTTTAATGTTTTCCAAATACCGCATTTTGGACTCGGAAGTTAAACTTTCAAAGTAAGACGCCATCATTTCAACGGAAACTGGTTATACTTCACTTACGTTACTAAGGCTCGTTGCCATGCTGGAAGTCACGTGTCTGCTACATCCTCATACATGCAACATATACACCAGAATAGTTCGTTTTGATATACGCCTACGAGCATGAATTTCTTATCGAAGTCGTGAATAAGACTTCACCTGAATTTTGTCATCCTTCTTCTATTAACTAGTATGTCACAAAGATGACTACGTGCCGACCCTTAGAACTCGCTCATCCTTGTGTTGGACTAATTTCATCCTCCAAGGACCTGAATTCACGCCCCAGTCAAGACGATGTCGCCTATAACGGCACGGTTGTCACTCGACTGAGTGACATAGGACCGACAATGTAATGTTTACAAGACTAAAATCCGAAAACCTCCACCCCACGTCGAGAATCCTGTACACACGGAAACTAATCGCGCCATACAGCCTGCTCCAGCAAAAGACCCAAGGGTGAAAAGAACGTTAGCGTCAGTCAACCTCGGCTTTAACATGAATCCACAGAAGACCGCCAGGCAGTGGCGGCTCGTGGTTGGAAAAATAGGTGAAGAGGTACAAGAGCAGTATGAAAAGATATCTACTGTCTACAATGAAAATCCCTTAAAGAGGACTTACCTGTTTTTTGTATATTAAATCAATTTTTCTTCCTTTTAAAGCTGCAAATTTGTCGATTATGTCGTCATAAGATGGTCAGATGGTTGTTTAAAACCCTCCTGAGCATCAATAAAATATCTTCCTGAATAGAAATATTTGCCAAAGAAGCAAGTCTATCTTGGGAACTAGTGTTTCTTGAGTAAGTTTGTATTCTTTTAAGAAAACTTCTTTCCACTGGCACACTTGTAGATGGAATTGTTAAACTGAGGAAAACCAATTTATAATCTTCTGTAAAAATGTCTTTGTCTCCGTGAAACACTCGAAGGAATTCTTGATTCAATATATTCCTTAATTTTTCATCGGCATATACAAGACTCAGTTCATTTTTAAGGCGCTGGTGTTTAGTAAATATGTTTCCGTAAAAATGTAGATTTTCAAGAGCGCGAGAGGGAAAGCATGCATTAAATTATTCGAATTTGGATGTGTCAGCAAGTCAGACAAATTGAAGTTTTTTACAGTCTTGAAATCTTATATCCATTTCCATAAGAATCTGGTCTAAAATTTCAAAATACAATTGCTTATAATTTTGAAAAATTGTTTCCTGTGTGAGAGCAGCATATTCCCGTGCTTATTTCTGAATGGTGAACAAACGAAGCAATTCCACTGAGGCTTGAAAGAAGTATTCGACACTTAGAAATTTTAGAAAAACTCTGGTGTAATACAAGATTCAAACGATGAACTAAGCATTGAACAAAAACAGCTTGAGAAGCTTTATCCTTGACTTTTTTTTTTTCTGTATCCCATTTAAGTGTCCAGACATTATATTTGCCCCATCGTAACATTGTCCTATTTATTTGTGTTGGTAATCAAACTGTTCCAAAATTTTGTCTAGCATTTTGTATAAAGCTCCTAACGTTCTATCTTCATTCACATCATGGAAACCCAAAAATCCCTCAACCAATACACCTTCCGAATCAACAATAAAAAATTATTTAATTTTTGACGTGATCGTTTATATATTCAGAAATACATTCAATTAATTCATTTTGAATAGTTTTTTATTCTTTCGCATTGATTTTCAATTTCTAAAGAACTTCTTCATATCAACAATGAAGTAATTCAATGACATTTCCACGATTTATCGAGCCCATGCTTTCGTCATGGCCATGGAATGCTAGTTCTTGTTTTCTCAAATACAGTATAGACTAATACTGCATCAATCACTGTCTGCAGGAAAAGTCTATTTATACGAACGTTTTCGTTAAAATGCGTTTTCAAAAGCCTAGCATTCTTCCTCAGGGCATCGGCAATAGTGTTTTGAATTTTTTCAAAATTCCTTAACATTAATCCGCATTTCAGGTGTTTGCTAGAATCACGATGTTTATGAAGTGACCGTGTTACGCTTAATAAAAAATCTGAGAATCCGTCTTTATTCCACGCCGAATGTTTATTACTAAAAAGTAAGCAGAGCCCCCCCCCAAAAAAAAAATTAACACAGAAGTGCTGCAAATCCATTTATATTCAGTAAACCAACATTTTTTAAAATTAATATTGTTAGATTTACCGCTCTTCTTGATTTCGTTCTTGACAACAATTGTCAGTGAATCCGTTGGTCGTCCTTGAAGCAAAATGTCTCTTTCATCTTCACCTTTCCACAGAGTAAATGGAGTTTGCAATAAATTACAAACAATGTCGTCCACAGGATGCATACTAAAAACTATCACTATCAGTTAAATTGTACACAAACCTAAAATATCAGTTAAAGCTTTCAACAAATAATCACAAAGCACGAAAGAACAAATTCCCTTCAGAAAATAATGTACCACACAGCATTACAAAAAAAAAGCCTTAGGAGATTGCATGGTAGCCTGGTAGACCGCCCACTGCATCGTAATCTCTCACGACTTTACTCTCAAAAACTGAAAGATGCAGAGGTAAGGCGCGTGAAGCTGAAACACTTTACTTGAGCGAGCAGATTGGGGAGGGTGGCGTCACGGTTACCATGGCAACTCGGCGGACTACTGCAGACTTCCAAGCATTCTCATTTCGGCTCTTCACTTGCACTGTTTTGCGTATAAGGATTTGTTTTCCGTATTGAGCGCGCCATGTGAATTGATATCTATTCAAAATTTTGGGTATTTTGGAACTGAATAAAGGCAAAAAGAATATATTATAAAAAAATACTGAATAAAACTTTATTTTGAGTAAAATAGGTGAAGAAGCACTTCACCTACTTCACCTGAAAAGCCGCCACTGCCGCCAGGTACGTACCCATCTGACACGAAACTTCCTCATCTATATCTTGCTCCAAACAGTTAAAATCACACCTTTCGCTAATAAAAGGAAATGGAATAAAGGAAGAATATGAATGAATCTACCCTTTCGCGCAACAGTACCGTTGGCCCTGGAAGTTCAAACTTCAGAGCGCAAAGATGACAACGGTCACTCCACCAGTCATAATTATACTGAAATTCCAAAAATTTGGGGTAAACAATAATTCCAACGTTCTGCCGATGAAAGACTGGAACCAGTATGGGGCATTTATATAGTGCGTAAAATCCGACACGTGTAATATCCAACAACGGGCCCGTAGCTTGGGAGACGCCAGAAAAGGCTCAGTCCCTGAATAGTTTTGTCTCCCTGCGAAAGGCTCAGCGAATTTAATATATATATTTATTTAGCACCTGCTATATTTGTAAAAAAGGTAACGAAAAAAAAAATCAACATCACACTTAAAAGGCGTTATATATAGATCTGACGGAAAGGAAAAACCTGTAAATCAGTTGATTCAAGGTCAGGTGTGTCCAGCCATCAATATGGAAATTGCAAGTTTTAAAGCAATGAAGTGTTTTTACAGAAGCTTGTTTAACACACATCAATACAGTTCGTAGCTCTGACTTTCATGATAAACTCTTGCAATCGAACACCGTATCCAAGTCCATTCCATTTCCTCATACTCATTTTGAAATGCTTTGTATTCAGTAAGATCCGTCGCAAAAGTTTAGTCACAAAAAAAATTTCCACCCTAAAAAGTAAAAATAGAAACACAACACTGAAAAGCAAGTGAAACACTTAAACTGTATTATACTACGCAATGGGAAACCTATACATGCAATGTATAATCATACACAATTACGGCGTAAAAGGAGGAGAATTTACACATCTCAAAAATTTAGATACAACAGAAATGTAAGGCATTATTAGCAGACCTGCATGGCATTTTCTGACACGAGTTCAAAAACGTTTCTCCTAATACATTAAATTCAGTAAAGTTTTAGGGCATAATAAAATCCATTTACCGAATCCACGTACTAGAGAAGTTAACCAAGTCTATTTTCAAGTGGAAAAAGAGATGGACGTATGTGTGTAGACAGTAAACGTCAATGTTTGTGTACAAAACAATCGTAGCTCCAAGGTACGATCACAGATTTGAGCAGACTTGTGTAATGGATGACCACAGAGCATAACCCACGTCGTGACCACTGATATGACTTTCTAGGTGAAAGTCTAACATGTTGACAGGACTTGGAGCTACGAATTTTTTTTTTTTGTTGTTGGAGGTTTAACGATCACCGTGAGCAACTCAATGGGCTATAAGCAGTCGCCCGTCCCTAATTTAGGGTCACTGGTTCCAGGGAAGGGAGAGAGCCAGTGCCGTAAGACAAACACAACATCCATGCCTCACGGGATTCGAACCCGGACCCCGTTCGGACGAATGATCAGAGGCCATCGCTTAGACCACTGCGCCAGAGGGGCGGCCAGCTACGAATTTCAAAATTTCAATGTCTGCTAATAGTAGTTGTTCACGGTGGTCATTAAACTTAGAAAAAAGGGGGGGGGGCAAACAAACTCGGTCAAAATTTGTTTCCACAGGAAGCATGTTGGAAAATTAGTACAGCTAAAACTTGTTTTAAGAACATTTTTCATTATAAATCTAACGAACTAATGAGAAAGTGTAAATTCGAGGACACTTGAGGACAAACGTCAAAATTTGAGGACAACTCGCGTCCCCAAATGCATCAGACGTTTTTGGGGACAGTAAACTAAATTCGAGGAATGTCCTCAAGAATTCGGGACTTCTGGTCAGCTTACACTACAGCAATAAGCACAAACGCGCGGGGAAGGAAAAGACAAAGAGGCAATTCGACCGGTTCCGAACATTCGCGCGGACCCCAGCTATTCCAATCGTTAGCAACCCAATCCTAAATTTTCGACCTTCATCTTAAAACTTTTCATTGCAGGAATTAATTTCAGTATAACTACTACAGAACCATTCACAAAAATACGAAAAATCAAGTACAGGGTGATTCACTCGGGACTGAACACTTATTTTTTAATTAACTCACGATTGCAAAGGGACATTTGAATGAAATTAATGTAAAACATACCTTGATCCATGACAAAAAAGGAATGTCTCATAGAAGATGCTGGAAGTGCCCACCGCCAACGTCCAGGTACCCGACACTCCATATTGGCGAATATGCGATGTAGCGTAACGACGTCGATGGCAGTAATTTCAAGTGTGATGTCTTTCAGTTCCTCAATTGACCTTGGCTTGCTGGCATACACCTTGCTTTTTAAAAGTCCCCAGAGAAAGAAATCTGGGGGTGACAAGTCGGGAAACCTAGGTGGCCACAAGTCTTTCGAAATAATCCACAGACCTGTGGCCGCCTAGGTCTCCCAACTAGACACTCTTCACCATTCACAAATTTCTTGCACCACTCAAACTCTTGCATGGGACAAAGCATCTTCCTTATAGGCTGTTTTAATAATTTCGCGCATTTTTGTGGCAGTTTTATTCAAACGCACGCAAAAGTTTATGGCTGCTCTTTGCTCCAGTTTTAAATCCATACTGGGTTACAGAAACACATCTGAACTCTATGCCGTCTACTACAAGAATGAACCACTGTAATGCCGCGTTGTGATGATTGACCTTGCAGCTGTTCCGGCACAGGCAGTTGCATTTTTCTGCGTGGGTTTGTTTCGGTGCTATGACGTCAGTCTCATTACTTTTGAATGACCTACGTATATTTCGTGGTCAAGACATTTTCTATGTAATGTGTAGGAAGTCTCAACTGTGAGATCTGCACTTGCAAAGAGGTCTCTGGGTGTTCCACGGTGATTAGCGACAGAATGATCAGGGAACTTTAGCCAGCAGCTTTTCTGAAACCCGATGTTAAAAATGGCAAAAATCAGATTTAAAACGGCTACTGGTGTTGCAAGTTTGACATAATCAAATTTTCATCTTTATCTCATATTAACATGTTATAGGTCATATACGTATAAATTAGGGATGGGACATTCGAATAATCAAATCTTCGGGCTTTTTTCGTCATTCGAATCTTAACCTAAAAAACTTGGCGTTTGGGGCTTGTTTGAGAGCAGTTTGTTCGAATTTTTGTCAGCATGACGAGTTTTGACATTAGGAAACCATCGAAGATCGTCTACAGTGTGTACACAGCTATTTGAAATAGCTCGTTACTTCCAAACCGGATGCAACAGTGAAGGAATTGTTCAGCCAAACACAGAGAGCAACCGCCGAAGCGACAGTGCCTTGTCCACCATACCTCAAGTATATTGAGAAAAGTGATTTAGCCATATTTCATCTCTTTCCCGGCAGCCATTTACGTGGTATGTGACCTTGAGCCACGTCACGCACATGACTCGAGTTACTCTGTCTACAGCTCAGAGTTTCTAGTTCTACTCAACTCTCCGCAGCGTCTCACTTGCACACGCTATCAGTATACGCTCGGCGTTATCCGGTCTATATTTTTTGACGTTTTTTCTTATAATTATTCTTATATGAAGGATTCAAGAAACTTTTAGGATTCGAATTCGGATTCGTCCCACCTCTAATATAAATGATATCTATTATACTAACAAATCAGTGAGATCTTAGCAAAAGTTGAGTCTTTGCCATATCTCTGTTTACCTAATTGAATGTCTATGAGATGGATCTGAACTTAATTGAATGTCTATGAGATGGCTCATGAAATAGACACAAAGACAACAAAAGGGCACAACAAATATGCACATACACAATCTCTCCCTAGGGTTTAATGATACCCATCAGCAACTCTGATAGCTATAAGCAGTTGCTCGCTTCTTATTTGGGGCCACTGATTCCAGGGAAGGAAGAGAGCCAGCACCATAAAACAAATATACACTGGCGTGCAAAAATTAAGGACGAAACGATTTTTCGAATGTAACGTCGTGCAGAAGTGCTCCACATCGACTCAAATCATGTAATAAGATCCCCAAGATGTAAGAATATGGGACAAGTGAGCAAAACCGTTCAAACTGGGAATCCAAAGGATACAAAGGCACTTTATTGAAAAGGTAGCTTCGAGCACAACTGGACAGAAGACAGAAACGTCCATGTGACAAGCGGCTGCCAAGAAAAATCCAGTCTTTAGTAGGGGATATGACCACCCCTGACTGCATTGCAGGATTTACAACGTCTGTCCATGCTGAGGACGAGGTTGTCAAGGAGCTGTTGAGGCATCTCGGCCCATTCCTCTTGTAGCGCCAATCGCAGCTGCGGAATCGTTGCTGGCGGCTGGTGACGTGCCGCCAAGCGACTTCCGAGAAGGTTCCACACGTGTTCGATTGGATTTAGGTCCGGGGATCTTGTGGGTCAATCTATGCGTTGAATATCTTCACTCTCCAACAGCCACTGTACGATGAGGTGTAGCGTTGTCGTCCATGAAGAGGAACTCAGGACCCACAGCACCTCTAAACAGACGCACGTGAGGCAGGAGAACCTCGGTACAATAGCGGACACCAGTGACTGAACCTCCTTGGAAGTGTGGTCAGTATGGCTACCAAGCATGATACCGCCCCAAACTAGAACTCCGCCATCTCCAAACCGGCCCCTTTCGATGATGTCGGAGGTGTTATTGCGTATTCCCTGCTCTTTACAGATGTGTATACGTCCAGAATCGCTCGTCAAACTAAATCGGCTCTCATTCTTAAAGAGAACATGACCCCATTGCTGATGTGTCCAGTTGAGTTCTTGTGTTCCTGGCACCATAGAAACCGTAGTCTCCGATGAGCAGGCGTTAATGGCACACACCGTACTGGTCGTCGTGCAAATAGACCACCTTTAACGGACGTCCAGTTGTCTGTTGCATGTGCCTTGCGATTTCTCCCGCTGTCTGTCTCTTCTCGTCTGTAGGACAATATACCGGTCGTCCGCCGCCGTGGTTGCTCGTGGACGACCACTGCTAAACTCTTGGACAGCTGTTCCTGTCGTTTGAAATGCTCTCAAAGCTCGTGAAACGATGCTGTGAGCGATCCCGAACTCCTCGGCCACACTTCGACCTTCTTCCAACTTCCCAATGACGCGACCTCGGGTGAAGTCATCCAGATGTAGTCTACTGGATTGCCTGTTGGCCATATCACACGGTGGCAGCAACTCGACGTCGTTCAAACCGATGTACACCGTGCAATAGCTTTCACCGAATTGCTGAGCGTACACCGGCAGTGTGCTTTATACCCTTCCGACACCCCCCCACCTACGTCATGCTGCATAAATGCGCATGCCCTACCGTACCGGACCCTAGTCTATCTCCTGAGTGGTCTTTCGGTCCGTTCTGCCTGCTCGTTCCGCTGTTATGCTGATTTCTCATCTTCGTCCTTAATTTTTGCACACCGGTGGAGTACTTGTGCCTCATCTGGGATTTGTACAACTAGTCAGAAACCTACGACTCCGACCACTCGGCCACCTGGGTGACCCTTCCTTCCTAAATAAGCACAATAACTCAGTGTCAGTACACACTTAGATTTGAAACAATAACACAAAAGGCATCCTGAAAGAAATGCCTCGTTCTTCATAAGATTTTAATTTGTAGCAGCAAACATGTGAAACTTTGTGGCAAAATACTTGGGCATATTGTTAATAATGCTAGTCTATTCAAAGTATTGGCCATCAGTTTCTATAAATTTCTGCCATCTTATAACCTATGGGAAAAATCCATTTTGGAAAAATTCACCATGAGTTCACAGTTTCACCCATGAGCTCACAGCCAGTTTAACGTTTGTCACATTGTCCAAACAATCCTCACAAAGGGGCAGACAGGAAAAAGTCTGAGGGAGCCAATCAGCACTGTAGGGGGTTGGGGCATCACTGTCCACCACATTTTAGCAATAGCTTGTGAAGTGTGGGGACGTGCATTATCATGGTGTAAAACAACACTATGAAGTGGAATGTCAAGTCTTTTCCTTCTGATAGCTTCTTTAGGTTCTTCAATGTCTGCACACAGTGAGCACTGTTTATTGTTGCAACTCCTGGATGGTGACACGGCGACCAGACATGATAAGGTCTTTCACTCGTCTGTTGAAATCTGTCACTGCAGTTGCAAGCCTTCCACTCGGTTGTTTGTCCAACACTGAACTTTCTCCCTCTCGAAACCTCTTCATCCATCTTCGGACATTACTGATATAAATTGTGGCAGCTCCATTCACTGCCACGAGTCTTCTGTAGATTTCTGGAGATTCACATCCATCTTTTTCCAGGAATTCAATTATGGCTCACTGCTTTCCTCTGCCATTCATGATCTTTATTTCCGATTCCGGAAAAATTTGTTCCCATATTGGTAACATATCATAGTACATGTCAGTGCAGTTTCATTAAAATCACTTCAAAATTTCAAAAGTTATTAAGGAGGAGGCATTACTTTCAGGATGTCCCTTTTAACACATTATACAAATGGGTAGTGAAAAACAGTCTTCAGTAAATAATACAGTACATAAATGGAATCGCACCAAAACTTTTTATTTCAAGATATAGCTATGTATCAGGTTGTGTGTCTGTGTAGTTTGAGCCTATTTGTAGTAAGAATAGAAACAACAGAAGCTTATAGAGTAAACATTACTACCACAGAAAAATGCTTCTTTCTTACAGAGATAATGTACAATGATCAAAGAAATGAAAGTGACAAGATGCAGGTTGATAAAAACTCTATCTTGTTTGCAAAAAGGCACAAAAAACATAGTTAAAAATATATTCTACTTTCCAGTAAAAAGGGACATTAAACAAAATGCAGCTCCTTAAAGGAGCTTTGTGAAGCAATTTGTTTTACATTCAACCACAAACCACAAATAAAATGCTCAAGTGTGTACGTGTGTGTGTATACATCTATGTACAAAGGTCAATTGTTCTTCAAGAAAACAAAGACTTAGTCTGGCACCAAGTCACTTAACAAACAGTAAAATATAAATCAATAATGGTGCTTTCAGAAGAGTGATGTAATAAGCAATTAAACTTTATCACAAAGAATGACAGAAATAACAAGGCATGACTGGATGTTCATGATTACCATGTACATACATTCTGTGTAAATCAAATAAGATGAAATGCTAAAATTACATAGGCTGACTGCATTTATTTAGCTCCTGCATTCAAAACACTCTTTTCATCGTATCTGTGATCACAATCAGTATAACAATCTTATATCGTAAGAATAAAAGGAAAAAAGAATTAGTTTTCTTTAGCATAATGGTAGCTTTTGATTCCTTACCCAATATAAAATTTCAGATTTTGCAACAGAAAAAAAAAAAAATGCTTTTCATCATGCAAGCTTATGATAAGAAATTGAAATGGAAAGCTCTAAACTTACACAACCATGACTTAATATGCAAATTACATATCAAATATTAATTATCAAGAGAAATTTCACATGCACAAATTCTTGAAGGGGAAATTCAAAATATAAGATTTTGGATTAAAAACAACAACAAAGCAAAATGAAATCTAACAATATCTGCATAGGGTGAGGTGACTTCAACTGAGGTTGAGAAAAAAAAATGCTCAGGGTAACAGAATCGCCTGTGAATGAAAGTAATCCACTTGATTTAAAATAAAATGTACACAACAGAGTTTATAAACAACAATTCTTGGCAGTTAGTTGTCAAAACTTAAAACTGCCAGTTTGGGATTTATTTATAAAATCACCATATTCAAAAGCACCCTTAATTATAGAGAAAGGAACTAAACAGACTTTGTCCTACTGAAACAAACAACCACTTTCATATGTCACAATAACTCCATGAGAGCTATTTCTTTCTTGAAATGAGATGCCAATAAGTGGATAGACAGAAATTGAGAACCAATCACAAGAACAGAACAAATGGTCTTGCAACCACATTTTACATTCCAGTATCAATCAACTAAAAAATTCTACAAAGTGAATTGGATAAAAAACACAAACTTGAAAAAGTCCCTCTCTGAAAAGTGCAAAACCATGATGTTCAGCAATGCTAAATGTCAGAACTTTAGTAGCTCATACACAGTAATTTTTGCATGTAATAACAATAAATAATGAAATACAAAACAGGATATGATATTGAAAGAAATAACCTTATAACACTGTAAGGCAAAATTTTTAAATGTAAAGAAGGTTACAGTTTCAATGAGAATTAACTTGATATCCGATTACTATGATTACAATTTTCTGCACTGCAGCAATAGTCACACTATGCTTAAACAAAAAATACCCTCCTGCAATGGTAGGCTGTAAAAAAAAAAAAAAAAAAAAACAGCATATAAACCCCCCACCCCCTTTCACATCTTATAAAGTACCAGCCATTTGTATACAAATATAACTGTTCTGTAAATATTACCTCAGATTTGCATATAATAAAGTAATAACACCTGGGAATTTTCTCAGTTTTTCATAATGGAAAAAAAAAAAAAAAAAAGACACCAATAAATTTAAAAAAAGAAATTCTGTTCTACACTATGTGATCATCATCTCCCATTTGCAACACAAGCTGGGAAACCAGAATCCTAATGAAGGACAAAAGAATGTGATTCAAATGATGACAATTTACAATATTTTTACTTTGAACACACAACTCAAAATATAAAATCTGCCGATTTCAGAATCTTTTTCTAGAGTAGATGTACATGCATGCATTCCATAACTCCTATTAATTACTCTTAAAAATCATCATCACTGACACATTAGAAGTCAGGACGTTATTTAAAATCGGTGTCAGTAAAATTATTTTATAAAAAAAATAAATGCAAATTTTTATTTCCACACATTTTGCCTTTCTCCTTCAGGAAACACCAAATCTGATTCAGCATATGGGTAAAACCTGTGATCCCTTAGCTAAAAACCTCTACACCCTTTATTGCCACTCACTTCAAATGGCACAATATGCATCACAATGATTAATGAAATTCAAGATATAATTTTAGAAATTTGACAAAGTTTATGCCTTCAATAAAAAATTAAGACATCAAAATACTTTTTGCTTTGCACAGTTTCATAACATGCACAATCCATAACTAGATACAGGAAGAAACAGAATCAGATCTAAAAGTGCTTAATCCATGTGCAACACAAGGTGCTAAGAGTACTGATACATGAAATAAAAATTGCATGCCATGCACTGTGCTGAATATAACTTACAAACAAATAAACAACAAAAAAATTAAATTACATACTGTACAAATTGCCCATTATAATACACAGGATGTTGGCTACTAATCTAGAAGTTCAAATAGCAGTGCAGTTTCATTTTTGCAACTACTACTACTTATTTTTTTTAAAAGAGTGGAGATACAAGATATAACATATATAATAACCTGAAATGACAACAAACAAGTCAACTGACAAACAAAGAAGTTTTTTATCATTGTATCAATATAGTTGAACACTATACTTTAAGTAATCCACATCTTTGTACAAAAATTATCAGAACAGTACCTGACTTAAAAAGCAGATGTTGAGGTGAGTAATACAAATCTGGAATCAATTTTCAAGAGAGTTAATTTTCTCTGATTTTGTAGACTGCACATTTGATCAGAATGCAAAGTAACACACACCCATAACATACTCAAGTATGTAAGTATAACTAATAACCATGTTTATTACCATTTCTTACCTTCTCTGTCACCTTCCATGAAATTCACATCCTAAATTGTTTCATAATGCTCAGTTTTGTGTGCAGCCTGCATGATTAAACGAGCAGTGAATTTTCCTATACTCTGCCTATCCATAACTCTGTACTCTACTTTTTGGTGAGTGAGTTAGAAGGAAACAACTTAAGCATTGCTGATCATAGCTCTGAAACACAGTACTTTTTGTTAATGTTTTATAAAGTATTTGGCACAGGTCTTACAACCTTGAAAGATCTGTCAAAATTTAAACAAATTCTGCAAATACTATCACTGGAAAATTTGTCATGTTAGAGAAAGCTTTTAAAATGATAATAAAACATGAGGACACTTATGAAAATCTTCAACATATTTTCTGAATTTTGAACATGCCTGAAATTGCATTTAAGAAATGTCACATATAACTTATGTGGCTAAAACTGAAAGGGTATAATATGGCACAATATCCTGTTATTCACTTTTTCTTTCTTTCTTCTTAATTTTATTTTGGTGTCATGGAAGCTGCTGGATTGAATGAAATCTATGTAGCCATCAAATAAATCCTGAATGAAACATACCACAATACTTTTTATTGAGTGTGGAAGTTAAACTGCAGACACTTGGTATATTTATGAACACATTAATGTGAATGTAAAAAAGACCTTTCATTCAGTTTTATTCTGATGCTATTCACTCCATACATTACTGCAAATTAATACCATTATGAAATGAAAGTACCATACTTTTCAGAGCAAAGGGCAGCACCTGGTGAAATTCGTTATTTAGGAAACAAATTTTTTGTAAGAGCAGCATAAGCAAAAATGCCCCCCTTCAATTTTGTGATCTCTTAGACATCAATGCACTTTGACAAATAACTTTGTAACATGTTTGGATCACTATCCAAACCACCTGCATAACTTTAGTAATTTTTTTTTCATAATTTTATATTATTTTGTTATTTTCATTAATTTAATGGGTAAATATAAAAAATAAAATGGATGATAGCATTGAAAATCTCGAATGTTCTTTCCTTTATTATTTTATTCATATATTTATTTATTTATTTATTTATTTATTGGAGGTTAACAGTCATACTTAAAAAGGGTGATACTGTTTATGAAGTCCAGCTTGTAAATACACTTTTCACTGCATAAATTACACATGTTATTTTTAGTTTAAAACATTGATTTTTGCTATCAAGAAGTACCTAAAATAAAGTTAATGAGAGAAATACCAAATGGACATTTCTTATAATGAATAATGGAATGTTCATGAAAAAGGTATAAACAAATGGATGAATGAGACAGAAATGTTCTGCAAAAAAAGAAATAAAAGTCAATTCTGTTCCTAATTTCAAATACTCGTACCACCTGTGTGAAAACCACAAATGCTGTTTTTGATAGCTGTTTCCTGGAACAACACTAAATTCGCAAAAGTGCTAAAGGTTGTAGCATGACAGAAACATGGGATCACTGCTACAAATTTCTGTTATTTATACCTGGCTTTTAACCCTTTCCACTCGACATTATGAAATTGCCGAATAGCCCATGTGTTGGCGGGAGGTGGTGGTGTCCTGCCATGGCAATGGCGGCTCTATAACAGGAATGTTCCGACAGGAGAGACATTTTTTTTGCACCCAGCTTCTGCTACCATCTATTGAGAATATTTCAGGCTGTTTTGAAAAAGACCAACTTCGAGCATTTTTTTCTTAATTTGGAGTAAACAACAAAATTGCAGGCATCAGCAGCACAAGTAGTTTCACGCTGGATACTTTGAATGACAGTGATTATGAAAATAGTGATGAAAGTGAATTAGAATTTGAATATGATGCAGATACATCGGATTATGAATATGATGTGTCCGATAGAAGTAAAGAATCAGACAGCATACTTGGCGGTGATCCAAATCCTGTTTATGTGACACAGGATTGGATGGGACAGATATGGAAATTTTGCTGATTTTCCTACAAATAATTTTATTGCAACAAAAGGTTACAAAACCACCCCAGCAAAAACATATAACTGCATTAGATTTTTTTCTAATACAGTAAAACCTCGAAAATCTGGCAACTTCAGAAATCCGGCACTTTTTTTGATTTCGTGAGGACATCCAATGTTTCCCTAATAACCATGGAAATCTCCAGATGCACTGTCTCAACAACACTTTGCAAGATCATCCGATTTTAGCGTGCGAATTGCCATTAGCCGCCATCGTGTAACATTGGAAGGTTTCTCAAATTCGTCATCTCATTGGGCCACGCTGAAGTGATGCAGACCAATGAGACTACGAGGGTGTGTTTGAAACGCATGTTGAACGTGTAATGATGATGATCTGTGCTTGGTGGTGACAGTATGTGGATTCGATTGTGTAATGACATTTACATCGGCCTGCACGATGCATCGCAGTAATAGCCTTTGCGATGTATCATAGTTTCGTCAGACGGAAACCCATAACACCGATGTAAATTTCACATTGGGTTTTCACGATGTATTGATACATCACCTAGCCCTAGTGGCTGGCTGCACTGGCTTTTTTCAAGTTTTTGCCTAACTATTCGCCAAAAGTTTTTTCCATTACTGAAACGATTTTTTTTTTCGCAAATTGCATAGAATGCGATCAGTAGGCAAATTTTTTTGTTAAAGTGACCTGTTACATGTAAAGTATGTGCTTTACATAACGCCCGTGACACAATTTTTGGATATCCTCAGAAATCTGGAATTTTCATAAATCTGGCACTTGTCCGGTGCCGTCGATGCCTGTGTTTTACTGTATACTTACAGATTTTTGCTGGGAAAGTAAAGCTGAACTTTCACAGCTAAGTTGTGACCTCTAAGCAGAAAGAAAAGAAAAAAATTCGAATGCAGGGTGAGTCAGGTTGAAATGTTATTCGAGTGGAAAGGGTTAAGCTACTGCTGACCATGTATGAGAGAAATGTCCCTTCAACACTATCATCCTTTCTCATTAATGTTAAATTTAGTGACATAATAATGATGAATTTCAGTATTTTTGATAGATGTTCTTTGCGTTCTAGAACTTTTGCTCAGTGCAGTTTTGTGAGAAAAGTGGAAAAGACAAATCACTGGGGGAAAATGCAGGTGATGGATCTTCCTTTTGTTTTCAATAAATTTGCAGAAATACAAGATTCAAAAACAGGATAAAATTCATGGCAATTTACTGTGAGAGTGACATCACACACAAACTTACAATATTGCTGCTTGCCAAGCAGTTGTTTAGGATTCGGGGCGCTATGTGCCAGGTCGGCATAAAAGTCGCAGGGCGGGCAAACCTCTTTTTTTACCAGAAGAGCAGCGCCTCTTAGCCAGAAAATTAAAGTACTTTAAGAGTTATGTAAATTCTGAGTACAGTTCAAAATTCTTTCAACTAACTGAAAAAGGGGACAGAAACTATGTTAACTTTTATCTTTATCAATTAATTTTCTTAAACTCTGCACTTACAGAAAACAAGCATGAGATGTAATGTCTAAATGAAAGAGCATTCAGGAATTGTTTAATCTCTTAGAAAGACAGAGGATTTGAGTTTTTTTACAGGTTGAAAAATTTTAAATGTAAATGAATTTCTATGGAAATCTGGAAGTGTTTGAAACAATTTTTTTATCTTCATTGCATAATCATCATAAAGGAATGCCTTCAGCAGTATAGTTACTCTGCTCAAAAGGGGCTGAGTACTTGAATAAATTTTTTATGAACAGGCTGAACTAACTACTCTATAAAAAAAAAAAAAAAAAAAAAAAAAAAAAAACATTATCATTCCGATGATAAAGACGATATAACTCCTGAAACTTGGATTTATTCAAGAAAAAATTTGGTACTGCAAACATAGTACACAACTTGAATTGCAGCATGGAAACAAAGCTGAAATGTACCTTACTTGGGAGGCAGCTGATTTGAATCATATTGCCAGTGTTGGATATAGACACTGGTGCCCAAAATTGAAGTCAGATAACTGGGCAAATAATCTGAAGCGCTCAATGAAATATTATGATGTTCACAGGATATACGCGGGACGCCCTAGTGGCGCAGTGGTGTAAGCGCTGGCTTTTGACCATTTGTCCGAGAAGGGTCTGGGTTTGAAACCCAGTGAGGCACGGATGTTGTGTTTGCTTTACAGCACTGGCTCTCTCCCTTCACTGAAACCAGTGCCCTAAATTAGGGACGGGCGATTGCTTATAGCTCATTGAGTTGCTCACAAAGGTCGGTTAAACCTCCACTTATAAAAAAAGAAAAAAAAAAAGAAAAGGGCATACGCCAATGGACGTGAAAAACCAATGCCTGCAGTGAAGTTTGCACAACAGTGAGTAAAGTGCTGTCCAATATATAAATTGAGTTACATACTTAAAAGTCAACAGTGAACAGCAGTGGCATTTCTCGTTGACAGCATGTGTAAGAAACTTCACAGTCTAAGGCTCAGGTTGCAAGGGACTTTAATATCTATCCCAGAGTGGTCTCACATTTATGGCAGCAATTCAACAACACTGGTGGGGTGTCAAGAAGAGCCTGGCCAAGGAAGCCTATGATGTATGAAACCACTTCCAGAGGACCGATATGTTGCTTTAACCACAGAGCGGCATAGGTCCTATACAGCCCAGCAACTATCTTCAGAGCTCTCTGCTGCTAATGGGACTAAGGTATCAAGGGAAACAATATATCAAATGCTTGATGTAACAAGCCTTTATGCTAGGAGACCCATGGTTTGTGCCCTGCTAACCACATCTCGTAGGAGAGCTCGCTTGAACTGGTGAAGGCAACAACATTTCTGGAGCCTAGACAAGTGGGCATTTTTTAAACTGGTGAAGGCAACAACATTTCTGAAGCCTAGATAAGTGGGCCTGTGTTCTTTTTACTGATGAGTCAATATTCAATCTACAAACAGATTCTCGTCAGTATTTCACCTGGAGGAAACAGGGTGATCCTGCAAACGTCTGCAAATAATGATCCTGCAAACTCCATCAGAGGTGGTGGTCTGCTCGTGTGGGGTGACATTATGTTCAATGGCTGCACACACATATATAAAAAATAATTTACCATCAAATGTGTAATAATCTGCTAATGACTATGGCCAACCGCAAGAGTGCACAATATCATTTCTCTACACTTTGCGCTTTTATGCCATAATGTTTAAACTCTAACCCTTATATACATGAGCTTTGAATGATGTTCCACATTGTATTTATATCTGATGATAGACCCACAGTGGGTCTGAGAGTACTCATGTATTTTAAAGTGTTTTTAACCCATATATATTAAATATTTTTTATTCGTGATACAACCTTAATCTGTGTTTTTATCATGCATAGACGGCTGAATACTCCAATAAGTGACTCATAGCGCAAAATGTTTTGTATTGGCTGCACACATCTCCACATGTTTGCAGGAGGCAATGTGAATGTTGAGTGTTATAGGGACAAGATAGTAGAGCTCTATGTCACATTTTTTGGAGGAGCTGCCAGCCCTCGGTTTTTTTAATGGATGATAATGCACAGGGTCAGCATGTCAATGATTTCCTGCACAGCGAGGATATTTAGCATATGGAATAACCAGCTAGGTCTCCAGATTTGAACCCTATAAAGAATGCCATGGATGCACTGGGATGATACATAGTTGCTCATCAGCCCCCTCCCAAAACTTTTCCCAAGCTACACATCGCTCTCATCAAGAAATTTCTTTAGCTCCAGAGTTCATCAACAATTTAGTGACGAGTATGTATCACTGTTGTAAGAGTTGCCTGACCCTACGAGATGATCACATTCCTCATCAAGACATTTTTTTTTATTGTGGGTTTAATGACCACCGTGAACAACTCAATGGACTATAAGCAGTCACCCGTCCCTAATTAGGGCCACTGGTTTCAGGGAAGGGAGAGAGCCAGTGCCGTAAGACAAACACAACATCCATGCCTCACTGCAATTCGAACCCACACCCATCTTGGATGAATGATCAGAAGCTATCGCTTAGACCACTGCGCCACCAGGGCGGCAGTGACATTTGCAGAGGTGACCCTATATATGCAAAATGTGTACATATTTGCAGTTATAAAATGTTTTTTACCTTTATTATTGAGTCTCGTTACAAGCCAAATACCTGCTGTTATGTGTTTTCCCTTTTATCCCTGTGAATGCCTTTTGGACTTTAATTTTGGACACCAGTGTATTTTATTATGAATTTTATTATAAGACAATGCTGTTACCACATACTTTTTGAGACACTAATTAGAATTCCTTAAAAAAGTTAGAAGATACCCTTTTCTTTTTTTGACCAGAGGTTTAACGATTATCGTGAGCAACTGAATGGGCTATAAGCAGTCGCCTGTCTCTAATTTAGGGCGAAATATGTTCATGATGCAACTTTTTCCACTTAGAAGATACCTTTTTCTTTGTTTTTTTCGATCGGAGGTTTAACGACCATTGTGAACAACTCAATGGGCTATTAACAGTTGCCCTTCCCTAATTTAGGGCCACTGGTTCCAGGGAAGGGAGAGAGCCAGTGCTGTAAGACAAACACAACATCCATGCCTCACTGGGATTCAAACTCGGACCCATCTCAGATGAATGATCAGAAGCCATCGCTCAGACCATTGCGCCACCGAGGCAGCGAAGATACCTTTACCTTTGGAGATATTACTTATCATTAGACATGACTAATAATGTGCCTTCTCAGGCAACAGCAGTCAAGATCAACATGCAGAACAGCATTTGATTTAAAACAAAAACACAAAAGCAATCATATGTTGTTCTATGACAAATAAAATACAAGGTATTGTTTCACCACCATACAGTGCTTCAGAATAAAAGTACAACATGCAACCGACAACCACTATTATGTAAAATAACCACTATTATTAATGGTACTAGTGAAAAATAGAGAATGCTGTCACAACACATATACAGTCTGCATTTTTTGAACAATACATGCATCTTTTAGACATTTTAAACTATTTTTAAATGGAAAAATGCAAGAATTACATGTTAAACAGTTAACATAATTATTAAAAACACCACCTGAAAATTATGTGAAAATATGACATCCAAGTTTCAGCCTTAAGGAAATGTTACGTAAGACAGGTGAATTAAATTTTTTTTTATTTGTACGAAGCCACAGGCCAACTAAGTACAGCAGCATGGTAAAATTGGTAGAGAGTTTCATGAAAATAGATAAGAAATTGAAAATTTTTAATTCATTCAGAATGTACACAAACATGTGCCTACATGCACTTCTAAGGACAAAAAAAAAAAAAATCCTTCTCTTACACTACAGATGTCATGAGTAATTTAAGGATCACTAATTAGTGGTTGCTGGTGCATAAACCCAGAAAGACCAGTGTACCAGATCATTATAAAGTACATGGAGAAGTACATATCACAAAAAAATGCAGTGATGATTTTATTAATTTATTAATTTGTTAATTTGTTTAATAACCAAAGCAGCTAGATTCCATCATCATCATGCAATTTTCGTATTAGCTTTTGCACCACTATCTATTTTTCAAATTAACACATTATTCAAATAAATGTTTTTGTATATAATGAGCCCTGATATAAAAATACCCATTATATGTATGAAATTGTATTGGAATTACTGATTGCAATGACATGTTTCTCTCAATACTTAAGAAAAATATGCTTGCAAAACCATATAAATTCAATCCTCCATGTATGCGAAAGCTAAGTTTCTCAGAAACCTCGTGCGCATTACAATTCAAACGCTTGCAATTACATCAATATATGTTTTTGCATTCTACTGTTTTGGTGAATTACGTAAGGTAATATCAGGTAGTATGGAAAATAATGGCAGATATTCTGAGGTGCCCCATTCAACTTGCAGACCAACCAGCTCGCAGCACCGTTCATACAAGCTGAAGGGCGACTCAAGACACCACATGCACACAATAATTGGCTGAGCTACAGTCATTGCGATTCATGTGAGAGAGGTCTGTACAGCATTAGGGAGGAGTGAGTTGAGGGTGATTCTCCTGCTTTACAAGATCAAATTGGGTCATAATGTGGCACAAACCTACTTAATGTGGTTGAGGAGGCAACATCTCAATGTACTGTTCATCGGTGGTTTGAAAAGTTTCATTTTGGTGACACGAGCCTGCAAGATGAGGAAGGCAGAGGACTACATTCGGTCACTGATAACGACGCTTTGAAGGGAAATGTGGAGGCAAATCCTTGTGTCACAGTCCGAGACCTCGCCAAACAGCACGAAGTGTCGGTGTCAACCATTTTCGAATATCTCCACCAAATTGGTAAGGTCAAGAAGCTCGATACGTGGGTCCCACACGAACTGACATAACATCAGAAACAACAACGCTTCGAGATGTGCAATTACCTACTTGATCGCATTGTAACCTGAGATGAAAAGTGGGTGCTATACGACAACTGTAAGCGATCTCAATGGTGGCTGAACCATGGTGAACCACCGAAATAACACCGTAAACCAAGATTGATGCCAAAAAGGTTTTGTTGACAGTGTAGTGGACTGTTCACAATGTCATACACTACAAGTTCTTGAATTCTGGTGAAAGCATTTCCTTAGTCACATACTCTGAAGAAATTGACTGAATGCAACAGAAGTTGTGTTTCAAATAGCCATCTTTGGTGAACAGGAAGGGTCCTATCCTCCTCCATAATAACGTGAGACCACACGTGTCACAAATGATGAAACAGAAACTACACGAACTTAGGTTCAAAACCTTCCCACACCCAGCCTATTCACCTGACTTGGCACCTACTGATTTTCACTTGTTCATGCATTTTGGCAATTATCTCAAGGACAGGACCTTCAGAAATCGAGAGGAGGCCGAAATTGCACTCCAGGACTTTCTTGCATCCAAGGAGCCAGATTTCTTCCAGACAGGCATCGAAGCTTTGCCACTCGCTGGCAGAGGCGTGTAGCTGCTGAAGACACCTATTTAAAATAAAACAAGGTTGTGTGCTATGAGGTATGTCTCTTTCATTTTTACCCTCAAAATCAGCCATTATTTTCCGAACCTGGTATCTCTCTCAAATTCCATCCTACAAAAGCGTTTTATCAGCATCTTTTTTATACAACTGAACAATGAGTGGCATTCAGACTGTAACAGTATGCAATGAATTCAGAAATTATACATGTATGCACACACAATATTAATTATTGCCAATTTATCACAAATTTACACCATCTCTAGTAGTACAATATTAGGTACTTTGCCTGATAAAGGCAATGATCACTGTAACTAAAGTTCATTGCACACCACCCACAACATTTGAGGTCAATCAACTTTAAGAATTTTACATCTCATGTACATCATATGGAAATTAACTGTATTAAAAGGCTCACTGTTCTTCACATGGAATATCCTGTTAAAATTTTATACCTGAATTGTAACATAACTTTTGTCTCATAATTATTTCTTTCGGTAAGTGGGACCCCATTCCTGAGGAGCTTCATATTTACCATCCAAATCATGTAATTATATGAATATGACATTAGATGCAAATAAAAGTACATACAGTTCAAAATGAAGCAAAGAAAGATGAAACAGAAGCAATGTAACATACATGACAGGCTGAACATAGGCAAAATAAGACTATTTTTCAGGGTACAGTGATCATGAAATCTATGGTCTGAAATTCTGCAAAAAGTTGTCTGCCAGCACTGAAACAGATAAGTTCTAAAGATAATATGCAAAGAGTACTTAAATAGTCTAACAGAAAAAGAGTTGAAGTCAGTTGGTGATCAATCAGATGTCACAAACAGAAAAACATTTTCACAGTGGAAAAAGTTACTCAGTAAGAGAAATGCTGTGTAAAAAATAACCCATCAGCATGTGCCATATTTGTTTAAAAAATGAAACCTACTTAAAAAAAAGTTAAGCCTTAAAGATCAGTGTGTGTGCATGGGGAGGAGGAGGTTTGCAATACATTTCACGCTACAAATTGCATGACTGAAAACAATAA
Source organism: Macrothele yani (assembly GCA_039090855.1). Classification (NCBI taxonomy): domain Eukaryota; kingdom Metazoa; phylum Arthropoda; class Arachnida; order Araneae; family Macrothelidae; genus Macrothele; species Macrothele yani. The sequence goes on from CM077027.1 coordinate 148,323,757, forward strand.
ACAACAGTTCTCTTACTGGGTACCATTTTTTGGCACTTTCACTAAGTCACGTTGTTTAAAAAAAGGTGCAGCACAGAGAATTATTCTACAAAAACAGCCCTTGGGTAGCCCACAAATGAATTATTATTATTATTATTATTATTTTGGCTGCAAATAACTTCATCTCAATTATATGACTGTTTTCTTTCAAATTTAAAGCTAGGCATTTGAAACAATGTACATATTACATTACACATTTTTTTTTATGGTTTATAGCAGCTAGTAAAATTTTAGAGGTCATTTTAATTTATCACAGTGGACATTTTAACAACTCATTCTGATGAGTGTTGCCTGGTTTCAGTACATTAATCACCCACAACTTGCCCATTTTCTTTACAGAAAATATAATAAAAGAACAAAGATGGAAGGGTAATAATATTATGTAAGGGTGTTCAAGGAGTTTTTAGATACTTCACAAGTTTTTTTTTTAAGAAACATTAAAAAAACTTGTATCACATACATCCTTGGATATCCATTAGAATGAACCAGATGGCAGCACAGTATGCACTGGCTCCATATTTCTACATACAGAGCTGAAGGAGTGAAGATCATCAGCATTTGAACTACTGCAATGGATTTCAACTGATGAGCTTTTTTTTGTGTGATGATTTTTTATGATTACAAAACATGTTTAAAACCAAAAGATTGCTTCCAAAGCTTTTTACTCATTTCCTGGACCCAAAGCCTTCCTGAACAACAGTTTTCAATGGGTTCATTCAACTTACAAAGGATACAACATCTCTAGAAGATGACTCTTCTTACAGCAACCTTCAACATCTGTGCCACTGGAAAACACCACTTCCATGGAGGAACTAGCAAAACAAGATCCATACATCTGCAAATAGTGGACATCAAGAAGATCAGTTTGGGTGGAGTAAATGGTATTCTGTGTGAACACCTGCCTCTAAGCAGGCAATGTTCACAAAGAATAAGCCAGAGATGTTTTGGATCTCCTGCTGGAGACGAAATGTGGATTTACACGTACAAGCCAAAAACCAAGCAACAATCCATAGTATGGTGTTTTCCAGATGCGACTCCTCCCATAAAAATGAGACAAAGGACAAGTACTGAAGAAACAATTCACAGTATGGTGCTTTCCACATGAGACTCCAGCCACAAAGGAAAGATGTGGCACGAGCACTGGAAAAACAATCCACAGTATGGTGCTTTCCAGATGATACTCCACCCATAAATGTGAGACAAGCGATAACCACTGTGCAAAAATGGTGGCTTCCTTCTTCTCCAAAGGTGATCAATGAGGTACAGTTCTGTCAGGAAGTCAATGAATGGTGAAAGCAGAATGGCATACATCCACGCTTGTCTAAAGTGCTACAAAACTGGGGTGAAAGGTGACCACACACAGTACAGTGCTCATGGTTTGCTTCAACACCATCACAAAGCAAATTTCCCCACACAACAAATCTGTTGAAATTATGTCACATTTGCCATATTCACCAGACCCTATTCTGTGCAACATTTTGTGTTTTGTTCCCCCATCAAATATAAGATGTGAGTAACCTGGATTTCCACCCCAGAAGATACAACATACTTATGAAGAACTTGTAAAAGCCACACCTAAAGGAGAATGGTGTGCATGTTTCAAAACACGGTTATAGCAGTTTCAGCTGAATACTTAGAAAACAAAATGATAGTTACATTTTTTCAATCATTTTTTTACATTAGAGGATCTAAAAACTTTTTGAACCACTCTTGTATGTATGCTATTATAAATTTTTGTAATATGATTATTCTTTTGAATAATTCATAGTAGTTTGAAATTCAGTTCAATAAACCTATGCACATGAAGCTGCTATTCTAAAAAGGTAATCACAAAAAGATTATTTTTACTAAATCGACTTTACAATTTTGTCACACACGAAAAAAAAAAAAATCTGTGCTGCTAGTAGGTGTAAGCACCTCTTCCACAAATAATCTGTAATATTTAATAATATCAAGACACACAGCTGGGATGATGAAATGAGGCTGGCTTGCATTAGCTCCTTGACATTACACCTGGAAAGGTAATTATAAGCATCACAATGTAGCATGATGTTGTTGAATGGGGTGCATGGTCCAAGTATGCCCTTAACATGCACAGTTTCAGACACAAATACAAATTTGGGCTGGGGTCCCACTATTACTAAGGTAGAAAATAATTCTGTATCATAGAGTCTGTTTCCACAATACAAGGGTATTTCCACGACCAACACAAATGCATGCAGGGACAGCAATATTAGAAACACAAGGACTTTTAAAATCAGAAATCACTATATATTCTGACCCTGATTAACTTTACCACTTCTATCAACTGGTTATGAAATTAAAACCACGATCAGATACCACAAATGATACAAGCAATGTCCAAAGAAAATTACTTTAAAGAAATAACTAAGATACAACAAAATCTATATATTATATACCAATGTTTCCAATGCAGGCCTTCAGGGCTGATCTAAATTAGTTAAAAAAAACTGAAAACAATCAAATCTTGAGTATTTTAATGTTACCAGTGTATGTGAGATGCTATACATTTTTATACAAAGGCAAACATACAAGCCTATTGGAGGGGGAAGGGGGGGGGGGGCGAGGAGACTGTTTTCCACGTAATACATTTCTTTGTGTTCTGACCTTTTCCCTCCTGTTATAAAAATCTGATATCAGGGGAAATTTCACTTTTGCAAAACATATCTTACACTATTTTTAGGGAAAAAATATGGAACACAATTAATTAAAAAGCAGATTAAGTTATGTACTAGCTAAAAAAAATGAAACATTATAAAAAGATCACATAAAATTTTTCTAGAAAGCTAAGAGTTACGATACCCACTCAATTTTCCAGTCTGAAAACAGATCACTAAAATTTACATTTCTTTTTCTTTCTTTTTGTTTTGCATTCAAACACTTCCTGACTTACGTATATTTACAGCATTTTACTGTGAAACTGAAGAACACTAATAAACTGCAGTGCTGGCAAAGCAATACTTTTATTATGAGTATTCATAGTGCACTTTTAACTGAATCACAAAAAGGAAAAACCTTATCCTAAAAGACACATGAATTGGTGTGTCTATATTGATCAAATGAGTGTCACAATGAAATAATCTGTTATGTCCTGTGGCTTTTACTTTTAATCTCAAATAATAGCAAAACAACTATGGAGAAAAACTGCAAATTGTACATGGTCGCACCATTTTCTATACTAAATAAGTTTGTTGGGTACACACAAGAAAGTGTATTGACACTTATTGGGCAACAGTGCGTTTTTGAGAGCAATAATTTAGAAGACACATGAAACACAACTAAGGACAGTTTTCAAGTTGCATAAGCAAAACACATCCTATATGCAACACTTGGAAATTTTACCGGAATTCTGTGTGCACACACATTATCTCTGAAAACATAAAACATCCAAAAAGTTTAAAGTTCATATTTATTTTTTTAACACAATGAAAGAAAAAGATGGGGAGGCTTTATAAAGCATACACACAAAAAAAGTATTGATGGGCTATACACAATTTGTGAATAACTAATGCCTCAGATGGGTATTTTGTAACTACTGTGGTTTCATTTTTAATTAAGTAATCAGCATTCCACAGTAAATATGTCTGCTTCATATAAAATTACAAAAGAATAACGAAAAACCTGAAAATGTAAATTAGTGCATACATGAAATTTATTAAGAGTATTTTGTAATACAAGACTTGAAAAATCTTTTGAGTTTCCCTTTCATGTAAGTTGTTGATCAAACCAGTGTGAACACTGAATGGGCTATCATACAAGCTTGGGAACAATAAACTTCTTCGAAATGGAAAGGTCAAAAGTAAGACGAAACTCGCTATACAAGGGTTGGAATTTTAACAGTGGCAACACATCTGTAGAATAGAAGCAGAATGCAACAAGTTCACGCTGCTTACGCCACACGTCGGTTAGATACCTAGCACACCTCATTGTGAAATGGAATCGCCCTTCTGACTGCATGCACCTGTGCAGTAACGAAAAGAATACGAGCTGCCGCTACCCGTTGGTCTAGTCATAATGTTTTTGAAATTGGAGCAGCAGTGTTGGATAAAAATTCAAAGTGCCAGAGGTCGTACTATACGACAGTGTCATCAAGGACTTTTAAAGGCTTGTGGGGAATTTGCATTACCACACAGAACAGTTGCAAGATGGGTAAAAGCTTCAATGATGGGCACCAAAATGTAAAAAATGAGCCTCGGCTAGGTCACCCCAGTGCAAGTGAAGAACAAGCGAGTGCTGTTTCCGTGTTACTGGAGACAAATTCGGCGCTTTACAATTCATCAGTAAGCCAATGAGACAGGAGTGTCACATACAACTAATCTACACATTGTGAAGGAATGCCTGGGGATGAGAAAAATTGCACCACAATGGGTTGCCACACGCTCTGACTGAGATCCAGAAATGGCAATGATACGAGGCTGCTCATATCCACTTGGAATGCTACGATCACGAAGAAGCTTTCTTTCAGCGTATCATCATGCTGGATGAGACGTGGGCTAGATCATATGAGCCAGAAATGAAACACCAATCTAACGAGTAGCATCATTACGGGTCACTGCGCAAATCCAAATTTTGTTGGAACCCTAGCAATGTGAAGGCTATGGTTATTCTCGTGTACAACTGCGATGGTGTTACCCTGAAGAATGCCGTACCTCAATGCCAGAATGTCACTGCACAGTATCACTCTACATTTTTGGAACAAAATCTGTGACCAACTTTGGGGAAGAAGCGGATACACTTTATGCAGAACATGCCCACCATTTTGCATGACAATGCTCGAGCACATGTTGCATATGTTGTGGATCGATCAGTTGTTCACTAGATGGGGCTGAGAAGTGCTCTACTAACCACTGTACTCTCCCGACTTAAGCCCGTCACTTTGACTTTATCCTTAAAATGAAGGAAACACTTCATAGCGTTTGATTCAAAACTATACCAGACTTTCTTCATGCAGTAGACCTTTCTATACGAACGATCAACCGAACAGGCACAGCCAACGACATCCTACGACTTCCACATTGCTGGCAACAGGTGTTACACAATGCTGGCGAGTACATTGAAGAACTGTAAAAATTTGAAACAAGTACGTGTTCTGTATCTGTAGTAATTATGCAATTGCCACTATTAAAATTCCAACCCTTGTAGAATCAGCTACCAATCATGATGCTCCCTTGAGTTATCATTTCTGCAACAGAGATAGCTGTGATGGAATAAACACATTCAGCAAATGTGAAGGAATTTACATTACAGCAGTGAATATTCCCTGTGTATTATCATACTGTCCATAGGCATCTATATGGGAGGGGGCAAGAGGGGGCCACATGCCCTCTCCTAGAAATCTAGCTATACAATTTCTGTTACTGGAAGATACCACAAGGATTTTGGTGATAACACTAATTCAGATTGTTAACTTCTCTGTTGAACTTCTGAATGCTTGTGTATGCTGCAAAAATAGGGAAACACACTTGGAATTTATAGTAGGGAGCAATAATATTGAATTTTTGGATTGAATGTTGGGGCACAGAGTACATACATACAGTATGGAAAAGCATGAAAGGCGAAGAAATGAAAAATGTATCATTCTTTGCAGCAGCCATTCAATGTTGGACAAAGATCTGAAGTTTAGTTTTTTTCAGAATGTTGCTTTGAGAAATTTTTTTCCATCTTCATGACTAATTGCTAGGTTTTTGTGACACATGGGACACCTGTGGCCAAAAGGCTCAAAAGAACAAAATATTTTTTTAATGTTTCAACAAGCTGTCTAATACTCATTTATCCATACTATTTTATGTAGTTTTGGAGATGTGATTTTCAGTTAAATTTATGTCTAGAGTGTGGTAAAAACAGTTAGGCAACAAGAAGGCACAGTGAAAATTTGCATGTGGTGTTTGTGCACGTTATTTTTAGTTACAATTTCAGCTTGCCCCCTCCTGAAAACTAAGCTATGGGTGCCACTGATACTGTCTCAATTTTAAGGTATCAGAAGACTGTGTTTTTTTTTAAGTTCTCTGAGGTTGAAGTAAATAAAATATTTTATATTCCCAAACAAAATGTTTTTGAAGACAGCTGTTTTTACTAAATCTTTGGACGCAAACCACTTGCTACGTGTTCTACAAGGTGGCTTGAGAATTTAATACCACAAGTGTTCACCAATGTATGTGACACAAGGTCAACTTATTCTATTATGTGTTTGATATACTTTCATCCTGAGTTTGAAAAAAATACTGAATGATCAATACTACAACAATTGAGGTTACTATTGAACAATAGTAATAAAAATAATTATTAGTTGGAGTACTTGCATACTAAGCTAATATGAGTACAGAACTAATGTTCAAGCTCAGAGGATTATGAGAAGTGACTAAATCTACAACAACAGACTAGAAATGCTGCAGTAGCCAAAGGGTGGATTGGATAGAAATGAGAAGAAATATGTAAATGAGAAAGGTTGATTTCACAGGAATAATGTCTTATAAACTGGTACTGACAATTCTGGTTTACCCTATCACAAAATGAAACATAAAATACTCCAGGAAATGAAAAATGTGCATTTGTGGAAAAAGTACAACAGGATGAAACTGAGGCACAAATGACATACAAAACATTCAGTCTGATTTAAAATTAGTACAGACACAATGATGTACCATGTCTTGCAAACATAACTAGACTAACTGAAATCAACAGAATATTGTGACATCATTGTTATGAAGGGAAATTAATATGTTTAAATTTAAAATGATAAATTTTGTCTAACAATGATTGTCTACACACAGTGAGGTCACAAAGACAAAAGCTGATATGTTTTGAAATAATTTTAAGTTCTGGTCTTTTCACCAAAAGCGCACATAATTTGCAGTAATGCATCATATCACTAAAATGGTCAAGGAAATGAAAAACTGCTGCAAAATAACAATTCAAAACTTTTTTAAATTAAAATAAATGATACTGATATGCAATCTTTGGAATATACTTTAATAAAGTTAAATGAAAACTTTCCCAAAATTTTAGTAAGTTCACTGCAAGGCATAAATCGTTTTAAAGAATCATGTTTTTTGTTTAAAAATTTGTTACTCTAATATCATACATAAGGCAGATACAGACATAAAAAACATTATGTTTGTAAGGACAGAAAAATCAGTCTCCCAAGTACATACTGACATGTTCAATTATTTTGTAATACTCAATTTTCTTTGTGCTGCATACTGATGCAAGAATCTGTTTACTAGCTGAATTCCACAGATATGCCTGCACTAAGGGAAAATGATTAGGACACTCAGTCTGTTCATCCTCTTGCCTAGACCAGTGTTAAGACAGAAATGGCAGTCAGACATCCTTTACTGCACAACATATCTCGTAGAGCTTGATCCCCTGCTATTATAACTTAAGGGCAGTATTTCTTTGCAAACTGCAAAATAAGTTGCCCTAAACATTGCATTGTTGTGTACTTTCTCTAGTCACTCACCTACCCGTATAGGTGTGCTGGGGCTTCTATGAAACGTGGGATATTTTCGGACAAAGAAAGGATTATTTATATGGGTGATCAGCAAGTAGCCACAGTGGCTTTTTATTGAGAAGCAAGTGACCATTCCAGTCGGGCAAAAGTGGGATGACTACGCTGGTCATCAAGAGCGATCAATGTGCCCGAAAGGCATATATATATATTTTTAATGCTGAAAGGGAAGAGCAAGTGCAGCATGGAAAAAAGAAGTTTCATGGAACGTATTGTGGTTTGGGAAACCTGAGTTTCAGCATGAAGAGAGATCGGCTACGTAGCCAAGGGAAAAGATGATTGCCCGCAAATCCAAAGATTTCAGATGTCATAAACTTTTACTCTTTTAAGAAATGCCTGTTTGACACACCTGCAGATAGAACAAATCTTACATACTTCCTCAACATTAGATCACATATAAAAAGGTGATGCAGGAGAATTCTTGATTTCACAAGAAAAACCTAAACAGAGGTGTGAGAGTGCTGCATGCATAATCACCATAGTCGAGTGAAGCGAGGCCGAAAGCCAAGCGGAGCTCTCTTTATGAGACTCGAGACAATTAGTTGTTCAGGCATACGTACGAGACGACACATCCGATCACCGTGATTTTTTGCATGTGATTGGACATAGTCCATGGTCAGGTTTTGACGCCTTCTGATTCCCGAAATTCCGTGTCATTGAGGAATAATCATCCTAAAACTTGCATTTTTAGGCGTTTTTCCGGGTTTTGAGAAGGGCTCGTTTGTTACCTATCTCCTCAAAAGATCTTCAGCCGATTGCTGTGACACTTGCCACAGAGAAAGGGAAGGGCATAGTGAATGACATGGGGTTGGTTTCGTGGCGATTGGTCGTGTCGTATAAAAATATTGAACCATTAAAAAGCTGACCAATTTTAATAATAATTGAAAAAATCCGCTCCCTATACCAGACTTGGGACAATTAGTTGTTTGGGCATAGCTACGACATGACACATCCGATCACCGTGATCTTTGGCATGCGATTGGACATCGTCCATGACCAGGTTTTGATGCCTTCCGATTCCCAAAATTCCGGGTCTTTAAGGATTTTCAATTAAAACTAGATGGCCTTTTACTTGAACCGTTTCACAAAAGTGAGCTCACTAATATTAATTTAAAAAAATTGTTTGAATTAAAAAACGAAGAAATAGAAAGACTCCGTCTGTTAGCCCAACACTTGCTTAATCTATAATAATAAAAGGAAGTTTGTGTGTGTGTGTGTGTGTGTGTGTGTGTGTGTGTGTCTGTCTGTCTTTTGCGATACAAAATGAAAAACGTGGTTCCTGATCTGAGTGTGTCTTTCTGCTTTATTTACATGCAACCTGATCACAACCAACATGAAGGAAAAGTTCATGATAAATTTTAGGCATTTCTTTTTAGAATATTTCGTACTTTTGTTCTGGAAGTCATAAATTTTATGCGTTCGTTTTTTAGAATTTGTTATAATAGACGCCTTAATGAGCTTAGATTTTGCAATTGCTTCACCCAAAATTTTCAAACTGTACCAGAGTTATCGGTTACCATTGGCGGCTTGTCCTAGTTAAAATTTCCTGCATCTTAGAGTACAATTGATGTGTGCGTGTGTGGTCAAGGGGATCAGCTGGAGTGACCAAGCTTCTGTCTGACCGAATAATGTTGACTTCACAACTTTAATGCACTTGCATGGCGTTACATACGCTCTACACTGATTTGAGTTCTGGTATCAGGATCTAAGTGGAAGTTGGAAGCTATGGATTTCACCTGGTGTTTTGAAAATGCAAAGGCATTTCAAAACATTTTTTTCTTCTTCTCAGAGTTTTGAAAATGCCAGAGGAGAAAACACCGATAATTTCCCTGCAAACTGCATTGCTCTAATTGCGACAATAACAAATAAGTTCTTTTCCAGAAATTTGATGACTGGACATCACGAAAAACTACTAAATTGACTATGAATGAAAAAATAAAAAAGATTTTGCAATTTTCATATATAATCAGCAACATCCACAAAAATAACCATTATTTTCTCCAAGTTCGCCTAATGCATAGCTATTTTTCAAACTCCAGTTGAAAGACACATTTTCCTTTCACACTTAATCTCCAACAACTGATTGCTGTAAATGTAGGGCACACACAAAATCATGCAAGCACAATAAATGCTATGTTGGTCGAACACACAAAATCATGCAAGCACAATAAATGCTATGTTGGTCGAACACACAAAAGTCTCACCTCTTATCTATTTAAAAAAAGTGAAACACTGGAAGATCTTCAATAGCTGAACATTCAACAAATCCCAACCACACATCAAATGAGGTTGACATTAATATTCAAGTCTCCCAATCTTTCTCATATATATATTACAGAATCCTTAGAAATATTTATGGGGAAAACATGCTTTGAACCATGATTTAGGCCTGGCAAGAAACAATTAAATTTCAAGAACAGGAACCTGTCTTCTGCAACCATTTGTGAAAGATTGCCATCTCCATATTGCTTACACTCACTTGAAAGTTCTGAACTGTTATATGGCAATAATTCTCCACTTGTGACTGCTTTTCCCTCTGTATGGGAGAAACTCTATTTTGCTCCAACTTTTAATAATGTGAGGTACCACTGCATTTAATGCACTAATTGTATGCAAATAAAGAACAGTAATTATACAAGATTTGAATTTAATGAACTGTGTGCAAATAAATAATTGTCATTATACAAGATTTACATCCATTTGTATTGTGATACCTTATTTGTTCCAAACTGCTTCTTTAGACTTATTACATAAGATGCATTATTTTAATGACTGGCACTGTAAAAAGTAAAACAAGATTAACTTTACCTTCTTTTTTTTTTTTTTGCACTATATGAAATCACACTTCTCTCTTTTATACCCAATCACACCAATACGTCATATTCACACATGCAAACTCTCCTTGCCCAGCTAAATCTTTGATTCATACTTCCATATCTGTTCCTTTTTCTGTTCTTCATCCATAGCAGTCTCAGTGCAATGTAACTAGCTGGCTAACACCTATACTAGGCACTAGCGCAAAATTTCAAAACAATTCTTTTATCACACGATTTGGATTCCAGAAAAATATTATTCCGTTAGTATTACTTTTTTTAATATCATACAGGGATTGGGGGAGAGACAATATTAATCAACTATTTTTTTTTTTTTTTTAATGGGATTCATCTAGGTAAAGTCTCAAATTTCTGCAAATTTTCGGAGAGAACTCCTTTCCTTCGTCAGGCAGTCACTTGTCCAAACTCTGCCATTGTCTTCGGTTACAGTTAACCTTGACAGTTACGCTGATTCTCCAATATATCTTGCCAGATGTTACGCAGCGAAAATCCCTTACAGTCATTAATGATGAAGTTCTAGTATTTTCCAATTTCAAGTCCTTCTTTCAATTTATGCTTCAGGAAGTTGGATTGATGTCCAATGACAGTTAAAGAGTCCCAAGTCCATGCAGTGTCCTGTTTTTCTAACGTGCCTGTCTTGTTCGAACAACTTTTTACTGCTGCCTTGTGCTCCGCAATGCGAGTTTCCAGCCTACGACCTGCTTCACCCTATGTAGTATTTTTCACAGCTGCAAGTTACTTTATAAAAATCTCCTTGCATTTTTAGCCAGTTTTCTCCTTTTTGAATCAAGCTAGGGCAAATATTTTTAACTTTGTTGTCTAAACTGGGAGCTAATCTAATATTATATTTACTGCTTATTCTCTTTAAAAATTCAAACAAACCCTTTTGATATGTAATTTTTCTTGTGAACCTAAATGCCTGCTTGCTTGTATTTTTTTTCATTTATCTTGTGTGGGCAATTTATCTAAAAAGTCCTGATGACGAACTAGGCTTTAGTTCGAAAATTTGACAACAAACTTTGATGAAAAATAACCTCTATAAGACCCGTAAAAAAGCTATTCCACAATAAATTTCTTTTTTGGGTAGTTATTTTCTGTCAGCAATACTTTCAGTTCATCTATGTGGACTTTTTTCATATCTTCTGAGGAGACTAAATTATTTATTTTTTCTAAAAATTGGTTTGCAACATTTTTCTTTATTGAGTGTGAATGAGAGGAGTTAAAATCCAGTATTTTATTTGTATCCAAAGGTTTTAAACCAGTTCAAAAAGGAAGAAAATGTAGTGGCTTTGAAAACCAACAAAAGTAGTTTAATTACAATTATGGATAAAGAAGATTATCGGAAGAAAATAGAAGAGTTAAAAAAGCCTATTTACGAGGAGATACAAGAAAACCCGTTACCTAAATTAATTAAAAAAGTTACAAAACTTATTTCTGAACAAAAGAAAAAAGGCCAGCTCCCGGACAACTTTCAAAAGTTCTCAAAATTGCAATTCAGGTTACCTCAGCTCTATGGAATAGTAAAATTACATAAGACGAACCATCCAATTAGGCCAATTATAGATTCAAAATGCTCAATACTTTCAAATCTAAACTATTTTATTAAGTCACACCTTCAAGATTTATTAGAAGAACCTCATTCTATTATAAAAAACTCCTCAGCCCTAAAGTGTAAATTAGGGCAGCTTCCAACCCTAGATTTTTCTATTACTGCTAGCCTAACATTGTTTCTATGTACACTAGCATAAATTTAGATCACCTTATAGAAATTTTAGCAGATGACCTGGCAGACAAAATTGTTTTTCATAATCAAGCAAGGAATTTATTAGCTGGGATTTTTGAAATGCTGATTTTCTCATTAAAAAACAACTTTTTTCAATTTGAGAAAAGATGTTTCCTTTAAAAGTCAGGCCTGGCAATGGACTCCCCACTTTCCCCTCTTTTGGCAAATTACTATGTAGAAAAGCTAGAAGAAAGGGTACTGATTCAACCCTCATACTTTTGCCTATATCACAGATATATGGATGATATCTTATTCATTATAGATAGCAAGGATTTTCTAGACAAAATTCTATGGTGCTTTAATGAATTACACAATTCCCTAAGTTCACTTTGGAGGTTCAAACTAAAGGAAAATTAAACTTCTTGGATTTGACTATCTATGCCCAGGAAGATAAGTTCCTCACAAAAATGTACAAAAAACCTTTGGATACAAATAAAATACTAGATTTTAACTCCTCTCATTCATACTCAATAATGAAAATTGTTGCAAACCAATTTTTAGAAAAAAATAAATAATTTAGTCTCCTCAGAAGATATGAAAAAAGCCCACATAGATGAACTGAAAGTGTTGCTAACAGAAAATAACTACCCAAAAAAGGAGACAGATAAATTACTCACACAAGATAAACAAAAAAATACAAGCAAGCAGAAGTTTAGGTTCACAAGAAAAATTACATATCAAAAGAGTTTGTTTGACTTTAAAGAGAATAAGCAGTAAATATAATATTAGATTAGCTCTCAGTTTAGACCACAAACTTAAATTTTTTTGCCCTAGCTTGATTCAAAAAGGAGAAAACTGGCTAAAAATGCAAGGAGATTTTTATAAAGTAACTTGCAGCTGTGAAAGATACTACATAGGTGAAACAGGTCGTAGGCTGGAAACTCGCATCGCGGAGCACAAGGCAGCAGTAAAAAGTTGTTCGAACAAGACAGGCACGTTAGAGAAACAGGACACCGCATGGACTGGGATTCTTTTACTGTCATTGGACATCAATCCAACTTCCTGAAGCGTAAATTGAAAGAGGGACTTGAAATTGGAAAATACCAGAACTTAATCATTAATAACTGTAAGGGATCTTCGCTGCATAGCATCTGGCAAGATATATTGCAGAATCACCATAACCGTCAAGGTTAACCATAACCAAGGACAGTGAGAGAGTTTGGATAAGTGACTGCCTGACGAAGGAGAGGAGTTCTCTCCGAAAATTTGCAGAAATTTGAGACTTTACCTTGATAAATCCCATAAAAAAGCTAATTAGTTTGAATGTAGTAATCTAGGAAGCCACATAACAAAGATGAGTTTAATTTACAGAGAATATTAATGGTTTTTTTTTTTTTTATGGGTCCCTGAAGTGGAAGGGCTCCTGATTTGGGCTTAAAAATATCCCTGCTTTATTGTGATTAATACCATGCAAGAATTGTGTGTGAAAATATTAAACCTTTTTGTTGGATCCTTTAAATGCAAGGGTTTGGATTCAAGAAAAATACCCCCCCCCTCTATCGTTAATATTTTTCAAATCATTCAAGGACTGGGTGAGAATACTAAAATTTTTTGACAGGTCACTAAAATGAAAGAAATCCAGATCTATATTCAAGAAAAATATCTGTGGCTTATTTTTTTCTCTACAAAAATTTTGGAGAAAATATCAAAATTTTCTGACAAGCCCCTAAAGTGGAAGGGACCTCTGCAGATACATACACCATGATGACTATGCTGCACAATGGCTGAAAAACTGAATTGGAAAGATAAGAAGTTCAAAATCTGGTTTTCCATGGAGTCATTGCTGTGAAAACAGTTCCCACAATCACAAGCATTTTTTCTCTCCAAGTAATTGAGAATGTTGGCAACGGTTTTGTAGAGTTCAGTGTTTGGTACAGGATATTAAGAACATCTCATTTGCCATGGGAGTTAAAAAAAAAAACCCTATAGACACAACTCATGCATGAACACAAACCTTCCCATTTTTTAATAAACTGTGCTTAGCTACAAAACCCATCTGAGAAATATGGGCATGTTACCAGCACAATCATCTGTAACCCACCTCACCTTCTTCAACAAGTTTACATTTTGGGATATCAAACACAATATGCAAATAAAATTCAGTACAATAAAGGAAGTAAAAAAGAAATAACTGTTTCAGCATACAAATGCATTTCACTGGCTGACCACTAGAGGGTCAAATGTTTTATCAGATAAAAATATATTTATATAGCTTGAATTCCTGTTTGTTATCTTGCTGCTGATCTGTTCATGATGACACAAGAGCTAATAAAATGTGCATCAGCACTGTTTCTTGAAATTTCTGGAATAACTAGGAAAATCAATTCAGGGTAACAACACAGTTAAAAACACTTAAACACTCCACTTAGTAGATTAGCTACAGAAGTGTTCTGCCATTTTACACTGAAGTTGAAACAATTAGGCATGAGACTTTTAAACACATGCAGATATTATGAAATGGCTCAAATACATAAATACTGTATAAAATTTAGAAATTTAAATCTAAAAATATTTTTTCACAGGCACCAGTTATTTAAAATTAAAATTTACAGGTGCTAAATAATGAATCTTGTCAAAAATTTAACTCCAAAAGAATTTTTTTATATAGAGAAAAGATGCAAAATAATTGATCACACAATTAACACAATACCTTCTGCTATTTCCACATCTGCTAGTCACATTTTTTCTTTACCTTTCTAAGTGACTTTGCACAGGTTATCTGAATTTATCACATAATCTATTTCACAAAAATACAAATTGACACAAGAAACAACTTTTTTCTTCTGATGTTTGGTTGAATGCACAGTGTATTGCAACATAGGAAAGTAATTAGGAGTACCTTAGTAATTGCAGAAAAGCACTCGCATGAAAAGAAAGGGGCCCAGTTTTTGGCATTACATAACCCACTCTAACCCTAAAAGTAGAATTTTGCCTCCCCCCATTCATTTTAAAGTTTTAAGTACTATTTATATCTGAATATAAAGCAATATTATTACTATGACAAAGCAAACTACTTAAAATACACATGGACTCCTTTTTAATAGAAATAGAGGCTTAGTTCTTAAAAACCATGATATAATTTAATTTTTATGCTTGTATGCATGAATATACAAATGCATACTTGTTTATAGTAATTGATATATGCCACTGCATATTTAACAATGTACATAGATGTGTATGTACAATCTAAAACAACCCGTCTCACAATGGCTGCCAAAATTTAACTCTGGCAACATCTACAGATTATATACATGTAATTACACGCTGATGAGATGCAAGCATAACATGAGTCACCGAATTCACAGCGCAACAATATACAATACAGCCTCAGAATACAAGCATTACAAATAAATGCCATATAGAGCAATGACAGCTGCAGTTTTAATTACAGTATGTAACAATAATGTCGATAAAGCATTTCCGTAAAGTTAATGAACAATCTATGAACGCTATACACTAATCTTCATGAACTCTGCCTTTAGAAACAATTCTCGACAGAAAAACGCAACACACATTTGATGTAACAAACAAACCAAAATATCACATTTGTTTCTAAAGTATTTATCTGTATAAGGATCTCTTGTAGAATCACAGACATTCAAAACACAGAGCAGCTGTGTGTGTTTCCCTAATGTTTTCTGCAATGCATAAAGTATTATCGTCGCATGATGGGGTTCAAAGGCTGTGGAGGCAAGCTGCCACTAATGTGGTAGCTGTAAGTTGTATACATTGCATTTTGTGGCCTTGTTGGCTGCAGAGTCTCTTGATACTGTGGTTGTGCATGCATGTTGACATTCACCATTCCCATCTGAACAGCTGCCGACGGAGGAAGCTGAGTCTGGTTGATGAAACCTGCATTTGCCGCGATGTACCCAGTGTTCAACATGGCAGCGGCTGATGGTGTCTGCTGTATTCGATAACCCACACCATTGATAGTTTGATAACTGGCCACAAGATTGGGACTGATGGAAACATTCTGGTTACGCTGCACCTGGCGATGATGATAATGATATTTTCCATAACTGTGGGGATTCGGAGCCATCTGTATCTGAGACTGAAGGTTTGACATAGCAGGGGTTAGTGTGCGCTGCATCTGCATCTGCGGAGGCGGAGTCATGCTGATCTGAGTGGGTGGAGTCATGTTGGGAGGCGGAGTCATCGTGTTGCACGAAGGACTAGGTACGATATCCATGATACCATTTGTTAACTGCTGCAGTTTTGCCAAACTGCAGCTCGTGCTGATCTGTGATGGGGGATTAGGCGTAGGCGTCGGGGTGGGTGTTGGAGTGTATGTGTAACTGGGTGATTGAATGTGAAATCCCGATGGAACAGATGACACAGAGCAGGAATTGGATGTAGCTGAAGGGGGAGAGATGCCCACATGAGTCAGCCTCTGCATGGCACCAGTAATTGTGGCTGACGGGTGGTTGGCCATCGCTAAATTCTGATGTGCTGGCTGCAGCTGATGGTGGTTCTGCATAGGAGCTGTAGCAAATGATGCTGCAGGAGGCTGGATAACAGTGGCAACGGGCATGCCCACCATATAGGTTCCTGCTACAGGACCACCAGCAGAAGCAGAGTTACTGCAGGGGACAGTCATATTCATGGCATTCATGTAAGTGCCAGCAGCATTTGGCGCCGGACCAACGAACAGAGCGGCATTCACTGCCGTCGCATTTACACTAACCATGCTCGACTGCATTATGCTAGAAACTTGACTCGCTGGCAAATGACTGATTCTTTGTGGAACTGAAACACTTACTGGTGCTTTATGCACTGGAGGTGGATTACAGTTTCCAGCAGATGGAGTAACATGATGTGCTTGCGCCTGGGCCTGTGCTACAGCAGCTTGAGCAGCAGCGGCTGCCAACATCGTATTCCTGGCGGAGTTGTTACAGTCAGCCAATGAAACATTAGTACAATACGAAGCATTATTTTGTACCTGGGCACAATCTGGATACTGTGGCTGAGGAGTAGGAGTAGAGTGTGGTGGCTCCACAGAATTCTGAGCCATCTCACTGCTGCTAACTGATGTTGGCGATTCCAAACCACCCAACTGACACACGTCAATTTCCACTGAATTATAACCACTATTAGTCGATGAATCAGGAGTATACACACCCATATTTGACATCTCCTGAGGAGTTGGAGTATGTTTAGTAATCATAGTGCCACCAGGTGTAGATGGACTAGACAAAACAGGTTGTGACATCTGAGACATATCTATAAGGTTGTCATTACGCTGAACCATTTCTTCAGAATATCTCTTCTCTGGAGTATCTGCAACAGGATTCTGAGTACTTCCTGAATATAACTCCTCACTTGAGTAACTACCGTCTTGTGTCTCTTCACTCACTTTATTCAATGAATGCGTTTCAACTTCTTTCACTTCGCTAGAGTTATCGGGCATTTCCCTTGACGTGTCACTAGAACAAAAGCTAGTGCCATATATCCCTACTTGTGACATAACCTTTGAATGATTTGAAGCTGGTGTCTGTGGAGTCACTGGAGTTAAAGGCAAGTCGATACTGCAAGGCCTTTCCATCTGATCATTTATTGCTTCCACAGCTTCTCTAACTTCTGCATCATCCTCTTCAGCTTTCAGCTCATCAGCAACTGAAACTGCTTCTGCACTGGACAGTGATGGTTCGATTACAGAAAAAGGCTGCTCAATGACCACTGATTCAACACTTCTTTCAACTGTGACTTCTTTGTTGTCTGCAACATCTATATAAGGCATACATCGATCATCAGCAGTGATTTCATCTTGCACAGTGACCCAACTTTCTTCAGTGTTCGGAATGTTTGTTACTGATTCACACGCTAAACTTTCGCTTACGTATTTTTCTTCCATGCTATGATCTTCTATAATCTCTATTTCCACTGCTGAAGGGATTTCGACTGGGACTTCATTTTGATGTGATACACTGACTCCATTAATCTCAACATAATTTTTGTCAGTGATTGGGTCAGGATCAATTACCTGAGCAGCAAAATCAACTGGCACATTTTCCTCAACAACTGCTTCTACAATTTTACATGTTTCATCAATATAGCCATCTTCACTTTCCTTCATTTCTGTATCTTCAATGACTTCCACTTCTATATTTTCACTCGGCTTTATTATTACACTCTCACTGGGTTTTGTACTGTTTTCATCATCTCCAATGTGCACATTGTCAGCAGCACTAACACTCTCACCAGAATTTAATTTAACATCTTCACTTTCACTAACTTCAGATACAGCACTGTTGCCGATATTTTCATCTCTGCATTTGTCTTCATTAGTGTTCTGGTCCACTTCTCCATCAGGAACAGAAGTGTGGAAGATGCTCTCCTCACCTTTTTCCACAGTGTCCTGGGTATCAGCTTCCTCATTGGCATCACTACTTTCTGACAGTTTACTGGCATCAACATGGTCATCAGTCCCTGTCTCAGTAGGTTTAACTGTAGGATCAGGTACTGAAGTGATATCCAAGAAACTATCCTTTGGAGAAATGGGCGAGCACTCAGAGCTGTCATCTGATTCTGTTAGTGCAAGTGAATCACAAAGCACAGTTCGAGGCTTGTTAAAAATTTTCTCAGGCTTGGGCTCACTTTCGACAAGTCGCTGAAAAGAAAAGATTTTGCTGTTTAACTGAATTATAAAACACAGTAAATGTATCTGAAATCAATAAATCAAGATCAGAAAATGAGTCCAAAACATCTTATATACAGGACTTTGGCTTCATTGTACACACAGCTTTTCAAAAAAATAGCTGAAAAAAATTTCACTTTAAAGACAGTTTTAGATGGAGTGCTTTAACCACTTACTGATAGTGTGATTTTTTCAATCTTTAGGTAGTAGTAATTCTGCAACTCTAATAATGCAATCTTCTTACCTCAAGCATTCAAAAGTCACGTAAAAAAAAAAAAAAAAGGATTTAAAAGTAAAAATAACCCAAATAAATGTTGCATCAGTGGAAACATCAGCTGAGGTATGCATGTGCACAGCTGAAAAAATAGCAGAGGAAAGGGAAGAGCACCTCAAAGAGGAAAATTTTCAAACTCACATAATCATTCAGTATCATCCTAAAGCCAAAAGAAGTTATGATGAGAACCACGAGGAAAATTTTCAAACTCACATAATCATTCAGTATCATCCTAAAGCCAAAAGAAGTTATGATGAGAACCATGATGAAATGTACATTGCAGTGTAAGAATACACTAGGAAGATTTCCAGTGTAAATTAATAATACTGAAAAGTTTTAATTGAAGAAGTATCAGTGCTTTTAACATTGGTGAAACAATAATCTATGCTGCTAAGGTAGAAATTACAGCAGCTTGATATGAAAGTAATGCAAAGTTAATAAAAACCTAGAGATAATTATTTAAAATAAGAACTTTTAAACACTTTTAGGTACTCATACAGGTTGAAAACACAATAGAATGTAAAAAAAAACAACAAAAAAAACACACACACACTATCATATAACTGCTGAACAAAATAAAGGAAATCCTCAAGAATTGAACATTAGCAGCTGTAAGTAACTACCAATAGAAAAAACAGCCTTAAATAAAAAAATCTTAAAAAAAACACGAAGAAGGATTAACAGAGAAACAACTGGTTTTACAGAATTTATCACAGAAGAAAATCCCCATGAAATAAACAAAAACAGAGGAAAATAAAAATTACTAGGCAACAATAGGTCACATCAGTAAAGGAAAATTTAGAAATATGCCTGCCAAGACTGCACAAACCGGAGAAAAGAAGGGTTTCAAACTTTGACCTTACACTCTACAAAGTCATCTACAAAACAAAATCTAACCAAGCAATGTTTTTGTAACTTTTTTTGAAAGAGAAAAAGATTATGGAAGAGTGAATGTAAGATGGCACATAGAAATATTAAAGAAATAAATAGAAAGATGAATGATCTGGTTGAAGGAAAAAATAGGTATGGATATAATGCTTATACACGAACTTTTAAAGGGTGTGAGAAAAAGGAAGTGAATGGAGTATTGAGCATGTGGTCTGAAATAATGGCTGGTGCAAGAGAAAAAGCTGCTTGTACTCATGATTTTTTAAAGTGAAAAGATGAATAACATGTTTCATTAATTGTGGAACTGAGAGCGTTTTGCAGTTGCATTCAAAATTGAAACTTCATGCAATAGGATTTGTAATAGTATATCGCTCCTTGTGACTTTGAATGCTCAGGAAGGAAAGGTGATTTCTGGGATGAGCTAAAAGTTGCTTTGAGCTGGCTGTAGGAAGAAACTTACTCTAGCAAGGCATTATCTCGGTGCTGGAGTAGGCATTCAGAATGAGATACTGGAGAAATAGGTTCTATTATGAGAAATAAGTTCAATGATTCTTGTGTGAATGATAACAGTGACATTAATTGAAGTTTGCACTGTGTGAGAATGGTTTGTGTGTATTTAACAAATTTTTTGACCTTATAATAAGATGATCTGCTGCTGTTTTTTTTTCTGTTCATAAAATTAAAGGGTATATAACATTTTCTGATTAGAATATATATATATATATAGTCTTCAGTTTTGCTCTTAAATATATATATATATATATATATATATATATATATGCCCATAGCGGTATAACTATACCATCGGGATTAGAGGAAATTCTATCCCACACTCACCAACCCGCTTGGCCAACGTGGTGAGTTATGGCCAAACCCCCCAAAATGACTCCACAACTTAAATCTTGGCCCTCAGTCTCCGGCAGCTGGAATGTACCTGGCCAAGGCAGCGGCCAGTGCGACATGAAGGCAGAGGGTGCTAAGAATCCCCGGAGGACCGGACTAGGCTGCCATCTGATGCTGACCTTGGCAACGTACAATGGACGCTCCCTATCTTCTGATTCAAGGCTTCTTGAATTGGAAGAGGAACTACAAAGGATCAAGTGGGACATCGTGGGGCTAAGTGAAGTAAGGAGAAAAGGAGAAGATCTCATCGAACTGAAAAGTGGACATCTCTTCTACTATCGTGGGACAGATACTGGCAGAACTAGTGGTGTTGGATTTATAATAAACAAGAAACTGAAGGATAAAGTGGTAGAAGTTGAAAGTTCCTCTGACAGAGCTGCACGACTCGTTATCCAACTATCGAGAAGATACCAGGCTCAGATTATTCAAATTTATGCACCCACCACAAGTCATCCTGAAGAAGAAATTGAAGAATTTTATGAGGAAATTTGTCATCTAAATAATAAAGGTAAGCAGCACTTGAAAATAATTATGGGAGATTTCAATGCAAAAATAGGGCAACGGCAACAGAATGAAACTTCAGTAGGTAAATTCGGTCACGGCAACAGAAACCAGCGTGGAAATACTCTCGTTGAGTTTGCAGAGGCAGAAGGGTTTTTCATCTTGAACTCCTTCTTCAAGAAAAAGCCACACAGGAAATGGACATGGAGACATCCAAATGGGACGACAAGTGAAATTGATTTTATTATGTGTAACAAAAAATTCGTCATAGAAGACTGCAGTGTGCTAAACAAGTTCAACACAGGTAGTGACCATAGATTGGTGAGATGTAAGATGCACCTCAACACTAAACTTGAACGTGGCAAGCTCATAAGACAAACAAAATCTATTGACATAACCAACCTTAAAAAACACCATAATACCTTCAAGTTGGAACTGAAGAACAGGTTCTCTGCTTTAGAAGGCCTAACATCGGAAGAAGTGGACATCTCTGAAGTTAACAGAAAAGTAACCAAAGCTCTTATGGAAACAGCAACAAAATTAGCTGGGTCTAAGAACAAGTTGCATGTAAATAAATTATCAGGAAAAACGAAAATGTTGATGCAAAAAAGAAGAGAGATGAGGACAACTAAAGAAGATGTGACTTCCAAAGTGGAATATATAGAGCTATGCAAGACAGTACGAAAAAGTATCACTGAAGACGTAAGAAAATTCAACTGTGAACTAGTGAGGAAAGCAATTGAAAACAACCAAAGCCTAAAGATAGCAAAGGGACATCTCAGTAAGGGAAGAAAACAGATTATGGCACTGAGAAAAGAAGATGGTTCTGTAACAAGAAATAGAGGCGAAATTTTGACAAGAGTGAAAGATTTCTACTCCAAATTATATGAAAGGGATGATACATGCACTCCAGACATCATGAAAGATACCAGTACCAGAGTTCCTCCAGTCCTTCCAGCAGAAGTTGCACATGCAATCAAGAACATGAAGCGGGGAAAAGTTCCAGGAGAAGATGGAATTACTGTAGACATCATACAAGAAGCAAGTGGAGAAATCGAAACAGTACTCGTCCAAATTTTCACTCGATGCCTTAATGAAGGAAAGATTCCTGAGGATTGGAACACCGCTACAATGATCCTGCTACATAAGAAAGGTGACATTGAGGATCTCGGAAACTACAGACCTATCAGCCTCCTATCAGTAGTTTATAAAATCTTCACTAAAGTTCTTTCACACCGCTTGAAGGTAACACTGGACATGGCTCAACCGAGAGAACAAGCTGGATTCAGGAGTGGCTACAGCACAATACAGGGTTCGTACTCTTTTTTGGGGAAAAAAATTCAAGGACTTTCCAGGCCTTTTCCAGGCCATATACAAAAAATTCCAGGATGATTACTACGCTTTACAGTATCATGCTCAAATTAGTTTTTAAAGCAATTTCAGTTTTAAGTAATAAAAATGATGAAAGATGCAAATGGATGAGTGTGCTTTTTTACCCATTACATTTCTTTTTAATGTTTTTAATTGGCGAATTACCCAATAATGCTAAATTAAATCATGATGCAATTACCACAAGGCTATTCAGAAAATCCTTTCCCTCAATCAGAAAATGATTAATTCAATCAGTCATTTTAGCTGCATCACTATTCTGCACTATCTTCCATGTAATCTGACTATTATTGATAACAACTGAAATTATTATAAAATAAAGTGAGGGCAGATTCAGAATTTAAGAATGGGGAGGGCGCACGTCTAACAGAGGACTGGTAAAAAAATCTCTGAGATTTATTTCCTCCAAAAAAACACGGTGGTAAAACATGGAGGACCCATAAGGGGAGATGGGGTGCTTGCCTGTCAGTGTACATCACAAACAGCAGTTCTGAAGCACTGCTGTGTGGATCACTGAAAAGTTCGGGCCAATGTAAGACAAAACGTGGAGTTGCAAATCCATAAGTGAAAAAGTGTAATGTCTGAAAACAAGAAACGTGAGACAAAGCAAAGCACTTATCTACTTACTCACCCCCCCCCCTTTTTTTTTTTTTTGAAATGGGGCATGTGCCTGTTATGCCCACAGGTGGATTCTAGCTCTGATAAAAGTGTTTCCATACATGGGAATGATTTTTTTTTCTTTTTAACATTCCCAATGACTGCCACTGGTGGATGCATATTGGGATGTGACTTTTGAAGGCAATGAAAATCTTAATTACTAAACAGAATATGTTCCAGACTTGAGGAAATTTTCATCCAATTGTAGTACAGTTATGTTAAATCAAAAAGCATAAGCCACGGAATCACTATGCACCTCAAGAAATGATTCGGGAGTGGACGATCATAGAAAGGTGAACCAATAGAGTTTAAAACAGAAAGTGTAATTTTAGGAACATGGCAACAAATTTCAAATAAGTTTCATCATAGAAGTCAGAAAGTCCTGGCCCACCACCCAACCCAAAAGAATCTAACCACCTTTATGTCTACCAGTACACTTGCCTCATATTACTTTCCAAAAATTATTTTTCATATCAAACAAGATTGCCTCAATTTACTTTTATTTTTTAAATCAAAATCACTGCTAAACTAAATTTATGAAGTGCTACCCCAAAATGTGGAACTAGCTAAACTATTTATAAAAACCTTAAACATAAAACAATTTCAGTTTTTTATTGGTATAAATTAGGATATTCTTAAGTATTTTGCATAAATGAAAAATGATGAGCATAAGGAATCTCTACCTCCAGTTAAGCTTCAATCATAACCAGAATCAGAATAACCACTTTTGGTTCAACTCCCAAAACATAAAGACAATTATATGAATTAAGTTTTTAAAAGCTTTTTTTAAAAAAATTGAAGTTTGTCAGTTATATAAACCAAAATCTGATCAATGCATTAAGGACAATTGATTGAATTGTTTTGGCCACAAATTCATAGTAAAATGTACAGCAAAAATATGTTTTAGGAGCCCATGAGTATTTACTGTACAAGTATATATAAGGTTTTATATTACTTACCAAAGTTTTAGTCCAATAAGAAGCCCAATTGTGGAAGTTAGTTGCAGAAAGTTATAAGTTTTTGGAACAGAAGAGTTCATTAGTCTATTTACATGAACTTCATATGAAAAACACTAAATAATTATGAAGATATAAGATCCAAACTGGTTTGAAGTTCAACATGCTTCAAAGAAAAAAAAAGTTCATTTCTATTGTAAATTGTACAAATATAAAAATTTTATGTTTTAGTATTAATTCTCTATATGCTTGGAAGATACCACAAATATGGAGTATCAATGGATGGTTATACAGATTTAAGATTGCTGACTTTGGTTTCAAGTTCCATATCCATTTTTTTAAGTACTGCTCTTTTCTCATGAGCAGTTTTTCTAAAGTTATTAGATTTTACAATGTATGTAATGTTATTTGTAGTTTCAGCTTTTAAAGCTAAATCATCAGCAGAGTTAAGTAATTCTTTGACTTCTCCTTCAATTAGTTTCCCTTTCTTTTCTATGCTATCAATTTCATCTAAAATAGCTTTCCTTTTTCCACATATGGCTGCTTTTTCCTTTTCTTTGGACTTATCATCCAAATAATGTATGTATTTTTGCCTTGCAGCTCCAACTGATAACAGAAGGGATTTTGAGATATTTACCTTATCAATACCACCTACATAGGATATATGATCATAAATAATTCTCTGTGCTACAATTGACTCCTCTCTCATGTTTTCTACAATGAGCTCCTTATTGACTGAAAAACCCCTCTCAACAGAAGCTTGCCCATGTGACAACAGTAAAAGAAGTTTCACAACTTTCCACAGTTCACTAAAAGCTTTAGTAGAAGACATGTACTCATACAATAATGTGTCTACTCTTTGTTGTTTATCTTCTGGATCAAAGTTTATGAATGAAGATTTTACTGCTGCAACACTGGTCACAAATTCCTTAAACTGCCATATTACACCATCACATAATTCTGGTTGTATTCTATGAGCATCAACAAGAAGTGTGAGAATGGAGGTTAGATTCTTAATACAAGTCTCACTATTTTTTGACATCAACCGAGGATCTAAACACTTCATGTGGCGAACAAGGGAGTACTTAAGTGGATTTTTTTCCCCAATAGCTTCACAACTAGCTTTTGCAAAAATATTCGGCATTCCATTCTAAACTCCATAAGTTTGTGTTCACTAATGTTCTTAGCACTTAATTCTTTCAATACCTTCTCTGTTTGAAACCCAACATCAATTTCTTTATAGTGACAACACTGAGATGCATCTGTAAGGTTTACTTGTAACAGCTTTAAGGCAGAGTTAGCTTCTGCCATTACGGTTCTTTTAACAAAGCGATTCATCATATTTCTTAGCATCTTTTCAAGATCTGTGGCCATAAAAGGCATCATTGGCTTATCTGACTGATATGCCTTGAGAAATGGTACCAGCTGTTTTGAAACTGAATTGAAGAAATGCAGTTTAGCCAAAACAAAAGGATCTTTAGTGAAAGTTTTGATAGCATCAAATGATACAGTGTGGGGATTCTTGATGCACTTCTTTTCAACTTGGTTAACATAATTTTCAATGTCTGCCCAAATTTCTAATGCTCGCTCGCAGGCAGGAGTATTTTCTAGCCACCTGTGTGGGCAGAATTTTAATGGCATCTTACTGGCTAAAATTATTTTAGAAAAATTTTCCCTCCTTGCAGGTGAATCTTTAAAAAGCCTAAATAATGATGAAAGCAACTTTTGAATTTCCCACTCTGTTGCTGAGGCTCCATGTCGAAAGGCATTGTTTGCAATGTGAAGTCCACAGCTCCCTGTGTTTAGGAGTTGGACATTTGAGTCAGCACTAAGTGTTGATTGCAGCATATCAAAAAACTTCCAATTAACATTGGGTCCATCCATTGATAACTGCACAATGTTACACAGTGGGAGGCACGCCATGCATTCAAGAAATTTTTCCATCATTATGTCTGCACTAGCATGACCCAAAAAAAACTGATGACAAATATCTGGTTGAAACTGTTCCTTTTCCCCATAAACGAACATGTATATCCATTTGTTTTGACTGACTAAACTTGTTTAAACTTTCGTCAAACAAAATCACAAAATTTTCATTTTCAGTTTTGACTTCCTGAACCAACACTGATTTAAAGTGAGGTGCCAAACCAAAGCAACAAATGTAGGAACATTTTTTTTCGCCACAGCTGAAGTCAGAAAACATTAGGCGGAATAAAACATCATTACCTGCACAAGACCTGTAAGAGTAATGGGATTTAACCACTTTTAAACACCACAATGCTTCTGCTTTAATGGTTGCATTTTTTTCAAGAGGAATATGCAGAGGATTAGATGTGGATGCAATAGGCTGTACTTGTTTATCACTTGATACACATAGCAATTTATCAACAGTTAGTGGAACATTTTTACAGCTTTCTGTCAACATACTATGTTTTTTTCCTTTCATGTGGCTTCTTAAAGCAGATTCCCCCATATTCGAAACATCTATTATTTTAATGGATAAAAATGCATTTTGCATGGCAATTGCTTTCATCTTTTTTAATCCATCCAGCATATTTAGGATTTATTAGCCAAAGATCACTAAAAGTACACTTACCCATATTTAATGGGGGGGGTGGTGAAAAAATGGGTAAATCAACTGAAACAGTAAATGAAAACCAAAAAAATATCTAAGATTAGGAACCACACAACTAAAAATTGAAAATTTCCCCTGAGTAAGGGGCTACACATGTGACCAATTACTATAGGCCAGATTTTAAGTAATTAAAGAAAAAAGGGGTCTTACTGCTATGTTCTTTCCTGCTCCCCCAGCTTTGTCCTTTAGGCAGCCTGGGTTGCAAATGCTTTGGCATTGATTTAGTCTTCATTCAAAACAAGGAAACAACACTTAGTGAAGTTACTGTTTTATGACCTGTATGCCAATCAGTAGACAGAGTGTTGTGCTAAAAGACTGTTACAAAGCATCACCTCTTACAGCTGGGCTCCAAACCAGAGGAAAGGAAATGTTAACAAACACTTAGTGCCTGAGGGAAGCAAAACTTTGTACTGGGTCCCCTCCTCCAAGTCTCAAATCTTTCATACTTACCCAGCTGGAGAGTGGACGTAGGGCTTCAAGCTTGGAGAATGAATACTGCTCTTATATCTATGCCTTTGAATTTAATTTCGACCATTTTCAACAGGGTAGGTTCCTAGGTTGTACCTAACAGCATACTAAAATTTCGCCCAAATCCAACCCTTTTTACGTGAATTATCGTACGGACAAATGGAAAAAAACAAAGCATAAACGTTTCTGCAACCTACAGTTCGAAAGGGTTAGTAATTTCTAAAATAAAAACATAACGAACAGCGTGAAAACTAGCTCATACACAGAATATTTGAAACTACAGTATGCGCTCTCAATTATTAGGGATGATAGGGGGGAAGGGAATAGAACTGTCCATAATTAGCATGTTCTCGTTGCGCTAGGCGCTTAAGCACTGCTGAATTCCGTCAGACCCCCAATGGTCAAATGATTGAAATGTGCTGATGTTCATGGAATGAAATGGTTGATCAGCTATGATAACCGCATAAAAGTTCGAAGGGGGGGGGGCGATTTTTTTTTTTACTTTATGCAACATTCTACATTACTCCAGTATTTATCTTGTCATCATCAACAATAGCAATGTAACTACCACTTAAGATCGCGGATATCGGCCAACTGAAAATCTGCCATACAACTAAGGGATACAACACACAGGTATCATGTTACAGTGTATTGTAATTGAAAAAAAAAAAAAAAAAAAGATTTCAGAAATTAAAATCGAAAAAAAAAAAACTTTCAGAAATTAATATTATCAAGTCATGGTGTTTCAAAAATCCGCTTTCCTTTATAATGTTTAAAAACATGTAATGTTTTTTCTTTTTTACCTGTCGTGTATAATAAAATGGGTTGATTTTTTTATGGAATCAGACGTCCATATGTCCGATTGTCTTCGTCTGAGTTCACACGTTAGCTACTGTGTACAAGTAGACATATTTTTTCAGCTCAAAAATATGTAGTTTTGTATGTATTCACAGTATAACTCATTCCGTATTCCCACAGAACAAAATTCAGCAGATACAAATGAAGAACATCAAGACCCGCCCAACACCATGTTTCCGATTGTCTGCTGTTTATATTCAAGAAATGCGAATATGGATCAATGGTGAATGCAGCAACTATGGTTTTTATTTATTACCAAGAAAAAAAAAAAGGAGCCTGAAAGCTGTAAAGCTGAAACGGATATTTCTCCACCTCCCGAAAACATTCCGATTAAGTTCAAACAGCAGGAGCACGCGTCCACGCACACTCAACCTCTGGAATGTCCTGATGGAACAGCTTCTTTTCATTTGGCACATCGCCATAAATCACCACCTGCAGCTCACTGAAGTGTCTTCCTCCTTCACCCTAACTATAGGAGAAAACGTAAAAAAAAAAAAAAAAAAATGCTGCCCAATTTTCGACAAAATGACCAAATTTACGTCATAACGTTGCAATTTACTAAAATACGTTTATCTGCTGAATTTCGCCTAAATCCATTGAAAACTTTTTAATTATAGATTTTTTTATTAAAACAGTAACTCAGACATCTGAATAAAAATGTATGTTTGTAATTAAAATAGAGTCCATATCATCACAGAAACAAAATTTAAGGATCACTCTGTTTAAATAAACCATGGCATCTAAAAAAAAATAATTTGCTTGCTTTTCCCGTAATTTATAATTGCAGTTTCTTTTTTTGAATCCGATTTTGCAACGGAAGATTTTTTTATTTTTTTTTTTGCATCTGCTTAAGTTTCAAACGGAATTCGGCGAAATTTGCACTAGAACTTTATTGTGATGTATTTTAACCACTGTAAAAATTTTACTGTGTTATTTTCAAAATTCCGGAAAATGGATTTCTGAAAATATCTCTTAGTCCTTTTGAGCCGTGGAAGTGATAAACAGGTGTTTGCTTTCTTCCCAACCAAGGGCTTCGGATCAGCACTCCCAGCTGTCAATCAACCGTTGCTATGGTAACACACTTTCTGCTCAAGGGTCACTGTCTAAAGAGGGCACACATAATAAAAACTTCCAATGCTAACTTTTTAAGTTTTAAACCGATTCAAATGGAATTTTGGGAGTGAGCTTCTGTAATCCAATTATAGTAAATGTAAAAATTTCAGCCACTTTTGTGAAAAATTCGCAAAGATAGTTTTCTTATTTTTTATCATAAGTAGCCGAAGTCTCTTGAGGGGTGGGCCGGAAGCAAGCGTCTTAATGCAATAAACAAGGAGCAGATGAATGTGTTGTTCAGGCATACTCTTCACTGGTGGATGCCAGCTGACTTGGTAAACACGCGACCCCCTTGCAAATGCTAAATGTCTCTTCTTTCCCCTTCTGTTGTTCTCAGTAGTTGTCGGACGGACATCAAGCTCAGGGCTAGAGAATGCATCAAGCTCCCCTTCCCTAACAGACCTGCTAGTAATCATCCAATTTTATTGCACTGGAAGTAGTGCTTCCCCCCCCCCAGCCAAATTAGGATTTGGGCACATCCGAAACACCACTGTAGCCGGCGGTTTCTTTGAGAACAGAGGAGAGGAACTTAAAAAAAATTAAGGGGTAACAGTCAGTAACACGATTTCCTAAAAGGGCATTTTTTTAAAGCACTAATTTCAAATTTCAAGGCTTTTCAAGACAGCATTAAAAAAATACCGTTTTTCCAGGATATTCCAGGCCTTGAAAACGTAATCATGATTTTCCAGGACTTTCCAGGTTTTCAAGCACGCGTGCGCACTGACAATAGATCATATCCGTGTGCTGAGAGAACTAATTGAAAGAGCGAGGGAATATGAACTTCCATTGTGCATGGCTTTTATCGATTATGAAAAAGCCTTTGATTCGGTGAAACCATCAGCAGTTACAATGGCTCTGAAAACCTGCGGTATTGAAGATGCATACATTAATATTATTAATAACATCTATGAAAATGCAAGTGCAAAGATTAGGCTGTTTGAAAATACAACACACATAAAAATTGGAAAGGGAGTGAGACAAGGTGACACCATATCTCCGAAGCTCTTTAATGCCACATTGGAGGGTGTTTTTCAGGCACTGAGCTGGGAAAACAAGGGGATAAAGATAAATGGAGATTATCTAACCCACCTTCGTTTTGCTGATGACGTAGTCATTTTTGCAACTAGCCCATCAGAGCTGCAGAGTATGATCCAGGAACTTGCTGACAAGAGTAAAGAAGTGGGATTAAAAATGAACTTTCAGAAGACAAAAGTGATGTTCAATGCTTTTACAAGAAATGAAGATTTATCGATTGATGGAGAAAAGCTGGAGATAACAGACACGTACGTTTATCTTGGACAGCAGATATCAAGTGAGGGTCACATTGATGAAGAAATTAATCGGCGTACAAAACTTGCCTGGAGAGCTTTTGGAAGAAACAGCATAATTTTCAAGAGCAATATGCCATTATGTCTTAAAAGAAAAGTGTTTGATCAATGCATCCTTCCAGTGCTTACGTATGGTGCAGAGACGTGTACCTTAACTAAAAGAGACATACAAAGGCTGCAGACAACTCAAAAAAGCATGGAGAGGTGCATGCTTGGTGTAACCAGGAGAGATAAGAAGAGGAACTCGTGGATCCGAAAAACGACAAGAGTGGAAGACATCATGATCAGAATCAAATCCCTGAAATGGCAATGGGCTGGACATACTGCCAGAAGGACAGATCATCGATGGACAGCCGAAATTTTAGATTGGATTCCAAGGGACAGGAAAAGACCCAGAGGAAGACCACATGGGAGATGGGTGGATGAAATTCGAAAGTACGCAGGGGTGACGTGGAGGAGACTGGCACAAGACAGACCGTTGTGGAGGAAACTTGGGGAGACCTTCGTCCAGCAGTGGATTGATAATGGTTGACGATGATGATGATGATGATATATATATCATCATCATCATCCATTATCAATCCACTGCTGGACGAAGGTCTCCCAAGTTTCCTCCACAATGGTCTGTCTTGTGCCAGTCTCCTCCACGTTACTCCTGCATACTTTCGAATTCCATCCACTCAACTCCCATGTGGTCTTCTTCTGGGTCTTTTCCTGTCCTTTGGAATCCAATCTAAAATTTTGGCTGTCCATCGATGGTCTGTCCTTCTGGCAGTATGTCCAGCCCATTGCCATTTCAGGGATTTAACTCTGATCATGATGTCTTCCACTCTTGTCCTTTTTCGGATCCACGAGTTCCTCTTCTTATCTCTCCTGGTTACACCACGCATGCACCTCTCCATGCTTCTTTGAGTTGTCTGCAGCCTTTGTATGTCTCTTTTAGTTAAGGTCCACATCTCTGCACCATACGTAAGCACTGGAAGGATGCATTGATCAAACACTATTCTTTTAAGACATAATGGCATATTGCTCTTGAAAATTATGCTGTTTTTTCCAAAAGCTCTCCAGGCAAGTTTTGTATGCCGATTAATTTCTTCATCCATGTGACCCTCACTTGATATCTGCTGTCCAAGATAAACGTACGTGTCTGTTATCTCCATCAATCGATAAATCTCCATTTCTTGTAAAAGCATTGAACATCACTTTTGTCTCCTGAAAGTTCATTTTTAATCCCACTTCTTTACTCTTGTTAGCAAGTTCCTGGATCATACTCTGCAGCTCTGATGGGGTAGTTGCAAAAATTACTATGTCATCAGCAAAACGAAGGTGGGTTAGATAATCTCCATTAATCTTTATCCCTTTGTTTTCCCAGTTCAGTGATTGAAAGACATTTTCCAATGTGGCATTAAAGAGCTTCGGAGATATGGTGTCACCTTGTCTCACTCCCTTTCCAATTTTTATGTGTGTTGTATTTTCAAACAGCCGAATCTTTGCTCTTGCATTTTCATAGATGTTATTAATAATATTAATGTATGCATCTTCAATACCGCAGGATTTCAGAGCCATTCTAACTGCTATTGGTTTCACCGAATCAAAGGCTTTTTCATAATCAATAAAAGCCATGCACAATGGAAGTTCATATTCCCTCGCTCTTTCAATTAGTTCTCTCAGTACATGGATATGATCTATTGTGCTGTAGCCACTCCTAAATCCAGCTTATTCTCTCGGTTGAGCCATGATCAGTGTTACCTTCAAGCGGTGTGAAAGAAATTTAGTGAAGATTTTATAAACCACTGATAGGAGGCTGATAGGTCTGTAGTTCCTGAGATCCTCAATGTCATCTTTTTTATGTAGCATGATCAGTGTAGCGTTGTTCCAATCCTCAGGAATCTTCCCTTCATTAAGGCATCGAGTGAAAATTTGGGCGAGTACTGTTTCGATTTCTCCACTTGCTTCTTGTATGATGTCTACAGTAATTCCATCTTCTCCTGGAACTTTTCCCCGCTTCATGTTCTTGATTGCATGTGCAACTTCTGCTGGGAGGACTGGAAGAACTCTGATACTGGTACCTTTCATGATATCTGGAGTACATGTACCATCCCTTTCATGTAATTTGGAGTAGAAATCTTTCACTCTTATCAAAATTTCATCTCTATTTCTTGTTACAGAACCATCTTCTTTTCTCAGTGCCATAATCTGTTTTCTTCCCTTACTGAGATGTCCCTTTGCAATCTTTAGGCTTTGGTTGTTTTCAATTGCTTTCCTCACTAGTTCACAGTTGAATTTTCTTACATCTTCAGTGATACTTTTTCTTACTGTCTTGCATAGCTCTATATATTCCACTTTGGAAGTCACATCTTCTTTAGTTGTCCTCATCTCTCTTCTTTTTTGCATCAACATTTTGGTTTTTCCTGACAATTTGTTCACATGCAACTTGTTGTTCTTAAACCCAGCTAATTTTGTTGCTGTTTCCATAAGAGCTTTGGTTACTTTTCTGTTAACTTCAGAAATATCCACTTCTTCCAATGTTAGGCCTTCTAAAGCAGAGAATCTGTTCTTCAGTTCCAACTTGAAGGTATTATGGTGTTTTTTAAGGTTGGTTATGTCAATACATTTTGTTTGTCTTATGAGCTTGCCACGTTCGAGTTTAGTGTTGAGTCACTACCTGTGTTGAACTTGTTTAGCACACTGCAGTCTTCTATGACAAATTTTTTGTTACACATAATAAAATCAATTTCACTTGTCGTCCCATTTGGATGTCTCCATGTCCATTTCCTATGAGGCTTTTTCTTGAAAGAGGAGTTCAAGATAAAAAACCCTTCTGCCTCTGCAACTCAACGAGAGTATTTCCACGCTGGTTTCTGTTGCCATGACTGAATTTACCTACTGAAGTTTCATTCTGTCGCCGTTGCCCTATTTTTGCATTGAAATCTCCCATAATTATCTTTAAGTGCTGCTTACCTTTATTATTTAGATGACGAATTTCCTCATAAAATTCTTCAATTTCTTCTTCCGGATGACTTGTGGTGGGTGCATAAGTTTGAATAATCTGAGCCTTGTATCTTCTCGAGAGTTGGATAATGAGTCGTGCAGCTCTGTCAGAGGAACTTTCAACTTCTACAACTTTATCCTTCAGTTTCTTGTTTATTATAAATCCAACACCACCAGTTCTGCCAGTATCTGTCCCACGATAGTAGAAGAGATGTCCACTTTTCAGTTCAATGAGATCTTCTCCTTTTCTCCTTAGCTCACTAAGCCCAACGATGTCCCACTTGATCCTTTGTAGTTCCTCTTTCAATTCAAGAAGCCTTGAATCAGAAGATAGGGAGCGTCCATTATACGTAGCCAAGGTCAGCATCAGATGGCAGCCTAGTCCGGTCCTCAGGGGATTCTTAGCACCCTCTGCCTTCATGTTGCACTGGCCACTGCCTTGGCCAGGTACATTCTAGCTGCCGGAGACTGAGGGGCCAAGATTTAAGTTGTGGAGTCATTTTGGAGGGGTTTGGCCATAACTTACCACGCTGGCCAAGCAGGTTATATATATATATATATATATAGAGAGAGAGAGAGAGAGAGAGAGAGAGAGAGAGAGAGAGAGAGAGAGAGAGAGAGAGAGAGAGAGAGAGAGAGAGAGAGAGAGAGAGAGAGAGAGAGAGAGAGAGAGACAGACAGACAGAGAGAGAGAGAGAGAGGATTGATGATTGAGAATAGTTGACGATATATATCATCAACAATTCTCAATCCACTGTTGTTGGGAGAACGTCTCCCTAAGTCTCTCTTCCAAAACTCCCAGTCTTGAGCAATTCTCTTCCATGTTGCTTTGTCATGTGTTTGAATCTCATTATCTTCTTGGTCCTTTCCTGACCCTTGGTACCCAGTCAAGTATTTCAGTCATTTGACAGTGGTCAGTCCTAGCAATATGTCCAGTCCACTGTCACTTGAGGGTCTTTACTTTGATCATGAGGTCATCCATTCTTCTCCTTTTCCTGATCCACGAGTTCAGCTCCTCTTCCTATCTTTCTTGGTTACACCAATCATGCATCTCGTTGTCGATAGCATTTGAGTTGTCCATAGCATCTGTATGTTTTTTTAGTTATGGTCCATGTCCTTGATCCATTAGTAAGAACTGGAAGGATGCATTGATTAAACACTTTTCTGTTAAGACATAATTGCAAATTACCCTTGAAAATCATAGTTTCTTCCAAATGCACTCCAGCCAAGTTTTATACACCTATTCATTTGTTTTTGGATGCAGCCCTCACCTGGTACCTGCTGTCCAATTTAGATGTAAGCATCAGTTACTTCTAAATTTGCCTCATATAAACCTTTAAATCTTCAGTTCTTGTAAAAGTGTTGTGCAGAATTTTTGTTTTCTGAAGTGAGATTAGAAGTTCATTTTTTAATCCCACTTCTTTATTCTTGTTAGCAAATTCCTGAATCATACTCTGCTGCTCTGAGGAATATGTGCAAAAATGACTATGTCGTCAACAAAATGAAGGTAGGTTAAATGACCTCCATCAATCTTTGTACCCTTGTCTTCCCATAGGGTTTGAACTTATTTACAAAAAACAAATTCCAAAACTTCCCCAGTTCATTAAAAAATTCCTAGGAGCTTAAATTTTTGCTAGAATCACATTGATTTGTTTTATATTTTGCAAATTGGGCTGAAATTTAGCATGCATTTAGCATTCTTATGAAATCCTATCGGTTCTGCTGTTACAAAGTGTTTCTTCTTTAGTGCGTGTTACATCTTCGACGAAGTCGAAAAATTTCCCGCTATAAAACTTTTATGAAGCAATCTGGAGCTTAGCACAATGATAATAATTTACAAAACAATTTCACAATGGCACCGAAGATTCCCTATTTTGTAGTCATCTATGTTCCACACACACACTGGCAACAAGGATGCTAGACCTACTTCAGTGAGGAAAGCATGTGCTAGGAATGCCATCTTGGACACGTAGAAAGATTCTGCGCACTACTGCAGCTTCAACTGCACACAACTGCTATACCACAAACCAAGGCCGCTGGAAATATGGCACTCAAACATCTTGCACTGCAATATCACGAGATGAAAAAGATGACATCACGTCTATATACTCCATGGAAAGAAGCAATGTCATTGTGACCAGACACCACAGGGCACTAGGACAAAGTGACGTAATCAATCCAAATTATTTTGACTAATCTTTTTTTACCACTACAAGAAAAAATTCCAGGAATATTCTAGGGCCCATGCAAACAAACCCTGTTCCCAGTTCTGTGGCTGAAAGACATTCTTCAATGTGGCACTGAAGAGCTTGGGAGATATGGTGTCAACTCATCTCACTTTCCAATAGTACAGGGTGATCTGTTTGGGTACAGATAATTTAAAAATGCTGTGGTGTGGCCTGTAAGAGATATAATAAATCAATATTTGGCAGAAATTACCTTTATAGAGGGGAGTTTGTTTAGGCCTCTACATGACCCCACCCCCTCCCCTTTGCGGATTCTGCAGAGTTCATACCGAGTGCTCAATTCTTGCAATGTGTTTTCTAACATCTGCGGAGTGATTTGAGCAAATGCGCAGTACAGAGCTAAAATTCTGCTTGAAGGGCAAGGGAAAGATGGGAGTTTGATGGGCTGTAGTCAGTGCTCACACAGAAGTCAGGAAGCTCCTCAATGACAACTGGTGTAGCCACGATGACCTTGTTCTTTGGCCTGCACCCCCAGATCTTACTCCCCCTGATTTCTTTGTGTGAGTGTTCATGACAAACATCGTCTACGCAGAGCAATCTCAAAGCCGGAATGACTTAAAAGTGAAAATTTCTGCAGTGTTCATACAAATCACTCCACAGATGTTAGAAAACACAGGGCAAGAACTGAGCATCTGGTATGAACTCTGTCAAGTCCGTGAAGGGGTTCTGTAGAGGCCTAGAGAAACTCCCATCCATAAAGGCAATTTCTGCCAAAAATTGACTTACTATATATATCTGTTACAAGCCATACCACAGCACTATTTTAATAATCTCTACCAGGCTTCAACAAACATGTTCCAGATCAAGGAGCCTTCCCAAAATTTATGAGCCAGGTGAAACAAAGTCAAATTTCAAAGAATAATGCACGATTAAATATATATGTGGTGATGATGCTTAAACGATGTGATAAATGATACTTGTTGTCAATTTTTCCCCCCTTCTTACCCAAATAATTTATTGCAAAATAAAAGTTCCAATTTGCTTCATAATTTTCTTTTCCTATTCTTCTATTGCTGTTCACAAAAAATTAAAATTTTAGTTTTGATTTTATGAAAACACTATTTATGGAAGTCATTTTGTACATATTAACTGAAAGTACTGCATTTTCCTTCGCATAATCTACAGACCACAAAAAAAAAAAAAAAAAAAAAGAATTCTTCCTAAGATCCATGGCGGTGTGTAATCCACAGGCCGTGACAAAAAAAAGAAAGTTAAATCCAAAGTACAATCCACAGCAGTATATAATCCATAGATCATGAAATTCTGGGAAAAACTATTTTTTTGTTTGCACAAGCTGCGCGGCATGTCACAGACCATGAAAGTCAGAGAAAAAGATCGTTGTACAATCTGCACCTGTCACGTTCATTGTGAGCTGTAATTTCCGACAGAAAAATCACATTCACAGGGTGACCGACTCAAAAGTCCAAAGATGTATGAAAGAAATGATCGTCTCACTAAAAAAAATATAATTTTTAAGTACTTTTGTGTTACTTTCAGGTAAATAAAGAACTAAAATCCCTAGCTTTTGCAGCATTACCATAGTTCACTAGTTAGACCTAAAATACCCGTAGAAGTTACGAACAATCCACAGTATTTATTTCTTTTCTGAATACGTTTCAATCGAATGGCGAAAAGGGAAAAACAAAAACAAAAAACACACAATACGATTGGCACAGCAAAACTAACTAATGCGATTCGCAAAATGATTACATGCCATAGATTAGCTCTGTGGGCTTCTCACAGTACGCAGGCTTCCATGAACACAAATAGTACCATCTTCGTCAGATTGCTCATACTTTCTCATATTATCATCATATTTTCTGTCAGATTGCTCATAAGTAAAAAAACATATACATTTTTAGAATCTCTTTGCTGTCCTCTATCTTCGTGTTGTGTTTCCCTCCCTTTTTTTTCAGTTACAGAATTTTCAGTATTTTTCGAC
This sequence comes from Macrothele yani, assembly GCA_039090855.1. Lineage (NCBI taxonomy): Eukaryota > Metazoa > Arthropoda > Arachnida > Araneae > Macrothelidae > Macrothele > Macrothele yani. The sequence continues at coordinate 148,361,727 of CM077027.1, forward strand.
TAACACCGCCTTTCCTGACAATTATCCCCCAGATTTTTTAAAATGCCATATGAATGCCCCTCCCCCCTTTACCAGTGTATTATCCACAGTACCAAAATGTATAAAACTTTTCAACAGATAATCTGCAGATTATACAATGGAAATTACGGTATTTACTGCAAATTACAAAATCTGAAGTAAAAAAAAATGGGTGCCAAGGCCAGATTAAAAGGCGCCTGGGTGACCTGGCACCCGGGATTTGTAAAGATTGGGTGATCCATTTCGGTAGGGATTTGATCCCTACCGAAATGGATCACCCAATCTTTTCATGTGCTGTGTTAGCTCCAACACAGTTGAACCTCTGCAGTAGCATTTTTATTACAGGTGATCAAGACAAAAGCCAGTTAAAAGCCTATTGTGTTTTTTCAATTTTTTTAAATGTAACTAGCATGTTTACCCAACTATCTTTATTTATAATGTACTTGTATTAGCATATAAACTAACAGCACCTCAAGAGTTACTGTATATCATATTGTAAAGTAGTGGCACTAGATGTCGTTTATGAACCATATGATCTTAAGCAATTGTGAAATCAATGTGGTTCTAACTGTATTGATATATGATTCTATTAACATTGTAACATTTTGTACTCATTATTGGAGGGTAGCAGGTAATTTTAAGTAATAAATTCCATTTAACTTATGCCTACCTTCTGTTAAGTAGCACCAGTTGCAAGCCTTTATTTGCCTAATGAGCATAAGTTAGCAAGTACAATATGGTTTAGTTGATAGTATTTGACACATATTTTTTAATTTTTGCAGTAAGTTATTAAGAAGAGCAGATGTGTCATGTTGTAAATTTTGATTAGAGCAATGGTATTTATGGTAATGAGTAAAATCATTTAAAACACTAAAATAATATAGTTAAACAGGAAATTTTAATCCTACTGCAACACGTTATAAATTATTATTATTACAGTCCAAGTAAAGTTCTGTGTGCTCAAAAATACTGAATAGAAATGATCTGCCCAAATGAGATCATGCAATGTGTATAGATTTCAGCTTAATTTTTGTGCATACATTCCTACTCCTTTTGGTGAAGGAGCAGAGCTCAGAATAGGGTCAATTCCACACCAAATCCTCATCAGATGCTATCTACCACACCAAAAGCCTATGCACTCAAAAATACTGAATAGAAATGATCTGTCCACATGAGATCATGAGGCAATGAGTAAAGCATTCAGTTTAATTTTTGTGCATGCATTCCTACTCCTTTTTGGTGAAGGAGCAGACCTCAGAATAGAGTTATTTCACACCAAATTATCAGATGCTATCTACCACACCATCCCTTGATTCTTTTTGTTTTTAATGAGTTAACTCCCAATGTATGGAAACCCCTTAAGTTTCAATTTTTATTTTTGATAGATCAGTAGTTGTTTGAATTTTGGTACATGACCAGACTTACTAGCATGAAAATGCAAATATGTCTGCATTATTTAGAATAAGAGAAGTGCAAAAATCACAATTTTTTCATAATTGTTCTCAAGGAATCCATTGATGCATAGCACAAGCTTCTCTACTTGCTTGAATTTTTGAATTATGTGCAATGACAGTTTTTTGTTTCTTTTCAGAAATTAAAAAACAATGTAATACAGCATTTAGAGAAAGTCAAAGCAGTTTAATTTTTTAAAAATAATTCTTTAAACAAAAGTTTAATCTAACAAATGAAGAAACAAAAACAACAACAAAAAAATAAAATAAAATAAAATAAAAACAACTGCTTTTGCCTGCATGCTGAGAAAATACCCCCCCCTGCTTTGGAGAACCAGATAAAACCCTGAATGTGAAGGGAAAATGCAGCCAACTACTGCTTTCTGAAAGCAAATCAGTTCATTATCTCATTTCATTGTCAGCTGTGACTATTTTTCTGCTTGAGTAGCTTGTATGCAGTTTTTATTTGGATAACTTGGTTTTAAAAACCATGACAAAGAGAAAACAATTAATGTTGAAAGAAAAATCAAAATTTCAAATCAGGCTGAAAAAGAAAATTTAAGTGTGCAGATTTTTGCCGAATGCTTCAAGTAGACAAAATGGAAATGAATGAACTTTTTAGAAAAAAGGTGGAAATCAGGAAACTGGTTCACCAATGCCAATGAAAACAGCAAAAATGTTAAAAGTTAAGTTTGCAAAACTGAGAGTGGTGCAATTGATTCTGTGGTTTTCAATTCATCCAGTTTGGTTTGGTCAAAGAAGATTCCTGTTAGCAGCCCTCTGATACAAGACAATAAATTAAAGTCATAGTGTAACATAGTTGATAGCTATGTACATATTTTGCATTATGCATTGTAATAATGTATATACAGTATATTGCATTATTTTTCACCATTAAACAATCACAAAAAAATTACACATTTAATTGAAAAACATCATTTTAATTATATATTGTATTAATATGTAGTTTTATATACTGTAAGCCTAGGTGAATATATACTGTAAGCCTAGGTGAAATCTGAAGTTGAACTCCCAAATATCGGACAAACGTTGAGGTCCCAGGATGTACACTATTGAGAGGTTTTACTGTATTACAGAAAATACTAAGAGTATCTCAAGTGCAAAATTCTTAATATTTTTATATAATTATGCATTTGGCAAAAGTTTTTGTAAATAACTTTAATATTTTCTGAAATTTATAATATTTTTCAAGCATTGATGATTTGAACTGTTTAATTATTAAATTAATTTGAAGCTATTGGACTTCAAACCCTGAATATTTACTAATTAATTTATGTACAGTAAACCATAATATCTGTTTAAAACAAATTCTGGGGGTGCAAATCATTTCTGGAAACACTCTAAAGAGGTGAGTAACTAATTATTCATTTCTTAAAAAATAGAAAAAATGGCTTTCAGTTGGAGATACCACTGGGCGAATCACCACTGGAACAGTTGTACTGCTGGATGAATCAGCACTGGGCCAGTTGTATCATTGAATGAACTGGCATTGTACCAGTTATCACCTTTGAATGAGTCAGCATTCGAACAATCAGCACTGGGATCAACAGGGACTAGTTTTAAGAACTTTGTGGTTCCTGCTGCTGAAGAGATATATGGTACTACGAAGGTGGATGGTATCAAGATGATGCTTGGTGGAATAATGAAATTAAAGAAGCTGTAAAAACAAGAAACATGTCCAGGGGTTTCCAAGGTAAAATTCCTGGGGAAGAGTATCACTTTAAAAAGCATGAGTAAGGTGGACAAAATGTAAAAGTGATAATAGGTGGACAAGGAAGAACAAGCTTTTCTGGAAGACAAGTATTCATTTCATTCTTGCATGCTTGAAGTACATGAGATGTAGAAGCGTGCACGCACACGCACACACAAAGTAAATCTTTTAGAAATGTGAGAAACAAAATTGAAGGTATGGTAATTTTTGAAGAGTTAGGAGCTGACTTTGAGATTGCAGGGTGTGAATGAAATTCAAACTGAGTACACACAAGTGCAATATTAGATTCTGAGCAAGGTATTGTTACTATGATATGCATGAACAGTTAGAATGGTACAGAGTCACATTAGGTGAATGCATTTGTATGTTTAGGAAGAATGTTTGAGAGGAAACAGGTTAGATGGTGAAATAAGGTGAGTGAAATCAGTTTCGAAATACACATTCTTGGATTAAATAACAGTATTGTTTGTTGCTGCTTAATATATATATACACTGACTGGAAAAAAAATCCCAACACCACGAAAAAATAGTTGTAGAGGAATGAAATGGTGGCAATACATTTGTATAGGTAACATATTTAATCGATTAAGGTTTCAAGATCACAGCTTATTGTAAGTGCGAGAAGAGCCATTTTGAATGTGAAATGCTGGTACATTAATAACCGGTGTAACCGCCAGAATGTTGAATGCAAGCACGCAAACGTTCATGCATTGTGTTGTACAGGTGCTGGATCTCAGTTTGTGGGATGGAGTTCCATGCCGGTTGCACTTGGTCGGTCAATACAGGGACGGTTAATGCTGGTTGGGGGAGACGCTTGAGTTGTCGTCCAATGATGTCCCATACGTGCTCGATTGGGGTAAGATCTGGTGATCTAGCAGGCCACGGCAACATGTCGACACTCTGTAGAGCATGTTGGGTTACAACAGCGGTATGCGGGCGAGCGTTATCCTGTTGGAAAACACCCCCTGGAATGCTGTTCATGAATGGCAGCACAACAGGTTGAAACACCAGACCGACGTACAACTGTGCCGTCAGGGTGCGTGGGATAACCACGAGAGTGCTGCTGGTGTCATAGGAAATTGCTCCCCAGATCATAACTGCAGGTGTAGGTTCAGTGTGTCTCGGCCGCAGACAGGTTGGTTGCAGGCGCTCACCTGGCCTCCTTCTAAACAACACACGGCCATCACTGGCACCCAGGCAGAACCGGCTTTCATCAGAAAACACAACAGATCTCCACTCCGTCCTCCAATGAGCTCTAGCTTGACACCACTGACGTCGCAAACGGCAGTGGTTTGGAGTAAGTGGAATGCACGCTACAAGGCGTCTGGCTCAGAGCTGTCCTTCAAGTAACCGATTTGTAACAGTTCGTTGTGTCACTGTGGTGGCAACTGCAGCTCGAATTGCTGCCGCAGACGCGGTACGATGCGCCACGGCCATACGCCGTACACGGCGGTCTTCCTTCTCAGTAGTGCCACGTGGCCGGCCAGAATCCGGTCTTCATGAGGCAGTACCTTCCCTTGACCACTGCTGCCAACAATCATGCACAGTGGCTACATTCCTGCCAAGTCGTTCTGCAATATTGCGGAAAGAAAATCCATCTTCTTGTAGCCCTATTACATGACCTCGTTCAAACTCCGTGAGCTGTTGATAATGGCTTCTTCGTCTTCTTAAAGGCATTCTTGACTAGCATCAACACACTACGTCGAATCTCAACGATAACTAACGCTCACGAACGTTACAGCGCGTATTTACAGCAAACCTGCTTTGCATGTTCCGAGGGGTGCTACTAGCGCCACATGTATGCGCCGAGCGCGAAATTTGCATAGATGTCACGTCATCTTACAGATGTACTCTCACCGCCTACCAACTGTTGTTTATCTAGCACAACCCCTTCTTGGTGTTGGGATTTTTTTTTCCGTCAGTGTATATATTTCAAATTTGGTATTTTCCCTATCAATTAATGCATAAATTCACACAATTCTCCAATATTTTTTGTTTTGTTATATTCAGGTTTTTCTCCTCTACTTTAGAAAGGAAACAAAACAAAAACAAAATAGTCTCTTCATCACACTACATAAATCACACATCCAAGCAAGGGGTGAAAAAAAGCCTGCAATCATATTATGCAGTGCAGAAGTACTGAAAAGTATAGAAGTACAGTGAAACCTTGCTAAAGCTACCACTGCTGGTTCTTCTAAAAAAGAGTTGTTCAGAGGGGTGGTTGCTAAATAGGGGATGGTTTTAATGACATATCTAATGAACAGTTTTGAGGTTTAACCTTTGTAAACTACTGCATAACTTTTATAAATTATGTACTCTGAATTGCTACATTCCAAACATGATGCATTTCAGTTTACTTACAGTATAGTATGTATGTATGTGTATAAATAATAAAAAATACTACAGTATATGTAGTACAGTTACACATCACTCATTTCTGTGCAGGAGGAAACTTCCTAGCCATTTAAAGTGACCCCTCCATAATAAATACACATTTGTTTAATCTACTGTTTCATGGTTCCAGGGTATAGAGAAAATTTTCAGTGGGAATGGTAATCCGGACCATAAAATTTTTGCGCAGTGGTTTTTACGCAAAGATGGTCATTAAGCAGGGGTGAGTGGTATTTTAATAGGCGAAGGGTTAGCGTTAGCACTAGCACTATGGGTTTTGAAATCGGTTCCACAGGAAAATGGTCATAATGAAGGGTGGTCGCTCAGAGAGGTTTCACCATATATAAAAGGCAATCAATCAATACTTAACCAAGCTTCATGTAACAACCACACATGAAGTTACATCAATAGGAAAATGCTCACCTTTTGATAACACGTATCTGATTGCTACCTGTTCTGTATTCAAGCATATTCACAACAGTACAACATAGCCTATTCACAACAGCATAACAAATAAACACTAATCATAAAGATAGAAAAATTAAAATTAAAAACGAAATTAAACTAATGCTGATTACTTACAAACTTGTGCCATCTCTCTCAGTTCATTGAAATATTACTTGCCTCTACCACAAATAAGCTATTTAACATCATCAATTCATCTTGTTTGAGATTCTGCCCTAGGTCTCTTTCATATCCCATATGACATACATGCTCAAACAACCTAAATTTGTTTTCATTAACTAAATCTTCTAGTCAGAAGCACTTAACTTAGATCTAATATTACAATACAGGGTTACTTTTTTCTCCCACAAAACATAAGCACTTTTTTATGAACTTTTAAGCAGCTTTTGAAGAAATTTTAAGGATCTTGCCAATTGCATATGCAACAACAACATGTGCACAAATATTATTTTACAAACAAGCTAACTATGCAAATTGAAATATGTCGAAGTTTGCAATATTTTTCTACATAATTTAATAGTTTAAAACTCAGGCTTCACGCGACAATAACACATAAACATATAAAACGAGCAAAACACACAGAGTCACGTATGGTAAAAGGTTTGTTTAGCGCTAGCTTTCGGTCATCCTACGACGCTTGATCACCCGCGATCGACTGGATGGGCTGGTTGCCAGAACTACAATTTGAAGTTGGGGTGTTGGAAATGTTGCCAGATTTTAGAAGAGAGATCCAAATAAATGGGATTTGGTGAGGGGTCTCTGAATTGCAGTTTTTGGAGAACAAAATGTCAATGCTCTCTTGGAAACGCAGAGATGCCTTGTTGATGAATTGAAATTTTGTTCACCAAAAACTGCAATTCAGAGACCCCTCACCAAATCCCATTTATTTGGATCTCTCTTCTAAAATCTAGCAACATTTCCAACACCCCAACTTCAAATTGTAGTTCTGGCAACCAGCCCATCCAGTCGATCGCGGGTGATCAAGGTCGTAGGATGACCGAAAGCTACCGTTAAACGAATCTTTTACCGTACGTGACTGTGGTGCTTCGCTCGTTTTATATGTTTATACATAATTTAAGTTTGTGATTGTAATAAATTAGAATTTATGCAATGTAAAAAGCAATTCTGTTGGTCAAATTAGTTTTCCAAACTGCAGTTAAAGTTATGAATTCAAGATTCGAACCCCAATGTTACTCAAAGAATATTTGAGCTATAGAAACATGCTTAGACTGCTAAATTTTGTTGAAATACAAGAGTCATCTGTGAAATAACCTCTTGTTACGTTTAAACGTTTTGCATGTTGTCTTTCCAGTAAGCGCTGTTTAACACACCGTGGAAAGATTTCAGACCTCGAAAATGATTTTTTGAGCATTATAAGGTTTAAAAATATATATAATTGAAATGCTATTAAAATATTATAAGTTTCTTTATCAAAAAATTGTATATTTCGCATACCTTTCATATGGGAACTAGGCACTTATGTTGTCTTCTTTCCCGTGTAACACATCGTAGGGCTTTACAAACGAGGTTCGTTTTCAGAAGAAATCTTGAAGAGAGTCCTTGTGTCCAATAAGAGTCGCATTTGCAACTCTCGGGAATTTATGAAATACGTTTAAAAAACAACCGGTATGTATATACATGACTAGAATTAGAATGCCTGAAATAATATGGAAGCAATGTCTTGAAATTACAAGTATATTAATACATCTTTAAAAAACGTAAAGACCTAGTCTCAATGACAGAATTAAAAAAAGAGAAGCAAGTAATCCACTCCACAAACATGCCCCTTGGCCACTAATGAAGGAAATGCTGACCTTCGAAAACCTCTTATGCATTTCGGCAACATGTGCGTTATGATCCTCAGGGGAAAAAATGGCGGCTGTGTTCCCTTGTGATCATGTAGGACCTGCAACGTACAGCAAACTGGTAATCGCGTCGTTGTCGAAAATCATGACGTCATTCTCTCGAGGTGTTGCGACTTCCTGTTGTTCAGTGTGTCAAATTCCTTGAGTTGATGATGTAACATTAACTATCATATTTAGTATCGTTTCTGACCTTTCCCTTCCGTTTGTCCTAGTTTTTTTGTTCATCCTGGATTAGTATTTTCCAGGGTATTGGTAGATCTATTCCAGAATTTGTGTTGCAGTTGTTATTTTTTCTATAACTATAGTTTCAGCAAAACGAATCATTTTTTCAGTGGGTTGTTAGCAAATTATACTTATTTCATCAAAAAATAGGTGTGTGTGTGGGTGTACTTTTACTTTTCAAGCAATGTTGTATTAGAGCTGTTTTTTCTTCTTTCTAATCCCAGTTAGTTATATGTTGATTGAGCCGTTTTTTTAATGTATTTTTGGTACTTCCTATGTACAATAATTCTTTAATATTATTGCTATTTCTGTTAGTATTGATGGGGATGCTATATACTCCTGCTTTGTCTAGTAAATTTATTTTGTCTCTATTTTTCAAAATCAAGGTTTTATGATATGTTATTGTTAATTGGTTGATATATGGTAGTTTTCCACAAAACTTTGTCTTCTTGATATTTTTTTTCTGTCTTGGATGTTTGTACTGGTACATTAATTTTTTAAAACTAATTTAGCGTTATAACCAAATTGTTCAGATGATCCATTTAATCTCAGATTCTCTAAAAAACTATAACAATACCAAATACAATGGTTGATGTTACATCATCAACTCAAGGAATTTTACACGCTGAACAACAGGAAGTGGCAACACCTCGAGAGAATGAAGTCATGATTTTTGAAAACGAAGAAATTACCAGTTTGATGTACGTGGCAGATCCTACATAATCACAAGGAAACACAGCCGCCATTTTTCTCCCTGAGGATCATAACGCACACGTTGCCGAAATGCATAGGAGGTTTTCGAAGGTCAGCATTTCCTTCATTAGTGGCCAAGGGGCATGTTTGTGGAGTGGATTACTTGATTCTCTTTTTTTAATTATGTCATTGAGACTAGGTCTTTATGTTTTTTAAAGATGTATTAATATACTTGTAATTTCAAGACATTGCTTCCATATTATTTCAGGCATTCCAATTCTAGTCATGTATATAAATCAGATCTGAGTTCGGGCTCAATTTTCGGAGCCCGAGCCATATCAGCCCAAGCTTATCCGAGCCTAAATTTCATATTGCAAGATAGAGCCAGGGCCCCAAAACTGGCAACCATTAATGAAAAACATCTTTTCCACACTTCCACTATTTCCTCCTCTTGCAATTAACCAATAGATTTCTCAAATACATTGGTTAATTGGGTAAGAGACCTCTATCTATTTTTACAGTGCAACAGTGCGATTTTCTTTGGCCGTTTGTTTCCCCCTGAAGTGCTTCAGGCAGTGCTGTAATTGTATGTTGCTCAAATAATGCTAATATTATCTCCCCATAATGTGCTACAATATATACGTTGTTAAGTAGAATTAGCAGGGAGCTACTACGTGAAGATAGGGGGTAAATTATCGTCGGTATGCTATCAACTATCCAATATCTATAGTTCTTGAAAAAGCTTTCTCTTCTCAGCAAAAGCACGCTAATGTGTGGCCTGTGGTATTTCCTACCCAAGCCCAGAATAAATAGTCATCTCAAATGTCAGCTCCCCAACCAGAACCAGTTGCCAAAGAATTCCATTTACCAACTATTATAGAGTGTTTCATTTGCTAAAGCATATAAAATCACATTTATATGTGAAAAAAATCTCTCGCCCTTCCTCTTTCTAAGAGCCCGAGACCAAACCGCAGTAAATGTTTTACAGCCCGAGCTCGAATCGGGCCTGGGCGATGCTTTGGGCTTAGC